>CM019152.1:26397475-26997475 GCA_009733165.1 Naja naja
TCCCCTTCAACCACCGTGAGTCACGAATACTGACCACCCGCTGTCCTCCGCATCAGCCTCCCCAGCAGGTGCAGGTGGGGAAACAGGATCGGTGGGACATCGGAGGTAACACGAGGGGCTTCAGGAACCAGAAGGGAACGGTGGAAAACTGGATGTATTTTCATGGAGCGCGGTAGGGTCAGACGATAGGCCACAGGGTTGATGACCGCCTCAATGGGGTACGGGCCGACGAACCGGTGGTCCAGTTTCTTTACCGGACGGTCGGCCGAGGTGCTTTGTGGACAACCACACCGGTCTCCCACCGCCAGCGGGCGTTGCCCATCGAGAGCGGTCGGCGTACCGCTTGTAGTCCTCCTTGGCCTGTATCAGGTGTTGCCGCGCCAACTGCTGAATGGCATACAGCTCGGAGAGGAAGTCCTGAGCCTCAGGAACAGGGGAATCTGAGGGTGTGAGGGAAGAACCGCGGATGGTAGCCCACATTGGCGTAGAACGGAGTCACCTGGGTGGAGGTGTGCTGGGAGTTGTTAAACGCGAACTCCGCCAGAGCGAGGTAGTCGGCCCAGTCGGTCTGCCGTTGGTTAACAAAGCAGCGCAAGTACTGCCCCAGGATGCCAATGACCTTCTCCGTTCCCCATCAGTCTCAGGTGGATGGTGCGAGGACAAACACACCTGCACTGCAACGCGGTCATCAGGCTCTTCCAAAATTGAGCCGTGAATTGCACGCCGCGATCAGAAACCACCCTGTCCGGCAGGCCATGGAGGCGGAAAACATGCTTGACGAACAGCAGGCAGTCGTGCAGGCCATTGGCAGGGCATGACACGGGATGAAGTGGGCCATTTTGGTCAGCATGTCCACCACCACCAGCACGGTCGTAAAGCCGTAGGACGACGGCAAGTGTGTCAAGAAGTCCATAGAGATCGCCCCCCATGGTCTGTCTGGAGTGGGTAGAGGGTGGAGGAGACCAGGAGGCGCACCCATCGCGGCCTTCGCTTGCCGGCACGGCACACAGGATGTCACGTAAGCGTAGACATCGTGCCACACTCGAGGCCCCCAAAAAGTCCGAGTCACGAGGTGGAGGGTCTTGAAGTAGCCGAAATGGCCAGCTGCCGGGTTGTCGTGACACTGCTTCAAGAGAAGGGCCCGAGCGGCCTCAGGCACGCACATAGCCGTCCCCGATGCTTGAGCAAGCCCTCCTCCAAAGTCCATGGGAAATCGGGGCCGATCTCCGCCTTTCTCTGCTGCGACCAGGCGTCCAGGCGCTGCGCCTCTTGCACCCGAGCCCGAAGTCAACTGGTTCCTGGGCTGCAGCCAAGGCTTCTGCTGGCAGCACCGTCCACAGAGGAGGCGAGTTGGGGCACAGGTACTGGCTTATGGATAGGGCATCCGCCCCGATTGTGACCGCTGGGAATGTAGGTCACACCTAAAGTTGAACCGGCAAAACAACGACCACCGGATCTGCCGCTGGTTCAACTTCCTGGCCGCTGTCAGATGCTCCAGATTCCGATGGTCCGCGACTCTATCTGGTGCCGGCCCCTCCAGATGATGCCGCCAAGCCTCAAAGGCAGCCTTGATAGCCAGCAGCTCTTTCTCCCAGATGGTGTAGTTGCCGAAGGATTGAGCTCCGCCAATAGTAACGACAGGGAAAAGAGTGCCGCCAGCCACCGGGCCTGCAACAGCACCGCCCCAAGGGCCACGCTGGACGCGTCCGCCTCCACTACAAAAGGACGGTGCGGGTCGGGTGCCGCAAGACGGGTTCGGTGACGGCTTTCTTTTAGGGCCTCAAACGCCTGTTGCTGCGGGGACCCCACTGAACGGAACCTTCTTCCGGCGAGCTGGGTTAACGGAAGGTTAATGTGGCAAAGCCCGGATAAAGGTCCGGTAATAGTTGGCAACCCAGCAGGCGCTGGACGCCTTTCACGCCGACGAGGGGTTCCCAACTGCACAAGGCCTCCACCTTCCGAGGGTCCATGCAATGCCTTCGAGCGATGATGTGCCCCAGGAACTCAATGGAAGTCTGGAAAAGAGGTTTTCAGCCGCGATAAAGCTGGTGCTGCCGGTTACGCAGCGGCTGCTGCTGAAGGTGGCTTTCCTGGACCGAGTAAATCAAGATGTCGCTCAGGTAGACCACCACCTAACTTGTCCAACATGTCCCGAACACGCCATTCATAAAATGCTGGAAGACCGAGCGTTGGTCAACCCGAACGGCATCACCGTACTCAAATGGCCGATCGGTGCCAAACGCCGCCTTCCACTCGCCCCTCAGATCCGCCAAGTTGTAGGCCCTCAAGGTCGAAGCCGCGGAAGATGGTGGCTCTCGCAGGCGCTCCATCAGCTCCGAATGAGAGGCAGGGGTAGCGATTCCGACCGTGATGGCATTGAGCCGGGCGTGTATCGCAACACAAGCGCAAGTCCCCGCCTTCTTCTTGACAAAGAGAACTGGTGCTGCGAGAGGGGACGATGAAGGGCGGATGAACCCCGGCCAAGTTCTTGTCCAGAAAGTCCCGCAGGGCGCCAACTCGGCTCGACATGGAATACAGGCGCCCCACAGGCAGCGACGATTGGGCAGAAGGTCCACGGGCAATCGTGAGGGCCGATGCGGGGTAGCGGTCCGCCTCCTTCTCGCTGAACACATCTGCGAAGTCCCACAGTTCAGGAGGTAGGGAGACAACCGGGGCGGAGACATCCTGGCTGGCACAGGTGTGGCGGATGTGGTTGACGCACTGCAGACTCGGAAATGACACGGCGTTCTGCAACCATGCCACCTGAGGATCGTGAGTCCGAAGCCAGGCCATACCCAGGACCAAAGGGAAATGAAGGTCCGCCGTGACATAGAAGCGGATTGCTTCCTCATGTTCCCCAATGGTTAGGCGCAAAGGCTGGGTGGCGAACTTAATGGGCCCTGCGATAAGTTCCCGCCCATCAATTGTCTCCACCCACAACGGAGGGTCCACTGGATCCAAAGGCACCTTAAAACGTGCCACAAAGGCCTGGTCCATGAAGTTCGTCGTGGCCCCTGAGTCCACCAGCGCATGCGCCTGTTCTTAGGCAAGAACACCTGAGAGTCCAATATCAGATGCTGAGGGGGCCCAGAGTCCACAGCCGCGCAGTCAGGTGGAGGTTTAGTACTTGCCCGGCCTAGGGTGTCCCCCAGGTCGGGACCGCCCCGTTTCCCGGCTTGGTCCTGCCACTCTGCAGGCATGGGCTTGAGCGCCCCACGTTGCTTTCGGGGACAGGAAGCAATGAAATGTCCAGGCTCCCCACAATACAGACACAAACCCCCCTGACGTCGCCATGTGCGCTCCTGGACCGTCAAGCAGGTTCCAGCCACTCTCAATTCCGTGGGCTCCGCAGCCGTTGTCACGGAACTCAGGGCGACCCAGGGCACTGCCAGCACAGGTTGTGGAGGTCCAGACGTGGAGGGCGACTCCTGGACGGGGCGACGGGTCTTTCGCCGCTGGAGACGTGTGTCAATGCGCATACACTGCACCATGAGGGCGTCGAGAGTCGGAGGGACCTCCACCCGAACCAGCTCGTCCTGCAGTTCCTCCGACAGGCCATCCTGGAAGGCGTCCAGCAGCACCGCATCATTCCAGTTGGAGTCCATGCAGAGCAGCCGAAATTCAGCAATATAGTCCTGCAGGGGGCGCTTCCCTTGGCAAAGGTCCTTTATGCGCCTGGCTGCCGTCTGGGTGCGGATGGGGTCCTCATACATGAGGCGCATGTGTTGCCAAAAGCCCTGGCAGTCTGTTAACAGTGGGCTGTTCTGAACCAACAAGGGCGTGGCCCACCAGGCTGCAGAGCCAGAAAGGAGGCTTATCACAAACCCCACCCGAGTCCGGTCATCAGGAAAATCCTCCGGCCTCATAGCCATAAACAACTGGCACTGTCCCATGAAAGCCGGAAACATTTCTGGCTGCCCAGAAAACTTATCTGGCACAGCTACCGGGCATTTCCGACGGGGAAGGGGAGGAGGTGCTGCAGGAGCATTCAATGCAGCAAGTTGAGCTGCTAATTGCAGCAACTGTTGTTGCAAGCCCTGATTCTCGGCTTGCAACTGATGGAACTGCTGCTGCAGGTGCTGCTGCTGCTGTTGCTGCTGCTCCATCTTGGTTTAAAGATGGTTAGAATCTTTTGGGGTTCGTGACAAAAATGTTCTGTCTCACCTTCACTTCCCCAGAAGCTAAGGAACGTTAGCCGACACAGAAAAGTCACGCTGGCCTGTTTTGTTTCACCTTCCCTTCCCTTGAAGGCAAGGAGCGTTAGCTCACACAGAGGAGTCACGCTGGCCTGTCGCCAAAATCCCCGTTATCTCTCCGACAAGAGTGTTGGCATTCACCCAAGTTCTCACTGCCAAATCCAAGAAGGAATGTAGTACTCACAGAAGAATTGCTTTCCTTTCAGAGTCCAAAAATCAAGCACACAGACGGAAGCTTCCGATGCAGATTACACTTTGTCACAAACAGAGTCTGCAGCGTAGGCGCACCCACTTTTATACCTGGTGGGGTGTGGTCCAGCTCAATCTCTGGCCCTCCCACGCCCCCTACATTGCTGCTGATGTTTCTCCCTCCGACGTTGCCTGGGATCAAGCCATGCACCTTCCCCCTCCTTCTCTCGTCGTGGCTTTACTGATACATGTCTCTCAGGCAGTTCCTCTTGGCTTTCTGAGGAAACCTGAGGCATTGCCAGGGAGGAAGGTCCTGGGGAGGGGGACCTTGCCAGGGAGGAGGAAGGTCCTGGGGAGGGAGACCTTGCCAAGGAGGAGGAAGGTCCTGGGGAGGGAGACCTTGCCAGGGAGGGAGATCCTGGGGAGGAAGGCCCTGGTGAGGGAGGCCTTGCTCGTTCCTCCTCTTCTTCTTCATCATCATCCAGGTCCTCTTCCTCTGTCAGTACAGGCTCACGAGGCGGAGCCACAACATATATATATATACACACACACACACACACACATACACATATACACATATACACATATGTACATATACAGACAGACAGACAGACAGAAAATAAACTCTAAAATCTAAATTTAATGCGATGGTTGTCTTTCGTCCAGAAACCAGACCATGGCTGCATCATCAGCTGCTACACCCTCTGACCCCCAAACTAAGCAAACTCACACATGCCATGAACACATAGCCAGACCTCAAACTTGGAGCCAAACCAAAGCCCGGAACGTTACATCACAGCCATCCACTCAGGATATCACATCACGGAACTCAGGAAGTTACACCACAAAACCTCAGGATGTTACAACACAGCCAGCGACCCAGGAGATTACAGCACAAGACCCAGGATGTCACAACAATAGAACTCAGAAGGTCATCACACAGCCCATTACCCAGGTCGTTACAACACAAAAGGCTGAGAGACACACAGCCGGTACCTCAGCCACACAGGGTCTTACGAAAAAGCCAACCACTCTGCACACATCAACTCCATCAACCAATCAAGAAGTAACAACACAGCCAACCAACCCGCTTACAACAGAGCCAGCACACCACACCTCCCCACCAGTATTTATAGAGAGACAGCAGCTCCGATCATATTTTGCTCACACAAGCACGAAGCCAAAAGCACCAGCCTGAAGATGACGAGTGGGACCTTGTCAAAACATCACCAAGATACTCTCAATCTTACATGGGAAAAAACCCAAACACACCAAGACCTGCATACCTGTACCCGTGAAAATCTATGAAAACAAATATATACGCACACATACACATATACATATACACATATACACATATACAGACAGACAGAAAATAAACTCTAAAATCTAAATTTTGGATGTGGTAGAGTTTCTTGTGTGATACTATAGTCTAAACATGGTTTCCAAATAGAACTGAATTTTTTTTAACACAAAATTATTCTAGGCATCAAAGCATCCTCCCACAATTTGGACAGTCATCCTTACATAAAAGGGATTGAAGATTTTTCCCAATAAACAGTATATAGATGCTTTATATCTATTTACATAAACGATGACAGTTCAGTATATTGAAGAAATGTATGGTTTAGCAAAATTTAATAAAAATATTTCAGGATGAATACTATTTGCCAGTATTGTTGAGCTTTGCAACATTGCCACCAAGGCAAATAATTTCTTCTTCTCCATTTTAATATACCCTTCATGTATTGTGCTAAACTTTGGCTGAAATAAATAATTCAATCTGAAGATGATTCAGTTGAATTTCCATTACCTTTATGCATTAGTTTGAAATCACATGTCTTTGGATTCATCTGAGATTTAGTGGTGTATGTATGTATAAACTTTTAGTGAACTAAACTAAATAGAATCATTCTTCAAAGTGAAATGCAAATTCAGATCAAATCTTAAAAGTTAATTTAATATTCAAAGTTCTTTTTTTTTAATTAAGCTAATCCTGTTACTTTTTCTTAGAAATAGATTCTCCCTGTATATGTCATTTAACTTCTGTTCTCTTTCAAGATTTGCCTCTGCAACGATGCATATGATTCAAATATTAAAATAGCCAATAATTAAAATTAAGATGTACATAGAACCTTTCATCTGTCAGTGGGGGCAAATGAAAATTCATGCATGAAAAGCCATTTTTTCCTCTTTGTTCAGTAAGTAGGAAAACCCATACCATGATTAAGCCCAAAATGGAATGTTTCCTTTGTCCTCAGTAATGTTAGCATAAAATAAAATGTAATTGGATGTCTAGAGTTATAAAATCTGTAAAAGAGAATAAAAGCATACTAACTATGGCAGAAATGAAGCCAGTAATAATCATGAGGAACACGGTTACCCATATAATCATTATATCTGAAATATTTGGGGCTACTCAAAACACTTTTACCCAGGAATACTGATATTTATAAGAAAATATTTACAACAGTAATAAGGAAACAGAAATTTTTCCTACTTAACACAGCTTACCTACTTGGAAGCACACACTGACTCAACTAGGATTTTGAGGAGTGCAGATGATACAGTACTTAATTTCTCTTTCAAAGTAGACATAGATATGGAAAAGTATATTTACCCGTTATGCCCATGGTAAGATTAATAACATGATAATGACTATAAAGTATTACTAATTTCATTTTTCACATAGCAATTTGCCTAGGAGTCTTTCCTGGGTGCTGCTGAACAAATGATATGCAGTAGTGGCTAGCTTCTGTCCATTCACATGTTCTAGCAACTATCTAGTAAGTGTGCAAAACTTCATTAAGAAAAGAAGGAAAAGGAAAAATCAAATTTTGCTAAGAAATACATGTCTTTGGCTTTACATATTCACTTAATTGCAGAGTAATTTATTTCTGGTGCAAAATTCTAAAAAGGTACAAATGCTCTCGTGCTTCTGTTGGATTACAACAGGGTAGGAGAGGAAAATATAAAAAATTAGAAGTTGGACTGAACAGATTATTTACTGAGGTATTTTGCTTGCAAACTAAGCATTTCGTTGAATGATATGGATAGCCTAATAGGAACTATCAAAGATGATTGTAAAAAGGCAGTCATCAATTTATGAAGCCTTGGTGGAATGTTGTGATCCAATTATTGCTTTGATGTGATTTTTCTCTTACTTTTTTTCATACTACTCACTTCTTCATACAAATTCAATATGTTCCAGATGAGGGCTAAGGATGTTACAGGGAGGGTACATATACAAAAGAAGTAGGACTTTATCACACAGTTGTGTCTTAGTTGTGTCATCTTGATTATTTTGATCGCCGTACCACAAACATTTCTGTCCAAGATTATCTTGACAGTTTTGACAATTTTCAACAAGAGAGCAGTATACTCAATTTGTGAATGTATAGAGCTCATTCTAATCAATACTTTTGTGTCAGCTGATAAGTGCTTTGTTCTACTCCACTTTACAACAAAACACACATGCCTTATTTTATATTTTTCTTTTTAAAATAATGACTTTAAAATAATATACAAGGAATTGGGAAGTAGACTGAATTGTCATATCTTGTATCAGAATGGCTGCCTCTTGTAATATGGATGTGTTCAGGGGTAGAATTCAAATTTTTTAACAACCAGTTCTGTGGGCATGGCTTAGTTGGTGGGCATGGCTTGGTGATCATGTGACTGGCTGGGCGTGGCCAACTCAACATCACTCACATCAAGGGGAGCTTCTCCTCACCTGGTCTCTTGTGACTGTGAGGATGCTGCAATGGTCGTAAGTGTGAAAAACAGTCCTAAGTCACTTTTTTCAGTGCCATTGTAATGATTACTAAATGAATTGTTGTAAGTCAAGAAGTTACAAATCAGGCAGGGTGCCAGAGCACCTTGAGGAATTAAAATAGTTAAAAAGCAATGATAATTGTCAGCAGCCAACTCTTGCTCATAAAGTGAAACCCTTTTGCAGAGAGGTAATTTAAGCTCTCCAGGAAGAGCACACCTAGGAGAAGCAATCATTAGATCCATTTGCACCACTTAAAGATACCAGCTGGTGTCACCTCACAAGATATCCTAAGGAAATCGTCCAGATTTAAGGAAAGGTCACATGCCCCCCAGAAAGGCAGTAAAAAATCAGTGCCAAGCTTGCATCCTGCCTCTTGGAAGTACACCCCAAAAGGATAGTGCCAGATACCACTAAAGCAGTGAAGGAAAAAAAACCCTCCCCAGATAGAAAAAGAAACCATGAGGCAAGAAAAAATTCAAACACAATACAAATAATAAAATCATGACAGTAGCTGTTGCTTGTTAAACCAATTACCAGAACTACAGGAACTAGCCAGATTTCTCAACCCAGTTTCTTTTCAGGAACAGAGATTAACCTTTTCCCTTCCAAAGCTGAATATGGAGAATTAAACTTCACCAGAAACTAGTTTTAGACCAGAACTCAGAAAGGGTATGTAAACTCACGTTTGAATGTCAATTTTTCTAGCTAGCCAAGAAGCCTTGCTAAATGTCAGTCATCTTGTTTCCTTGTCATTAAAAGCTTCTTTCAGGCAGCTCTGCTTCATAATTATATAGGAGCATGCATAAGCAAACAATCATGCTTACCGTCCCTGTCCTATTGTCCCCAATTATTAGTTCCTATTTCTTGTATTTAAGCATGTTTATTCTTGTTTCTATTATATTGTAAGCTTTTGACAAACTAACTAAATAAATAAAATAAATATAAATTATTCAATTATTTCTTCAAAGTGCTAACTCCAACGGGGAGTATTTCCTCCCAAAACCAGTGTAAAAAGCTTAAAACAACCCTTCCCCTTTAAGAAAGTCAAGCTGTCAGGTTTCCAAGTGAAATAGCTACACATATGTCAATTTCAGGCTCCACACAAGCCAAGTACCAGCAAAGGAGGAAAAAAAAACTCCAGAGAAACTCCAGAGACAGGAAGTCTAGTCCTGCCAAGAATGTAATAAGGTTTAACAGAGATGCAGTTACAACACCAGAATGTAAGGAATGCCTTCCCTATAGGATTGGGCCAGTAAAGTGGAAAAAAACAAAAGGAGATTTCTTCTAACAACCGGTTCTCCGAACTGCTTAGAAAGTTAACAACCGGTTCTAGTGAATAGGTGTGAACTGGTAGAATCCCACCCCTGGATGTGTTAGAAATGTTTTATATAATAATTACATCATCATAGTGTCATCTGATCAACTGGTGATGGAGATAATCTTGATCACAATCAGATTTGCAAAATTATTTAGAAGATCCCTGTATGTAAGAAACTGAACAGCAACATTATTTCCACAAGCCTGTAAATAACTGAAAGGCATAGTACAAGGACATGATCTATTGATGATGTGGTTGGCGGCATCCTGCTGTTTCTGATTTCAGCACTACTCTTCAGTGACTGTTCCTCCATTACTTTTGTTGTTTACTCTGCATGTTGCTTGAGTTCCTCTTAGCTAGACATTACTAACCAGAACAAGGTACAGGTTCCTTTCTTTAAGAAAGCATGCTTTATTTTAGTGTCACTAAATAAGAACCATGAAAAGGAAATACATATCATACTTAATTGTTTACTTGTTTCACTGAAGTCAATAGTATAACTCTAACTGGTTTGTTTTAGTTTTGTTTTATAAAAATAATTCTTTAGAAGCAAGCGTACTTTACAGATTTATTTAGTTACAAGATTTGTTTATATTATCTTTAGTAACATAGGAATTATCTTAAGTGGTATTTAGTGACATAGAAATTTTCATATTGTCATCAGCTGTGTCTTGGACAAAAATTTCCATTTCAGAAAGAAATGAAATTGTATACAGTACATGAGCTGAATATTGATTTAGAAGAAAAAGCTATTAGTTGGATTTTACAACTGAAGCTAGATGTACCAGCACAGTTTAATGAACTTCACTTTATATTTGAATTCTTTGGAATGTGAGCCATGAATGCCAGATAGTATAAACTAGGAAGTCATCAAATTCATGCTTTCCCTTGGCCAATATGAACAATTGGTGTTCTACCAGTGAAAAAAATAATATTTTAATGAAAGTGTGTGTGTGTGTGTGTGTGTGCACATGTGTATGAATCAGATTAGAGGTCAAACACTATGTTTTGACATTAAATTGGCAATGAATTGAGGGCCTGCTCCTAGTTGTTGGATGCCCCTATCATAGCCTAACTTGTTCAACCATTAGTGATCGTGTTTTTCTTCTATCTTTACTTTCCATATATTGTATCAACTGAGCAAATCCATGGAGCAAGGTATTGTGATTTACTTGCACTTTATTTAACCTGAGCACTTTTTAGATTGAGGCACTGGTAGAGGACTTTTTAGATTGGGACTAGTAGCGACTGGTTTTATTTTCCTGGGCTCCAAGATCACCACAGATAGGGACTACAGCTAAGAAACTAAAGACGCTTGCTTCTGGGGAGGAAAGCTATGGCAAATCTAGACAGCATAGTAAAAAGCAGAGACATCACCCTGCCAACAAAAGTGTGTATAGTGAAGGCTATGGTTTTTCCAGTTGCAATGTATGACTGTGAAAGTTGGACCATAAGGAAGGCTGAGCGCTGAAGAATTGAGACCTTTGAACTATGGTGCTGGAGAAGACTCCTGCGAGTCCCTTGGACTAATAGGCGATCAAACGAGTCAGCCCTAGAGGAAATCAACCCTGTCTGCTATTTAGAAGCAGTCTAGAAGCATCTTCATCCTGAAGATGAAACTCAAATACTTTGGCCACCTAATGAGAAGGAACGGGAGAAGACCCTAATTCTGGGAACGGTTGAGGGCAAAAGAATAAAGGGATGGCAGAGAATGAGGTGGCTGGATGGAGTCACTGAAGCAGTCAGCGTGAGCTTAAATGGATTCCGGGGGATGGTAGAGAACAAGAAGGCCTGGAAGAATGTTGTCCATGGGGTCCCATTGGGTTGGACACAACTTCGTAACTAACAACAAGTAGATGAGCAGTCAGGAAAGCAAAATGGCACATTGAAGATAGTCTATTAAGAGTCTAGAAGTGATGGAAGAATGATGGACACATATAATCTCCATCCCAATCCATTACAATTCTTAATTTGCTGATAACTATAAATAAGCTAGACTATTCACCCTAATGATGAGTTTAATTATATGTGTATGCAGCCAATTCCAACTCATCAATGTATGTGCTAATTGGATGAGACTGCAACACATTTGCTATACCCACACATTCCTTTTGAGGACTAGATGCCATATCATATTGACTCTATCAGGCAGTAGATTAAACATGTACTTCTGCTGTCATTGCTCCACCTGCCCACTGCCACCAATGGCTATCCTAACTTACACAATAAGTGTCTACCTTTTTCTTGTCATTGCTAATGCCTATATTGTTTCTATTATTGTCCTGTCTCAGATTTGCTGCTATTCTTCTCACCACACTGTAATTCTGTATAATTTATATACAGAAACACTACACCACTACTGAATTCACACTGATTACAATAGCACTGCCTAGGAATTAGAGTGAAAAAGTATGAAAATAATGTCTCTGGAAAGGTAGGATCAGTTGATCTTTGTTTTATATTAGCAGCAGAAAGCCTCAAGGAAGTTCACAATCAATGGGAAAGAAAAGAGAAATAAGACAGAGTGAGAAGTAGCTGGCTGCTTAAAATAAGAAGTAATTGACTGGTTGTCTGAACTATCAAGAGAAAATAATGGTAAGTTATGAAGAAAAAAGTACTCGATAATTTTATATTTAATTCTGAAATATCAAATGGTTCTCTCTAAATATGAAGCCACTGAAAATTTAGATGAACTAATATAAAAATAAAATAATCAAGATGATGATAAGTGCATCAGCCAAAGGTTTGTCAGAACAAAACCCTGTAAAATTAGGTAAGGTCAGCTTCTTTGCATGCTGTAGGGCCAAATAAGCAGTTCTCAGCTGCTGGGTCATTCCAAAGATCCTCAAACTACTTCACTTTTCAAACTACTATGGATGATTCCTCCAAAATATAGCATCAAGGCCACTGGTGGGTTTCCAAATTGTGCATACAAATGAGTCTAAGACCAATCTACAGCTGTTTCTTACTTCCACTGAGGCACACCAAACATGCGATTTGCATGTGCAAATGAGACTAAGACCAACCAAGAGCTGTTTCTTACCTCTGCTAAGGCATGCCCAACATGTGATTCATGCGTGCACAGCTGTTTCTTAACTTCTCTGAGGTGTGCCAAATGCATGGTTCACACGTGCACAAATGAGTCTAAAATCAACTTACAGCTGTTTCTTAGCTCAGCTGAGATGCACCAATCCACTCTGCCATGCGAATCAGCTGAGCTAATAAACAACAGAATATAGGAGAGGTGAGAGGTAAGAGCAGGGGCGGATGGGCGGGGTCAGCCAGGGATGGTATTTGCTGGTTCTCTGAACCAGTCAAAATTTTCACTACCAGTATGCCAGAACCAGTCCGAACCGGCTGAATACCACCTCTGATCAAGGCTGATGCAATAATGATACAGTTTTAAACAACTACTGTCATTGTTTCTATTATATAATCTTATATTCTAACAGGAAGAAAGAAAAGATAGGTTCATTATGAAACAAGCTAGATCAGGGATATCAAATTCAAGGCCTGTGGGGTGCTTAGACCTGGCCCGTGGGGTTGTCCTGGAAACAGCAAAGGGCTGGCCTACAGTGCCTCTGCCAGCAAAAAGAGAGCTTTTGTGTGTGTGTGTGTGTGTGTGGTCCTCCCGGCCCAATTTTGTGCTGCGATGGCCTTCTGCAGGAGTTTGACACCCCTGAGCTAGATCATTATGTAAAAATAGATGCTTTTAAACAAATTCAACTACATATATATTCCTTAATTCTATTTTACACAATCTCCTCTAACCTGTTGCCAAAAAAACTTTTAGAAGCTACCTCTCATGACATTTTACCACAAACTGAATGTTATCTTTGACCTTTGGTACCAACATTTCTTTTTGAAGATTGTCAATCAAGATTACAAACAGTGATCCCCAAGCCAAAGGAGATTTTGCAGCTGAGCTGGTGTCTAAAGAACATTCTCAGTTCACGAAGGGATGCTTTTGCTTAGCCTAGTAAAGGTGCCTACACATCAGAGGTGATATTCAGCAAGTTCTGACCAGTTCTGGAGAACCGGTAGCAGAAATTTTGAGTAGTTTGGAGAACCGGCAAATACCACCTCTGACTGGAGATTTTGCAGTATCCTTCCCCTGCCACGCCCACCAATCCATGCCCACAGAACCGGTAGTAAAAAAATTTGAATCCCACCACTGCTACATATACACGCATATTGGAAACTAGCCTTACTAATGAAATAAGGAACAACCTGAAAAGAAAGTATACCATAATGAGAAGTTTTTTTTTCTCTATTATCTTATTCCTTTTACATAACCATTTGCTAAATGCCTCGGTGCCTAAATGACTTATAGAAGTCTAATTGGCTGCTTCAAATGTTGTAGTCTTTTCCATATGCTGCATTTCCTGGAAAACTAAAGCACAAAGGAGTCCATAAAACCATTGTTGTTAATTATTTAAAAAGCTGAGTGTTTTTAAATCATACTAATGCACAAGCCATTTCCAAACACGCCTGTCTGTTTCCATATAAATTTGTAAATAGGAAAGCAGTTAAATCTTTTCCCAGTTTTAAATAGCTTTTAACTTTAAGTGGTTTGAAATAAATGATCAAAAATGAAATAATATCATAGCTTTCAATCGGGATATTTAATTGAATGTATTTGTTTGCTTATATTATATTAACATTTTGAGTATAGGATCTTAACCGATTCAGGACAAAAAATGATGAACCAAATCTTGTAAATGCATCTTAGTTAATAATACATCCTCTAACCCCCACTCCTTTAACCTCAAACTATCCACTATTAACCTCACCCCATTCCTAAGAGGTCATAAGTGCACAATCGTGCCTACTGTCCCTGTCCTTTTGTCCCCATTTATTCATACCTATTTCGGGTATTCTTACTCATGTTTATACTTACACCTATTATCTTGTAAGCAATTGAGAAATAAATGAAAATAAACTATTTTGGAAAAATACTGGGACATTTTAGCAACTTTTAAACCAAGAATTCTTGAGAGATATTATAGATATATAATTATTAAAATGATACTTTTATACTGGTATCACAAATTTTATATATATATATATATATATATATATATATATATATATATATATATCATAGATTTTCACGGGTAAAGGTATGTAGGTCTTGGTGTATTCGGGTCTTGTCCCATGTAAGATTGAGAATACCTTGGCAACGTTTCGACGAAATCTCATCCATCTTCAGGCTGGTGTCTTCAGCTTTGTTCTTCTGGGAGAAGTGCATGTTTTTCCCTTTTAAACTCCAGAGTTGGCTGTGTTGTTACTTCTTGATTGGTTGATGGAGTTGATGTATGCAGATTGGATGGCTTTTTCCTGAGACCCTGTGTGGCTGAGGTGCTGGCTGTGTGTCTCTCAGCCTTTTGTGTTGTAACGACCTGGGTAATGGGCTGTGTGATGACCTTCTGAGTTCTATTGTTGTGATATCCTGGGTCTTGTGCTGTAATCTCCTGAGTTGTTGTCTGTGTTGCAACCTCCTGATGTTTTGTGTTGTAATCTCCTGACTTCTGTGATGTAGTATCCTGGGTGGAAGGCTGTGATGTGACATTCCGGGCCTTGGTTTGGCTTCGAGTTTGAGGTCTGGCTATGTGTTTACAGCGTGTGTCAGTTTGCTTAGTTTGGGGGTTGGAGGGGGGTGTAGCAGCTGGTGTTGCAGCCATGGCCTGGTTTCTGGATGGTGGTTGCCTTTCGTCTGTGGGGTGGGATTGGGTTTGAGTCTGGTGAAGGAGATTGGTGGTGGCATCATGTGTTATTTTGGGTCCGGTGTTGGTTTTCATGGCTGGGACTCATTTGTTGATTAGGGCTAGTTTCCACACCCTCACTAACATATTAATGTCCAATGGATTCCAAAGAAGCACAATCACCAACCTAATCCTAAGGGAGACTCCCCCCCAAAAACCAAGACACAGAACAGGACAATGGCATCGCCCTCCTCCCTTACATCAAAGGCACTACAGATAAAATCAGCAAAATTCTCCACAAACACAATATCAGGACAGCCTTTGGCACTGACCAAAAAATAGCCAACATCTTAAGAAACCCCAAAGACAAGATCCAGCTAGAAAACCAAGGAGTTTATGAAATATCGTGTAAAATTTGCCCAGCCACATACATTGGACAAACCAACAGGAGAATAAATGCACACATTGCAGAACACAAGAACGCAGTCAGAAAAGAAGAAAAAAACCTCCTCCCTTTTCCAGCACCTTAAAGCCACAGGACATGAAATTGATTTTGAGGGATCCAAACTTATCTCCAATACTGAACACTTCAACAAGAGAATAATTAGGGAAGCCATTGAAATAGAGAAACACCCCCATAACATGAATAAACGGGATGATACTTCCCACCTACCAGACATCTGGAAACTAGCCCTAATCAACAAACGAGTCCCAGCCACGAAAACCAACACCGGACCCAAAATAACACATGATGCCACCACCAATCTCCTTCACCAGACTCAAACCCAATCCCACCCCACAGACGAAAGGCAACCACTGTCCAGAAACCAGGCCATGGCTGCAACACCAGCTGCTACACCCCCCTCTGATGCCCAAACTAAGCAAACTGACACACGCTATAAACACATAGCCAGACCTCAAACTCGGAGCCAAACCAAGGCCCGGAATGTCACATCACAGCCTTCCACCCAGGATACTACATCACAGAAGTCAGGAGATTACAACACAGTTGGTGTTGGCAGGGGGGCAGAGGTCGGCCCCGAGGCCCCTCACTTGTGGGGTGCCTCAGGGGTCTGTCCTCTCGCCTCTCCTGTTTAATATCTACATGAAACCGCTGGGTGAGATCATCCGAGGTTTTGGGGTGAGGTATCATCAGTATGCTGATGATACCCAGCTTTACATCTTCACCCCAGACCAGATCAGTGATGCTCTCTCCGTGATGTCCCGGTGCCTGGAGGTGGTACGGGTCTGGATGGGTAGTAACAGGCTCCAGCTCAACCCCACCAAGACGGAGTGGCTGTTATTACCGGCATCTCGGTCTTTATTGGATGTACCATCTTTGGTCATGGGGGGAAAGGTGTTGCCCCCCGTGGATAGGGCGAGAAACCTGGGTGTCCTCCTGGACTCACAGCTCGGTTTGGAGGAGCATGTGGGAGCTGTGGCCAGGGGGGCTTTTGCCCAGGTTCGGCTGGTTCACCAGCTTTGCCCTTATTTGGACCGAGATGCCCTTCAAACGGTTACTCATGTGCTCGTCACCTCTAGAATCGACTACTGCAATGCTGTCTACATGGGGCTCCCCTTGCGGACGGTCCGGAGGCTTCAGCTGGTGCAGAATGCAGCCGCGTGGGCTGTGATGGGGGTATCCCGATACTCCCATCTTACACCCCTCCTGCGCGGCTTGCATTGGTTGCCGGTTGCCTCCCGAGTCGCCTTCAAGGTATTAGTAACAACTTATAAAGCCCTTAATGGCTTGGGTCCAGGGTACTTGCGGGAATGCCTCCTGCCAGCATCACTTTCCGATCGCCCTGTTCGCTCTCATAGGAGGGGCCTCCTTGGGGTGCCGTCAGTCAGGCATTGTCAACTGGCGGTCCCCAGGGCTAGGGCCTTCTCTGTGGGAGCACCTGCCCTTTGGAATCAGCTCCCCGTGGATCTCCGTTTGGCCCCTGACCTCCGCTCCTTCCGCCGGGACCTGAAGACTTGGCTGTTTCAACGGGCCGGCCTGGAATGACCCGGGGTGGGGGTTGGGTTTTATTTTAACTGTATTCAGCTTGTTTAGTTGTTTAATTCTGTTTTATTGTAAATTTTTCTCTGTTTTATGTTCGCCGCCCTGAGTCCTTAGGGAGTAGGGTGGCATACAAGTCGAATAAATAATAATAATAATAACACAAAACATCAGGAGGTTGCAACACAGACAACGACCCAGGAGATTACAGCACAAGACCCAGGAGATTACAACAATAGAACTCAGAAGGTCATTACACAGCCCATTACCCAGGTCATTACAACACAAAAGGCTGAGAGACACACAGCCAGTACCTCAGCCACACAGGGTCTTATGAAAAAGCCATCCAATCTGCATACATCAACTCCATCAACCAATCAAGAAGTAGCAACACAGCCAACTCTGGCAGTTTAAAAGAGAAAAACAGCCACTATCACACACTTCTCTCAGAAGAACGAAGCTGAAGACACCAGCCTGAAGATGACGGATGAGATTTCATCGAAACATTGCCAAGATACTCTCAATCTTACACAGGACAAGACCCGAATACACCAAGACCTACATATATATATACATTACTCAAGCATAAAGGATACATTTTTATTGAATACATTCCTACAAATAATTTTCACCTAACTGGAAAAGAAAACAAACAGATCATTGAAAAAAATAAAAAAGATCAATGATTAATTAAATCATTGGGGGCAGGGGAATGGCCAGACTCTGATTATCCTACTTTAGACACATTATATGAAGATCGAGTTCTCTGGACAAGATTCTAAGGCCAAGAAGGGTGGAAAGAAGAAAAAAGAAAATGAAGAACGGCAGATGGATGGACACAATTAAATTTGGAAGACCTGAAGGATCACATTAGGGACAGATCATTATGGAGAGAATCCTATTAATGTAGTTGGTAAGAGTTGAAACAGACTTGATGAATCAGTTAAACTGGAGAGGGCATAACCAGTAGAATCTTATCATTACAGAA
Organism: Naja naja; assembly: GCA_009733165.1. Taxonomy (NCBI): domain Eukaryota; kingdom Metazoa; phylum Chordata; class Lepidosauria; order Squamata; family Elapidae; genus Naja; species Naja naja. The sequence goes on from CM019152.1 coordinate 26,415,649, forward strand.
TTCTTCCAAAGATAAAGTGAGATTCTCATGCTTAGAGATACATACATAGAACTTTCCATGTCACATAGGAAGACTGCAAGGATGGCTGTGCATGATCCATGTTGTTTGTTACATATATTTTTCTACCACAGAACTAAACTTGAATTAAATGTATACATTCAAAGTTAATTACAGATTTGGAATATGTAGATAGGGAGAGATTTTTGGTACAGATTTGGTATATGTACTGTAGCATGGTTTTTTTCTTCACTCATCACTATGTCAGAACTGAGATCTTGCATTGAAACTAAATGTAGGGTGAATCTCAATGGCTACAAAAACATATTTCTTAAAATAGTACATAGTACATAGCTAAGAGAATTGATAGCATTAGATATTAGATATTGTGACAACCATTAATAAAGTCAGTTTTGAATAGAATCAGGACAAAACCATTAACAACCAAACTAACTCTGGTCTACATCAACCACTTCTGGAATCACATTGAGATAGTGAAATCCAGAATTTTGAATCCGCCATCCTTAGACTTGATAGGTAATTTTGATTCCCCACCCCAACTTGGTAAGGAGTATCACACATCAGCATTTAAGCCTTTGCAAGAATTTCCATATACATACATATAATCGCCTCTTCTGCTTCAGAAGTAGAAGTGCAATCTAAGGATGCAAATCTACTTTCTGTGTCAATTAATGTAGCTGAAATGAATCTCATGCTGCTCTGCATCACACTTTTTTAATGAACCCATAATTGAAAATATAAACTAAGAATTGATTGTGGGCAAACTTTCATCTCAGGTTTGCAGCTACACAAATGAGGTGGAGGACAGGCAAAGTAATCTCTTAACAATAAACTCATCAGACGCAAAGTACTCATTTGTAGATTAGCCTAGGAGAAAATTAGACATCAGCCTGAGCTATAGTCTTTTAATGAAAATATAATCAGCAATATATCTTTATGAAATCTGCATTGCCATCATATTATACCCATTTAAAGGTGCGGGTCAGGCAAGAGGCAATAGTCCAAATGCATTAATATACTCCAGCTGGACTTAATAGGCTGATAAATGCTCACTAGCATTATATTTGTTTTAGTTTTCAAAAAGTCATTTGTATCAATTTGGTCAGCTCAATAATCAGTCATGACTTTATAACTAACCACCCAGTGTGTAGCTGCACTGTCATAATTAGGAAAAATCAAGATTTTCATTAATACAATAGGAGATGCCAATGAAAGGGGGAAAAAACTTAATGTAGTGATAATAAGGAGAGATTCAGTTGCTAAACCATGGTATGAGTTGGTTCAGCTTTTCCATTAAAATTAAATAAAGGGGATATAGGCAAATCTCATTCAGTGATCTAAAATGTGTTGGTGATACCTGCTGCTGATCTTTGCTGGAGCCAGGAGGGGATGGGTATGGGTCATTCATCCTAGTTCTCCCTGATATCTCAATGGCTTTCAATACAGTCAACCACTATATCCATCTGAACCAGTTGTGAAGTTAGGGATGGGAGGCATTGTGCTTCAATGATTAATATTTTTCATTAGGAATCAATTCTCAATGTTGCTACAGGGATGGGGGAGAGAGATCATGCATGGGGTGCTTCAGGGTGCAAAGCTCTGCCCACTCCTATTCAATATCTATATAAAACCACACAGTAAGGTAATCCACCCATCTTGGGTACAATGTCATCAATAAGCTTATGATACCCAGATTTATATCCCCAGCCCATGCAGCACAGATGAAGCTGTCAATGATCCAATGCCTGGATCATTGGGTGTAGGGGGAGTCATGCACGCATGTGCGGGGGGCAGGGCACATGTGTGGGGCGCGCATGCATGTTGCATTTTAGGGGATGCACGCACTTTGGGCATGGTGCGGAAAAGGTTAGCCATCGCTGGCATAGGGCCTGGATATCTGAGAGACTTTTTCTCTCAAATCTAAGTTTCAGCAGAGTGGTGCACATAAGGTCCCCTTTATTTACTCCTGATATCTTGTGGGACCTAGGAAGCATGCTTTCTTTCTTGTGGCCTCCACCTTTTGAAACAGAATACCTCAACAGATAAAGATAGACATTTCTCTCCTGGGGTACTGGAAAGCCTTGAAAATATGCTCTGGTCCCAGGAGGCCAATAAACTCAAATAAATGAAATTTAAAATAAATAGCTTATTTAATTTAAAAATTACATTGAGTGGGATTTACAGAAATGGGGCTTTATAGTGAAACCTCAATCGGAAAAGGCAATTCTCAGGAGAATTCTTTCTTCTCAGGAATATTGATTTTCAAACAATTAAAGGAAATTTACCCTTTTTTGTACTACAAAGGACTTAATCTGGTCTGGGATCATGAACAGAATGATAAGAGATCTTATCCCTATTGGTTTAGGTCAGGGGTGGGATTCAGTTTTTTAACAACCGGTTCTGTGGGCGTGGCTTAGTTGGTGGGTGTGGCTTGGTGGACATGTGACTGGGTGGGCATGGCCAACTTGACCTCACTCATGTCAAGGGGCGCTTCTCCTCGCCTGGCCTCTCATGACAGTGGGGATGCTGCAATGGTCATAAGTGTAAAAAATGGTCATAAGTCACTTTTTTCAATGTCATTGTAACTTTGAATGGTCACTAAATGAACTGTGTAAGTCAAGGATTACCAGTACAAAAATACAAAAAGCTTCTTTGCTTGCAAAAAGCTGCCCTAAATACCAATCATTAGATTAATAATAACTGCAAGCCAGAGTTACAAATCAGGCAGGGTGCCAGAGCACCTTGAGGAATGAAAATAGTTAAAATGCAGTGATAACTATCAAGCAGCCATCTCTTGCTCATAAAGTGAAACCCTTTAGCAGAGAGGCCATTTAAGCTCTCCGGAAAAAGCACACCCAGAAAAAGCAGTCCTTAGATCCATTTGCACCACTTAAAGATACCAGCTGGTGTCACTCACCTCACAAGATATCCTAAGGAAATCATCCAGATTTAAGGAAAGGTCACATGCCCCCCAGAAAGGCAGTAAAAAAATCAGTGCAAGCTTGCATCCTGCCTCTTGGAAGTATACCCCAAAAGGACAGTGCCAGATAGTATTAAAGCAATGAAGGAAGACCCCCTCCCCAGATTGAAAAAGAAACCATGAGGCAAGAAAAAATTCAAACACAATACAAATAATTAAATCACAACAGTAGCTGTTGCTTGTTGAAGCTGAATAGGGAAAATTATCCCATCAATAAACACAGGATTAAACTTCACCAAGCACAGAATTAACCTTCACCAAAAACCAATTTTAGACCAAAACTCAGAAAGAGTATGTAAACTCATGTTTGAATGTCAATCTTTCTAGCTAGCCAAGAAGCCTTGCTGAATGTCACTCATCTTGGTTCACTGTCACTAAAAGTTTTGATTCATTATTTAATTATTTCTTCAAGTGCTGATTGTCTAGGGAAGTATTTCCTCCCAACAGCAGTGTAAGAATCTTAAAATAACCCTTCCCCTTTAAGAAAGCCAAGCCCCAAAAGCTCCAGAGACAGTAAGTCAAGGCTGTCTGCCAAGAATGTAATAAGGGTGGAAAAAAATAAGAGGAGATTGCTTCTAACTACCAGTTCTCCGAACTGCTTAGAAAGTTAACAAGGGGTTCTATAGAACTGGATAGAACCGGTAGAATCTCACCCCTGGTTTAGGTGATATACTTCATCCCAATATCAAAATGAAAAAACCAGTACAAAGGATTTCACAACAAAAGGAAATTGCAGGCATAATGGCCTCATCAAAACTAGGATGAAGCTGAGAACAAGTGCTCTTCCCATGGCCATTTCTTGTCCTCAATATGAAGAAAATAAACTTGCTAATTATTCTTTTAAATACCATTTCTCTGTTTGGTAGTAACTCCCAGTAAATACTACTATTTCTGATTAACTCAGGGTAGCAATTTTAAAATGAAAATTGGCAAAAATGCTTCTTGGGAGCCTATCACACTTAGTAGTAGCAAAGTGCTTCTTTATTAATAAATAACATTATATATAATACCAGTGTTACTCTGTGGTTTACGATGAATCTCTTGTGACAGAAAAGCAGTCAAGAAATTACTTAAATAAATATTTCACATGAAACTTCCACTTTCTTATAAGTGCACAACTATGAAACCACTGAACCAAAATTATGAGCTTTTGAAGAGTAATTCATGCTTTGGCCAGAAATATACATGCAAGCACTAGAGTACAGCTGATATATTGAATTGCTGAACCAACCCATTAAAAAAGAAAAATCCAAAATAATTTTGGAACCAGCAGAATCCAAAATTAAAATGAAACTAGCCAATTAATATAACTACGCATGTCATCCAATTGAGCCAGTGCGACGCACAGAAAGTATACTATAGTGTTGTATAACATTGGCAAGAGTTTTTTTATTTGTTTTGATTGTGCACCTGGTACTGCTTAACTAAGGCTATGAGAGGAATATTCCGGCAATAATTTCTCACATGATTCAGTAACCTCTTAGTGACTGCACAGGTGTTTAGATAAAAGTAGAAAAATTGCTTTCATCCAGAAACCCTCTTTTTTTCCCAACATTTTCAACATAATAATTATTTATGGCACATGGCTAGTCTCTGTGGATTTGTGACATGCCTCATTTTGATCAGTGTAGAGCCAAACTTTCCAAACAGCCCAAATGGAGATAGAGAGACACATTTTTAAAACTGCCCACAAAAGTTTGCAGTCTATACCTCAGCGTAATAGTAAGAGGCAAGAGAAAATTGGAGGAGTGTCAGATGCTTGTACATTTGGAGTATCAAAATCCTTTAATCCAATGCAGGTAATTTTCAAGTTGCAAGCAGTCAGCAACCATTCAAAGTTATGATGGCACTTGCAAGAAGGAACTATGACCAGTCCTCAAATTCTGGCCATTGCAGCACTGGCAACCAACTCACATTTATGATTTGTTGCATCAATGGGTGATTATGATTTGGCTTCCCACAAGCAAAATCAACAAGAAAGTCAGCAGGGAAGGTTGTAAATCACTTCAGTAAATCTGCCCCACCTCCAGCCTTTCTCTCCTCTCATGTACCAGGCCCTTCTCCCTGTGCATTCTCCTTCCCTGTGCCTCCCTGGGCTCTCACAAATTTACCTACCAGCACTCTCCTTATGGCTTCCCTATACTCATATGCACCTGCACCCTCTTTCCTGGGCCTTCCTGTGCTTGCACTCATCTTGCATCTTCATGCACCTTCTCTTCCCCTTCCACCCCCAGCACTCTGTGCTCCTTACCTGGAACTCCCACTGATTCTGACTTAATGATCTATATGTCTCAGCATTATGACAGCACCTGGAGCTGACAGAATTTCATTTTACACTTTATGACTGTATCACTTAGCGAATTCAATCCCAATTGCTGTTGTAATGTAAGAACTAGCTGTATTGCTTAGGTTTGCAGCAACTTGCCAACTTGGTGTCATGTATCAGTGTCAAGGTTGCAATTCCCATAATCTCAAATAACATATTTAATATAGCTACTAAACATGTGAAAGGCACAGGATTAGGAAGTTTGTTTTACAAATTAAACTATTCTATTCATAGGTAGCTACCCAGGTTTATTCAGAATGACTTGTTCCCTAGTGTAAAATCATAGGCAGATCATCTGTGGTTAGACCTTGATAAGAAATGTGTTCAATGTTTGGAGGATAAAGTACTAGCAGCCATAAAGAATTGGACAACTAGCTAGGCAAAAGCAGTCATGGTGATAGTAACATTGCTATACTTAGTTATAGGAATTAATTTGAGCCAGTGAATCCCAAAGAAATGAACAGATTGCCCCAGGGGTGGGATTCAAATTTCTTAACAACCGAACGTGGGCATGTCCTAATTTGTGGGTATGGCTTGGTGGTCATGTGACTGGGTGGGCATGGCTTATGTAATGTAAATATTGTAAATATTTATGTAAATATTGAATTTTTTATTAAAAAAGAGCAACTTTTACCCAAAAGCAGGCAAAGCAGGCAGGCAGATTGAGTTGCTCCCAGAATCACAAATTCATTCAGAGATCTACCATTCTGAAATCTGCTGCCTGAGTCTGTCACATAACATTTGCTTGCAAGCAAACTCATACAATTTGCTAGCAAGCAAACTCACAAAATTAACTCACAACACACCATGCATGTAAATATTGATTTTTTTATTTTAAAAAAGCAACTTTTACCCAAAATCAGGCAAAGCTGGCAGGCAGATTGAGTTGCTCTCAGAATCACAGATTCTGCAATCTGCTACCTGAGTCTGCACTGAAAAATAGAAGCTAGGAAGGTTTAGCTCTGCTTTTAAATTATCTAGAAAGCAAGAAATCAAACAATTTCCTGCTTTCTAGCTAATCTAAATCTCCCAGCACAGCAGAACAGCTGATGGTCGGGGAGGAATAGCAACTTAGCAGGCAAGTTGGATGGCACGCATACAAGGTAAGGAGTGACTGGGTGGGGCGGGGCAGGGCCAGCCAATGGTGCGATTTGGCGATTCTCCAAACTGTGCAGAATCATAACAACCGGTTCTTTTTAAAACAATATTTTTTATTATTTGACAAGAATATAAACTCAGTATACAGTATGCCGGTAGATTGCGTCTCATCTTCTCCAATATCATTGAATACAAAATATTCCATATTAGTAAATTAATTTTCCTTACTACATTTCGCTTTATCATATCACCACCATTCCCAGCCCCTGAATATACAGTATAGGCAAACCACTATTACATTATTACAAACAAACAAAAACATAAAAATTTTTTTTGAGAACAGTGTGTGTCCAAACCTTCCTTTTCCATACAAATATAATTTCAATTTTAACACACTTCATGTGTTCTATCCCAATTATCATAACAATTTATACTATTTTCCTTTATTCTCCTGCAACATTTTCCATTCAGTTTTTAATACATTTTTATCTATAATGTTTACAATCTTATATTTCTTATAAGACATATTTTACTCTGTAATTATTACTTCAGAGGATAATACCCCATCTTTCTTTTACCCATCATTGTTTAACATTTATATTTCTCCTTTAGCATTATTGTTTCTATTACACCTCAATTTTAATAAAATCTCTATTACCGATCCATTTCTGCTTGGCATGTTCAATTTTATTTATTACGCTTTTTAACGGTATAAAGTAAAGATATTATAAATGTATATAACCATTGTAAATAAGCTAATTATTCCCATTTCAATTCAATTCAAGCGCTAATTACCATATCTATCTTATTTATCCATTCCCATAAAATATTTTTATCATAATGACCTTAAAAAAGGAAAGGAAATACACATCATATTAATCCTCTAAAACTTCTAGCTTCTATCTGTTCCTAAAATAACCCTGCAGCTCATGTACCCTTGCAGATTTCTTTAATTAATTTGACTTATTTAACCATTATCTCGTGTCCAAAAAATGAATAAATTCTCTAAACCTGGTATACTTCTCTTGTTTCTGTATATCTTGTTTCCATTTACGGCTTCCCCCTTTTTTTTCCTGCCCCCCCTTTTCCTCCCTTATCTCGCTATTCACTTTTCTAATTAATTCTCCCTTCTGGAATCCTGTCTCTTGATTTTTCCTTGTAGCATTGTGATTATACTTTTTTTAAATTGTTGCTTCAAATCTTAAAGTCTTAACTCTCTTCCCTCTTTTCCCTTTTTCCCTTTCGCTTTTTAACAATTGTTTGATTCTTTAAAATGGCTTCTCTTCTTTGTTCCGCCTTCTTGTTCCACCGATATTTCCTGTTGTTGCATGTATTTCAGAACCTCCATTTTTATCAATTGTAGATCTTCTTTAAGTTGTTTAAATAACATTCTTGATTCTTCCATGGTATTAACATTTTAAAAGGGTTTCCCCTTTTTTCTTCAAAACAGTTCCCAGTTAGCTTTGATCAGCTTAGTATCTTCTGTCCATAAAACGAAAGTCCTCCAAGTATCCAAAGTTGTTTCTTATTTCTTTAAAACACTTTCCTTTTCAGGGCTTAGGCTTGCAAGAAAGTTCCAAATAGAATGTATTTTAAAGTATGTCTTTCCCTGTTGCCAATCCACTCTCTGTTCTTTTAAGTCTGTAGTATCCTCAGTCTCCAGACACACCCTCCTTTCACTTTTTCCTCTCTTCCTCTATTGCTTCCTTTCTCTTCTTTTATAGAAAAAAAGTATTAAAATCTCTCAAAGATCTTTAACACTTGGCAGATTATTTCCAGCTATATAAAAAAGCCTACTAATGTCCAAGTGTATTTGTATCCATCCAAGCCATCTCAATATTCTTTATTCAAAACTATTAACATCAAAGAGGAAGAGGGAAAAAAAGCGACAAACTAGCTTTTCACTTTCACCGCCGCTTTCCTTCTCTTTTTTAAAAAGTTGTTACTGTTTCCCACTGTTCAAAACCAGGTACCTTAGTAGATGTTTCAATATCAGCCTGGATCACCACACTTTCTCTTAATCACTTCCTCCTGCACAAACTTGTCTGCTTGAGGTCTTCTTTGAGGTGGCCATTTCTGACCACTGCTGCGCTGCCTTCGGGAAAGGGAAAGATCGGCTGAGGAGGAGAGATGCGGCTCTCCTCACTCCTGCTGTCAGCTCCCCTGTCTTCACCACCTCTACGGGGTGGTTTTAACCCCTGAGCCAAGCAGCTTGGGGTCTCCAGCAACGAGCACGGACCGAAACCGCGCACGATCGCGGATTTCGCGTCCGTTGCCGAAGAGGCTCAAACCAGATATCCCATAACAACCGGTTCTATAGAACCGGTGCGACCAGGTAGAATCCCACCCCTGGATTGCCCTGTTAGCTAGTCCCCCTGGGGAATTTTTCTTGATTGTTAAATGGCCGACGATGCTCAATCCAAGATGTGTACAGCCAGGGTACTTTCTGGCTGCATTGAAGGAGGAGCAAGTGAATATTTTTATTAAGACACCAACTCTTGACCCAGCTATTCCATCAAGATGTACAACCTTCCTTTTAAAGAACATTTTAAAAATTAAGGGAAAAAGAAAAGAAAATCTCAGATTTGCAGAGACTTCTAAAGGAGTGGATTATCTAAAAGGCGAGGTCAACTCCCTGGTTGTTTCTACAAGACTTGACCATTTCCCCTTATTAGTTTATATGTCTCTGATGCTGTTAGGTGAAGTCATTTGTCCATCTCTGTTGTTGTTTAGACTATTCATTTTCTTTCTTTTTTCAGACATAATCAGTTTGATGCAACCACCTTGGCTCATTTTTTTTCTTTCTTATTAGCCACTTGAGCCATTCTTCATACATTGCATTTCCAATTAGAGTATTGTTCTTTAAAGTATTGTGTCAACACATCCCAATAACTAGAATAACATATGCAATGTTGTAAGTATGGTGCATACTAGAATCATAACCATCTTTTTAAATTTTATAATTGCTATGACAAACTGATTTAATATTGAAAGGAAAAAAGAAGAAATAAAAAACTGAATGATGTGTGGAGAGAGAATAGGAAAGAACATCTAGAAATAGAGTAACGTAGAATAGAAAATGGTTGGTTGGAGCCCTTAATTTGAGGATATCATACCAGAGGTGGAATTCAGCAGGTTCTGACCAGTTCTGGAGAACCGGTAGTGGAAATTTTGAGTAGTTCAGAGAACCGGCAAATACCACCTCTAACTGGAGATTTTACAGTATCCTTCCCTTGTCACACCTACCAAGCCACACCTACAGAACCAGTAGTAAATTTTTTTTGAATCCTACCACTTTATCATACTATAAATCCTATTAGAGTACCACCTACCCTTATTCCAGAAATCCACATAATTCATAGCTAAAGAACATCTACTAAAATCATATCTGACAATTTCCAGTAAAGGTTAAACTGGTAACACAGTGCCTTCTAATGGTAACTAAAAGTACAATATAGAATGTACTGTGTAAAAATGGAGAAATTGTCTACCTCCTTCTTAAGTGGGAAATATAATGTAACTTCAGGTGCTCAACATAACTAACACTCATACTAATATGAACAAGAACAGCTTAGTAAACCTGAATACTATGTTCAAGCTATGAAATTCTGAACTTATTTTTTCCCAAAAATAAACTTATTTTATTCTAGATTATTTGGTTTCTAATAAGAAATATTAGAATGAAGATAATTGTTTGATTTACAAATATATATCATTCTGAAATATCAGTGCAAAATGCAGTTGATAGAAAAACATAATTTTAAAAATATGCAACTATATTATTTTTTCATTATGTTTGGAAGTTTTATTGGAGATATTTGATACTGATTTTTTTTCCTGATCCTTCAATCCCAATCAGATTCAGAATTTGCTGCCTTATTTTGAATAAGTCTAGCATTTCAATTTGGTATAATATAGATTAGGTTCCTACTAGTTGAGTGTGTGTTAAGCATCTGATAGGAAATTTTAGCACTATTTAATGGGACTGAAGAATAAGTGCAGAATGCGATTTACCTTCAATAAGCTGACATTAGTGAATGGTAAATTTTGTACACTTCAGCATTTCTGGATGAAAAAATAATATATAGATCATTTTTAGTTAGTTGAAGTGAGAGAGATTTTTGCCACCTTGCTAAAATGCCATTTTGCTTCTTTGGAAATTATGCACTCAACAGCCCACTCATTTTTGGTTTTCATATCTTGACCAATTAAATAAATTGAATGAAAATGCTTTAAGTATTGCTGAATGTATGTAAAAAAAAATCCTTACAAAGCTATAGCACACATTTTTGCAAGTCACTGTCTTACATGATATGAAAAACTCTTAAAATATAGGAGAGCAGAGGGACACAAAAGGAAATTGAATAGAGATGGCTGGCTTTTTAAAAGAGCAATTAGCAAATCTACTTTGTTTCATATTAGAAGAGATAATAGACTCAATCTATGTAATTGAAATATTATCTAAATTACTCTAATTACAGACCCTTAGCATACTAGAAAATGGAGTCTCACTAATGCGAACAGCTAATTACAGTTGCCTAGAATATTGACAGTGTAATTGCTTCTCTTTTGCATATCTTTAGGTACATGTCAATTTAGAAATAAATTATAATTGATCCTCTGCACATTTGGAGAGAATGGTTGAGATCATCAAAAATTGCTTAATTAATGAGAGGTAAATTATTTACCTGTTGTGCAAATTCACAGTTTGAGCAACTCACTATTTTGAAATCAGCTTTCTTTTTTCTTTTCTTTTTTTCTGTGTTATGTCTTCTATTATCAATATAATTTACATACCCTATTATCTTTATATTATGAAAATATTATGTTTGCAAAGTAAACAATGAAACTTTTAGATTATAACCCACATTCACCTAGGAAAATACAAGCAGATTTTATTTGTATGCTTTATTATCTGTTTTGAACAGCATTTCAATGGCAGCTAAAAGCCATTAACAGTTTTTGAAACCTAGCTTGTATTATAGAAATACTTCACTCTACAGGATAAAGCTACATGGTTGCTTACTAGCAATAAGAACTGTTCAAAAGGCACTTAACAAAGAAGCAATAGCAGATAATTACCAGCACTTTCTGGACAGGAAAATATAATAAACTAAGCACTAAAAGATACATTTTTAACCTAGCTCTCTAATTTCCTGCTTTTGAATTATAGTCCAATATCAATAAAGAAATATAATACAATAAACCTAATTTCAATCCACTGGCTGTCCCAAAGTCTTTATCACTGATGCCATACTCAAATGTCACCATTATTTATGAAAATATTATCAAACTTCTGTTCTGAAGATAGTTTAAAGAATGAAAAATATAGGGGGAATTTCAGGGATGAAGGAAAGTATTTTAAATAAATGTGCAATGTGTAAAGGGGATTTATTTCTATATTGCTACTGATGTCTGAAATAGGAACCGTTATAGCTGAAATAAGGAGTTCACTATTAATTAGCTAGCCAATTCCTACATTTCTAGTTTCAATTCCACTATTACATAAATTAAGAAACATTATATTACATTTCAACATTATATAAATACAGTATCTCTCATGTTTATTTAAGTTTATTAAGTATTTTTGTTAAAATGGGCAACAAGGCCTCATCTGAAGTATTTGAAATAATAGTTGGATCAATATTTTTATTTAAGGCACCAAAACTAAATATTAAAATAGCATGCAAAGATTAATCTGTACACATCTCACAAGATTCAATAATGTACACATGCTTTGAGTTCCCTGTATGAAACCATGTACTTCTCTGTCACAGCATATGCCTTCCAAAATACTTTTCCCTTCAGAATGTTATTCTGTAAAGATGAATAGATTGATTGTGTTGCTCTTGCGTGTATTATGTGTTCATTTTTTTTTAGCATTTTCATTGTAGTTGTTGCTTTTTAATCCATGTATTTTGCCAAAGTTTTAGTTTTGTGTTTGGTAGGGGTAGAGGATGTGGAGAGACACACAGAGAGACAAACAGAGAAATGCAGAGACAGAGATAAAGAGTGTGTGTGTTGTGTGTGCAGGATCAGAAATAAGTGAGAATGGGAAAAGTGGTAAACGAGAATTGTGCCTCAGAACTGCCAAATTCTTCTAAAAGTGCTATGTGACAGAGTTTAATATCTATAACCACCAGAGGAGCTGCTGTAGTCAGCTTCGCTTCTGGGTCCACCATGGCCAAAATTTGACTCAGTATTTACTTCCGGTATCATTTCAACAGTTTATGTCTGACCTCTGAAAGGCTGAGTCAGATTCCAATTGGTGACATCAGATGATGTAACTGTAGCTTGAATTTTACAATTGCTTTGGTCCACATAACACAAATTAATATTACATATGTTTGGAAAATAAAGAGAGCATAGCCCTTATACTCAGAAAATATGTAACAAATAAGAGCTATTTGAAAACATTTTATAGAGAGTTTAGGGTGATAAAAATGTACATTTTTAAAATAAGTTGATACAACATTGAAGATGATCTAACTAAAGTCTTTGCAAAATGCATGGAACTGTGTTTAGTGTCTGCTTAAAGTCTTTAATATACAACAGCTCAGTTTGCTCTGCAAGATTAGCTAAATATGTCAACTTTATTTTCACTTAGTATGTTAGCTCTGGGAGTTTTAAAAATATCCAGCGAGGTTTTTCTGTATAGTCTTTCATAGATAGCAGTGGAAGATTTAAAAAGATGCAACAGAAATTGTCTTGTTACTTTGTGTTTTTTTTTTAATTTAATTTGCGGTCACAGACCAAAACACAGACACAACGAAAGAAAAACATGGGAAAAATAAGATCATGGACAATTGGTCACCAGAAACTTTGACTGAGGGGAATTACAGTGTTCTCTGATGGGTGTTACTTTGGTAATGAGACGGTATTCCCAATGACATCAGACTTCTAACAAAACTGTCATTATAATCTTTCATACTGAAAAACAAACATAATTTGGTCTAGAAGACATCAATGACAATGATGACATCACAATTGTCTACAACATCGTCAGTGACTATCAAGCATCAACCATCTCCCCTGATGAAATACTTGATGTTTCCCGAATCGGCCCAGAGATCAAAAACAGAGATGGCTCGGTGGCCCCATGCTTCTGCAGGGTCATTTGCAAAAATGAATCAAGCAAACGTAAATTCATTTATACTATAAATTCACTCGCCAAAAACAACATCAACCATAAGAACCTCCATTCTTGCCCTGACTTAACCATACAGCAATGTGCCCGCTCCCGTGTACTCCGCATAGAACTCAAAAAAAATCTAGACAATGGAGAGAAGGACTATACATTGACTACTGTGCTGACTGTATCAAAAGTAAGTCACACAACCCACAACTCAGCATCCAACCCTACTTCAACCAATCCACCTTCACCCAAGACTAGGCATGCATGCCCCCAACTACCTCAATTCCAACCACAGCTGGCCTTAAATGCAAGCTACTCAATGCAAGAAGCCTTGTGAATAAAATACCTGAATTCTTCCTCTTATTAAATATGGCTAAATTTGACATCATATTTATATTTATTTATTATTTATTAATTCGACTTATATGCCGCCCCCTCTCCAAAAGGACTCGGGACGGCTTACAAATAAAATCACACAACAATAAATTAGATAAAACCAAATTAAACAATCAAGCCAAATTAACACTAAAATTACAGAATTAAAACTCTAAAAAACCACCCCACCCCAGGGTCACAGCCCGGATTGGTTAAACAACCAGGTCTTCAGGTCACACGGAAAGTGCGGAGGTCAGGGGCCAGGCTAAGCTCCAGGGAAGTTGATTCCAGAGGTCCGGGCCGCAACAGAGTAGGCCCGCTGCCGGGGACCGCCAGCCGGCACTGTCCGCTGACGGACCCCAAGGAGCCCCTGTCTGTGAGATCGCACAGGGCGTTGGTGTTCGATGTCGGCAGCAGTCGCCCCTTAAATAATAGGGACCCATGTCGTGAAGGACTTTGTATGTTAAAGTTAGAACCTTGAACTCACTCGAGCGCAACCGGCAACCAATGCAGGCCACGAGGAGGGGGCAACATGGGAGAACCGGGAACTCCCATCACCACCAGGCCGCGATTTTGCACCAGTTGCAATCTCGGATGGTGTGCAAGGGCAGTCCTAAATAGAGAGCGTTGCAGTAGTCGAAGTCGCTGGCAACAAGGGCATGAGTGACCTACGCAGGGCATCGCGTCCAGAACGGGCGGCTGGCGAACCAGCCGGATCTGGGCAAAGCCCCCTGGTGACGGCTCCCACCTGCTCCTCCAACCGAGCCGCATCCAGGAGGACCCCCAGATTCCTAGCCCTATCCACAGGGGCAGCACCACTCCCCTATGGTCAACGATGGACATTCCAAACTGGACCGCGATGCCGGTATGTACAGCCACTCAGTCTTGGCCGGGTTGAGTCGAAGCATATTTCCGCCCATCCAGATCCGCACGCATCCAGACAGCGAGTCATCACGAGAGGGCATCACTGATCTGGCCTGGGGTGGAGATATATAACTGTGTATCATCAGCATATTGATGATACCTCACCCCAAAACCACTAATGATCTCACCCAGCGGTTTCATGTAGATATTAAATAAAAGGGGAGAGAGGACCACCCCTGAGGGACCCCACAAGTGAGTGCCCTTGGGGACTCTCTGCCCCCTAACACTGATTGACCGCCTCAGGTAGGAGGAGAGCCACCAAAACAGTGCCCCCACCCCCAACCCCGAGGCGCGCAAAAGGATACCATGGTTGATGGTATCGAAAGCCGCTGAGAGGTCTAACAGGACCAGGACAGAGGAAAACCCCTGTCCCGCCTCCAGAGATCATCCATCAGTGCGACCAATGCCGCCTCCGTGCTGAAACCAGGCCGAAGCCCGATTGGCACGGATCTAGGTAGTCCGCTTCATCCAGGAAAAGCGGAAATTGTCTGGCCACCACACTCTCAACAACCTTCGCCAAAAGCGAAGGTTGGAGACTGGACGAAAGTTATCTAACACAGTCGGGTCCAGGGCAGGCTTCTTCAGGAGGGGCCTCACCACCGCCTTTCAGGGCGGAGGGGAAAACACCCTCCCTTAGCGCGCTGACCACTGCCCGGATCCAACAGGTGACCTCCCTGGCATAAGACAGCCAGGAAGGGCACGGGTCCAACAAACATGTGGTGGAACTCAGGCGCATAATCCCGCCCACTTCATCCTCGAAACAGGATCGAACTCATCCCAGAACACACTTGCCAGACTACCTGTATCCCGCCTCAGACCACTGCAAGTCAGTGGACTCGGAGTGATCTTATCCGACAGATATTGACCAAATTCTCAGCCCTTCTCAAGAACGGATCCGCCTCCCCAGAGCAAAGGAGAGAGCGCAAACCCGAACAGGGCGGCTGGGCAGTTATTCGCGGACGCTATGAGGGCGGAGAGATAAGACCTTCTCGCCATCCTCATAGCTCCCAGGTAAGTCCTAATATGGGCTCTTAACTGGGTTCGGTCGAACTGAGAGCGGGTGGCCCTCCACCTGCTCTCTAAGCCCTCCAACGGCGCTTCATCTCCCGGAGCTCCTCTGTATACCAGGGAGCCATCCGAGATCCGCGCGCATGAGGGGACGATGGGGACAACCCTGTCAAGGGCTCCGGCTGCCCGCTGCCGCTGCCGCCGCCAGATCCTCAACAGAGCTGTGAGTAAGGGAAGAGGGAAAAGGCCCCAGTTCCGCCTGGAACCGCCAGGGTCCATAAGGCCTGGGGCGGAACCATCTAAGAGGCTCCCTGTCCCAGCAGTGGGGGTGGCCTTTGGAAAACCAGCCGCAGGAGATAGTGATCAGACCATGGAACGGGCAGAGCCGTATGAACAGGTTGCCCTCTGTCACTATGCCACCACTCAGAGACAAAAACTAGGTCTAGAGTGTTTCCCCTCGTGAGTGGGGCCATGAATTAATTGGGTCAGGCCCATGGCTTCCATAGAAGACATGAATTCCCGGCCAATCCCGACGATCCCCAGGGAAGGCAGGTTAAAGTCCCCAGGACTATAAGGCCTGGGAGCTCCACCGCCACCCCGAGAGGACGCCAAGAAGTCAGGGCCGCTGTCCCAGGGCAGCTGTCACACAGCTGGGAGAAAGGTATGTGAGCAGCAAGCCCACCTGACCGTTAGGCCCCCACTTCAGGAGAAGGGTCTCACTTCCGCCTATCTCTGGGATAGTGACCTCCCTTGGAAGCAAGGTCTCCCTAATAACCACAGCCACCCCGCCACCCCTTCCCTGGGCCCGTGGCGTGCACAACCCAAAACCTGGAGGGCATAATTCAACCAGAGGGACACCACCCTCCGGGCCCAACCAGGTCTCGGTGATACAAGCCAGGTCCGCAGCCTCCTCCTCAATAATCTCACGGAGGAGGGTGGCTTTATTAGCCATGGACCTGGCATTAAAGTACACCAGCCTAAGCCCAGGGGTCCCTGTTCCCGAACTCCCCAGGAGGAGGCCATAGGGTCGGAGCGAGCAACCGCACAAAGCTGGCGGTGCGCACTCCCAGCATATGATACGGCCCTATGCCTCGGCGTCTGCCACCGACTCCAACCACCCTGGGAATCGCTGCCCCCACCTGAGTCCCCAGGGCCCCGCCGGCCCCCAACCCCGCCCCTCCCGCCAACCGACTGCAAACAGACCCATTTCCCCACTCCCTAACCCTTAAGACAACAAATTAAAAATTTAAGAAGTTTCCCTTCCTTCTAAATTTGGAATTTGACCCATTAGTCGCAACATGCCACCTCTCGGGATCCCAAGATCCGTCATTAAGGTAAGCTTTTGATAGCGCAGGGCCATTCCACAGACTGGGGAACCGTCTGGAGGGCCCGTAAATCTAATAGAGAGTAGACAAGCATAACTTATACATCTCAGATAGTAATGGAGGTAGTTGGTACGATGGAACACATTGTAAGAATGGAATACAATGAAGGAGACAGACTGTGGCAATAAACAGGAACAGGAACAGGAACAAGCCGCAGTCGGCTGCTCTCTCACAGCTGCCGCCAGTTAGAGTCCAAAAACAAGTCACTATGCTGCCACCATAGTGGCTTGCGGCAGAAAGTCCTGATCAGTCCTGAACAATCCCCTGCCCTCCCACTGCAGGGGAAAATGCATCCTCCCACTGTTCTCTCACCACAGTGGGAGGCAGCCAAGTCTCCAGGAGAAAAGCAACATAAGTCCGTGGAAATGATGGAAATGGTGCAGATGACCCAGGCACCATCATTAGTGTCTAAGGAGTCCAGAATGACAAGGACAAAAGAAGGCAATGGTTGTAAGTGAGTGCCCATCAACCAGGGGCAGTCAGGTCCATAGGAGTCTAGGAGGTATAACGTCTGCATACTGATCACAAACTGGCTGCGGCTGGGGCCCGGAGCCATGGTGCCTGCTCTTCCTGGGGGGGACATCACCAAAGAACCCCACCCAGGGAGGGCGGCTCCTCCAACCCAGACCGCAGCAGCGAACAGACCCTTCCCGGGCCTCCCAGGGTCTCTGTCTGTGAAACATGGCTCAATGCATCTCTCCCTGACTCCATTACCACAGTAAGAGACTATCATGTTTACCGATCAGATCATGAAATCTGTAGAGGAAGTGGTGTTGCTATCTTCTATAAAAAGTCCTTATATCTAAAGAACATCCAAGTTACCCAGGAGCTTGCTCTTCCTGAGACTATCGTCTGTGAACTGTCCTTAAATATCACATTTCAATTCTTACTATGTTACAGAGCCCCTGATTATGACATTGAACATGTAAAAAGCTAAATTCACTACTAACATGGGCAACATCCTGCCCACACACTTTTATCTTTCTTGTTAACTTCAATCTACCTCATATTAACTGGATCCTAAATGAATGTAATACTGAATCCATGCATGCAACCTTCTACAATGCTGTAACAAATCTAGGACTGGAACAACTAGTAACCAACAATACTAGACTTAACAACTGCCTCGATCTCATCTTCTGCAATGGTTTGAACTCAATTTATGGAATACAAATTAAAGAACCCTTTTCCAACAGTGACCACAACATGATTGACTTTTGTCTCAACATACACCTGCACAAAAATCGTCACAACAACATTATCCCCAATTATAACTTCAAAAAAGGCAACTATGATCTTATAGACTATGATCTCTCATCACTTGATTGGCAATCTCTATTCACTAGATGCAATACTGTTGAAGACTATTACAATATATTTTTACTTGAAGTCAAAAGAGTCATCAAACTATATGTACCAATAACAACTCCCAAAACAAAACAAAAAAACAGATTACTCAAAACAATAAGGAAACTTCAATCCCAAAAAAGATCACTTTGGCAGAAAAAAAATCTGGTCATGTTGCCAACTTCAAAAGCCGATACAAAAATTTATGCCACCAGATAAAGACTGAATGCACCAATTATCACATTAAACAAGAGGAAAACCTTCTATGCACCAATTTCACCCGCACTTTCTGCAATTTTGTAAACAACAAACTAAAAGACTCAAGATCCATCCCACCCCTGAAAGGACCTAATGGTAAAGACTGTAACGACGACACCATCAAAGCCAATCTCTTTAACACATTCTTTGGCTCAGTATTTGTAAACAGCAATGGATCATTATTTCGTAGTATTTCATAGTCGAACTACAGACAACTACAATGATCTAATAACATGTTGATTTTACAGAAGACAATGTTGAAAAAGCACTACGCAATCTAAAACCATCTCTATCTACTGGACCGGATGGAATATGTGCCTACTTCTTAAAAAAGCTATCAACTGCCATAGCCGAACCTCTAAGCATAATCTTTGACAAATCTTTCAGGACCAGCTCCTTACCAAACCTATGGTCACAAGCCATGGTCATCCCCATCTTCAAAAAGGGAGACCCCAGCCTAGTTGAAAATTACAGACCAATCTCTTTATGCTGCATCACCTGTAAAGTCATGGAATCAATTATTAACCAATCCATTATCCTCCACTTAGAGACAAACAACCTACTCTCAAATAAACAATTTGGTTTCAGAAAAAAACTATCCTGTAAACTGCAACTTTTACACTGCAAAAACATATGGACTACACAACTCGATCAGGGCAAAGCAATAGACGCAATTTACATTGATTTCTGTAAAGCCTTTGATTCAGTGGTACATGACGAACTACTACTAAAACTAAGATCTTATGGCATCTCTGAACAACTGCACAAGTGGATAGAAACATTTCTGTCAAACAGGCAACAAATGGTCAAAACTGGGACCATCCTATCAAATTCTGTACCTGTCAACAGTGGTGTCCCCCAAGGCAGTGTTCTAGGACCAACTCTCTTCATACTCTACATAAATGACCTCTATAATCATATTAAGAGCAACTGCGTTCTTTTCGCTGATGATGTAAAGCTATTCAACACCACAGACAATACTGCTACCCTTCAAAAATACCTCGACTATGTATCAGAATGGTCAAACAAATGGCAACTTCAAATCTCAACAAATAATTGCTTGGTCTTACATATTGGCAAAAAAAAATAAAAATACAAGCTAAATAGTCAAGACCTTGTTGATGATCCAAACTCCATCAAGAACCTTGGAATACTCATCTCTAATGATCTAAGTGCTAGAGCCCACTGTAATTACATAGCCAAAAAGGCATTAAGAGTTGTTAACCTAATCTTATGTAGCTTTTACTCTGGTAATATCACACTACTAACTAGGGCATACAAAACATTTGCTAGACCAATACTCAAATACAGCTCATCAGTCTGGAACCCATATCACATATCTGATATTAACACAGTTGAGAAAGTCCAGAAATATTTCACAAGAAGAGTTCTACACTTCTCTACTTGTTGCAGAATACCTTATGCCACTAGACTTGAAATTCTAGACTGATAAAACCTAGAACTATGCCGTCTTCGGTCTGATCTAAGTATAGTATATAAAATCATACATTGCAATGTCCTATCGGTCAATGAATACTTCAGCTTCAGCCATAACAATACAAGAGCACACAATAGATACAAACTCAAGGTTAACCGCACCAAACTTGACTGCAGGAAATACGACTTCAGCAACAGAGTGGTCGATGTCTGGAATACACTACCCGATTCTGTGGTTTCTTTCCCAAATCCCCCAAACTTTAACCTTAACCTTTTAACCTGTCTACTATTGACCTCACTCCTTTCCTAAGAGGTCTGTAGGGGGCGTGCATAAGTGCACCAACGTGCCTACTGTCCCTGTCCTATTGTTTCTTTTATTGTTTCTTTTATTTTTCTTATATGTATTCATATCATGTATTCATAACTATGTTTACCCTTATACTTATTATCTTGTAAGTGATTGACAAATCAAATAAATAAATAAATAATCAGCAAGGAAATGACAGATAACCTTCCTAATATTATTTTTAACTAGATCATATTCCGTGAATGTGTTTGAAAGTTTCACTTGTTCTTTGAGAGAGTGATATGGGCAGGACAAAAAATTAAAATTGATTTATACACATTTAATGAAGTGTAGATGTAACTAATATGATTAGATTCTATATTAATTATTTTTCCTCAGTTTGGTAACACATTTCAAGGGAAAGAAAATCTTAAGTGAATAAGTGAAAGAAGCAAGACTATTGAGAGAAATCACTGCTCAATGTTGGGATTCTAGATTCCTAGGAAAAATAAATATAGTTAATGATATAAAGATATTATCATAATATGTCAATGAAGATTCTCATTAATCTGGGTAGAATTGTCTGGAAGCTGAGTCATAGCAACTGGACTTGTTTTCTTTTTGATTTGAAACATTTTGCTGTTTATCCAAGTAGCTTCTTCAGTCTCTGAAAAAATTACTTGGATAAGCAGCAAAACATTTCAAATAAAAAAGAACAGAAGTCCAGTTGCCATGACTCAGCTTCCAGATGCCTTAAAGAATAGATTTTAATAAACTTAAAGGAGAAGCTAACGCATGAGTGTTATATTTATATTATGTATGTAATAACAAATCCTTAATCTCTACCCACACTGACACCAAACAGCACCAGTTTGATTGAAGCAACATAAAAATCATTGACCATGCTACCACTCACCATGCTTGTGAGTTCATTGAAGCATGGCACTCCACAAGCTATTCCATCAACAGACACATTGACCTACAACCAGCCTACGAACCCCTCAGAATCCAAATCAAACTCACAGCCAACCAGAGACAGAACCAACCCTCAACCAACCAATGCAAGCCCTCCCACCAGCAGTTCACCTTCCAATGACCCTCACCTGACATAATCTCCCCATCACAAGACCCATCACAAGACTCTCACTTGATACACCCACACATGAAACCCTTATAAACAGAAGAACACACTGACATCCCCTATACTCCACTGAAGATGTTATCTAGCCTGGTAACAAAATGTTTAAAAACCAACCCATAAGTTTGGACAACGAACCTTCATCCTCATCCTACATCAAAGCTAGAAATATTTAGCACTATTGCAAACATGAAACATAGTTTAAATCCACTAATTTAATTCAGATGAGTGCAAAAATGGATGAGATCCAATTATAATCTTATATTTTAACTTAATAGTATTAATAGTATTAAAGTGCATTATTTATTGTGAATGTGTGCATTCCTATAATAGGATTTCAATTGTGAATGACTTAGGAATGTACATAAAAGCCTTGGATGATAAATTGCTACTCATTTTTCCATCATTAACTCCAGGACCTGAGATCCATATTAGATTTGACTTTAAGTGCATTTTTAACCGAAAGTGCATGCATGAATGGAGATTACATACAAACACAAACATACACACATAGAGAGAAATGTTATATTTGGAACAGTTGATAAGATATGGTGTTGTTGAAGAATTAACCCCGCAAAAATATTTTTGCAGGTTTAAAAAATATAATTCTGACAAGAATAATATGTGTTAAGAGGAAATCTTGCATTGGCTAAGACTCATGATGTCACTAGAACTATTTTGATCACTTCATTCTTAAATTCAGTGGGAAATAATGTTTCTAAAGTTTCTAAAAGTCTGTAGGATATGAAGAATATTTAAGATGTATGAAGGTACTTCTAATCACTGCTGGGAATATCAAATACATGAAGGGACATTTTTATCATGCATGATGGATTTGTGAAAAAGCAAGAAGATATTGGAGAGAAATACATACAGTGAAGTAGAAAACTTTAAAAATTGACGTTCAGATGAAACTGGAACTTTTCTTATAAAGACTTATGAACGCTCAAGTAGAAAAGGCTCATGGACGTTCAGTTTTATAAATTGTAACAAGGTAGTGAGTTATGTACAAAGATGGAAGACTACTGAAATACCAATAATGGATGAATGGATTCTGAAGATGTCTGAGTTTATAGAAATGGCTAAATTGACTTCTTTGTTAAGTAGAGAACTGCAGCTACTTTTATAAGAGTCTGCCAACTTTTTACCTCTTACATTTAAACATATAGATAGAAGTAGGGTTAAGTGGCCACTAGAAGGCAACCCTGGGTAGTTTTCTCTCTTTTCCTTCTTCTTTCAACTTTATTGACATTGTTGTTTTGAACCAGACATAGACAAGTAAGTATCTCAACTGAAACAGGTAGTCAGTTACATTTTAATTTCTTTCTCTTCTTGTTTTCTAAATACTTTTCAGCAGAAAAAAATAAGAAGACTTTTATAGAGAGAATTATTTTTATTTTCACCTTAAGGATAGCTTGGATAATATCAGGGTTCAGAGCATTTCTCTATGCTGAAGAGTGGGAAATCTCAAGGGATAACATATCAAATTCCAAGATTATTGTACCTTAAACAGAGGCATCTAACCAAAGTTTCCTGTAGGTCTCAATAAACCAGTGACCACAAAGGAACCTTCCAACCTTCTAACAAAGCTGGTAATTCAAGTTCAGGTATATTTAGAACAATTAGAACTGCATAAGGAATAAGAGCAGAGGTGTTGTGGTTCGCCAGCAGCAGGTGCTGATGGCTGAGGTCTCAGAGAGGGAGGACTCAGTTGAGGGGCCTGTGTGTGATTCAGGGATAGGGCCAGGACCATCAGGGAGTGGAATGCTGCCTTCAGAGATTGTGGAGCCTGGCAGCAGCGATGAAGAGGTCCCCGATGAGCCTGTGCCCAGCACGCGTGCACACAGGGCTGCTTGAAGGAAAGAGCAGCTGCAGCAGCATGGGTGACTTGGGAGTAAGGCTGCAAGGTAATGGCCCCTCTCTTAAGAGATAAAAGCCAACTGAGAAACCGGAGTTCTTTGCAGGAAGCAAAAAAGTTTTTGCACTCAAGCCTTGTGGACGTTCGGAGTATCTTGGTTGGTGTATGGAGACTCTTTGTGTTTGAAATATTTCTTAGTAACTTTATCTAGTATTCTTGGCAACCTTGCACAACCTTGGTAAGGCTTGTTCTTATCAGAGACAATTAGTTTGAAACAGCCTTTTAACTGTGAAGGAACAGAATTCATAAAGAATCATTAAAAGGTTTTGCTGTTACCTCTGTTTCGTGTTTGTTTCCTTGGAACAAGGTTTGGGTCAGAACAAGAGGTGGTATTCAGCAGGTTCTGATCAGTTCTGGAGAACCAGTAGCAGAAATTTTGAGTAGTTTGGAGAACCGGAAAATATCACCTCTGACTGGCCCCTCCCCATCTATTCTCTGCCTCCTGAATCACAGCTGATCAGCTGGATCTTCTTTTGTTGCCCTGCACAGGAGAACGGAGCTGGAAAGCAGGTTAGTGGGGTGGGGAGGGAATGGGGATTTTGCAGTATCCTTCCCCTGCCATACCCACCAAGCCTCACCCACAGAACCGGTAATAAAAATTTTTGAATCCCACCACTGAAGAAGAGCATGCAAAAATGGAGTTGAAATTTAAAAGATTGGAGATATGCTAAAAAGAAGGAGAAACATACTTATTAATTAGAAAGAGAAAAATTAACAGCAGAGGGCTTTCTACCACAATCTGTCCAGCACTCCCAGCAATTCCTGTATAAAGGCATGTTTCCACAATAAAGAAAGGATATGAATTCTGACCTCTTTCTGAAAATTTCAGGAAGATTTGCCTCTTAACTACAAGATGAAAGAAGTAGGTGTATTTTTATTTCTATCCATATTGAACCAGAATTATTTAAAACATTTAACTCATTGCAACGGGCTAGGAAATTACCTTTTTCATATACCTACCATTTTCTTATTATAGCATTTAAAAAAAGAAAGTAATAATGTAAATACTTAAAAATCAAGGGATGAATCTATAATTAATTGCTTCTGGGAAGAAATGTGCTCAAATAATAGCTAGGAGGGAATTAAATTTTAAATAAGGTTAATGGATTTCAGCATCTTTCCCTTAATAGCATTGACCCAAGTGAAGAGAGACTCTTAATTACTCAACCAAGTATAAACAGATGAAGCAGCACATGGAACAGCACTATCAAAGAAAGATATGATAGCAATGATAGTCGAACTACAATTATTTATTTGGTTTTCATTGCATTTATTGAGAAGTACTTGTGATTAATGTTATTTCAGCGCTATTCTAATTAGTGCAATTCTATCTTCTTTGCTCAAAAAGTCCTTGGTCCTATTTGCTCACACTATGATTTATTCTTATTAAGTGGAGTAACTTTCTAATTTTGGTAAGTAATGTGCAGATTGATGATAGGCTGTTATCGGCTATGTTATACACTATTAAATGGTAAAAAAGTAGAAGATATACAAAACATAAAATGGATGTGAATATCTAATAAGCTGAGATTTCAGAAAGTTAAACAATATTACAGGCTGTAATAATAATCAATCTGTGACAGATGTTTTTAAAGTGTAAACCCTTGATCATTTTAGTCTTACAGTAAAATCTGTTAACTCTCTAAGAAGTTCATTAAAAGTGTATACTACACATACTGACCAAGTCTCCTTTATTTTCTCAATGGAGTGAACATTCTGCTTCTGGCTTGAAAGTCAGATTTATCTCCAATATGGCTTCCTTCCAGAAAAGGTTAATGGCCTAATTATTCTAGAGGGCCTTTGATGGCTGAATGTAATGTTGCTGGTATCCATTAATGGTGAACTGTGGTTTTTATTACATCATTATTATAGCTAATGTTTTTAGTTATGATTGCTTGATTAGAAAGATCTTAAATGTTATGGATATTTTATAGCTGTCTTTTACCATGAAGATTTTAGCAATATATAATTCTATAATGCTGTGGACTATTTAATTTCATGGATAGGTCACCATCCATCTAAATGGAGGTAGCAACATTTAAATTTAATACCTTTACAAATACTATATTTTTATAGTGCAATGAAAAATGTATATTGAAACTTACAGTACCATGATTCTCTTCTGGAGTAAAAATGCCATATGAGAAAAATATTGTCTACAGCAAACAACCAATGTGGCAGCCTGATACCATATTAATAATAGTAATGCCTTGACAAGATAATGTTTTATATTGTACTTGTACTAAATTTCTTTCCTAAGTAGCAATAGCAATAGCACTTAGACTCATATACCACTTCACAGTGCTTTACACCCCTCTCTAAGCAGTTTATAGAGTCAGTCTATTGCCCCCAACAATCTGGGTCCTCCTTTTATCAATCTCAGAAGGATGGAAGGCTGAGTGTCAACCTTGAGCCAGTGAGATTCGAACTGCCGAACTTCTGGCAATCAGCAATCAGCAGAAGTAGCCTGCAGTACTGCATTCTAACTACTGCATCACCATGGCTCATGGTATGTTCTATAAATCCTGCTTTGTCTACCAGTTAATAAACTCTATCATGACACCTAGTTAATATCCAACTTATTATTTTATTTATTATTATTATTATTATTATTTTATTAGATTTGTATGCTGCCCTCTCCCTGCCTCAGGGGCTCACTCAGGGCAGCAAAAAATTAAACGATACAAGCCCAATATTAAATATTAAAACAATTAAAATTATTTTAAAAGAAGAGACCCCCCCCCTTGGTTCAGTCCAGGTCGGCCTGCTGAAATAACCAGGTCTTCAGGTCATGGTGGAAGGAGCGGAGATCAGGGGCCAAACAAAGGTCCAAGTGGAGTTGATTCCACAGGGTGGGTGCTCCCACAGAGAAGGTCCTACCCCTGGGCACCGCCAGCTGACAATGTCTGGTCGACGGTACCCCAAGGAGGCCCTGTCTGTGGGAGTGTACAGGGCGATTGGAGTGTGATGCCAGCAGGAGATGTTCCCGCAAGTACCCCGGACCCAAGTAACTTACAGACTTCTTTTATACAATTTTGTTTTCAGTCCTGCTTATTGCATTGGAATATATATATTTTTAAAGTGAGACTGTCCTTGATAGGGTCACAAGATTCTGGCAGAGGTGGATAAAGAGAATACCTGAATGTTAGTTATTGCTATTTCTTGAGAGGGGAGTGTGCCCCAAATTATAGAAAAAAGGCAGTTTGGTTTTCCTATTAGCAATTATGTTGGGGCTGAAAGTAACTGGATAAAATTTCAATAAATCTATAAATTGTGATGGAAGTAGTCCTGTCCACAGGTGTAATCTGACTTCATTATATAGGTATAGTAGACTTACAGCCTAGAACGTTCTTAATTTGCAAACATGATTGAATACAACATTTGATTATATCATTACACAATCCTTAGGGTTATGTCCAGTGTTCTATGAATAGGATATTAATTGAAGAATCACTAATAATTTTTCTCTAATTACATTTTTGCTATTTTAATGGAATCTTAGAAATAACATATCTCTTACATGCTTTTGAACTAATTAGGAAAATTACTTAGGGCATCATGCTGTGCTTTATTTTGCAACAATGTAAAAGCTTTACTGAATTTCTGGTTTGCATTCAACTTTGGAAATGATCTGATTGTGCTTAAATAATAGGATTCAAATTATCAGAATGATCAGCAGCCACATCTACAATATGTTACATGTGTGGTTCGAAAAGGTTACATTTGTTAATTATTTGTAATCAAGGGTAAAAGAAAACTTTCATTAGAATTCAACAGCTGTTACTCAGAGCAGAGAAACTATCTTTGTTTTGCTCAAGGGAAGCAATTCACTATCCAGAAATGTTTCAAAGCATTGGTAGTTAAATAATATTTTTTATGAAATCTTCCATGTATATTGATTTCTTAAAATAAACACTTCAGTGCTCTTTTTAATATCTTCTTCCTCAATAATTATTTTTGCATGATTGCTAATAATAATTTGTACACTACTACTGACTGCTAAAAATATCAGGCTTTTAAAAAAATTAATATGTCTTATCTGAGTGAAATGCATGCTTTGTCTTTTTTAAGTGTCAGTGTTCTTCAGCTAGTTTAGAAATAAACAATAAACCTATTGCCATTTTTCATTTCTGTATTCGTTGGCTAAATGTTATTAGCTACTGATCCATTTACATATTTAAGTCAAATTGCTGATTATTCATCTAATTCTGATTAGCCCTCAAGCTGAGATAACTCAAGCTGAGGTAACCATGTTAATATTATGACTCTCAGGGCATAAAAACCATATGTGAATAGCGAAGCTACATCGGATTGATCCTAGCTAGAATAAGTAATTCAGTATGTGTCAATTACTTCTCAGTTCCAATTAAATATCTTACTTAATAACAAGTATTTCACATTATGTTGGGACAAATCAAAACAATAGAGTTGAATTCTATATTGTTTTTAATCTTTGATCAGGACCATGGACAGTCACTAGCAACTGAATTGTCTTTGTGTTAAAAAAAAAAGAAGACATTTCAGTTGCCCCATTCTGTTTAATACCCTCTTGGCCTTCTAAGAAGCCCTGAAGACTCTGCTCTTCCACAAATTTTGGGTGAGAGTGTGGCCTACCCCTCTCCCAGGAAAGATGCATGTTGGATGTGAGGAATGTGTTGTTTTACACCGGGTTGCTGGGAACTTTGTATTGGTTTCACACTTTTTATTGTTTACTTTAGTTATTGTTTAAACCACCCAGGATTATGATATATAAGATGGATGGCTATATAAATCTTTTAGATAATAGATAATGAATAAATACACTTCTGCCACATCCATTTATCAGAAAAATAAGCAATAAAATATGATCTGGATAAAAGCTTTTGTTTGGACTTATTGTTGGCTTCATAAAGGGAATAAATTTATAATATCTCAATGATGCTACCATTGATAATGTGCTTGTCTAAACTGCACATCTAGCAATCTGTAGCAGCAGTGTTTTTCCAGAAGTAACTATGGAATAGGTTAATACTCAATCTTCTATAATCACACATGATAGAATGTAAAGGTTAAAAGAATCCATGAAGACCATGTCATCCAATCTTCTGCCCAGCACTATTATACCATCTCTGATAGATAGCCACAAACATGCTGTTTAAATACTTTCAGAATTGAGTCCTGCTACCTTCTGAGGCAGCCTACAATACTCCACTTTCAAACAGTTCTTACCATTAGCACATTCATCCTGATTTTGAAATCTAGTTTGTGATAATTTAAATCTACTGATTCCTGTCTTGTTTTCTGGAACAAAACAAAATAAGTCTGATATGAAAGCTGTTCAGGTGCTTGGAAGATAGCTATCATGCTACCCCACAGCTTTCTTTTTTCCAGCATAAGTATCATAATGCACAATGCCTACAACATTGTGGTATGTATGTATATATTTGATTTCATCCATATCCTTACCACAATTGCTTTCCCTTGGACACTCTAGGTTGTCAATGTCCCTCCTAAAATGCAGCATGTCATGGCTAAAACATCTGGAGTAGTCATTAGCTGTTTTTGCTTCCTCTCTATTCTCCATTGAGTTTCTGTAATTTCCTACCTAATTAAGAGTAGGTAAGGTACATTTTTGGGAAAGGGTGTTTCCAATTATGATGTTTGCAATTTTTAAAATATGCAGTCTTTCAGGACAGAGGGTGGTGACTGATCTCTTGGATGAAACTGATTTTCTAAATCCATTTCAATCTGATTCCAGGCATAGCTATGTAACAGAATCTGCTAACCCATGGGATGACTTGTGTATGGAACAAGAAAGATTTGCAACCTTATTGATCCTCCTGTATTCTCAAGAGTTTTGATTGCATTATCCATTGTATCCACATCATGACTATCAGAATGACTATCAGAATTGGTCACTATACTATGGTGGTTATGCTTTTACTTGTACTGCTGTGGTTAAAGAATTGTACAAAATAAAGAATAAGATAAAATTTCAGCCCAGAACCTGAACCCTTGTTCTTTGAAAAAGTGTCTTGAAGTTGAATAAGGTCATTTGTCTCCAAAACACTATGTAATTTCCTATTGTGTCCTCTTTAACCTTACTCTAATATTAGCTTTACTGACCTTCAGAATTCACAATGAAAACTGATCACAGACAACCATGGTTACTTAAGCTTCAACAGGCAAAGCAACTACCTTGATGTTCTCTTTTATTTGTTATCTCCCTAACCAAATGTCATTATTAATAAGACTGACAAAATAGTTCTTTGGCAAATACTTGTATCTTCTTACCGCCAGAAATTTTTTTGTAATTGTTTAGCATCAGTTATCAGTGTAAATGGGAATGTCAGTCCTCTTTAGCATCTACCCCAAATTAGTGAAAGGATACATTACTACATTCTTGACAAATTCAGTTCATGTGTTGCTTCTCTCTCTCTCTCCCTCTCTCTCCCCTCCACCCTCCCCTCTCTTTCTCTCTCTCTCTGTCTCTGTCTTCCCCTCCAGGGATTTGGGGAAATTTAACTTGCACATATTTTCCCAAATGCGTATAATTTTAGTACCTGCTCATATCAACCATAAAATTATTTTCTCTGAGAGGTATTTGTAACTAACAAGTCCTGACTGACAGGTGGAATATGACACATTGCTTCAGGAAGATACCAAAAAGAGGAATCAAATGATAATGGGAGATTGTATTATTTTTTTCTTTTTCTTCTTTTTGAAAGGTACCATTTTCATTATATCTAATATATGACATTAGGAAACTTGGAAGATAAAGAGGTGTCTTTAACCAAGGCAGACCATTTATATTGGCTCTAGTGACTGACAGAATACAGAAGAGAGGTTTTCCCAGGCTTTTGGCCCTCTGGCATACAGATTGTTCCAGCTGCCTGCAATTAGTGCAGGCTCGAATCCCACCAGGCTCAAGGTTGACTCAGCCTTCCATCCTCTCGGGGTAGGTAAATTGAGGACCCAAGATTGTTGGGGGCAATAAGCTGACTTTGTAAAAATGCTGCTTAGTAATAAGCAGGCATATACAATGGAATGAAGGCTATTGCTGAGTGCATTGGGTTGTATCCCAAAAATTGTAAGCTGCCCTGAGTCTTCGGAGAAGGGCAGCATATAAATGTAATTTTTTAAAAAAAAAATTGTGCTTGGTTACTGAGCCAATAGTTCCAATTTATCTCTTTTTTGAATTTGCATGGAAATGCAATGGTTTTTAAGATTGCATGCTAAAAACATACAAGTAGAAGTTAGCAGATGTTTTACTCAACTGTTCCTTATATTGGGTTGGCTTTATTTCTACCAGGTAAAATAGTCCTTAAGCAAACAAATGTACAAAAAACCTTGATAGATAGCTCACCCATCCCATGACCCCATGTTGACAGCTGGCATGCCACAAAGTGGATAGGGTGGTGAAAAGTATGTTCCTCTGATCATACTTTTTTATCTGTCTCCCCTATCAACACACTTGGGCAGCATCCCCAGGTTTTATGTAGTTAAGCATTATCTGAAGTAGGAAAGTCTTTACACTTTGGCAAGCATAGATACACCACACAAGGGATCTCTGAAGGAACAATAAATATGACTTCAAGAGTCATGCTGTCCCTTCACAGATGCTGGCAGGCTAAAGGGAGGCTTGGGGAAAGCCATCTTCCCCTTTCTCCCTGTTAGATTTTATCAAAGGAAAATGCCAACTTCAAAGAGTGGGGCAAAATTTACAAACTTGCATTTCAAAAAAGTCGGATGGGAACTGTGATTTTGTAGCTCAGAGAGATTACTTCCTACTCCCAGTATTTTTAACAAAATGTACTGGGATATATAGGAGGAAAAGATTAAGAAATATTCAGCCTTTGGATTATTTCTTTAATCTTTTCTCCAAAATGTATTTTCCTGCATGATATTTTTTTGGAGGAGGATGGTGAGGGGCAAGGAAGATTAATATATAAGTTAGATAGGAAGAAGAAACTCTAGCCATTGTATTAAAGGAAAATGTTGCTGCTTTTTCTGAGGATGCAATTCTAAATAGGTTTTGTAATTACAAATGAAAAAGTCTTACTTTGGTATAAATATGCATCATCTCAGTTCCTCAACTATTATTTCATTTAGGAATAGCTAGTTCTTTCTTCCCATCAGTTATTATATAGACAAATATCGCGGCCTGTTTATTCCTGCTATCCAGATGAAAATGGCCAATGGATGAAAACATCAAGAGCTAGAGGAGAGTGGATCTGCCCAAACCAATCAGAAATAGCAATTCTAACATTGGGCAAGCTTTTTCTTGGGAAAGAAAGGAAAATACTACTTCTACATCAAATTAGAAAAAAATGAAATGAGCTGGCCTTGCCATGTGCTGGGGATAAAGTTTATGCTGTATTTTGTTAAATCTGTTATTGAGGTATCTTTGTGTTGAAATGAGGGTACATGAAGATGGGCCCAAAATCTTCCTGTTTTGGCATTGCAGCAGCATTATTCTGCAAGGTGCATTCTGTCTCTTGCACATCTCAAAGTTATGTGCATTAAGTATTATGTATTGACTATATTTTCAAGATAATTAAGTATTCACATGTATTACAGACGGATGGTTTGAATGCCTCTAACACGAAGACATGCTTCTTTTGTTACTCTTTGACAGTGCTTTCGGCTGAACTGCCACAACTCAAAAAGCTTCTTTATTCAGTATCTATAGGCCGCAACACAAAGACTTGTCAGATAAAACAAATAATAAGCTTTAAGGAATTGTGGGGTTGCAGAAGAATGACAACTGTTGATACTAATCAACTGATACTTAGAATAAATAGCGTCTTTCTTTTTTTCTCCTGCTATGTCTTATACAATTCCATAAAGTATATCCTTATTTTAATTACTATTGAGGACATGGTGGTAATAGTTTTGAATTAATGCTTTAAGAGTTTCTCAATCTTAAGAGCAGAAATACAGCTATGGTTTAAGTGTCTTAAGGAAAATGAGAATGAGACTTTTGCTTTCTGTTGTTCAGAATATTGAACAAAATATAAATGTATGGATATACTATAAAACATAGCAATATATTGCTAGGATTTTTTCCCAGTTCAGTTTTCAAAGATTGTTACTTAAATTGCTGTGTCTTGAATGGTAGCATCACTGACTTGAATGGCTCATGAATTAATCCGGAACACTCAAGAGTGATGTTATGTTATGACACATCTGTAGGCAAGACTCTTCTTGAACAGATCACACTACCCTTGATGTTCATCTTCTTGTCTGCTAGCAGAAGGATTTATAATATGGTACAACTCTCTGCTTGACACAACATTTCTGTGCCTGTCTTTTTCATTTTAAGTATCACAGAAGCTGTCATCTCAATAACCTAAATAATGAAATTTAGTACTGGTGATGGAATGTACAGAATATACCAGTGAAAATGCTTAAAATATGACTCCTGTTTTGTCAGATCTTACATGGTCTATGTCAGAAAGTATTTATCTGTCTTTTAGTCTTCTCTAACTTATAGGCTCTCAGAAAGAGCTAGCAAAAATAAAGCCAACTTGAATTAAACTATTTCTGTTTATAAAAATATCACTTTTATTTAGATTCTTCAAGAAACAGGCTGCACATAAATAGGGTAATAAAGTTGCACCATGGAACTATAAAGAGTATAGTTATTGGGAAACTATTCTTAAGGATGTTCGAGGGGAAGATGGGAGATGAGTTGTTACAAGGACATAATAAGGACCAGGCACTAGAAGTGTGCATTCAGTTCTGCTTCCAATTTCATAATTACAAATCAAGGGCCAGTGACTGAACTGAAGCTCAAGTTGAATGCCAGATCTATGTGCAACACATCCTTCTGGGCAGGGGTGGGATTCTACCAGTTCGCACCTATTCACTAGAACCGGTTGTTAACATTCTAAGCAATTCGGAGAACTGGTTGTTAGAAGAAATTACTGGCCTAATCCTGTAAGGAAGGCAGGAAGGAAACATTCTGGTGTTGCTTACAGAAACTATTTCTCCATTAACCCTTATTACATTCTTGGCAGGAGTAGACTTCCTGTCTCAGGAACGTCTCTGGAGTTTTTCCCCCCTCCTTTGTTGGTATTTTGCTTGTGTGGAGTGACCATTCAAAGTTACAATGGCACTGAAAAAAGTGTCTTATGACCATTTTTCACACTTACAACTGTTGCAGCATCCCCACAGTCATGAGAGGCCAGGCGAGGAGATGCGTGCCTCAATGTGTGTGATATTGAGTTGGCCACACCCAGCCAATAACATGACCACCAAGTCATGTCCACCCAGTCACATGACCACCAAGCCATGCCCACCACCTAAGCCACACTCACAGAACCAGTTGTTAAAAATTTGAATCCCACCCCTGCTTCTGGGCACAGGAAGAAGCAAATTAATTAGATTATTTTCAGACAGAGTGCCAGAAATGGAAGTTGAATGGATGGACATGACCCTTCTTAGTGGCTTTTGATTCTACTGATCAATCTGGATCACATAAGAGGGCTGGGAACTATCTTATTTATTTATCAAATTTATGCACCACATATCTCATTTAAGTAACTCTGGGCAGTTTACAATAAAATGCTATAGTATAAAAGCATAAATAAAAACAGATTTTAAAAAGACTTAAAAACAAAGTTAAACATTGAATTTTGTAAAACGTTACAGAGGGAATAACCTCATATCTCTAATCACCAGGCTTACATATCCCTGTTAAAGCCTCATGCCAATTGGCAGAGCTAGGTCTTAATGCTCTTTTAGAAAGCCAGAAGAGTAGAAGCCACCTTATCTCAGGGGATAAGGTATTCCAAGGGGCAGGTACAATGGCAGAGAAGATTTTCTTCCTGGATACCACCATTCAAAATTATTTAGCCAATGGGATCTGCAATAGGCCTGCCTGCTTGATCAGGTAGGATAGGTTGATGTGATTGGGATAAGATTTTACAGATAACCTGGGCCCATACCATGAAGGACTTTAAAGGTGATATTCAACACCTTGAACTGGACCTAGAAGCAAAGTGGCACCCAAGGCAGCTCATATAGCAGAGGTGTTACATGTGCAACCCTAGTTACACCTGGGACTGCTTGCACTTGCATATGCTTTACCAGTTGCAGTTTCCAGGTACTCTTCAAGGGTAATCTCATGTAGATCACACTGCAATAATCCATATAGGAAATAACCAGGAGTAACTGAGAGAAGAGATTTTTAATGTAAGAAAGGAAATAGCCGGCACACAATGCAAAGTTGAGTAAAGGCCTTCCCAACCACAACTGCCATCTGTTCCTCAAGAAGAAATTGAAATCCAGAAGGACCACCAATCTGGACCACCAGATTGGTGCAACCCTACCCAGGGCCAAAGATAGTATGTTGGCTCCATATGATGTTTTGAGTTCTTCCTGAGTAGGCAATTCTAGTTGTGCTTGTGAAGGAGGGGAGCTCAAACCCAGCATGAGGTGTCCTTTGTTTAACATCTAAAAGATGTCATTGGGAGAGATTACTGACAGAGATTCAGAATTGATTCAGGACAGCTGCAAATTTTCTTCTATATAGGGTTCTCTGAAGGAACTGGCTTTTAATTAGGAATATGCTCATGCTGCTTCTAGAAGAACAGCCTGATTTTAGCACTTCGTTAATATATCAGCATTGAAATATTCATGGCATGAATAAAATCTGAAGCAGAGCATAACCTCCAATGTCAGATATATGTCTGATAAGTCCTTCAACAACTAAAAGTAGAATGTTTATATCCCAATCTTATAGTTCACATAAAGTTTTATAAAATCTGTCAGTCTAGATCACAGCCATCAGGGCACAAATATAAAGTTTTATATCTCTGTCACAAATATAAAGTTTTATATTTGTCTGTCAGTTTGGATAACAGCCGTCAAGGCACAAATATAAAGTTTTATATTTGTGCCTTGACGGCTGTTATCCAAACTGACAGACTTTTGAGAACAAGTGAAAGCAAATAATTTGTTTAACATCAATGCACATTATCATTATCTTTCACTATTCCCATAGTCGGAAGGAAGTTGCTAAAAGATATCAATTTTTCTCACCTGTTTGACTGCAAATTTTATAAGGAGTTGGATGCTACTGAAATGCTTTATAAGTGAAGGTTTTAACAAAAGGAGTTAAGAATGATAACTTATACCATATGTGGTATAAAATTTTAAATAGCTTTACCAGAATTCATTCCATGGGCCTCCCAGCTAGAGTTTAAAACAACAATAAACAACAACCAGATGAGATGAAACGTTCGGTCAATGGCTTCTTTGAAGCAAATACCTGGAATTCAACTATAAAAAATGTTGATTATCTACATTAATTTAGTAATATTTATTTTTTTATCACTGTTATTCATATGCTGCCAAATTATTCATGTCTTCTGAGCTGATAAAAGCAAAAGTTAAAGAAAGCAGAAGCACCCTTTAAAAAAGAAGAAGAAGTAGTAACCCATCTTCAACAAAACCAGTAACAGAGGAACACAAGACTGCAGTTTTGGGGCAGCTCTTTTTCTTCCTCTCTGAAAGAGGTTTCTGTTTTTTTATCTTTTCTCAGAGTTCTTGGGAGTTTCTTATGAATTGATTCTGATCCTTTTAAAGCATACTGTAGTAAAACTGCAGTTGTACATCTTTATATTCCCAAGCAGTTTTCTTGCAACATATATTCTCAATCTGAAAAAGCCCAAAGAGGGGCTCTTATCTGATCCCTTACTTTGAGATTTTGTTAGAAAGGTTATTATTAATTGCTTATAAATCTCCCCACAGTCATGTGACTTGGATAGTTATATAAATTGGAGTAATAAGTAAAGAAATGAAAAATATACAGGGCATTTTACACATCTTTGGCTATTTGTTACTAGATAAAAACAACAACCTCATGGTTGACCATGAGAATTTCACTGCAATTGTTTCATCTTTTGAAAAATATTCTGAAAGCAAACTCCTTCATCAAACTGAGTAAGAAACTAGACAATCAAAATATTCTGCAATATGAAATCACTGAGGAATCACAGTCACATTTGTGTTGTTATTTAGCAGCTCAATCCTGTAGGGGGAAGAGTGGGACAATGATTGCCAGTGTTGCCTTTGGAACTTAGTTCACACACATTAAGTGATAATAAGGTTTGGTTTCTACTTAAGGCAGGGGTCTCCAACTTCACAACTTTAAGTCTTGTGGACTTCAACTCCCGGAATTCCTCTGCCAGTCATGCTGGCTGGGGAATACTGTGACTTGAAGTCCACAAGTCTTAAAGTTGCCAAGTTTGGAAAGCCCTGACTTAAGGTATTGTGTGATCCAAACCAAATTAAGTAGTTTAGAAGATGACAAGTAAATATGTTCCACTTTCACCTACTGAGAACGTCCACAATTATCTTCCAGCTAAGACCAGAGGTGGTTTTCAGCAGGTTCTGACCACTTCTGGACTAATAGGCGATCAAACCAGTCAGCCCTAGAGGAAATCAACCCTGTCTGCTATTTAGAAGCAGTCTAGAAGCATCTTCATCCTGAAGATGAAACTCAAATACTTTGGCCACCTAATGAGAAGGAAGGACTCACTGGAGAAGAGCCTAATTCTGGGAACGGTTGAGGGCAAAAGAATAAAGGGATGGCAGAGAATGAGGTGGCTGGATGGAGTCACTGAAGCAGCCAGCGTGAGCTTAAATGGATTCCGGGGGATGGTAGAAAACAAGAAGGCCTGGAAGAATGTTGTCCATGGGGTCCCATTGGGTTGGACACAACTTCGTAACTAACAACAACAAGTAGATGAGCAGTCAGGAAAGCAAAATGGCACATTGAAGATAGTCTATTAAGAGTCTAGAAGTGATGGAAGAATGATGGACACATATAATCTCCATCCCAATCCATTACAATTCTTAATTTGCTGATAACTATAAATAAGCTAGACTATTCACCCTAATGATGAGTTTAATTATATGTGTATGCAGCCAATTCCAACTCATCAATGTATGTGCTAATTGGATGAGACTGCAACACATTTGCTATACCCACACATTCCTTTTGAGGACTAGATGCCATATCATATTGACTCTATCAGGCAGTAGATTAAACATGTACTTCTGCTGTCATTGCTCCACCTGCCCACTGCCACCAATGGCTATCCTAACTTACACAATAAGTGTCTAACTTTTTTTGTCATTACCAATGCCTATATTGTTTCTATTATTGTCCTGTCTCAGATTTGCTGCTATTCTTCTCACCACACTGTAATTCTGTATAATTTATATACAGAAACACTACACCACTACTGAATTCACACTGATTACAATAGCACTGCCTAGGAATTAGAGTGAAAAAGTATGAAAATAATGTCTCTGGAAAGGTAGGATCAGTTGATCTTTGTTTTATATTAGCAGCAGAAAGCCTCAAGGAAGTTCACAATCAATGGGAAAGAAAAGAGAAATAAGACAGAGTGAGAAGTAGCTGGCTGCTTAAAATAAGAAGTAATTGACTGGTTGCCTGAACTATCAAGAGAAAATAATGGTAAGTTATGAAGAAAAAAGTACTCGATAATTTTATATTTAATTCTGAAATATCAAATGGTTCTCTCTAAATATGAAGCCACTGAAAATTTAGATGAACTAATATAAAAATAAAATAATCAAGATGATGATAAGTGCATCAGCTAAAGCTTTGTCAGAACAAAACCCTGTAAAATTAGGTAAGGTCAGCTTCTTTGCATGCTGTAAGGCCAAATAAGCAGTTCTCAGCTGATGGGTCATTCTAAAGATCCTCAAACTACTTCACTTTTCAAACTACTATGGATGATTCCTCCAAAATATAGCATCAAGGCCACTGGTGGGTTTCCAAATTTTGTCCTACCGTGGTTCTATGCGCATACAAATGAGTCTAAGACCAATCTACGGCTGTTTCTTACCTCCACTGAGGCACACCAAACATGCGATTTGCATGTGCAAATGAGACTAAGACCAACCAAGAGCTGTTTCTTACCTCTGCTAAGGCATGCCAAACATGTGATTCATGCATGCACAGCTGTTTCTTAACTCCTCTGAGGTGCGCCAAACGCATGGTTCACACTTGCACAAATGAGTCTAAAATCAACTTACAGCTGTTTCTTAGCTCAGCTGAGATGCACCAATCCACTCTGCCATGTGAATCAGCTGAGCTAATAAACAACAGAATATAGGAGAGGTGAGAGGTAAGAGCAGGGGCGGATGGGCGGGGCCAGCCAGGGATGGTATTTGCTGGTTCTCTGAACCAGTCAAAATTTTCACTACCAGTATGCCAGAACCAGTCCGAACTGGCTGAATACCACCTCTGATCAAGGCTGATGCAATAATGATACAGTTTTAAACAACTACTGTCATTGTTTCTATTATATAAT
Source organism: Naja naja (assembly GCA_009733165.1). Taxonomy (NCBI): domain Eukaryota; kingdom Metazoa; phylum Chordata; class Lepidosauria; order Squamata; family Elapidae; genus Naja; species Naja naja. The sequence continues at coordinate 26,454,617 of CM019152.1, forward strand.
CTTATATTCTAACAGGAAGAAAGAAAAGATAGGTTCATTATGAAACAAGCTAGATCAGGGATATCAAATTCAAGGCCTGTGGGGTGCTTAGACCTGGCCCGTGGGGTCGCCCTGGAAACAGCAAAGGGCTGGCCTACAGTGCCTCTGCCAGCAAAAAGAGAGCTTTTGTGTGTGTGTGTGTGTGTGTGTGTGTGTGTGGTCCTCCCAGCCCAATTTTGTGCTGCGATGGCCTTCTGCAGGAGTTTGACACCCCTGAGCTAGATCATTATGTAAAAATAGATGTTTTTAAACAAATTCAACTACATATATATTCCTTAATTCTATTTTACACAATCACCTCTAACCTGTTGCCAAAAAAACTTTTAAAAGCTACCTCTCATGACATTTTACCACAAACTGAATGTTATCTTTGACCTTTGGTACCAACATTTCTTTTTGAAGATTGTCAATCAAGATTACAAACAGTGATCCCCAAGCCAAAGGAGATTTTGCAGCTGAGCTGGTGTCTAAAGAACATTCTCAGTTCACGAAGGGATGCTTTTGCTTAGCCTAGTAAAGGTGCCTACACATCAGAGGTGATATTCAGCAAGTTCTGACCAGTTCTGGAGAACCGGTAGCGGAAATTTTGAGTAGTTTGGGAGAACCAGCAAATCCCACCTCTGACTGGAGATTTTGCAGTATCCTTCCCCTGCCATGCCCACCAAGCCACGCCCACCACAGAACCAGTAGTAAAAAAAATTGGAATCCCACCACTAGCTAAGACATGCCTTAATAAGAATGTCAAGAAGCTAAAGATCAATAGACAGTTCCCAATTAGAATATGATTTGGTGTCTTGCATGAAAGGCCAGAGGAACAAATTTTGGTCTTGTTTAGTAAACTTGAAATTTGATATTAGATTTATATGGATTGAAATTTTTAAAAAATGGTGTTGAAATAAAAGTTATCTAAAGATTGATCTTCTGTTTCTCAGAACAGCCTTCCTTAATATAATGCCCTTCATATATGTTTTATTAAATTACCAGAACAGCCAATGAAGGTATAAATTCTAAGTACTGAGCTATACTCAAATATAATTTTCTGGCAAAAAGTTGGGAAGATTTCTCTAGTATTAATCCTTCGGAAGCACACTGATGGTCTTTTAGATGCTGCTGAAACACAGTTCACAATCACAAACATATTGTTTGGGGCACTCCTCCCAACTTTATGGGATTGGCTTATATCCAAATATTTGAGCTAAAATGAGCTGAAAGAGCTCAATCTTTCAAATTAACATTTTTTTCTCTCCTGTTATTATTAATTTATAAATCCTGTATTATTATCTTCCCAGACTAACAGAATTTATGTCTCAAGAGCCTTTTCTGGGAACGAAACTATTAAAATAAGCAGTACATAATGAACTTATTGTAATTAGATTATTTTTGCAAGATCCTGTGGGTCTTTCCAATGAATAATATTGTAAGGTGGTAAAGCTGGATTCTTTCCACTGTATTAAATTCTAGTGGCTACTTTAAATGGTACTGTTAATAGTACAGGGCCCTCTATGAAATTTTATTTTGGATAAAATCTGGTTTTTATCCTGATTCTTGTTTAAATCTTTTAATTTTTATAGTGACCATAATTTCAAAAAGTCTGAGCCAGAAAAATATCTGCAGTGGCTATATTAACACTCTGCATTATTATGGATTTTAGTTCAGCTTTGGCTTTGCTGAATGTGTAACTGAATCATTATAGTTTATAAATCATGGCTTGTGCTATTAGTACTTCTTTAGTAAAAAGAAAACATGGCTTATCATAGTAAATCACAATAGTCAATGAAAATAAAATCCCACTAAGTGGGATATGGATATATCCTTGGTTCATGTTCTCCTAGGCCTCATCTTATGTTCAGGTTTTCCTAGGCCTCACAGCCAAATGGTGTTATATGGTACCTCATGTTTTTCCAGGCCTCACAGCTAAAGAATGTGACATACCCTTGTTAAGAGCTACAAGATAACAAGTGCCTGGCACAACTGACTCCCATTGCATTCCTTTCAGAGCTGCAAGATACCTAGTGTCTAACAGACTTGAGTTATAGTACCCAATTGCCTTCCTCCTCTAATTAAGTTTTGTTATTCCTGAGCTTAGGTTTCTATTCTGTTGGAATTTACGATTTCCTGTAAACCAGGTGGTATTTTGTTGATACGCATGCTCAGACTCACGTTGTTTGGTAACTTTCCACACACTGCTCCCCCCCTTGCTGTAGTTACCCCTCCCTGCTAAATCTGCTTAATAAAAGAGACTGTTGCGATCTGTTCGGGGGACACAACATCACCCCAGGCACTTCGTGCTTTCTCATCTTTAGAAACTTCTTGTGTGGTGTCTCTTATTTGGCTTCTTTCGTCCTTGCGAGGACCCCCTAAATTGTCTCGGCGAGGGCTGAGACTCGTTCCTGCGGGAACCCAGGACAACGTCAGCAGGGAACCTAGGACAACGAGTAGTGTTACAGATCTTGCTGTGACAGTGGGATTTTTCTGTGACAACTACATCGCCAATATATAAAAGCAATGTATAAAATATTCTGGATCTTTGCCAGTGCATTGGCTGGCTTGCACACATTACATGAATGCAGGGTTTGTTTGAAAGCCCCAGCTGAATCTTTCCTTCACATGTTTTCTCCTGCTGAAAAATCAACATTGTGTTAGCAAAGGAGCTTATAAGACTGTATTTGAAATAATGATTGATTTGTATTGCAGATGCCTTATGATTCCATTTATCAACATGAAAATGGGACAAACTAGTTAACATCTCTCCCTGCTTTGATCAGTTAAACTTACTCCATATCAGCATGTAACCTTGGTTTTTATCTCTAGTTCTTGATTTATGACTACTTAACAACCTTTCAAATTTAATACAGTGCTGAAAAAATGTTACAACTGGTCTGCATGACCACCATTTCAGTGTCCCTATGATCAAGTAAGCAAAATGTGGGCACTTGGGAACTGTCATGTATTTACAATGGTTGTCCTTTGTAATCTTTTCAGGATGCTTCTGATGCTTCTGGAGGAAGACAGATTCACTTAACATCCATGGCAAAAAAGATCGTAAAATTGGGCACAATTCAGTAAACAACTACACTGCTTAGCGATGGAAATTCTGGTTCCAATTGTGGTTGTAAATTGAGGGCTACCTGCATATATAGAAACTATTCTATGTGTATTTAGTGTGGAGTTGAGGTAACATTGGCAAGACCCTGGTACTGGTCCACTATTATCCACTATTATTATGGAAACTAACTGGATGATTTGTGATCACAGCTTCCAACCCAACCCACTTCACAGAGTTTTTCTGAGAGGATAAAGTAAAAGAATATCCTAATGAAAGTTGAAAAGAAAAAGATAGGATGGAATTCTAACAAATACATTAGCTCCCTGAATTTTCTTCTGTCCCACTTTTTTGTTTTACTTTTTCTTCACATTTGAACCAAGTATTGCCTCTTCTTTTGACCTAGCATTAAAGGCATTATAACATTAAACCTTTTTATTTCTGATAAAGCTTTGTTCTTTCTCAACTATCCTTCATTCCTATCATTTTGCTTAACTTTAGTCACTCTAGCAGGTTCTGCTTAAATGGTTTTTCATCTTCTGTTGCTATAGTTATGCCACATCTCTCCTACCCTTTTTGCATTTCTAAGCTTTCAACCTGAATCTTTTGCAACTTGTTATGTGCCTATGGGGAAAATCCTGTATTTTTTTTCTACTCTTACCAACTGTCTGCTTATTCCACTGTCCATCATTTGGAAACTGTTTGAAACTGGTGGCACGCAGAAAATGTCTCTTGCAATTTTCATTCTATTAGTTCTCATTTAAGTTTATGAAAGAGGACATCTGTTGTCATTTGTTTCACCCTTCATCCCATTCAACAGCAAACATCCAAAAGAAAAGTAAAAAAAGAAATTCTCATGCATCCTGAAACTGAAGTAGAAATGCAAAATCCTCATTGAGAAGGAAGAACATATTGAGAAATTGCAATATAGATTTTGGCATAACATTAGATGAAACTATGGTAAATGGTTACCAAAATTCTTCTCTGTATAATATATGTGTCAAAATAAAATTAAACTAAATGCAGTCTAGTCCAAATTGATGACTAGACCCATGCAGTTTTCTTAGTGATATTATAGTTTTCTATTGCTTTCTTAAGAGCCCACTTATACATTTATTATCCATTCATAATCTCTGGAATCTAAGGAACTGAAAATACTGCGAAGTAGGCAGGATACACCAGGATCAAACAAGGACTTTCTAGCACATTTTTAAAAAAGACTGAAAAAATACATGTTCAGCTGAGGTTAATATCATACACAGTGTGTCATTTAATTAACCTAAGAAATTCATCTGTAAATGTCAATATTATAAATTTATATTTGAAGGTCACAGATTCTAATCCTCTAGCTTGATATTTGGCTGTTTTTTATGCAGATGCTCTATTCTAAAATGAAAGATTTTAGAATTGAGCAGATTTAAATTTGGCAGATAGCCATCAAACATATTTGGATAACAAATTGCAATAAAATTGTGTTCTTTTCCACATATGTAATCAATGTTCTTCTAATGCATCCTGTTCTGTTTTATTTTTAAATAAATTTTTATTTTCTTATAAAAATGCAACTTACTAAAGCTAAGCTCAAATATCTTTCTTCATGCAGGTGAAATCAGTGGCAGAAAATTTCTGGTCTGTTTATAAATTTCAAATTAATCTTTGAAATTTTCAGATTAAAAAAAATATAGAAAATATGGTATTTTTATATACAGTCTGACAAACAAATAAAAATATAAATTTACATATTCAGTCATATAATTTGTATAAAGAAATAACCTAATATACATTCCCAGCAAAACTTTTGCTTATTCCATTGGAATAACAATGTCTGAAGCATCTATTTCTCTGCTTTAATTTTCCTGGACTCCCTATTTCTTGAAGGCTCTAATTAGGGTTTACAGAGAGATTGTGGAAATATTATAAATTCTTCTATAGTCCAGCCATGGTCAAGACAAACCATGTCTAAGGCAAAACCTCATTAAGCTTCAATAAACAATAGAGGCTCAACCATTGTGTTTCAATCTCAGCCTATGTCCAGTCTAGTGATGTTAGTGATAATGGCTTATCCTGTACTGACAATTGTATTGACAATGATAGAAACGATTTGAAAAAGCTTTGTGATACTCAAGAATGCTATGCACATACTGCCTACAGACTGATAAACACAGCTGTCATCAGCATTGTTAATGAGAAGCAAAGAAAAGAAACATATTTGCTTTTCTATCCCCTTCCACCCGTTGCTAACATACAGGGAGCAAGAAAATCCAATAGTATTCAATATACTCCACATCAGTCTAGCTAGTCTTTATTTTATCTGTCTTTTTATCTGGTGGCTCTTTGTTGGGATGGCATTTACTGTCATTGCAGTTGGAGCAAAGTTAAACGTGTTCTGGGTTTCACAGTAGTTTTTTCTTTTTCCTGATGGAGAATCGTTGGTAAGCAAATAGACAGTGACATCACACTACTTATTTGACAGGAAATCTTATTAAATGGAAAAGTCCTTTGAATAAACATGTTACTGTACTTGAATTATCGTGAACAGGACATGAACACCAACATTTCTGAGAATCAAAGAAGTGGTAAAACCAGTAAAAAGACATTGGATCTAATTTACTTTACATCCTATTTATTTCAATGTATCTTACAGTTTGATGTATTTGGTTCAGACAGTTATTTTTAGTATTTAGTATTTTTAGCATTTCAGCTGAAAAGTTCTATTCCATCTTTTCTCCTAAACAGTTCCTCCACCATTACCAACCCCTTAAGTTCAGGAATGTAAGAAGTAGTGGAAAAATGTCAGATTTACAAACAGGATTTGTTATTGGGCTTTCTTTCTGTAAAATATAAATGCCTTTGTTATTATTAAATGTACTTTCCCCTTAAATGAGATCCATTTTGTGTAGTCTTTACATAGCCTTTGGGTTTGCTTATGACAATTAGGCTGCCATAAATGGATTTCAATGTGGTCTGGCTTTGAAAATATGGATATTTCAGATTTTTGTGGTTGTATGAAGCTCTCATGATGGCTTTTTTTTTACTCTTCAAGTTTTGTGGTAAGAATGTAAGCATATTATCCTTTTAAAGATATGTTTTGGAGACCTTGCTGTCTTCTCCATTTGACAGACTGCAGTCACCTTGTGATTATTCTGAATAGAAGTATTGATTCAAAAAGTTGGCAGATTGAGCCCTGAAAAATAGGTTCTCAGCAATTTTTAAAAATTGAATATGCTTAAGTCTGCATGCTATCTCTAGTCAGCTGAGTCAACATTGCTGTGCTACAAAATTGCTAGACCCTTTCCTCTTATCCCATTGTCTCATGCAAAAAAGACCATTCCTTTTCTATAAAGCATTTGACCACCCTTGATATTGTTCCACATAAAATGAATACGAAATGTCGTTGTTGTTTTTAGGCTTTAATTCATTTTATGACTTTATAGCTTATATAATAATATTACAAAGGTATCAACAAGAGAGGCAAGGCTGCAAATGAGAAATCCAGCTAAAATCCTGAAGTTCCACAATCTACAAGGACATGATCAATGTTAGGCTCTGTAGCTGCAGACTTGTGAAACCCCATTATTCGCCTTGATTCCCTCCCCCTTTTTTTCAAAAAACCCAAATACTTTTTTTTTCTTTTTAAAGAGTTCCATTTATCCCAAAGGAAAGCTTTATTGATAAACACTTTTTATTTTCCTATTGCTTACCACCTTATCTGTATTTAAAATCACTTACTTTAATTTTAATGTAATTTTTTTTATAATATCTGATCCAAAAACTGAGACCTACATATAAAGTCTTAGGAAGAGACATGCAAGACCTATCCTGCAGTTAGGAACCTATATGGGGCATCTTTATTATTTTTATTTAAAGTGGAGTGTATATCTTCTAAATAAATCAGTGTTGCTCTAGGCTTGAGGTTATCAAATCAATCTTCTTGAGCTAGGCAGGACTTTGGTGAACTTTGGGAAAAGTTTTGCTTCCTTAATGGACTTTTTTTCTGAACAAAAGTTTATTAAAACAAACACATCTGCCCTTGTTTACAAAAATAAGTCTGCTGAACATTTTGTGCAAGATACCACAGGCCAATATTGTTGTTAAGCCTGAAGTTTTAAATGTCATTATGACTGTTTAATTGACATTCAAAAGGATCAACTTTGGCAAAGGGGACAAGAGTGAAGACAGAAGGCTTTCTTTTTCTTCAGATGCAGATGAACCCCAAGTGAAACTATAAATATGTGCAGAGAATATTGCTTTCCATTCTACAGAGTTGGACACATGGGACAGATAATGTAATAATACAGAAACCCATGTTATTTGGGGAAAAAAACACAAGATGACCTTCATAAAAATAGTTTTCTTTTTCTTTCTGCTCAGGAACGCTGAAGTGATTTGTATTTACAAAGATGCTAGGGATTTAACTAACATCTGGAGTCATCTGAATAATGAATTTTAAAAGTCAAGGAAGATAGTTTCAGTGTGTCATCTCCGGTTATAAAGGCATATGCATATATATAGCTATGGTTCTATTTGTTAAATGCCAAAATATGGCATTTATGACTATGTGGCAGCCTTGCACAAATCTTTCAAATGACTTGCATTTCCCAGAGGGTTGCCAGTGTGTTAGTGTTGTTCCATGTGCAAAAATTTCTTCCTTATGATTGTCATGCAGATGGGGTGGGGAAGGAAGGAGAAAGGAGAACTTTATCCTACAATAAATGTAGTTAGTGCTTAAGCAACATGGGACTGAGCTGCTGGAATTAATTTTATTTTTCTGTCTCTCTATCAACAGTTTACAGGAGGGAAATGGAAAGACTCCTGCTGAATAGATTTGCCAAGCTATGAGAGGAAAGAGAATTGGTTCGTTATCATTTAGGTAAGCCCAACTTTTGGTGACTATTTGAATGGCACTTGTGTGGAAAAACATCAGTAGCACTTTCCAAAACATAATTTATCCTCTATAGAAACATGTTCTGCTCTTGTTCCTAGCCTTTATGGCCCCACTAAATTCCTTACACTGTATTTTGCCTTCCTTTTAGAGAGCTTTACCCTGTATGACTCTATATTAGATGTGGCAAAACTTCCTGTTTTGATTTTAATGCTTCCAGACAAACTATATTCTATAATAGATGTTGTGACCAGTATTTTTGAACTTAAGAAAGTATTTAGACTGTTTTGGAAAATTCTTGAGCCGCATGTAACAAATGTGTCTTTCATTACAACTAACATTATTTGTGCAGAATTGCATTTAAATATATCAAGGGGTCATTCTATACAACATAGCACGTGAACATAGCAAAATCTTAATTTACCTCATTGCTAACCAATCTATAAGAACATCTTCAAGCTTCTCATTTTCAGTTTTGGAATATTGTATCAATTTCTGCTCTATTTTTCTACACTCAAATTTTATTCAACAATTTTATCTTTCTACTACTTTTCTATTATTTCTCTAAGAGCTTCTTCTTACTCCCTGTTTAGTAAATGCTAACTTCAATGCTAACAAAGGCCTTTTTAAGATTCTGAAAAGATGCATGAAGCAAGTTGTTCATTTAATACCCCTCCTTTTCTCACTTATGCCAATGTAATGTTTTTCAATGTTTCATTCAGGGAACCATTTCTCCACTCAGTTCTCCTGCAACATTTTCCATTCCTAGCCTGTTAACCAAATGGAATCCTCAACTGTTTTGAGGTCTGTTATTTTGGATTTGCAAAGAAAAAAGAAAACACAGTGGAAAAGCTTCTTTTCTCTAAGAGTATAGTAATACTCACATCCTTGATGTCTAATAAAAAAGAGCCACCTTTCATTGGAGTTACCAATGTAAGGCCCAGCTATTGCTGACTTCAGTATTAGCATCCTGATTTCCTTGTCAAAGTCCATAAATACCTGAAAGGAAACCATTTGGCTTTTCTGCATGCAAATTTATTAGGTAAGTGACAATCTCTAATTTCATAAGACTTTAATGCCAAACACCTCTCACTGCATGGCAAGGAAAATTACACACTCTTTATAAATTAATACAGTTAGACAGGGAAAAAAATCCACTCAAAGCAGCATCACATCATAAGGCCAGCTCATATATGTAAGTTCATCACTTATTGACCTGAGCATCTGTTGTCATTAATCATTTCAACCATGTGACATCGCCTCCATAGAATAATAGGCCAATTAACTTTGGTTCTGTAAGACAGAACATCACTCAATATATGTATTGTAAACTGACATAATGCTCAATTAGCAATAAAAGGCAGCCAGATTTCATCAACTAACAGCAGATGACTAAGCAAGAAAAGTCCAACTTGGAGCTTAAGTTTTGCATTCAGACAATTGACCAAGGTCTTAAGTATGGAGTGTATGGGTGAGGTCCCATTCTATTGGTCTTCCATAAAGGCATAAAAACAGGGATGTGTGCAGTCTTGGGTCTGGCAGGTTCTGAAGTCTTCCCCTGACTTTTAATCAATTTTTAACATTCCGTGGCTCTTTAAAAGTTTACATATTGTTTTCTATGCCAGAATCCATCTGTGAGAAAAATGGGTGGTTCTTAAATAAAAAATAATATGACTTTGTTATAAAAACTTGTACATATAAATTATTGACATAATTCATAACCTAGCAACCCACTTCATCATTTACCCATTGTATATTTCATTAATTTCCTTTCCTTACAGTTACATGGTTTGAAATTCATTTTTCCTCTTCTAAATTGTTGCCTTGCTAAATGTTTGCAAAACTACTAATTTGTTCACCAGTCAAGGTGAGCTAGCAAGATGTGACTGGCTTCAAAGGAGCCAGAAATCAAAGACAGGAAGCATATTCAGGTCAATGAGCAACAAGTGCGCAGACAAAAATTTTCTTTTGTTCTTTTTGTCAACTAAATCCTTTCCAAACACTCAGCTTATACTGATTTGAATATCACCCTATTAATATTTTCCTGTGGGAACAGATGTTTTTTAGGCTCACCTGTGCTAAGCTTTATATGATGCTCTATCTCTTTTTGGCCAGCAATGGCAAGAGCTAAGAAAAGGAGCAGCTGAAGCTTTATTTTATCAAAGGGAACATCCTTATTTTAGTTCCTTCGTTGCATTTTTCTCATTCATTTCATTTGGGAATTTTCTTGGCTTTTGAACTATTTATTGGCTATAGATTAAGTAAATATATAAGAAAATGATCTTGATTAAAAATGGTAAAAAAAAATCATTTGGGCAATGCCAGTTTAAATAAAGCAAACATGTAAACAAGGGTGGAGGTGAAGAAGCTCTGAAGTTCTCTAGAGTATGGAGAACCCAGAATATCATTTGCTATTTTAGATCTTTTATTTGGCCCTGATGCCAATATTGTGTTTGAAACTCAGGAATGGTGTGGTTTGGAATTTTGTTCATGAAAAACAAGAAATTATTTATCATTTCAGACAGAAAGGGCTCTGGACACCCATCTTTTTTCTCTGTTCTCTAAGAAAATGGTTGCAAAGAACATCACATAAGGAAAGTATGTGTTGCAAATGCATTATCTTCTGTTGGGAAAAAAAGTTACACACACAAACACATACACTTTGCACATCTATATGTACAGAAAATCATTAGGTATTCTGTATCATCTAATTCTTGTATAACCTATGAATAAATTATATTTACCTCTAGTTTTGCAAAAGTTTTGTTTAATAATGACAATATTATGTAAAGATGTTTATAAAGAATCTACTCAAAATTTCAGATTCTTGCATTATAATTGCAAGAATCTTGCAAAAGATTTTTTGTCAAATGCAAGATAGAGCAAGAGTAAATTAAAAGAAATTTATTGAACAGTATTTGCTTGGATACTGTCATGGCTCAGGAATAACTCTGAAGAAGCTACTTCAACTGAACCAATGGAATGTCAGCCTAGGAAACTGTAAATCAGGAATTATCTAAGGATGCTATCAAAAATGGGCATCATGGTACAGCATTAGAATCTGAGACCTGGGCTATAACAGGTGCCATATCAGCAGTAAGCTATTCAATTCATACCATAAGAAAATTACATCACTTCTATAGCTACTTAATATCTCATAAACTGTATAACATTTGTGCATGGTTATGTGTTCTTATTATTATCCTTACTGTACTCCATTTTTCCATAACTCCAACTCCTGTTCCCTCCAGTAGGGCATTGTGGACAGATGAAAAAACAGTGACCAGCTATTAAGATGTCGCTCTCATACTTCTCTTGCCACATTTGCTTTTCACAATAAAGAAAATAATAACAGATTTCCAAGTAACTGACTACTCTTATTTGGCAAATCATATCCCTGTATCTTAAGAACATCTTTGAAGGAAATGTCTGAACCATATGTGTCAGAAAGTGGAACTTTCTGGTGTTGCTATGCAGTTTTTCAAACTTGTGGGGATTTGGAGGCAAAACCAAATCCACCAATCACAGGGTAATACCAGATGCCCTGGAGTGGCATCACAAGCCACGCCCCTTGGTATATAAGGGGCAACCCAACAGACAATTTACCTCAGGAGGGAGGTCAAAGGCCTAAACAGAGGCCTAAAGGGATGTCAGAGGCCTAAACATAGGTCAGAGGCTTAAAGGGATGTCAGAGGCCTAAACATAGGTTAGAGGCCTAAAGGGGATGTCAGAGGCCTAAACAGAGGTCAGATGCCTAAACAGAGCTCAGAGGCCTAAACAGTTCTCTGTTGAGATCTATCTGAGGAGAAGTTTCTGAAGAGAAACTGTTATGTATGTAGATTTGAATGTTATTGGTTTATTTGAACTGTTCTTGTAAAATGTTAAATGGTATTGGTTTAAATAGTGCGGGAAGAAACCCTGCACTCCCATTTGCTGGCAACTATGGCTGCTGGCTATAAGAAGCAGCCGTAGCCCAGCCAACTCGGGTCCATTCGAGCTGTAGTCACTGAATAAACTCTTTACTGAAGCTCCCCGCATTTGACTCTTCATGCAAACTTAACACTGGCGACGAGGGTGGGATTGCCCTGAAGAAGAGGCAACGCGGAAGGCGAACAGAAGAGCGAGATGGCTGCGCTGAACACCCCCAGCCCCGTTCGATCCGGCGGAAGACTGGGAATCGTATCGGATTGCTTCCAGATGTACCTGGAAGGAAACGACCTCGCCGATATTCCCAAGAGACGGAAGAGGGCGGTATTTCTCACGCACTGCGGTCCGGCAGTCTTCAAGATGGCGAAGGCATTGGCGGGAGCTGCAGAACTGAAGGTAATGGAATGGCCTGATTTGGAAAAGCTTTTAAGAGCCCATTACGCCCCACAAGTATCGTGCCTCATTAAGAGACACAAGTTTTACCGTCGGGATCAAGGGGAAAGCGAGAATGTTAATGACTTCACGGCAAGTTTAAGGGACATTGGGGGTGCTTGTGACTTTACCAACTTAGAAGAGGCCATGCGTGATTGGTTTGTCTTAGGCCTCAAAGATAAGGTCTTACAAAGCAAACTGTTAATGAAACCTAAGATCACGTTTAAGGAGGCCATTGAAGAAGCTGTTTCAGCGGAAGCCACCAAGTCCTCAGCAGCGGCCATGAAAAAGATTAACAAGGCTTCAAGCCAGGCCTCAAGCCATTCTGATGTGGAAAAATCCACAACAACCCATTGTGAACAAATAGACCTAACCTATGTTTAGGCCTCTGACATCCCTTTAGGCCTCTGATTAGGCCTTTGACCTCCCTTCAGATTGCAGTGAGGTAGAGGAAGGGATTTTTAGACTCAGAATGGAGAAGAAAAGGAAAGACCCTGGGAGAAAGAGGCAAGAATTTTATTGCAGAGGCTGGGGGGGGGCATCCCCGCACTGAATGCAAGTTCTTAGACACCATCTGCCTACGTTGTGAGAAAAGGGGTCACCTAGCCAGAGTCTGCAAATCATCCAGAACTCCACCTAGTAGGAAGAAATTTCCTGAAAAGGATTTTAAGCCCAACAACTTCATTGAAAAGATGGGGCAATTCAGAAGCAAATGGGAAGAATGAAACTCACCAAACAATCACCATTGGTGATTCTTCACCCTTGAGAAGCAGAAAAGTACACGTGAAGGTGTTCATTGAAGGAAGGCCTTGCCAAATGGAAGTGGACTCAGGCTCTTATTTATCTATGGTGTCATGGGACACTATTCACAGGCTACTTCCCAACATTCAGAAGAAACATTTCCAGAAGCAAGCACTGACTCTTAAAGACTACCAAGGGAACAAGATTCCAGTAGTTGGAGCAAGAGATTTCAACGTGCAGTTTAAAGGCCACACCAAACGTTTGCCTCTGACCATCATGGACAAGGATCGCCCAAGCTTGCTGGGACTTGAGTGGTTCAATCCACTAGGCATCGAGGTGACTGGCATCAATCACGTGAGCAACTCTGAATGGGAGGAGGCCTTGAAGTCTGAGTTTCCAGAGGTCTTCAGCGAACGACTGGGCAAGTATATGGGGACCCCTATCACTTTCAACCTAGATCCCAAGGTGCCCCCAATTCGTTTAAAGCCCAGGAGGGTTCCATTTGCTTTAAAGGAAAAAATTGATGCACAATTAGACAAATTAATTGCTCAAGGGGTTTTAGAGCCCACTGATCACTCCAGATGGGAAACACCCATAGTCACACCAGTCAAGGCTGATGGGTCAGTAAGAATGTTGCACAACCATGCTGCAGCAGAGCACATATCCAGTGCCAGGCATATCAACAACTAACAGTTGATGATGCCACTGCAGAGGCCCAAACCATTGTGACTCACAGAGGTGCCTTCAAATGTAAAGGTTACAATTTGGAGTAAGCGTGGCACCAGGCATTTTTCAAAGTCTTATGGAAAGAATGCTTCAAGGACTGCCAGGGTAGTGCCTTACTTTGATGATGTGTTAATCTCTGCTGAAAATGACACTCAGCTTCAAGAAAGACTCAGAGAAGTCCTTACCAGATTCAGAAAAGCGGGGTTAAAAGTCAAGAAAGAAAAATGCACACTTAAAACAGACAGGGTTGAGTTCCTGGGCTACATGATTGACAAGCATGGCATCCACCCTACTGATGCCAAGGTTAAAGCAATCAAAAAGCCCCTAAACCTAAATGCAAAACAGATTTGCAAGCCTTCCTTGGACTCATTAACTTTTATCACATGTTTCTACCTCAAAAGGCAACCATTGCTGAACCTTTGCACAGATTGCTTGATAAGAAGGCTGTTTGGATCTGGGGAGGAAGGAACAATCAGCATTTAACAGGATTAAGAGACTAATCACATCTGATGCTGTATTGATACAGTTCTCTGAGAATTTGCCTGTTGTACTGACTTGTGATGCATCCCCTTTTAGTGTGGGGGTTTGAGCCACAGGCTTCCCAGTGGAGGAAGCCCTATTGCATTTACTCTCGCACTTTGACCAAAGCAGAGAGGAATTATAGCCAACTGGACAAAGAGGCATTGGCAGTTGTTGCAGCTGTCAAGAAATTTCATGAATATCTGTATGGCAGGACATTTACCATTGTTACAGATCACAAACCTTTGTTAGGCATTGTGGCAGGAGACAAACCTACACCTACTATCCTGTCACCAAGAATGCTGAGGTGGACTGAATTTCTTGCAGCTTATTCATACAAACTGATTCACAGGCCTGGCAAGGACATTGGACATGCTGATGCACTGAGTCGTTGCCCACTGCCTTGCCACAAGGAGGACTTTGAACCTGAAACACACACCTTTTTCCTAGAAACTGTTGCTAAGCTTCCAGTTCATGCTGCTGAAATTGCCAGAGAGACTGCCAAAGACACTGTGTTGGCTCCTGTTATAGGCTGGATTAAGAAAGGTTGGCCTCTTCAAGATCTACCTCACCTTGCCCAACCTTTTAAGTCCAGGCAAACTGAATTATCTGTATTAAGAGGATGTATTTTGTGGGGTAACAGGGTGGTTATTCCTGCAAAACTGCAAAGAGAGGTTTTGGAAATGTTACATGAGGGTCATCCTGGTATTGTAAGGATGAAGGGATTGGCCAGGAGTTATGTATGGTGGCCAGGTATTGACAAAATGGTTGAAAACTGGGTTGCATCTTGTCCCAATTGCCAGGTAGTCAGGCCTGCCCACCTCACGCCCCACACAGGAATGGGAATGTCCTAGGGGCCCGTGGTCTAGGATCCACATTGATTTCAGAGTCCTACTAGGGGCACACTTTTCTGTTATAGTAGATGCATATTCCAAATGGCTCGAGGTATTTCCCATGACATCCACCACAACTGATGCTGTCATCAAGCAGCTCAGAAAACTGTTTGTAACCCATGGGTTACCTGATGTTCTTGTCTCTGACAATGGCCCTCAATTTACATCTAACATTTTTGAATCCTTTCTAGCACAACAGGGTATCAGACATGCCCTTACTGCCTGGGCACCCTTGGCTAATGGCGGGCTGAGCATGGTACGCTTTACCAAAGAAAGCTCCAGCAACTGGGTCCTGGGGACATCACTGAGAAGCTTGAAAAACTTCTTAGTGTTCAGCACATCACTCCTAGCCCATCTACTAACTTATCCCCAGCAGAGTTGTTGATGGGTAGGAAACTTAGGTCTTCCCTTGACTGCCTTCATCCCACTTATGCACCCAACACACCACTGGATTCCACTTCCAAAGTTTGTACACTCAGTGTGGGTGATTCTGTGTATGCTAAGAACCTTATAGGTGAGCCTTTGTGGATTCCTGCTGCAATATCTCAAATCACTGGCCCTCGTTCTTACAGGGTACAAACAGAGGATGGACTCCTCTGGAGCAGACACATTGATCAACTCAGATCCAGGTTCCCTCTGGAACATCGCCCCTGTCTCTCTCTGGTTCCCTCACCTGATGTCACTTCTAGGGGAAGGGAGAGGAACAGGAGGAAAATCAGCAAGCAAGAATCAACCCCATGTGTAGCGAGCCATTCACAGGAACCATCCCGAACCCTGTCACAATGCCAAGATCCATCCTTAGAAGTGGAAGATTGCACATCACTACCTGACTTGGGTGCTGACATTGGAATGGAGATGGGTTGGGAAGAGAGACCAGATTCTAACAGTCTAACAGGGTCTCCTTTCACAGGAAGTCCCAGAGAACGTTAAAACTTCTGAACCACGAAGGTCTCAAGCACGTAAGAGCCCCACCTATTTAAAGGAATACATTAGATAGGTTGGGGTTTGGTATGGACTGAACCTAGTGGGGAGGGGTGTTATGTATGTAGGTTTGAATGTTATTGGTTTATTTGAACTGTTCTTGTAAAATGTTAAATGGTATTGGTTTAAATAGTGCGGGAAGAAACCCTGCACTCCCATTTGCTGGCAACTATGGCTGCTGGCTATAAGAAGCAGCCGTAGCCCAGCCAACTCGGGTCCATTCGAGCTGTAGTCACTGAATAAACTCTTTACTGAAGCTCTTCATGTCTGACTCTTCATGCAAACTTAACAGAAACTTTCTACTGGGGTCCATCGCTCTCCTTGCCTGCTCTTGCTGATATTATTCTAAACTCAGCTTGAGTGTCTCAGAAGCAAGAGGTGGAGGAACCTCTTGCCAGAAGAGAAAGGAGACAGAGAGAGGGAAAAAAGCCTTGAAACAGTTTAAGTTCTTTAAAAAAGTTCTAAGTTTCTTTAGGGTTTATCCTTAATCTAAAGGTGAGAAAGAAATACTAACTACATAGGTAGACAGAGAAACCAAGTAAGACCTGAGAGAAGAGAAACTTAAAGAAGGCACATGAAACTGGTAAAAGTCTTTCTGTAACTTTATTTGAATTAAGCTGCTCGTATAATAAAAGATTTGGTTTGAAGAACAAACTGGGCGCAGCATCTTTGTACAATTTAAATATATAGACAGATTAACAAGATCCTCTAAACAATAAGTCTATCATAGGATTGACTTATACATAACATTACTTTTTTCAACAATATGTAAGAAATATGCAGCTACAGATTTATTATACGACACACTGTGAATGTGTATGTTTAAGCTATGGTGACATCTGTCTCTGGTAAGAGATGTAGAATGATGTTAAAATATATAATGAGGAAAGTGATATTCTCACTCAATGAAACATACAGGTGAAACTCGAAAAATTAGAATATCGTGCAGAAGTTCCTTTATTTCAGTAATGCAACTTAAAAGGTGAAACGAATATATGAGATAGACTCATTACATGCAAAGCAAGTTAGTTCAAGCCGTGATGTGTCATAATTGTGATGATTATAGCTTACAGCTCATGAAAACCTCAAATCCACAATCTCAGAAAATTAGAATATTGTGAAAAGGTGCAATATTCTAGGCTCAGAGTGTCCCACTCTAATCAGCTAATTAAGCCATAACACCTGCAAAGGGTTCCTGAGCTTTTAAATGGTCTCTCAGTCTGGTTCAGTAGGAATCACAATCATGGGAAAGACTGCTGACCTGACAGTTGTGCAGAAAACCATCATTGACACCCTCCATAAGGAGGGAAAGCCTCAAAAGGTAATTGCAAAAGAAGTTGGATGTTCCCAAAGTGCTGTATCAAAGCATATCAATAGAAAGTTATGTGGAAGGGGAAAGTGTGGAAGAAAAAGGTACACAAGCAGCAAGGATGACCGCAGCCTGGAGAGGATTGTCGGGAAAAGGCCATTCAAAAGTGTTGGGGACTTTCACAAGGAGTGAACTGAAGCTGGAGTCAGTGCATCTAGAGCCACCACACACAGACGGATCCTGGACATGGGCTTCAAATGTCATATTCCTCTTGTCAAGCCGCTCCTGAACAACAAACAACATCAGAAGCGTCTTACCTGGGCTAAAGTAAAACGGACCTGGTCTGTTCTCAGTGGTCCAAAGTCCTCTTTTCTGATGAGAGCAACTTTTGCATCTCATTCGGAAACCAAGGACCCAGAGTCTGGAGGAAGAATGGAAAGGCACACACTGCAAGATGCTTGAAGTCCACTGTGAAGTTTCCACAGGTTGCGTTGATTTGGGGAGCCATGTCATCTGCTGGTGTTGGTCACTGTACTTCATTAAGTCCAGGTCAACGCAGCCATCTACCAGGAGATTTTGGAGCACTTCATGCTTCCTTCCACGTGAGCTTTAGGGGATGCTGACTTCATTTTCCAGCAGGACTTGGCACCTGCCCACACTGCCAAAAGCACCAAAACCTGGTTCAATGACCGTGGGATTACTGTGCTTGATTGGCCAGCAAACTCGAATCTATGGGGCATTGCCAAGAGAAAGATGAGAGACATGAGACCGAACAATGCAGAAGAGCTGAAGGCCACTATTGAAGCATTCTGGTCTTCCATAATACCTCAGCAGTGTCACAGGCTGATAGCTTCCATGCCACGCCACATTGAGGCAGTAATTGCTGCAAAAGGGACTCAAACCAAGTACTGAGTACATATGCATGCTTATAATTTTCAGAGCTCCGATATTGTTCTATGTACAATCCTTGTTTTATTGATTGCATGTAATATTCTAATTTTCTGAGATTGTGGATTTGGGGTTTTCATGAGCTGTAAGCCATAATCATCTCAATTATGACAAATCACGGCTTGAACTATCTTGCTTTGCATGTAATGAGTCTATCTCATATATTAGTTTCACCTTTTAAGTTGCATTACTGAAATAAATGAACTTTTGCACGATATTCTAATTTTTTGAGTTTCACCTGTACTCCTATTTTTAAGTGCTTTGCTCAAGATATATTTGCATCCCTATAAACAATACATTTTTATGTTAAAAATGTATATAACCATAGCCATTAGTATTTAATCATGAGTAAAACATACAGGTGGGCAGCTGATTTATTTTGCCTTTGCCCGGGCAAATATACCATTTGCCCATTACATCTTTAAAAACAAAGCAAATGTGATTCTACTGACAATTTTAAAACTTATTTTACAATTTAGAAAATGTATCATTCTTTTAATGTATTTTTAGCAGCACTCAATTGAATTTCCCCTTTCCCTCAAAAAAACTTCTTGAAAGAATCTATTGCCACTAACATGATCTATAATTACATATCATAAGGCATAATCTGTCTTTATCACTGCAAATGTTAATGGTTGTGACCACAAATGAATATTAAACAGCATAACACAATTGAATAAAAGAATGCTTAAAACCGATAGTTTAAAAGATTGTAATGAAGATTGTAATGTTTCACTATTACTCAATTCTACAGTTGAAGGATTTTCTCTACTCCCAATACATTAGCAATGGAAATAAAACCTACAATCATGAGAAAAACCATCAATCATTTCTAGTGCTTACTATCAAATATTGCAGAGGAACTACAAAAGACACTAGACAATCCCATGAAACTGAAAAATGACAGATTCAAGAAAGATGAAAAGAAATTTATAGTGCCTTCACATACTTCGATTACTTTAAGATGTGGTAATTGCCAGTAGCTTATATTGCTTAAGAAGATATTTATTTATTTATTTTATTTATTTTATTAATTCGACTTATATGCCGCCCCCTCTCCCTAGGGACTCGGGGCGGCTCACAACTAAAATAGAATACAACAATAAGTTACTTAAAAATATATTAAATTAAAGCCGAATTAATATTAGTATTATTATTAAAACCCCAAAATTACGTAAACAACCCCAAGGGTCAACACTGCCCAGATTGTAAAACAGCCAGGTTTTAGCTCACGGCGGAAGGTGCGGAGATCGAGCCAGCCGGAGCTCCAGCGGAAGAAGATTCCATAGAGTGGGGCTGCCACAGAATAGGCCCTCCCGGGTCCCCGCCAAACGACATTGAGTCGCGGAGGGCAGCCCGAGGAGACCCCGCCTGTGCGACCGTGCGGCGGCTGGTATTTGAGGCTGGGAGAAGTCGTTCTCGTAAATATCCTGGACCCATGCCATGTAGGACTTTGAATGTTAAAACCAAAACCTTGAACCTCACCCGAGGGCAACCGGAAGCCAATGCAAGCCACGCAGGAGGGTGTAACATGGGAGTATCGGGAGGCTCCCATCACAACCAGCAGCCGCATTCTGCACCAGCTGAAGCCTCCGAGTGGTGCACAAGGGCAGTCCTAGATAGAGAGCGTTACAGTAGTCCAACCGGGAGACAACGAGCCTGAGTGATCGTCGCGCAGGGCATCCCGGTCCAGGTATGGGCGCAACTGGCGAACCAGCCGGACCTGGGCAAAGGCCCCCTGGCCACGGCTCCCACCTGCTCCTCCAACTTGAGCCGTGAATCCAGGAGAACCCCCAGGTTCCGTGCCCTGTCCACAGGGGTAACACCTCCTCCCCATGACCAAAGATGGAATCTCCAAACTGGACCGGGATGTCGGTATGCACAGCCACTCTGTCTTGGCTGGATTGAGACGAAGCATGTTCCTGTCCATCCAGATTCGACCGCTTCCAAACAACGGGACATCACGGAGAGCATCACTGATGTGGCCCGGGTGGAGATGTATAACTGCGTATCATCAGCGTACTGATGATAACTCACCCAAGCCACGGATGATCTCACCCAGCGCTTCATATAAATGTTGAACAGGAGAGGAGAGGACCGACCCCTGAGGTACCCCACAAGTGAGAGACCTCGGGGTCACCTCCATCCCCTGCCAACACTGTTTGCGAACGTCCGAGAGGTAGGAGGAGAACCACCGTAAAACAGTGCCTCCCACTCCCAGCCCCCCGAGACGCCGCAACAGGATACCATGGTCGATGGTATCAAAAGCCGCTGAGAGATCTAACAGGACCGGGACAGAGGAAAAACCCCTGTCCCGAGCCCTAGAGAGATCATCCATCAGCGCGACCAATGCTGTCTCCGTGCTGTACCCGGGTCGGAAGCCCGATTGGTACGGATCCAGGTCTGAACATAAAGCAATCATTGTCTTAAGTACAATGAAGTATATATACAGCTGGCTCCAAAATCATACACCAAATATGTTAACGGTGGTTTCTCAACTATCTGGCTGAGATATTCAAGTACATGTAATAAAGTTTGTTCCTAGATCCATTATTCTTCAGATAACAGATAATCAGAGTTGGAAGGGACCTTGTAGGTCATCTAGTTCAACCGCTTGCAGAAGCGGGAGATCCTATACCATTTCTGACAAATGGCAGTCCAATCTCTTCTGGAAGGTCTCAACTGATGACGCTCCCACAATTTCCGAGAGCAAGCTGTTCCATTGGTTGATTGTTCTCATCAATATGTTCACTAATGACAAACAAGTCAATTTGATGCTTTTCATATTTGCAAGTAAAACAAAATTGGATGAGATAGCTAAGATTGTAGAAGTTTGAAATAAAATTCAAAATCATCTTGCCATAAAAATTTATTAAATAGATTTATAAGACCAGCTCAAATAATATGACTCTGGGTATTGTACAGTACAAAAACAAACAGTAAACCAAAACCAAACCAACAAATCTAAACCATATAATATTAATAACATATAATAAATAAATAAATATAAAATCCAACATATAAAAAAGCACCAAATATCATAACATAACCACCAAAAAGAGCCATTTACCTGGCTCCTAGGAGATGGGATGATTGCAACAAAATAAAATGCAAAATTATTCGAAACTTGCCTTTGTATTGTGGTAGAAAAACTCACCTAAAAACACTAACCATAATTTTACTAAATCTGGCAATTTACAGTGCATTACTGTTCTCTTGCTATCAAGAGCAAATAACAAAGACTAGGCAACAGAGTTCTTTTATAGGATTAAAAAATTAAAGATAAATATACATATACATTATTATAGACCAGGAATTGTTTACAATTGATATGGGGTATTGATAGGGTACAGAAGAATCTGGAAGAAGCACAAAAATTCCTTTGTACCTTATCAATACCTCATATCAGTTGTAAACAAGTCCTTGTCTATAATAATGTAAATGTACACTTTGTAATTCAGGTTATTTAGCCTTTGAAAAATGTAAATATAAATATGCTAATGGTTATTCTAATAGTTTGATGCTGTATCTCTATTATTTTAGCATCTTTGAGAGTGTTGTTATTTATTGAGACATATCATCTGCGAATCAAAAGCCATTCATTGATGTTACAAATATTAAAATTTGGACATATATATCACAGATAGCTGTGGCATGCATAAGGATAGTTTAGTAATTAAATCTATTGCACCTAATTATATTGGCCTTTATATTATGTGGGCAAGCAAAGACATCTAACTTTCATAGATCCTTTTAATTTATATTCATATTTAAATTGAAATATAGACAGAGATGCTATATATAGGAAGAGAAAGAGAGAGAGTATAGATACATAGGAGAGACAGAGGTGTATGTGTGTGTGTGAAATGCACACACACACACATAATAAAATTTCAATCTCCTCACTGTAGGACACAAAGAAGAAAGAGAATTACACAAGACCCATACGAGATGTTTTTAATGCAAGGATTAGGGCTAAAATACAAAATCTTGGAAATTATAATCTGAACTTTCATCCCTCATTTATTTGTGAACCTAACCCTAATGTTTAACCTGTAGGATGCCTTAACAAAAATATAATTTCTTTATTGCAGAAAATAATTGTTCTTTATCCTGCTTGTGAGAGCACCATCACTTGAGGCCTTCAAGAAGAGATTGGACTGCCATTTGTCAGAAATGGTGTAAGGTCTCTGGCTTGGCAGGGGGTTGGACTAGATGACCTATAAGGTCACTTCCAAATCTGCTTATCTGTTATCTGCTTGGTGAGATCCCTTCTTCAATTTCCAGCTCTTATCATACTAAGAAGGGTTCAACACAATTAGAATAGGTTTTAAAAAGCACAATGAAGATGATCAGGGACTAAACTAAGTCCTATAAACAGTGATTGAAGGAATTGGGTATATTTCGCTTTGAGAAAAGATGGTTGATGGGGCAATAAGATCATTTTCCAAATACCTCATGTGACGCAGAAGAAGGTCAGGACTTCTTCATTTATATGGGCAAGATAATAGAACAGTGGATTTGATCTAGAAGAACACACTCTGACTGAATATTAGAAAATACTTCCTTATAGAACATCCTTGGCCCTAGATTTCCTGACTTGGATATATAAATCTTGAAGTATATTATTTCACAACAGATATCTGATTAATGTAAGGTAGTGAAAGCAACATGGTTCCTTCACTACCTTTCACTATGAGTTGTAGTGGCACAGTGGTTAGAATGCAGTGTACTGCAGGCTAACTCACTGCTCAGTGCTTACTCCAGGAGTTCGATTCTGAAAGGCTCAAGGGTGACTCAGCCTTCCATCCTTCCAAGGTCAGTAAAACGAAGATCCAGATTGTTGGGAGCAAGATGCAGACTCTGTAAACTGCTTAGAAAGAGCTGTAAAGTAGCATACAAGTCTAAGTGTTATTGCTATTGTTATTGTTATTTCCTACCTTTGGAGTGAAGTTGAAAATCTATATGTGAATTTATACATTGTTCCTTTCTCCAGAACCAAGTCATCTATTCATGTAAACAGAGAACACAGCAACTTAATTTTCTATATTGTCCTCTATTTTAGATTTCATGACTTGCTATAGAGTTGTAGGAAACGCAATGAAAAATGTATTATAATGCCACCCTGAGAGGTCCAAAATGTTCATCTAAGGTTCCTTACCCAGCACAAATATTATTTTATATTGTGTGTGTGAATCCCTTGAAGTTATCCATAAATATTCTTGATAATTGTATTTTAACCACATACTTTAACCCTCTAAACTTTAAAAATATTTCAGAATATAAACCTATCACACTTATTCCATGCCATGAATAAAAATTAACAGCCCCTTTAATTCTTTTTGAAAATATTAAATAATACTTTATTGAGTTCCATCCCTCAGAAAAACTCCTATTCCTGGTAATAAATAAAATAATGTGTCCAAAAATAGTAGTTGTTTTCAGCTGACAGGGCAACTGTGCTAAAAGGTCCTAACATGGAAAAGAACTTACATGCATATTAAGAGAGCAGATGTTTGCCCTTATTCTCAAGTTTCTTCTGAAATCTCTTCCATTCCCTATATAAAAATGTGATTGCTCTTGTGAATTATTTTCAGAGTTCAGTCATTATCATTCTGAATAATCTTACAGTAATGGGGCTGAAATTTAGTATATGCCTGCTGAATTTGAAGACTTGAAGATTTAGAAATCAATTAATGGCAAATAATTAGAACATGTTATAATGTCTTAACCTTACCAAATGTAAAATATGTGGAATTCAGTTCTCAAAATTTTACAGCCATCATGCTGGCTGGGGAATTCTAAGAGTTGAAGTCCACATTTCTTAAAGTTGCTAATGTTGAGAAACATTATTATAACATCAACTCCCCCAAAGAAATAAATACATTATCTCTGGGAATGTGAATGAGCTAATCCACTATGAACACCTGAGATTCATAGTTCATTTGTTTGTCTTTTCTTGTCTTTTCAAAAAAGGTTGTGTTAATGATGAATGCAATACTACATGTGGGAATAAAATGCATCCAGAGTTTCCTCAATATGAGTGTGAGGACATTTATCCTGAATTGAGAATCCTTTTTCATGACCAAAGCCATGAGAAATTTTCTAGTCAGAGTAGGGGAGTTTCTTTCTTAATGTTTGTTTTTTGAGAAGAGTTGGTCTACCAGCTGCCAAACTGGGATTGGAACTGTGTAGTCTATAAAAACTGAGTTAGCTACCAATGTTCTTTTTGCACTGATTTCAATAACTAAAAAGAGGATCATGTTCTCATAGCTTTCTTTAAGGTGAAAATTCCATCATCAGTGAATAAAATAAAATTTTAATTCAATGGTGCTCATTTTCTATTTTGTAAAGTTTTTTTCAAATACAAACATCTCAGCAGGCATGCATATTTTTCAAATCAGATGTTTATTTTATTTAAAAATAGATGAAAATATAGACTGTTCTATGCTTTCACATTTGACAATATTCTCTTTTAAACAGCCAAACCGCATTCAGCAAGCCATTGAAAAAATCAAATCTACTATTTATCTCATTCATCTGTTACACAAATGGTTGTTCCTTGTGTCTGTGCATATACAGAATATTGTGTTTTGTGCATATTATTCTTTGCCAGTGTAAGGTCCCAGAAGTTTCCCCAAACCACTGAGATGACGAAGAGTGAGATTCGAGATGAGATTTGCAAAAAAAACCCCAGCTTTTCTATTCTTTCGTCAAAGCAAATGCATGTAAGGAATAGCCAAACTCTGCAAGAGTGGCTCAGACTATTATATACATTTTACACTGATAGAAACAAAGTTTATCCAATCAGAGACAAAGGTTCGTTATTAATGTAGACAATGTCTTGCCCATGCTCTCCCCTTCCTTATCCATGGAGCATTCTGTCCATACTTTGTTATTTTACACAGTATCCCTTGTCCTTGTGTGTTCGTGGTCCTAGGCAGTCCCCGCTATCTATGGAGCAGGATGTTCCTGGGAACTGTCTTCAAGGATGTGTCTAGCTCTGAAGTAAATTGCAGAGGTGAGAAACCAGATAGAAAAGGATACAATTCTCTTACAGAATGAATTCCTAACAAATGATTCCCATCCTTAGCAAAATAATACAAGCAACTTCTTTAACAGAAGCAAAAGAGCAAAGGTTAGATTGATTCATGTCAATATGCCCTTTCACTATCAATACATTTGATAGTATTTTTCACACTCATATTTTTAAACAGCATTCTCAAAAGTAGATCTGTTAGTATACATAAGTTTCTTCATTTCTATTTATTCAGAAGATCTCATTTTGGTTATTGGATTATTTGTACATATATCTACAGCAGTTTATACTGATGAAAGCTTTAACGGCTGGTACCTATTGGGTAGAGTTCAGCTTCAGGTTTTAGTGGTTTAGAGCAGTGGTCACCAACTGGTGGTCTGCAGCCCACTGGTGGTCCACGAGAAAATTTTGGTGGTCCGCAGAGAAATGTCACCCCCAGTGCACTCCCCAAGTAATCCAGGCTGCGCAGGAACACAAGGCTGTGCCGCCCACATGGCCCATGGGAACCCTCCCCGCCCACTCACTCCTTACCTGGCAAACTTGCCTGCTAAGTTGCTATTTTTCCTTTTTCTGACCATCAGCTGTTCTGCTGTGCTGGGAGATTTAGATTAACTAAAAAGCAGGAAAACATTGCATTTCTTGCTTTCTAGCTAATCTTTAGATCTTTGGCTCTGCTTTTAAGCAGAGCCGAACCTTCCTTAGGACTGAAGCAGTGCAGACTCAACTAACCAATGGCAGAAACACAGATCTCTAAGTGAATCTGTGATTCTGTGAGCAACTCAATCTGCCTGCCTGCTTTGCCTGCTTTTGGATAAAAGTTGCTCTTTTTTTAATAAAAAAAATTAATATTTACATACATGGTATGTAATGAGTTAATTTTGTGAGTTTGCATGCTAGCAAATTTTATGAGTTTGCTTGCAAGCAAACTTTATGTGACAGACTCAGCTAGCCGATGGCAGATAGATAGATCTCTGAATGAATCTGTGATTCTGTGAGCAACTCAATTTGCCTGCCTGCTCTGCCTGATTTTGGGTAAAAGTTGCTTTTTTATAAAAAAATTCAATATTTATATAAATATTTATAATATTTACATACAAGCCATGCCCAGCCAGTCACATGACCACCAAGCCACACCCACAAATTAGACCACACCCACAGAACTGGTTACTAAGAAATTTGAATCCCACCCCTGCCTGTGTGTGTGTGTGTGTGTGTGTGTGAGAGAGAGAGAGAGAGAGAGAAGAGAGGGAGGGAGAGAGGTTAGATCATCTCTCTCTCTCTCTCTCTCTCCCACCAACATCAGCAAGCCACCATCAGTCAAAATTCATATTAGTGGTCCCCAGGATTTAAAATTATGAGTTTGGTGGTCCCTGAGGTCCAAAAGGTTGGCAACCCCTGGTCTAGAGACTACATATTTCCTGATGTTTCTCTGGCAACTTTGGCTGGCATTTTCAGAGGCAAGTGGTCTGTTACACAGACTATAGGCAACTGAGCAGGGATTGACTACGGTCTTGCTTTTTTATAGCTAGGTGGCCTGACTTCTGAATTTAACCAAGCAACCAAAGTGTATTGCTAACCTTCTATAGCAACTAATTTCTCATGTATCAGTAACAGCCATCATCTTTTCAAAAATGCAGTAATATCGCATATTTCTATATTGAAAATATCAAACTTTAAAAACAAATAATACCATACTTTCAGATTTTCCCACATATGAAGGCTTGGGGATGGAGAACAAAAAACAATAACTGAAAATATAAGGGCATGCAATCATATAATCTTGCACAATGATGAATACACTAGATAATAATCTTCTTCTTCCTGGCATATTGTTGCAAGTGCAGGGTCTGCTTTTCAGATCATTGATTGCATGGTCAGCTGCATCTTTAGGGCACAGGCCCACAGCTTGCATATCTCTCCAGGGCTCAGCCTTGTGGCTTACATATCTAGATATACTAGATGATAATATGGATGCAATATTGAAAGACTAATAAATCTATCAAAATTGCTATGATCTCATTTTTGTAAATCATGCACAAGACTACACAATATTATGAGTTGATGCTTTCAAAAGATTTTAAATATGAATTTGTGTGTGTATTTGTTTCTAGGTCATTGCGCCAGCACTGTCTGACAAAGTTTCTATGGCCATGTGGCCAGCATGATATCATGCCACAGCACAGAACATGTGGTGAAACATGGAGTGTTATTACCTTCCCATAGAAGTGGTACCTATTTATCTACTTGCATTTACATGCTTTCCAACTGCTAAATTGGCAGGAGCTGAATCAAGTGACAGGAACACACTCCATCATGCTGTGTTAGGATTCAAACTGCTGGATCACAAACCTCGGGTGACTTTTAAGCCACTGAGCCACTGTGGCTCTGTGTAGGCAGGGATAAATTGATATTTGGTGCAATGATTTGGAATGTTTTAAAACTTTCTATAAAGAGAATCTCGGGATTATTTCAGCTTAAAATAATACTATCTTACTTTTTCTATGCAATGATGCATACCTTTAAAACAATTTCTTTAAAATCAAATAGTGGCTTAGGAAGCGGGATTTGTAAAGCCTTCTCTTAGCACTCATATTAGGCAGTAGCATTAAGAACTGAGAAATTCTATAGTGAAAGAGTTCAAAGAATCATAGAAATTAGTCATTTAAAAGGCTCCCTTGCACCTCAAGATTCCCTGTGGGTATTCTACAATAAAGCTTTCTCTTCTTATACTTTTTGTCTTCCTGAGCTGTAAATATTCTTTGAAAAAAGTGATTCCATCTCTTCCCCCGGGAGTCCTGCTTCTAGTCTAATAGATTCTATTGTCGCTCACTTTGCTTCTGATATTCAGTTTAATAGTTGCTGCCATAGATTCACAATGTTTGGTGGCTGAATGCAATATTGCTGCCATTATGTTGTGAAGTGCATAATTATTTTTAATAAACTGGAATTATAAGAATCAGCATTAATATATATTCTTAGTATCCTATAGCGGGAATATTTTGTAAGGGATATTTGGTGGATTGTCTCCTTTTTATAGCATCTTACAGAAGGGGGCTATATCAGCTGAACACAGTAAAAAAAATCAAAGAATGTAAAATAAGCCTTTTAAAGAAAACTTAGGTTTCTTCTCATAAAAAGTGATGGGAATGAAAAATCTATGTCTGAGCAAAAACACCATGTCTCAGTAAAAATAAGGCTCATTTAAACCATGTTTTAAACAAATATTCCTCTAAGAAATATATTCCTACATTCAAAAAAATAACATGTCAAGAAAAAATTAAATTAGGCTACTAGCCTTTTTCATTATGTAACAGAATTGCAATATGTTGTGTTGGACTAAAACTTCTCAAATTTTCAGACAACTTGATAGATAATTTGATCTCTTTTCTTTTTCTTTTTCTTTCTTTCTTTCTTTTTCTTCAAATTAAAAAAATTGAAGCAATATTCATATCTCCATTTTCTGGATTATTATGCTCAAATATAGATGTGAGAATTTACCTACAGATTAGGCTAAATAAATACATAATCCTCCAGTAAATTATTATTTATAAACTTTACATTTATAAACTTTTATATTTACAGCTCTTATAATTATACAAAGAAAGTGCCACAAGGATGTATACTTCATATCAGATTCATATCAGATGGGGAAAGAGAAAGCATCAATTTATGCTTCTTTCTGTCAAACACAAGGGAATTTGTGTGTATATTTGTGTGCATTACAGGAAAGAAGAAAGGAGAGAATATTAACATAATCACTTACTTTTAGATTTATATTTTTATTTAACATTATGTGACATTAACAGGGAAGTCACCTGTCAGTTTCAAGCGAGGTACTATCAAGAGGTTGATCAGTTGTTTATTGCCACTTCAGGATCAGACCAGGAATGACAGGAAGTCTTAGCCCAAAAATTTATGTGGAAAAGGATAGGGAAAAATAAGCTAGAAGGTGGGGTTTCTGCTTATTGATAATTGACATGACTAGATTCTGGGGTCACACCTCATCCCCTTGAAAAGGAGATCTAGAGTCCACAAGTAGTTCATCTGGACCGATGGCTGTGCTACAGAATCTAACGAAATAAATCTGTGTTTTGTAAAGTTTAATGTAAACATTTTTCCTCTTTAACTCCTAATCTTCAAACAAACCCAAAAAGCTTAAGAACCAGCAGGATTCAAAAACCTAAGAAAACCACCAACCCCATTCTTCTTCAGTCTTAAAGTCAGCATGTTCCTCTGTGTAAACAATATAGAGTATAGCCTACATTTACTTAATAATAGTGGATATGTAAATTATCCAAAAATATACATCATGGTACTTTATATACACCATACTACCATATACTTATATGGAATAAAATTACAGGAGTAAGAGATACATATTATTTTGTTAATCAACAATGAAGTAATCAGTATTTATGGAGGATGGGAAGTGATTAGACTACCTTACTTCGATAATAATCTAAATTGCTTTCATTTGATGCCCTTTCCGTTAGTCATATCAATATTCTCACAGGTCAAAGGAGAGCAAGATGATTATATTTATGGCCAAATTGATGAAGCAATATTATTGCTTAGTAAATCTTTGGAAGGATGAAATATATATACAGAGCCTTTAATGGCATCTTTAAAAAGAGGGGAAAAATGAACTATCCAATTTAGGTCCTTGGCTTTCAATTTATTTCCCTAGCAAGCAAATGACTTTCAGGTGACTTTTCCATTTTTTTTTATTTTATAAGCGGGTTTGACTTTTGCTTGTTTTTTGTTTTCATTTGATATAAATATCATTGTGGGGACAGAACTGACAGCAACATTTGACATAAATATATCATGCTCATCTTTGACATCAATGTTCCTTAAAAAAACTGGATATGAGACTAGAGAATAGGCAATACTTCAGATTGAATAAACTGGAGTACTGAAAAGAATGCATTAGACTAGCTTATCTACATATCCTGAAGATTAAAGGACAAAGAGAGTCTATGAGAATCGCTAGATTCTTCCTTCTCTGTTCATAAAGTTTTTACTAACCAATCATTGAAGAAAAAGAGAGGAAAGCAACTAAAACCATCATATTAGCTCTTCCCGGGGCCATTGTTGTATTGAATGATTATATGATATCAAATCATAGTTGAGTCTTACTAGCGCAGATTGATTATCTCCATGCCTATTGCTACAATATGACTGTTCTAAGGGCCCAATAAGTTTGCGATCTGGGTGGTTTTGAATAATACTTATTGGCTTTTATTGTAAATTGCTCCAGCTTTCAGTTTTTAGACATACATATAGGGGATTGAATATTTCTAGATAACAAATTGGACAGCTACTTTCTTTTCAGGTTTTCTAAATGCAGAACAAGGTAGCAGTAACATTAATATTTTTTAAAAGAAATCAATACCAAGTTAGACAAAATGTACTTTTTGAAATACATTTTCAAAGTTGCAAAAAAAATTATCTGCCACACTGAGATTATAGGAAGAAATAACAAAAGAACAACAAAGGTAATTCATTACCAATTGTGGCATTTTATTACTTTTATATAATTTTAGTGACAGCTTAGTTATATTTATTCCACAATTGGAGAATGAAAAGTCCAATGTTATATTAATGAGCTATTTCTACACTGGCTAGAAGGAGGATACTATTCAACAAAGCAAAGTATCTGTTTTCTAGATTTATGATATTATGCTCATTTTATAATAATAAAACAAAAGCTCACCCACAAAGCAATCTTTAGTAATGAGCTGTGCTAGATCTAACCATGCTCAGATTTAGTCCTATACAAGTGACCTGTATTTTAGATAAGAAATATTATACAGGTAGTACTTTACTTATGGCCACTGTTGGGATCAGAGCTTCCATTGCTAAGCGATGAGGTCAGTAAGTGCTTGATTTTACAACCATTTTTGCCCTGATCCTTAAGTCCTCCTGCTTTTTCAGGAGGCAACTGGACTTCCTTGTTTTTTCTTTGAAGATGTTTCTCTTCTAACAAGTGAAGGAGACGATGACAGCTTGGGGAAAAACTTTGGTTATGGGATAGAGTTAGACAAATGGCAGAAGCTATGGGATAGAAATTATAAATTAATAATGTCAACAGTATATAAAGAAAATCTGTATAAGATGTTTTATAGATGGCATTTTCCACTGGCAAAGCTGGCAAGGATGTTCAAAGATAAATCAGCTAAATGCTGGAAATGCTACCACACCTGGAACATATTACCATATGTGGTGGACATGTACAGACACTAAAAGATATTGGACAAAAATACATACATGATTGGGAAAGATGATAAAACAACATATAGACTTAAACCCTGAGATATTTTTGTTGGGGATTTTACCCGAAAACTATAATAAAGAAAAAACATATTTAATTTTTCATATATTAACAGCAGCTAGAATTGTATTTGCTCAAAATTGGAAAAATGATAAGATTCCAACCGAGGAAGAGGTGTTTATGAAAATATTTGAATGTGCAGAAATGAACAGATTAACATTGGCAATTAAAGAACAAGAAGGAATATTACATGATATGGGATTTATTTTATAAATGGTTGGAAAATAAAGAAAGGAGTTAAATGAATATAAGGTAAAATGCATTAAGATTACTACAATGATAAGATAAATAAGGATGAGTAGTTTTTAATATGAATGTAACTATTGACATTATAGTAAGAGATGTATATCAAATATGAATATGTGCACAAGATATATGTACCCAGATGACACACTGTTGAATTGAAAAATTGATATGTTGTAAAATAAAATTAAAATTAAAAAAAATTAGAATTTACCAAGATGGAGACACATTAACAGCAAATAATAAATCTAATAGATGTATGTCTTCAAACACATAAATGTCTTTTATGGGCAAAAGAAGAAGAAGAAGAAGTTTTGCTTCTCATTCAAGAAGCTTCTTCAGCTCTGACAGGATAGTGGGGAATGGAAGGATTTATACATAATATAAGTATATAATATAAGTATACAATAGAAATCCTTCTATTCCCCACTATCCTTCAGAGCTGAAGAAGATTCTTGGATGAAAAGCGAAAGCCTTCAAAGAAAAAACAAAGAAGTCCAGTTGCCTCCTGAAAAAGCACCTTTGAGATAACCATGGCCTGGATGACTGAGAATCTCTACAGACCATGATCCCTTAAGCAAATCCAGCTTCCTCTATTGAGTTTGCTTGTTGGAAGACCCCTAGAAGACTCTCAGCTGGTAGATACATGACCCCAGGATGCTCCAACCATCCTAAATACATACTAGTAACTAAGCAACCAAACTTTGATCACATGATCAAAGAGACAGTCATCAGAGTAAAGGCTGGGTTGTAAATCTCCTTTTTTCAGCACCCTCAGTTGTTAAATGTATGCTCATAGGCAGAGGTACCTATAATAGATTTGTTCTGTGTATATTTTTTTGCACTGCATATTTTTTTTGTATCTATCAAAGTCCATTTCTGTATGTATGACAACTTGAACTCAAATGGCACATTGAATTTAAGAAAAAGAACATGTTCTTTTCAGTGTCAGAAGCATTAGATCATCGATGTAATTTCTAGCATATGTGGATCTTGAGCAATGCACCACAATGAGGCACTTCCTCTCACAGAGGTGCCTTGCTCTGCCTCAGTGTGGTAAAAAGCTTTTTGCTCCACCATTGCATAATGTTGAGACTAGGACATTACATCTTATTACGAAGAACAGTTTCTATGCATTCATAGAAGCTACATTAGTGACAAAAAGTGATTTGTGCTCAAAATCCAGTGGAGTGAAGTCTCCTCAAAGGATTTGCTCAGCCCTAGCTCTAGTGATTTAACTATATTGTTCTGTATTGATCAAGTGCTAGGTTAATCAGTCATTCAGTACTTTGTTAATAGCTTTGAGACCAATTCATTCCAAGTACTAAGAGGTTTCTGTTGATATATGAATCTAACCAGTAGCGGTTTTGCTTGAACGATGGTCCTAAAGAAATCAAGGTTATTCCACTGATCAATGGGTAAGAGCAGATACTTTCTAAGCATCAAACTAATTCTTTATTCAGTCCAATTTTGATTTCTGACAGACAGCTCTACAAGAGGGCATATAAACAGTAGATATTCTTTTTGACAGAAAGTAGCTAATATTTAGAAAAAGACTTTCTGATACTGAAGGTATCATGTAATCATTATCTTCAATGATTTACTTCAATAAAATGTAATTGGGTTTCTTTCAAAAAAAATATTTAACAATAACAGAGTATGTGAATGTTATACTGGAATTTGGAAGCAACAAAATCTGGAAAAGCAGTAACAAAATGTGAAATGGCTCATTTCTGTACACAGGCACTATATTGTTTTTTTCATGGCTGCTTCTGTGACCATAATAAAAGTTCCCAACTTTTATTGAGAAGATTCCAAAGGATTACTGTTGCCCTGTCTCTATGAATTTCAGTGATACTTGAATTAATAATAACAATAAACAACAGAATGACAGCTGGCAAAGCAGCTTAGACAACAAATCTCTTGCCTTTACTTGCAGACATATCATCATAAATGGTTTGGTACAAATACAGTGATTTTCAGTGCTCACCATGCTCAGTGGTTTCTGATATTGGAATAATTAACTCATCAACTTAATTGCTTATTGTACCTTATGACTATCATTAAGTGTCATACCTTATGATTATCGACTCCTGATGAAGGTATCTTTCTTTTATATATACTGAGAGTATTTACATCAAGACAAATTCCTTGTGTGTCCATTCACACTTGGCCAATAAAGAATTCTATCAACTTAATTGGCATTTGTAGCTATTTCCATCTTTAAATTTCCTTGATTTAGTACAGGGCTGTCAAATTCAATTTCATTGAGAACCACATCGAGTTGTGTTTGACCTTGGGGACAGGGGTGGGTGTGGCACGGTGGGTGCGTCCAGCTGGATGTCACTCGTGTTGGGGGAGCCTGTGGCCCAAATGCTCTGCCAGCAAAAATGGGCTCCCAAGCTCCATTTTTGGCTGGGATGGCCTTCTGCAATCCTTTGCCAGTGAAATGGAGTTTGAGAGAGCCGCGCATGGTCCTCACAAGCTCTGTTTTCAGCCATGACAGCCTCCTACTACCTTCTGCCAAAAATGTACGGGTTCCCCAAGCTCCATTTTTGCTGACAGATTGCTGCAGGAGGCTGTCACAGTCAAAATCAGAGCTTGCGAGGGCTGCATGCAAACTCCATTTTTGCTGGCAGAAGCAGTGCAGGCTGGAGCTTCACTGTTTCCAAGGTGGCCCTGCGGCCAGATCTAAGCACCCACGGGACAGGTCCAGCCTGCGGGCCTTGAGTTTAGTAGATAATCTCATTACTTTCCTGTATTGCTTCTTTTTGTAGCATTGTTTGTTGGGGATTCTGTAATAAATATTTGTTTAGAAAAGGTGTGGGAAAAGGTCTTGAATACCTGGTTGAAGCATAAGTCCATTCGTAGCAAAGAAATGAATATAAATTCAAATGCAAAATTGATCTAATAGATTTTGATTTAAGACTGAAAGATGTTGTAATTGATAAAATGGTACTGGAATATTCTAAAGGGCAGAGTAAGAAGAAAAAAAAGAGTGACAATAGAATGAACATAGAAAGAGAAAGTACAAGCCTGATTATGCAGAAGGCGTTAGTCTCCCAACACAATGAATGCAAAATTAATATAAGGAAGTTGATTAGAACAGACTGAAAATAATTGTGTTACAGAGTGTTTCAGGAGGATGTGGAAGCTACTTCTGGGAAGTATGAAAGAGAATGCTTGTCAAAATGAGAAAATTAGGAATGGGGAAAAAAGCATATTAGAGAATGATTGCTGTAAAACCTTTTAAAAAGTAAATCATATGTAAGAATACAGAAGATATATGGAAAATGGTTCAACACTTAAGAAGATGTAATGTAAGAAGGTATGGTGCCCTTTTGTTGTTTAATGGTGTATTTATGGATAAATGTGTAAGGAATCCTTGTAGACACATTAGAGGTACATGGATTAGGAATGTAGGTACAGATAATGTCCTGTTGTTGACTGAAAACCCAGCTCTTCCTCTTCCTAGCATTATTCCACACTATGACAGAAAACCCAATTCTGGAAATATTAAACAGACTGAATAATCCAATGAAAAATAGGTTTCTGAAATCAAAGTTCAAGGTGTTATATTTGGGAAAATGGAAGAAATGATTTCACTCTATGCATAAATGGAAAATCAGTTTATCATAATTTAAGCTAGTCTGTCAGACTTCTATTTTTTTTTTTTTGGCTTAGCACTTATTACTTATTTCTCAACTTTGCATAAGCTTGCTTACCTCAAAAGGCAATAACTTTGATAGTATATTAAGATAATATATTACTATTCTCTAAATACCCAAAGAGAGTTCTAATATATGAATATTAGTAAAAGTTGTTTATTATTTGGTTGTTTGAATGATCCCTTATTATTTTAAATCAAAGCTTAAACTTGACAGAACTAACCAATGCTCATAGCTGATAACTGGCAGACATGTGCTGTATATATTCCCATTTATACAATAACAATATACTGTTGTAAAATGAATTTTAATATTGTTATCTATATATATAATTTTAAATTATGTAAGCATTCCTTAACAATATATAAGGCATTTATTAGAATATAAGAAGAAAAAATATTCTTATTTTCATTATCCGGATTATATATAGCTTTTATATGGATTAATTTTTAAACATTGCACTTTTTATGGTATTCATAGTGTAAAATTAATTTGCATATCTTTATAGAACAAAAATATAACTACAAAAAGTCTCATCTATGATTGTTTAACAATATATATATATGCTAAAATGTTATGAATACATTGAATACAGTATGAATTGTTCTATTGACCATATGTTACACATTCTATTGTTGGTTATGCAAATCAGTATTTTTAATAGACTGACTTGTTTCCATAATATACATAAATTATTTAGAACTAAAACAAATGTTTTATTTCAAATATAAAGTATTCTGTCTCATTCAGTCATCAATGTTTATTTGCTTGCATATATGTACAGCTAGCCCTTGAGTTATGACCATATGTTCCGTGAATTTTCAAAATTATGACAGTGCTGAAAGTGTGATAGTTATGATAAGTCTTCAAAATTTCAGCTATCTTTTTGATCCCTGCAGTCACATGATCATGATTGGCAATCGGTTTGCACTTAAATGTTGCAGCATTTAATGGTCACAGGTTCATGATTTGTGACATTTCCTGCCAGTTTAACACAAGGTATGGGGAAGCAATTAGGAAAGGTTTTGAGTTGTTTCTTTAAATTATTTCTTCCATTTTTTTCTGCCAAGGAGCTACCAAAGGATTCAATAGCATCCCTCTACCTATTTGCTCCCATCCACCCAGGGGTGGGATTCAAAATTTTTAACAACCGGTTCTGTGGGTGTGGCTTAGTTGGTGGGTGTGGCTTGGTGGTCATGTGACTGGGTGGGTGTGGCCAACTCGACATCACTCACGTCAAGCGGCATTTCTCCTTGCATGACCTCTCATGACAGTGGGAAAGCTGCAACAGTTGTAAGTGTGAAAAGATTAACATTCAAATGTGAGTTTACATACCCTTTCTGCGTTTTGGTCTAAAACTGGTTTTTGTAAAGTTTAATTCTGTCCTTGGTGATGTTTAATCCTATGTTTATTGATGGGATAATTTTCCCTATTCAACTTTGTTTGGAAGCAAAAAGGTTAATCTCTGTTCCTGAAAAGAAACTGGGTTAAGAAATCTGGCTAGTTCCTGTGTCTATTTGTTCTGGTAATTGGTTTAACAAGCAACAGCTACTGTTATGATTTAATTATTTGTATTGTGTTTGAATTTTTCCCTGCCTCATGGTTTCTTTTTCTATCTGGGGAGGGGATCTTCCTTCACTGCTTTAGTAGTTCCTGGCACTGTCCTTTTGGGGTGTATTTCCAAGAGGCAGGATACAAGCTTGACACTGATTTTTTACTGTTCTGGAGGGCATGTGATCATTCCTTAAATCTGGATGATTTCCTTAGGATATCTTGTGAGATGAGTGACACCAGCTGGTATCTTTAAGTGGTGCAAATGGATCTAAGGATTGCTTCTCTTGGGCGTGTTCTTTCTGGTGAGCTTAAATGGCCTCTCTGCTAAAGGGTTTCACTTTATGAGCAAGAGTTGGATGCTGATAGTTATCATTGCATTTTAACTATTTTAATTCCTCAAGGTGCTCTGGCACCCTGCCTGATTTGTAACTCTGGCTTGCAGGTATTTTTAATCTAATGATTGGTATTTAGGGCAACTTTTTGCAAACAAAGAAGTGTTTGTATTTTTGTACAGGTAATCCTTGACTTACAACTGTTCATTTAGTGACCATTTAAAGTTAAAGTTAAAGTTGGCACTGAAAAAAGTGACTTATGCCATTATTCACACTTACAACCTTTGCAGCATCCCCACTGTCATGAGAGGCCAGGTGAGGAGAAGCTCCCCTCAATGTGAGAGACGTCCCAGTCACATGACCATCAAGATACACCCACCAACTAAGCCACACCCACAGAACCAGTTGTTAAAAAATTTGAATCCCACCCCTGCATACAACTTGTTAATTACAATATTTCTAAAGATCCAGTTTAATGTATTGGTTGAAGACACTGGATTAAAAACTGGAAGATGTTAATTTTAATTCTGTCTTGGGCACCAAATTCGGCAGAGGGACCTCACTCTCAGTCCTAGGAAGGAGGGAATGGCATACGAATTCCAAAAATGTGGCCAAGAAATAGACACCAAGAGTCAAAACTGATTTGAAATCCATTGTTTCTTTATTTCTAATATTTGTACTGTATTTTGAATTTGGCCAATTCTAAATATTATATTTTTAAGAAGCAAAAGATAATTTAGTTATCACTCAAAACATGTGGACACTATTAAGTTTCATAGAATATTTAATCAGATCAAGATGTTACCTAAAAGTAAAGTATACAGAAGTTCAAAAGTAGAATGGGGTAAAAACTATTATTAAACCAGCCTTAAACTAGGGTCAATACATTAAATTGTAATAATTGCTATAAGCATCATGATATATTTAATATTTATCAACAAGAACATTACTTGTTCCATCTATCTTTCAATACATAAGGGACAATGGCACCAAAATTATAAAACATGTATAAATGATAATCACAATGCAAAGCCCACCCATTTTTGAATTCAGATCATGATGTCTCTTACTAGTACAGAACAGTTTGTGTTGCAGTGTTGCAATGTTGCAGTGCACATGGTTTAGCAGGCTGTATGAACCCAAGTTGAAACTCTTAGCTCCAAAGAGATTTTCCTTCAATTATTTGAAGGACCATAATGGTATTTTTTCTTATTTTTAACCTCACTATGCAGAGGTTAAAGTAACAAAACAGGAAGTCCAAAAATTAGAAACCTGTGAAGTGTGACAAGTCGTACATTATGTAGTGTCCCCTTATCACACCAGGATTATTCAAAATCTCTTTGTTACAGACATTCAGACTAACTAAATGAAACTCATAGAAATAGTATCCCCATTTATCCTTCTGACAAGTTTCAGGTCATTCAGATAAATGAGGCTGTACTTTGCCCAGAAGCATAGCAGTGAGACTATTCTAAAGATATGTGACCTTTTGCCAAACAGCTTATCTTGCTTCAGTGGCTTCTTTAACATCTATTCCAAAGAAAGATTAAGCAAATATAATTTGATTTGGGAAATATGTTTACCTTCAATATTTAAAAAAATGTAGTTATCTAAAATACACACGCTGAGTGCTTATTTGTGAAAAATATTCTTGTTGTGGTTGATGAATAAGAAACTACCATCTGAAGCATCTCTCACATTCTTCTTTTAGAAACCAGAAAATAAGTAGCATTATTCTTCCGGGTACAGTTTGACATGGCTAGGATGATGAAAGCAGAGCTGTGTTCCTTTTTTTAGATTAAACTAAAGATTAAGATTGGATGCACGCTAAAACAATAAGTAATGTTCTAGGAATAACTCACCATCAGTGACTATCTTTCAGCAATTTGTCCAATGTTTTATTATCATGTATTCATTACTCTGTATAGCAAATTTCAGCAAATCTCTTGTCCATAGGAAAAATATATGGATTGCAGTTGGGTAGGACTGTAACTTTTTTATTTTATTTCATTTTTCTGCCGTCTTTTCTTTGCGTATGTCTATTCTATGTGGCCACTTTCTGTTTCAGGATCACTATTTCTTTATCTATCCATGAAAAAAAAACATAGAAAATTAAATTGTCTTTTCAGAGATTTAGCTGACGTAGATATTAGAAAATTAAACACAGACTGAAAATATAGATCTCTGAAATGACACACTTCTTTAGGACTCTTACTACATTTCAGATTAAACCAAATATCTGCTGAAATCTAGAAATCAATATCAACCATTTTCTCTTCTGAAATTCCATGTGTTTATGGCTATTTTGCAAGGTTGCATAAAAGGGATAGTGAAGAAGCATCTGAAAAAGAACTCTTGCCAGTAAATAATATTAAATGTCCCTTCCAGCAGTGATGATGACAAAACATGAAATCCATTGAAAGTAATGGCTTTCCTATAAACTGGACATATTAGCAAGGTCTGTAACTGAAAAGGGCTTTTAGTAAAAACAGGACACTTAAGTCTTTCTGTAGATGTAAATAAAATTTTAGCTCAGATGAAGCTATCTTGAAGTTAACTGAAGATCAAGGAAGTTAAAGAGCTTGCAAAAAAATTCATTTAAGCCAAAATTCTAAGCAGCAAGCCCACATGCAAATAAAACTTATTCTAATCTTAGCAAGGAATTGGGGAAAACACAGGAATATTTTAAATTCTCGAAGTTCTTTAAAATGTAGGGTGTATAGTTTTGAAATGACTCAAATTAGGGTAATTACCAATCTGGACATAATAAACAAGAAAGCTCATTACCTTTGCTTCATAAAAATTTGTTGCAGCTCAGATGTGATTATTACCACAATAATGGGGTAATAATGTGATGATTACCATAATCAAATGTGATTATTACCACCAATACGATACATAACAAGTATCGTATTGTGTCGCCATGAGCCTGAGTGCAGATAACTCTTAAATGCTTATTCCAATTAGCCAAATTTTGCAGAAACACATCCTCATTTTTGAATACTTTGAACTAAACAGTGTAGATACCATTACTTTTCTAGAAGTGGCAGTAAATCAAATGTCTTCTGGAGAATGCATCATCTTTTGTTTTGTCATGACTACAGACTTTCTCTCTCTACGGTAGAGAAAGCATTCCCATAGATACTGTCTCAAGTCCATTTAAGATACATGGAAAATAACTATATCATTCTCATACTAAAGGAATGAGACTGGTCTTTTGGAAAGCATTAGGGGATGAAATTCCAATTCTAACAAAGCTGGCACAAGAAATTAATATAGAAACTGAAAAACGTAAGTGCCAAATGCATCCTTGCTCCAGTCCCTTCAGTAAGAATTGTAGAGAGAGAAGGGCATTCTGAGTGCTGCAGTGAACCTCCACTGAATTATTTTCATGAATTATTAACTTCTATAATCAAAATGAGGATATGTCAATTATTGGAGGAAAGTGTGCTGTTTTCCCTTGAGCCTGTTTGCAGGGATTGTATGTGAAGTTGCCTTTAAATCAATAAAGGCAACATTAAAATTGCCCACCCAAAATGGAAATGTACTTCACTTCAATATTAACATCTTTTTTTGAATTTGTTTTGCTCCTCCATTAAATTACTTTCTTCTAACATCCAATTCACTAATTTATCTTGAAGATGCTTGAATATGCATGACAAGCCTATTGGGAAATATATTTATTTATTTATTTGTTCATTTGAATATTTATATGCCACCTCTATTTCAAGAAAAAGTGACTCTATTGAGATAATCTTGCTTCTTTTTTATTTAAAGGAATAGAAATGGCTGTGCGCCAGTCTGCTGAAAACGGAAATAAGTAGTTTAGCTACATATACAATATTGCCATTACGAAGCCCACCAATTAATGTTTATATCTAGAAATAAACTGTAAAACACTTAGTAAGGCACTACCTTGACATAGATATGGGGTTATCAGATCAGTCATCACCCAAGTCAACAAGGTCCATGCTTGAGGTTGCAGTTCTTAGATATCTGGTAACAAATGGGCTACAGGACTCAAGACTATTGGCCAAGCAATCAAAGTCAGCAACAATTGTTAAGTCTGGAATGGTGACAGTTGCCAGTCTGTTTGAATTCTAAAGTTCCAGAGCAATTTAGCTTCTTCATTTTCTATTACTTTCTCTATTTTATGGTTTATAATTATTATTATATAAATGTATTATTATTTAGATTGGTTGTCCAGTCATTCAGAATATTTTAGCTTCTTAATTTTCTATTACTTTGACTATTTTTTGGTCCCACCTGTTCTTAGCTATAGAGAAATGGTACTTCTTACAGATATTTCAATGCACCATCATTGCTCCTTTGTCATGCCATTGTTTGTCATCAGTTTATGCAATCTTCTTGCAGCAGCTAACTGGTTAGTACATTGTTTCTTAAGCTTCTTTGCAAAAGCAGCATTTGATGTCTGTTGCACCCACATTTAGATAATATACATATCTAAATATGACACATATTTTGATTACAATATGGGACACATTTTAATATATTACATATTAATAAATCTTATAAACATTTCTCTTCTGAAATCTGTGAACACAAGCAAGGGGATTTCATGCATCATGATACCAATCAGATGCCAAATGACATTTAAATGATATTATCATATAAATATTGCTATTATGTAATTATGTCAGACTATATAAGGATATAATCTATCGCATTTATAGAATGATGTCATTGTGCATTTGTCATCATTTGATCCTTTCCCTACCACGGATATTCACACCTTTTATAAAGAAAAGTTTTTTGTGGTTCTATTATAGTTCTAGAGAAAAGCCTTTGTCTTAAAATTCAATAGAATCTTCTGAATCTTCTTGCAACTATGGGATTTCGGAGTCTTTCTGATGGATATGTGTTTAAATGTATGTACATTCTGACAGGTAATGTGATTCTTGTCATTTTGTACCTGGAAAATAATCAAAATAAAATAAATTGAATAGAACTGAATAGCTGTCTGAGGCACAAAGAGCTCTTATGCTTTTCAATGTGTAAATTAAACTGTTACAATTTTATAAAAGTAAAAAGCTGCTTTGGTGACATGTGATTTCTTTTTCCCAATTTTGTTCTTATACAACATATGTAAGTCCTGCATCTAACACTGATTCACCCTGAGACTACGTGTCTACAGTATAACTTTATTTTTCACAAATAGGCATGGGGTGGGGTGGGGAATTAGAAATCCATTATAATGTCAACTACCCTGACCTCCAAACCACTTTTCTGCTGTCAGTTATGGTGACTGAGGTAGTATATGGCTTTGGGTACTATCTTTAATATTATTTTCAAAGTTTGACTGGCAAACAACATATTTAACTAATAATAGTTTGAAGTGTGTGATTCTAAATAACTGACAGGTAAAACATGGCACTTGCTGAAAAATGTCAACTAAAGAAAATGCTCAGCATCAATTACTGCAGTCAAATCTACTTGAATACTACCTGCTTAAATGTAAAGCAGGTGTTCAGTAAACTGACAGGTATTTGGAGACTTTATTATTCAGTAAAAGTCACATTTAGAATACCTTTTCCAGCTCTTATTAGACTCCCTACACAGGTTTTGCAAAGTTTACTTTTAATCTCTGACAAAAATGTAAAATGCTACAGATGTAGACATTTGTTTGCTGTAGCTTAACTCGTTAATGGTTCAGTACTGCTGTAATTCTTTAAAAACCATGAGTGAATACCATCCTATCTAAAAAAACTTTGTAAATTAGTTATAAGCTTCATTTTGTATTACCATTTGATATAAAGGCTTCATTTGTACAACATGTACAAGATTTGTACAACATGTACAAGATTTGTCAGTGCTTAGGGCACCAGTGAGCCTTAATCCACCACTGCCAGTCACTATCACTCAATCTTTGAAGATACACTAGGCAAACCTGCTGAAATATATATGTTTCTCTGTATATAGACACAGACATAAATGCACATCATCTACAAAGTTCAGGATCAAGGTTGACTCAGCCTTCCATCCTCTCGGGGTAGGTAAATTGAGGACCCAAGATTGTTGGGGCAATAAGCTGACATTGTAAAACTGCCACTTAGTAATAAGCAGGCATATACAATGGAATGAAGGCTATTGCTGAGTGCATTGGATTGCGCTCCCAAAATTGTAACCCACCCAGAGTCTCCGGAGAAGGGCGGCATATAAATATGAATTAAAAAAAATAAGTTAAAAACATGTCAATGAAAGTAATCATACGTGCTTTTAGGGGACACTTTAAAGAACAAAAATGGCTACAAAACCTTTGACTTCAGGCTTCACTAAAATGCCTTAATTATACATGTTTGTATGATTGTGAATGACTGTTTTAACAGTGATAATATCAAGTCACCAAAAGGCAGTTTTTTGACTGACATGATTCAGCTGTTGTTTTGGGGTGGAGGGTAGGGGGAAATGCTTTCAAATACAGATACAGATAGTCTTGTGTGACAGAAGATAAAGAAGAGTAATGTATAGCTATTTGACACAATGGGAGCATCAAACAAATCTGAAACATTCACAGCATGACTGCATTCCAGGCAGTCACATAAAGAGATAAAAAGAAATAAAAACTTGTCCTAACCCTTGGAAAAAGGAGATGTCTTCCAAAGAGAAAGCATTAACCACTCTGGAACAGACACTATCATGCAGACAGTTAATACATCACATTTATCTATCCGACACTGGGCATCATCCTTGGAGAATCAAATCATTCTGGGCTAGTGGAGAACTTTGTCCTAAAAGTGCCAAAGGTTCATTGCCATCTATTTTAAATTAAGTTAGAGATTATTCTCTTTACAATACTTTTAATATTGGTGAGGACCATTTCCAGAGTTTAGAAATAGGATTGTGGGTATGTG
Organism: Naja naja; assembly: GCA_009733165.1. NCBI lineage: Eukaryota > Metazoa > Chordata > Lepidosauria > Squamata > Elapidae > Naja > Naja naja. The sequence goes on from CM019152.1 coordinate 26,499,099, forward strand.
CTAAAACCAAAAAGAATAGATAAAATGTATTTGTTCACCTATATTGTTCTTTGCACCCTCTCATTCTTGGCTGATAAAGTGGAGCAATCTCTGTGTCTTCAAAGAATCAAACTTTCTTTTATAATCCTATATGACTGCATGTAGCACTTCCTTAGAAAGAATGAAAATGCATATTGTGTAACTTTGTCTATTCTTGACACAATCACATTAATAAGAACAACTTATTATTACAACTATTTTTATTTATTCTGGAAGTGTATTTTGGCCTATTATAAGTTTCTATCTATCTTATAAGAATAATATTTCAGCAATTAAGAGGTAAAGAAATGAACAGCATAAACCTGATTAAGTTAATCATGCTCTAACCCAATGGTAGCAAATCCATGACATACTATGTCATTTTTGGTGACATGCCTAGAGGGCACACTAAAATGTGGTGTACTCTCATGTGAACCTGAACCCTTTGGAAGTTGTGCAAGATGACCCTGTTTTTGCTTACTCTGTATAGGCTGAAAAATATTCTTGCATGATCTTCTGAGACCTCAGAGACTACACAAGAAGTTGTCAGACAATTTTCAGAGGCTCCAGAGGCCACACAAGAGTATGGCCCTCTCATGAGACTTCCAAACAATTCAAAAGCCATATAAGAACATGCTACATTCAGCCTCTACAGCCTCCAAAAAGCACAGGGAATTCAGAGTTTTCTCAAGAATATGATGTGCCCTCATATGGCCTCTGGACCCTCTGGAAATTGTATAGGAGGGTTCTGTTCTCACACAGCATCTGGAACCCACAAAAAGCTTGTGAGAATGGTGTGTGGTTACCTGCCTTTTTCATAGGCTGTAAGGCTATGCAAGAGCATTCTCTGAGGTTTACAGGCCTTGTACAACTTGGAGCTGCCTTAGATAGGCATTTTTTTGTGAGAGACAAAAACAAATTGAAAAATATTTACAATTATGTATTTCTTTATCAAATTTATTTGCTGTCCATCTCACTATCCAAAGCAAGTGTTTGTTATGGGTTGATATATAGCAAAGTCAAGTTAGACATTTTCTGAATTTTTGATATGCTGACCCCACACGGTGTGCCATCATTGATCTAACCTATTACAATCAGGAATCAGCTTAGTCAAAAGTAATTTCAGTCCCTTCTGTTTCAGTGGACTGTTGAATATCATCCAGAATGATGGAAATAATTTGTCCAGTTAAGAACTACCACCTGTAATTTCCTTCATACTATAATTCCTTTCAGCAATTTAAATGGAGTTAAAATAGCTGTGTACAAATGTTATGTCTTTTCTCTGGATTTACAAAAATATTTTAGCCCTTTTGCTTAAATAACAGTTCTTATATGTTTCCATCTAGGTCAGGGGTGTCAAACTCATGTCATCACGGCATCGTCACATGATGTATCACAATTTTTCCCCTTTGCTAAACCAGGCATGGGTGTGGCCAGCGCATGACACATCAGGCCTGTGGGCCATGAGTTTGACAGCCCTGATATAGGTTGTATTCCTATCTCTCTAAAAAAGCACATCATAGGAGTCCAGTACTATAAACAAAATATCCAACTATCTTTACAGCATTCTTTAATGAATATGCAAATAATTTCATATAAAATGCCTTTCCATGCTACAAATTAGAACATAATCAATATAGTTCATGAAACAATAATATCTCAGAAACCATCAACAGATTACTTCATCTATTAGCCAATACAATATCCCACAAAGTAACAAAAACTTCATAAGCAGACCTTCATAAGCAAACCCAAAGATTTCACAACTAAAGAAGACAGAGCAGAAAGTATTTACAGCATATAAAGCAAGGGTTGGAAAAGCCACTATGGAGGATAAATACGCAAAAGATTAAGAACATCAGTTGGCTATCAGAAGCCAAGATAAATTTTCCCACAGATTCAATTGACATTAGATCAAATGAAATCCCAAAACATTACAGCATTTCTAGAAGCCTAACATTCTGAGACATTACTCAGTAACAAACACAAAGACAAATCTAGTCTACAAAAGCAAAGACAGGACTAAGAAGGAAGCACAAACATATCTGAGAACATCTTCCCTTATCATACATCCAACAATCAATACATAAATGACAAGAACCAATATAATGGAGAAGAACAATCTAAGATGGAACAATGCAGCCAACCAAGCCAGGTAGGCCTATCAGAAAAAGTACAATTTACAACTATCATATTTAAAACAAGTAGGACAACTGACACATTAAAAAATGTCAGCAAATCATACTAACCTTATCTAGTTTGATAATGAAATATTTGCAAGAAGAAAACCAGGCTCAGGGGCAAAAATATTGGAGAACGTGGAGTATATTCAAATAACTGTTGTCAACTTCTGAGCATCCCTCTCATTTTTTTTACCTTTGGAAAACAAAGCTTTAAATAGCTTTTCAGTTTAAACATCAGGCCCAAGTTGCTACCACTGCAAAGTTCTAAATTAAAGCATCCTGGAGGGATGCAATCTAAATTTTATTTCAGCATATCCAGTAAAACTTCTCTAAGTAATTCCACTCTGAAAATGCTTTTACTTTAGAAATTTCTTTCCCTAGCATTCAGAATATGTCTTCTTGTAACCTAAATCTGTTTATGTGCACCATGCTGTAAAACAGGAACAACTGTTGACCTTCATCTAAAGTTACTACCTTTCAAATCTTTAAGCAGAAATTGTGCCATGATTAATATTTGCCTTGTGTCTCCCATTTCCAATTGGTTCTCTATATTGGATAGTAGTGAATGTTGTACTCTCCTTCCACATGCATGGTCTATATTGCACAAGGGACAAATTATATACCACAAATACATAGAGGGATGCTCTGATCTCCATTTTGAGAAAGGTATTTAAACTGGAGCTTTGACCAATACATCAAGGTCATTGCTTTAGAAGGAAAAATCAGACTGAAGACAGAACAGAATACATGTTTATTAATCTTGGGGCTGCAGACTACAGCAAAACTAAATGGTACAAAAGTAATGAAACACCCAGCTCCTCAGTGCAAAATTAATGGTCACCCCCAAGCAATAAATATACTTGAAGTCAGTTAAAAATGGAACAGAGAAAAAGACTTTTTAATTTACCTGGAATAAGGGACCCAGCATGACAAGATTTTAAGAGGGATACAAATGTGAGAAGGTGAATCAAGCTATTTGCTATAAGTGGTTTCATCTAGGGTAATAGTGCTAAAAGTTAAATAAGTAGTTGCCTTGGTATTTGCTTTGAAAGATCATATGAATATAAATGTAACTTTGAATTATTGCATGTGGCAGAATCCTAATCCTTTAACTTCTTTTGCCTGATACCATAAAGAATAGACTATTCATGAAGCAAAATAATCCAACCCATTTTATTTATTGGCTTACTTTATACAGCTTTTGCTTTAGTCCGTATACCAGGGAAGGACAATTGTTTTCATGACTATTCCCTTAGGATAATTCTTTGGGAGGCAAATAGTAAGCAGAGCTAAAGCCAGCAATGGGTAAAGCCAAAGTCAAAAAGGAGGATCAATTTTTGGGTATATTTTGCTCACCACTAAGCATTCTGGCAATCTCTTCTCTATCACATGATCAACTCACTGCAGTCAATGGAGAGAAAGCTTGTATTAAAGATCGGAACTTACCTCTTGCGCATATGGTTTAAAATTGGGCAAAAAGTTGTCCACCTACCTCTAAAACTTGTCCTTGGAATACCTTACAGATGTCTTTTTAAATCTTAATATGGTAATTCTGCCCTTAACAATCTAAAGAAATCAAAATGGCTTGCCTTGTGCTGCTTATTTCTACTGTTGGAAGAAATATATATCTGGTTCAGTTCCAAGTGGGGAGAAAGACACTGGGAACATGGAGCTGATTGGAAAGATGGTTTAATGGAGCAGAACTATCAAGCACATGATTCTGGTGCAGCTGACCACATGAAGTTGAGAGAGAGGTATTCATTCCCTCTCTTGGACTTTGTTCTTGAACTTCCTGTTCCTGTGCAAGAAATGCATTCTATTGGCTGTAGTCAGACTCCCAAGTTTGGTTGAAGCTTGGAAGATGATGATGTAATGAAGAGGCTTGTGTTCTGAAAGGGTGATGTGTCAATTCTATTGTGTCTTAATGGCTTTGTCCTGGTTTGGATCTTGAGTGAGGGCCAATCCCATCACCCTGAGCTGAAGGTCTTTTGCCTTGTAGATAGGCTGGTCCAGTCCTGGTGGGGCTATTAAGAAAGGTGGTGGCTGCTTTCCAAAAGCATGTTTCTCCTTTAGGAAAATATAATATTCTGCCTTTTTTAATATTTCCCAAAATATTTTATTCTTCTAGGAGAGGGGGGTGGATGCTAACTTTGTACACTACTAAGAAGACTCAAAGCTTAGTCAGATCAAAAACTGAAGCAGCAATATTATGAGTGAATCATTTATTATTACCAGATGTAAAATATTAACCATAAAAATCCAAAATCATTACAATATTTTTTAAATATTTAAAATAATATTACAGCCATGTATAAAAAGTTCACTTTTTCTATGAACTGAGAAATAAGGTTCAGTCACACGGGGTTACATTACACACAGCAGCCTCATTAAGATCTCACCACATTGAACTTCTTTCTCATTTGGCAAGGAAAGCCAGAAAGAAATCTTTACATGTGTGATGGTATGTGTATTGACTTCTGTGAAAGCTAGAATATTCCCTGATTTATATACTGTATGCCAAAACATTTTTCTCCTGTTAATGTTTATTTGAACAATTAGTGCAGATAATCACAAGATGAGTACTTCAGTGCCCAGGAGTTAGAACAGAACCCTTTTCTAACTGGAATGTGCCAAAATAATCTTTGCATTTTGCAAGAATTAAACAAACTTGTGATAAAGCAGGCAATACCTTGGAGAACTAGGATATAAACTTGTAAAGCTTCAAGTATTACAGTCAAGAGAATACCACTGAGCAACCTGCATAACAATTCTATAAACATAACTTCTCTAAAAAAAATTTAAAAATAAAGATTTTATGCCATAGTACACTAGATCAATTTTTCCAATTATTCCTGAATAAATTTGTGATGTGTGAACTTCCCCATCCAGGATTCCTTATCCAAGGTTCTCATTGCTAAGAACTGTGGGAGTTGAAATTCAAACATCTCAAAGTTGCACTTAAACAAAACCAAAACACATACATCTTTTAATTTTTATTTTATTTTTTGCAAAATGCTTTAATAAGAACAGACAGAGCTGGGTAGGGCACACTTCTAAACCCTAGAGGTTTTTATATTTAGAAATAAAATACAAATAAATCCTCATGCTCAGTTTGAAAATCAATTTTCATATAAAAAACAGGAAAAGTGATATAACTTTGAAAAGATTGGCTGGATAGCAGAGTTATGTTTGAGGTATGGTAGTGACAGGTTTTCTGGGTTGGATCTTATTGCAAGATTAAATATATTTTCACCTTTATATTTTTCTTTTTTCTTGTATATCCTTTTTTCTTGTAACAAAATCAATTTTATATGATATTGCTAGAGGTGGGTTAAAAATAGTGTGTGATCAATCTTAATGTACCAGCAACTGAAGTTGAGGTTGATTATATTAATACGATAAGATGAAGACAGAGTAACCTTCCTAAAGCAGTGGGACTGAATCAAACCAAACATGTGAGATCCTAAGCTATTGAGAACATCTTGATTAGAAAAGCTGTTTCTCAACAAATATATTTGCTATACTTAATTATTTTTTGTTTCAACTGAATCACCACCTTTTTGTCCCAGCTGCTTTTAAGAGTGGGGCATTTACATAGTGTGGAAATTTAATAATGGGGACATGAAGAAAGGAATGGGTAAACATGTGCATTTGTGAGCAAAGACAAGCAGCTAGAAATGTGACCTTAGCAAGGACACAGATAATGAAAAGCAGATTGTTGTCTTTCCTAATGATGTGAAAGAAGGGAGTACATGAGCACAATAAATGGCATTGTTGATAATGATGGTATCTACAAACAAAATAGTATCCTGTTTAATATAAGCACAGGTGCCCTGGTAAGGTCACCCCAAATGGTATTATCAGAAGCATTCCAGCAATAAAGGTCATAGTATGATTTACAATGTTTTCTTGGTCTTTTCTATTAGCAAACAAAAAGTATATAGCCTGTAACCTGGTTTTATTTTGTTGAGGAGCCCAACAATCAATTCATTTGTATATGCAAAAGGAATACTTTATTTCAACTATCTTCATTTGCTTTGGTTCTTAATACGATTGCTTTTTCTCACAATATATAAACATGCAAACATCTCTATGTCAACATTTCCATAAAATAAGTTTCTCTAAGGAAGGAAAAGTTTAGTATTAATTTCACTTGTTGTTTACTAGACCCCAAGCTCGTTTAAATCATTAGATCAGACCAGAAGATGAAAAGTATGCTAAGAACACATTGGAGATCAAATGTATAGCTTAGAATTCTATTTTCCTAGGGTTTGTTTTTAGAAACTCATTTAGAAAATGAGTTGGGTTCAACAGAATCATTATGCAATATCAAAACAGATGTTTTGTATGCAAAAACATCCAGATTAAGTTTTTAGCTGAAACACGACTAAAAGAAGAACCTGGACTTCCAATACAAAGATGCATCCTAGCTGGATAAAAAAGCAATCTGAAATAAGGCACCTTCCTGTAGACTTTGCAGAATTAGTTCAGTTTAATTAGTTTTGATGTAGAAAAAAATTATATCATTCCCATGAAGGAATTCCTCAATAAAGTGAAGTTCTATCATATATTCTTTATTCTACTTTAATATATGAATAGGATAGGTGATGTTTGCAAAGAAATTATTTACATTCCTCATATAATTTTGTTGTCCTCATTTTATTGGAATTTTTAACAATCTGTGCTATTCTTTAAGGTATTAATATTTCTATTGTCTGGAGCACCATATTTATTATTTGTGCAGTGGAATGATAGTTATTATTTTCATGGTCTTCCAATATCAAGTATCATATGGAAGAATTTAAAATATTCAAGAACATCAGGTTTCAAATCAAGGAGACTGGATCAATTAGCCCTATTGTGTTGGCTTGCTATACTGTTCATATTGGAAAATTACTCTGATAAGCATCCTGAAAGCCAAAAGAAAACCATCAAACTGTGCCAGATACCTGTCAAGTGTCACTGCTGCTATCCCATATGTTTCAATTAAATAGCCTTGACTTTTCCCTCTAATGTGTGTGCTGCCTATTCTACAAATACAGTCACATCTGTTGGGCTTTATTTCAGGAATGTGAGAAACAAAGCAAATGCTAATGAAAAACCTGTGTCTGTTTTCTGCTAAGCCATTCATGCATGAGAATTCAGAGTTATATAATCTTTGTTGATGAATAGGCCTTCTTTTGTTCTTATGCCTCTTTGTGGAATCAAAGCACTACTACCACTTGTTTGTCACTCAGAGAATGGAACAAGAGACACGGGGTCATTGAAGGTGGTATTCCTTCAGTTAGGTCACATACACACTGAAGATTAATTGAATACTCATCCTCCTTCCCCGGGGAACCTAGAGAACTCTAGTTGCATAAATGTATTAGGATTCTACACAGGTAATTCCCAGTACTCTTAGTAACCTTATATCTCAATTTTTTTACTTAACAGTGCCAAAAAGTGATCTTTAGATTTCTTGCATTTAAATATCCATACTATACAATAAACATTTTATGACACAACATAACATATAATTATTATATAGAGTATGTATGTATGCTATTAGTATTACTAAAACTCTTTATGTCCCTGTAATCACTTAATATGGGGTTGAGTCAGGGCAACTGGAAAGAGCTGAGCATTTTCCAGCCAGATGCCCTTTGTGATGCCATACTAAGTTCACAGCAGATATTTCTTTTCTTTGGCCATAAGTGAGAGAGACATCTGCTACTGCCTAGGATTGAATTGTCAACCTTTCCAGTGGGAGGTGAGCTGCTTCACCACTAAACCACCACAACACTCAAATATTAGTACTGGTATAAGATTAAAATCCAATAAGATTTGAGGACCTACCAGCAGCAAACTACCAATATAAATTTTGTAAAGTTTAAACAAATATGCAATATATCATGTAGTTTCTGCTAGGCTTAATTATAGTATTTTATTGGGAAAATATTCCAAAATATAAAACAAATAAGGATCTAAACTTATGATACACTTTTATGCTGCCTGCTGCAATTGGGGATGTTTTTAAAATGCCTTGTCTTCCTACAGAAAATTGTTACTTCCCTTTCCTATATACAACCAAAATTACCCCTAGTTGCATCTCAACATTATATGTGTGGAAAATTTCACAAAAATTCCTTGATCTGGTGGAGGAGTCTCAGAGGAGGAAATATATATAGAATACATAATATGTATGTGTTCTGTATTTTTGAAAGGTTTATTAGTTGTGTACTTTGTTTATCTTTATTTGTGTACTTTTTCCTGCTTCCTGTATTTATACTATATCAAGTTGACTTATTTTACTAGATGTAAGCATATAGCTTGTAGAATAGAAGAGTTACTTGATTGGGTATGTCAATCCATCAACAAAAATGTTGCATTATTGGTGAAAGCTTCAGCATATAAATTTAATAAAAATAAATAAATAAAAAATAAAAACAGGTTTTTTAGATTTTTCTGAGTATAAATGTTTTAAAAAGAAAAATCTATTAAATTTGAAGAAAACAAAATTAAAGTAATTCTCTTATTCATAAACCATGCTCAGGGCAATGATCTACCCCTAATAATTGTTGCTTTGATTTGGGAAATAATGTGAGCTGACCTTCATAAGACCTATAAGTCGTGTTCCTCATTTGAGGAACATCTAAAATTATCACAAAAATAAGGAAGATGTAACCTTTGGCTTTTAGTAATTTAAACACTGATAGGATGGGCACACACAGAAATGATACATGTGTTGTTTGAAGCCCCTTCTGATACATATAGCATCATGATTTCTGACAGGACAATCAGACTTTATGACATCTTCATAACTGAGAAAATTGCACTGTCCATTGTTATAGGCCATTGACCAGGAGATATTCAATTTTTATATAAAAAAATGCTCACAAAAGTACAGCCTTTTGAAAATCTAGCACCGATTTGCTGCTACAGTGGTTTCAGAAGTGAGATTATATCTTGAAAAACTGCCTATGGTTTCCACACCTATTTTCCCATTGCCTCCAATTACTTCTAAAAAGTAGATATCAAAATTCCTTCCACAGACTAATTGGTCAACATGTTGCCTTCCAAAGAGTTTTTTTAAGATTGTTTTGTCTCCCTCCCACACAGATAGTGTTTTATGAAACATTACTTGTTTTGAAAGAAATATTAATGCATGCACATGTTTAAAAATGTTGACTATATAAAGAGAAAAGTCACATAGAAAACCTTACCATCTGCATTAATAACGGGTTGCTTTTGTTGAATATTGAAATGGTACATCTACTGGTATGAAGGATACCTCTAATTGCATAAAATCAAATATTTCATTACAGAAAAATTTTAACCATTATTCATGTGACAAGGAATCAGAACCTATTAAACCACAAATATGGTTTAATAAGTTCTGATTCTTGTTCTGTTTACACAGAATTTGCCATTGGTTCTATCACATTGGCCTTAGGATATCATACTGTATATCCTTAGAAGCTTCGGTGGTACAGTGGTTAGCGTGCAGTACTGCAAGCTACTCCTACTGCAATTTGGCAGATCGAATCCCACCAGGCTCAAGGTTGACTCAGCCTTCCATCCTTCTGAGGTGGATAAAATGAGGACCCAAATTGTTGGGGGCAATATGCTGATTCTGTAAACTGCTTTGAGAGGGCTGTAAAGCACTATAAAGTGGTTTATAAGTCTAAATGCTTTTGCTATATATGATCTAAATTTATGATGGAAGGGCATTGTATTATAAAGTTATAATAAGAATCAAACTGATTTAATAGCGCCACACTTAACAGGGGTTGATGAAAAGATGAGACAACTCTCTGAGTTGATTTGTATTTGAGCTAAACTTTCATCAAAGAACATTAGCATTCTCTGACCTTGTCCCTAATTAACCACGAGAGCAAATATCAACCAATCACCTTAGTAAAAATTGGTCATCTGGAAAATATTACAGTGTCTAATTAATGGATATGCTTTTATTAGATTGCTTATACTTTCTTTTTAAAAAAACCCACACAACTTCCTTAGATTTTATTATGATTATCTTCAGCCTATTTATGATTGTCATTTGGATTTTAGGAATGAAAAATGTATCAACCTATAGTACAAATGTATTTCAAAAGTAAAAAAAAAAGTCCTTTTGCAAAGGAAATAGCATTAGGTTCCCTCTAGTGAACTGCATCTCTAGAAGGTAGTCCATCTTCCTGCTGTTAAAGATACCAAGATTAAGTTTAAGAATTTAATCTAATACCAGAGTTTTCTAGTATTGTGAACATACTCGTGTGCAAAAATGCAACAACATATTTTCAAGCTCCTCAGAACAAGTTTGCCAAGTTCACATACATCATTTAAGTACCAAATGTTTTCATTACCAAAGGTAATATGAAGGACCTATAACAATAATAAAAGATTGAACATGAGAGCGCTGCAAACTTATGAAATAAAGGAGTGATAGGCCAACTGCATCTACTAAGTACAAAAACAATCCAATCTGCCCAGGTGAGCTTTTGTAAAATCCTGTTGCACGATGCAGGGATTACATCCCACATTTAACAGTGCCATGAATCTCTATTTTGCCCACCCTCCTTCCCCAAATGTTATTAGCTGATCACTATAGCAGTGTCAGCAGCATTAGAACAATTCTTCTTTGGTTTAGGGATTGCCAAAACAAGAGAACACAATCTCTACAATCCTTTTCCCCTGGCACCTGTATTCTTACTACTAGTGGCCATAGGTATACCACAGATATACTCACAGCAGTGGTGGATTCAAAATTTTTACTACCGGTTCTGTGGGCATAGCTTGGTGAGTGTGGCAGGGAAGGATACTGTAAAATCTCCAGTCAGAGGTGGTATTTACTGGTTCTCCAAACTACTCAAAATTTCTGCTACCGGTTCTCCAGAACTGGTCAGAAACTGTTGAATACCACCTCTGACTCACAGGTATACCATTTCTGTGTAGTTTAGAAAAAAGTAAACCTTTTTTGAGTAAAGGTTAACTTCTGCTGACTTCATGAACAGTCCCTGAAGTTTTTCTGATAAGAGTACAGAAGTGATTTGCAGTTTGCCTTTTCTGAGAAGTTGTTTTTACTTTTGGTTTAGTTCTAGCACAAAGCCATGATATTCCCTGGTAGGCATCCAGCCAACATTGAATCAGATCTGGGCCTGCTTAGTAGCTTAGTAGTAAATTGATTTGCATAGCATTCAGTCTTTGTATATGAATCTGCAGCATGGATTTACTCCTGGAAAACAAATATTTCCCAGAATAATTATGTTCTTAAGTTTATGGCAGATCTGGTGGTAGTGTTATTCAAGGTGTTTGTGTACACTTTCAAAAGACTTATTCATCATTCTTGCTTTGTCTCTGGTTCCATTTTTAAATCAAATGGGAATTCCTATGAATTTTCAAAAGAAAAAATTCAAGGCATAAAGATCTGTTCCAGTGCTGGTATTCAGCTGGTTCGCACCATATTGGACGAACTGGTAGCAAGGATTTAGCGTGGGTCACTGAACTGGTAGTAAGTTCTGGCTGGCTACACCCCTGACCCAGTCACCACTGGCTCGCTTCCCCCACCTGCCCGATGCTCGCTCACCCAGCCCACCTGACACTCACCCCTTAAGGTATTTCTCTTTTTTTCCCCTCCCGACAATCGTCTGTTCATACAATCAGCTGTGCTGGGATTCCCCTTGATGAGGCCCAGGAAGGCAAAAAATTGAGAGAGGGGCTCAGCCTCCCCTTCCATTTTTTGCCTTCTTGAGCCCCAGAGGAACCTTCTGGGTGCAAAAACATCCCCCCAGAGGCTCCTCTGAGGCCAGAAAGGTCCCAAAACAGAGCATGGAGGGGTACTGCATGCCCCTTCCTTGCTTCTTCTTGCTTTTCTTCCTGAGCCCCAGGGGAACCTTCTAGGAGCAAAAACACCCCTCCAGAGGCTTCTCTGGGGCCTAGCAGGCCCCAAAAACAGGTGGGGGAGTGGCTGCAAGAAAGCAAAAAAAAGCCATGCCCACCCAGTCACGTGGCCATGGCCACCTAACCACACCCACAAAGCCACACCCACAGAACTGGTAGTAACAATTTTTGAATCCCACCACTGATCTGTTCAATCATTTTTTGACATTCAGAATGATTTTTCACTATAAATAATGACTTTCTGTAAGCAGTCAACATTTTTATAGTTGTCTAAAAATGCCATTAAGATATATCCCCAAACAATCGAAAAGAATTTTGAGAGGCTGGTATTTAATTATTTGATTCAGATATAGTTTCACACAAAAGTTTACCATGTAGAAAATTATGGTAACCTACAAATTGTATTTTTCAGTGAATCCCTAAGTCAGCACAAACTGATACTAGATACTAAGTTAAATATGATATCTTTCTACAGATTTGAATTCATCCTTTTATATTTTATAGACATTCTAAATTTTGTTCAATTTGGCAAGATAGCTGCTATTCCCACCACCTGTATCATTGGAACCATGCTCTATCTGGATTATTGTCAAAGTTGCAAAACAGGGGCCAACATGATTACTGAAATGAAAAATGAATCTGTGATGTTAAATGTCTATGTAGATTCTTAGTCATCTAGTTGACCTTGTTCCAAAGGTGGTTTTTCAAGAGGCAACTGGTTTTCTTGTTTTTCTTTGAAGACATTTCGCTTCTTATCCAAGAAGCTTCTTCAGCTCTGACTGGATGGTAGGGAATGGAAGGATTTATATTCCTTGTAGACAGCTGGTCATTTGCGTTGTTTTAAAGAGCCATTGAGGCCACTTGGAGGTTTATCTGTATCCTCAGTAGTGCAAATGGATGTGGAACCTTCTTGGGACTTCTAAAAGGCCTGTGTTGTAGACTGGAGATAGATGAAAAAGAAAAGAAAAACAAGGAAGTCCAGTTGCCTCTTGAAAAAGCAGCTTTGGAACAATCTGTCATGTTGATCCTAGTGATCATGAAGTCCATCTACAGTACAACACATTGTTGAAGAATTTGTTCTCCAATGAAATATTGGTTCCATGTTCAGGTCCAACAGCTGCATATTTTTGAAAAAGTGTGGTCGGTTAATAAATCAAATTATTTTAAATACAGTCTGGAATACATTTATTCTCTTCCAGAAAGAGGTTATATACAAAAAATAAATTAGTACTAGTCTGCTTTCTTGTTTATTCCTATTTCTCTGAATAGGGATTATTGGTAAAGCCTCAGATTTACAGATTTCAGTGATTGCTCAAGAATACCTTGGTTTACATATGCTGCTTCTTAAATGTTATTTTAATCTAGAGCACTTTTTCTTAAAGAAAATAAATATTTCATAATGTATGCTGTGCTTTATAAAAGTTATATGAAATCTGAAAATATATAACATTTTTATGTAAAGGTAACAGAATTATAATTCTATGAACGTAAAAAAGACATCAGAAGCTGGAATCAGGCTTAAAATTATACTTAAATGATGGTTCTAATACACTTTTCAACATTTGGTTTTCCTAAATACTCTTGATACAGTTTAGTGTGGAGGTTCAGGTACAAACTATATGGCCGTTTGGACCAGTCATTGTCTTTCAGCTCTCAGAAGCAAACAATACCAAATCACTTCTGAAATCTTGCCAATAAAATGGCAGGGACTTTCTGAAGACACCAGCAATCAATGCTGACTCAAAAATACTCCATCCCATCATACTTACTAATGCTTTGGTTATATATCTAAATACCAGATTGTTTGTCTGAATTTAAGTACCAATTATCAACTAAATCTACTTGCAAATTTTTACTGTCCTTATTTTCATGAGGAAGCATCTACTACATTCCTGCTGTACAGGTTATTAAAATACATTTTATCAGAAAATATGTATAAAAATGAGTCTCATACAGTTTACGAATTCAGTCCTTTCACTATGTATGAAGCAGTGAGAATCACGTCTAGTTCTCTGGAAAGTATACAAATTATGATGCTAATCACACTGATTTTTTCCTCTTAATATTATGTGGAATGCTCTCTAATCTGTTGCCGCCTCTGTTTGCTTTGCCCTTTAAATGGTCAGCCTAAATGAGACACAATTATGCCTAATTGGACTAGCAGTGAAATAATAGCATTGAACATAACTCTTTCCCTTTCCCCCAGGGTGTAGTGAGGATTAATTAGGTAATACTTGTAAAAGAGGGGGGGTGAGCTTTGAAGATGAAAGGACTGAGCCCTGTTAAGTAGAAAACCTGAGTCTCATTCCTGCTGGGTTTTGTCAGGTAGGGCTTTTTGTTTTCCTGGTTAAGACATGATGTGCTTCCAACTTACAGCTTCATTCGCTACATTGCCTGGCAAGCTTGAGTATCTTCTTGTGACTGCATTTTGGGCAAGAAGCTCACAACCAGGCAGAGATTAACTGTAGCCAGGTGACTAGACCTCTTTGGAGATAGAGCTATTGTATTAAGGCTTTTTAAATAAAAAGGCCTTGGCACATCACACACAGTATTTCTTTATGCCCTTACCCATCCACCCACAGTTACATACAATCTATCTCAAGTCCTATATATAATTCAGTAAGATAATAGGCATGAAGGTTCAAGTGGTGTCTGCCTCTGCCCTGAGCTTAGTACTACATTCAAAAATGAGCAAAAGCTAACTGATAAAAGGTTTATTTTATTTCACTGCTGATGTACTCTCAAGAGCTTGCTTCAGCCAATTGAACCATATTTTTTACAAAAAAAAAATGAATCCCAAGCATTTTGAGATATTTTAGATTCAAAAGACTCCTGTATGAAAACAAGAATTCACTAGTGGAGTTCACTAATTGTTAGCCAAGAGAGAAAGGAAACATGATGACTTGGCTTACTTAAACAGTTATTTAGAAGATTTTTCTCCCATTACATGGCTGTGGGTGTACAGCAGGGGTGGGATTCAAATTTTTAACAACCGGTTCTGTAGGCATGGCTTAGGTGGTAGGCGTGGCTTGGTGGTCATGTGACTGGGTGGACATGGTTTGGTAGTCATGTTATTGGCTGGGTGTGGCCAACTCAATATTACTCACGTCGAGGCACGCATCTCCTCGCCTGGCCTCTCATGACTGTGGGGATGCTGCAACAGTCGTAAGTGTGAAAAATGGTCATAAGTCACTTTTTTCAGTGCCATTGTAACTTTGAATGGTCACTCCACACAAGAAAAGTACCAGCAAAGGAGGAAAAAAAACTCCAGAGACATTCCTGAGACAGGAAGTCTAGTCCTGCCAAGAATGTAATAAGGGTTAACGGAGAGGCAGTTTCTGTAAGCAACACCAGAATGTTTCCTTCCTGCCTTCCTTACAGGATTAGGCCAGTGATTTCTTCTAACAACCGGTTCTCCAAATTGCTTAGAATGTTCTAGCGAATAGGTGCAAACTGGTAGAATCCCACCCCTGGTGTACAGGCATTCTTACATATAGTGTTTCTTTTGCAAAAGCAAAAGAATATTTTTTTACATGCATGCACACATATTTTAATTATATTAAAACATTTACAAAAAAAAGATACTTTAGATTCCCAAACTTTCAAGATTTCAGAGAGCCTTTTAAGACCTAGCTCTTTGCCGGGCTTTTTGCTAAGGTGGTTGAAGCCTTTATGAATAGTGTAGGCATATTTTTCATTGTTGCCTAGCTTTGCCATCTTTTTGTTCCTTTATTTTTATTGTTATATTTTATTTTTATTGCATTTTATTTTTCTGTGTCTTTGCATTGTGAGCCACCTAGTCATTGAGAATCAGGTGATAAATAATACTAAATTAATACATATATAAATAAATGGGCATGCTTGGGAAAAACTAGTGACATAGCAATCTTTTTTAAGGTTAATGTGGTACTGTTATAGTAAGCAGGACTCACAATAATTAAATTCATTGGATAGTCATAGCTTTAACCTACTCTTCAGCTTAACCTACCTCACAGGATCTGTTAAGTTTGCATGAAGAGTCAGACGCGAGGAGTTCCAGCAAAGACTTTATTAGTGACTACAGCTCGAATGGACCCGTCCTGGCTTGGCTACGGCTGCCTCTTATAGCCTGCAGCCGTAGTTGCCAGCCAATGGGAGTGCAGGGTTTCTTCCCGCACTATTTAAACCAATACCATTTGACATTTTACAAGAACAGTTCAAATAAACCAATAACATTCAAACCTACATACATAACAGGATCAGTGATAAGATCTTCAACAGATTCTTTCAAGGAGGCACCATCACAAAATAGTTTTATCTTGTTTGCAACCAACTCTATTTTCTAATTCAACTGTTCCTCCATTTTCTGCCTCTTCGAATTCTTGCAGACATTTTTTCTTTCTCATCTTCATTTCCTTTGAAGCTTCTCTTAACATGTTACTTCTTTTAACTATGCAGGAAATAATGCTTTTCACTGATCCCTTTTCTGAATCTATCAGTGATTGCTTTTTAATTTCTAATTCTTGTTTCAGAAACGTTTATAAGTAAGTCCTGATAAAGGCTACACAGCTGTATTTCTTGCTTGCTATCTTTCATTTATTTTATGCATTATGTAGTATTTTCTAGACTTTTATCTAAAACATTTGTGTTAATTAGTTATCTCGTTATTTGCAAAGAGTATGGATTTTAAATCCTGATTCTAATCTGATGCTTTGGTACATATATCAAAAGATAAAAGCAGAATCTCTATCTCAAATACAATACGTAATTTGAAAATTTAAACTCTATACAAAAACTCCACATAAAAGAGAGACAAGGAAAAGAAAGGGAGCAATATGAGTCCGGTGCCTGGCATTGCTGATAAAACTCTTGTGGAAAGGAGTTGCAAGGTTGTCAAGATCGGATTTTTCTTATCAGATCTTCAGGTCAGAAGACAAGAATTCTATTCAATGGGAAAATGAAACCACATGGTCTCCAAATGAGGAGGAGAGGAACAAACTAGCAGTGATTATACTTCATTGATCTGGAATTCATTCAACTTAGCTTTCCAATACTATTAACATCAGGGGAATGAAGATCTAGAATGCTTTTCAAACTGGTTCAGAATATTTGTGTGCAATGTTCACAACCATAACATATCAGTTTTTGTAAACAAACAAACAAAAAGCTTGGGAGTTATGCCGCATCCTTTTCCCAAGTTCCATAAAACCTTAATTAAATTTAAATTAAAATTAACTTCATTATCATAAAGTTAATATGATATTTCTAATAGTATAGATACAAAGCAGAAATTAAAAAGTTTTTACAGAATTTTATAAATCTATATTCTTGTTGCATTTTTTATTTGTTATCAGTCACTGTGCTGATATACCAAGTGTTAAGTTTGCATGAAGAGTCAGACACGAAGAGCTTCAGTGAAGAGTTTATTAGTGACTACAGCTCGAATGGACCCGTCTTGGCTGGGCTACGGCTGCTACTTATAGCCAGCAGCCGCAGTTGCCAGCCAATCAGAGTGCAGGGTTTTCCCGCACTTTTCAAACCAATCATATTTGACATTTTACAAGAACAATTCAAACTAAACCAATGACATTCAAACCTACATACATAACACCAAGCTATGAATTATCATTGCACATCTACTTTTGCTGAAGTAGTGGATTATAAAAATACAAGATCCTTGTAATTATTCCTGGTTTGAAGCAGGTTTATAAATCAAATTAGCAGTCTCAAATTCCTTTTAAGGACTGTTAAGTTAGTTCTGGTATTTTGAAGAGAAACTAAGGTTGCAAGCAGAGATTTCAATTTGTTAAAGGTGCATTCAAAATTGGACTGGATATTTGCTCACTTCAGGCTAAAATTCCAAAGATCAGCAACTATACAAAGTTGTTGTTGTTTTTGAGCAGGCAGTTTGTGATGGAATGTAGTAAGGAAGAAGAAGGAAGGAGAGGCTGGATTCCAGTAAGAGGCAAGAATATTGTGTGTGACATGAAGAGGTAAAGACAACCACTATTTATATTGTAAATGCAGGTAGTAGAGTTCTCAATCTGGCAAGATATTGTCTATAAATGTGAAAACAATAAAGAACTCAGCTTGGAAAAAACACTTTGTATTATTCTAGTTTTGGGCCAGACACAATGTCAGAGCATGTTCTGGGTAATTCATAAAACAATATTCAAATGCCAATGTCTTCCTGTTTGCGTGGTACAACTGCCCTTATAGACATAGTCTTTGATTTACAACCACAGTTGGGACCGCAATTGCCATTATTAAGTGATGTGATTGGAAATGAGTCATCAATGTGACCATGTCTGATTTTACTACCTTTTTTCCCCATGTTTTTTGTCAGTTGTTAAATGAATCTAGTTTTCACCATTGATTTGGTTTATCAAAAGCAAGCTAGAAATCACAGTTTGTGAGTATGTGACCCTGAGTCACTGCAATCATCATAAATAAGGCTGGATGCCAAGTGCCTGAATCAGGAGCACATGACTGCAGGGATGCTGCAATGATCAGTAACATGAAGACTGGTCATAGGTCACTTTTCTGGTAATTTTGAACAGTCACGAAAGAAATGACCGTAAGTCAAAGATTATCTATTATCTCCAGTCTTCAACAGGACAATGAACAATTCGTTGGCTGAGGAATTCTGGAAGTTACCATCCCAATAGATCTGGGAAAGCTTTCTTAAACAGTTTTAACACAACCTGTTCGATTTCCAAGCCATTCCCAACTTATTTATCTGCTGGTTTGTTTGTTTATTATTTATTACATATACCCACTCATCTCATGAGCTCAGATGGTTTGGTATTCTGTATTTGTTTCATTATATTAATTAGGTAATCAATAATAATCACTTTTTTCAAATCACTTTTTATTGTCACAAAAATATGGAATAATGATACTAATAGTAATAGGGAAGTATTTTTAATTGGAATGTCTAAATTTGTATACCCAGTTACAAGTCTAATTTAAAAAACTGTGGCATAGTTTCAAGTTTTAGTTACTCGAGTGGATTTTTAATAGGATAAATAAATAAATAAATGGTAAAGACATAAATTCAGCTACTTAGAATGGTAATTTTCTGAAGAGCTTTATTGAAAATAAATGTGCGTATTTGGTGTCATTCCTGATTTGTTTGCCTCTATTTTGTCATCTATCACTTAACATATTAAGGTATTATGATTAACTCTGTTTAATTGGCTAAAATCTTTTACCTAAACACTTTATAAATCATAAACATAGTAATAGGAAATAGCTAAATTATCAGGATCTAAATGCTATCCCAATACAAACCAAATAATATCAAACCTGAACCAGCAGCAATTAAAATCAAGCAGAAATGTTCAACATCAAACCCCATTTTAAAAGCAACAAAGGAGAGAGCTTGATAAATGGAGCTGTCAGAGAAGAGTTCCTTTTCTTTAACTATTTAGAAAAAAGTATATGTGGCCTTTTGCCTGATATTAGGATGGATTTTAATTATAATTATATCATCTGGTTTTCTTTTGTACGGGTCTCGGTGGGGGGATGGGATGAGGGGGCCTTGGGGTCCTGTGGGGGTAGGGTGGGAATGGCAATTCCTAGGGTGATCGGACATGGCAGGAGGGGGCAAGACAGAGGGCCAAATTATGTTTTGGGAGCTCGTCCCTGCTGTTTGCGAGCGGTGACGTGCTCCAACCCTCAGGTTTCTGCCCGCTCCCTTGGGGTTTTGGGAAGTGTGGTCCCTGGGCTTAGGCTGATGTATGTGAATGCCAGGTCCATAGCCAATATGTCACCCCTCCTCCGTGAACTCATTGAGGAGGAGGCTGTGGACCTGGCATGCATCACGGCGACCTGGTTGGGACCTGAGGGAGGGGTCCCTCTTTGTGATTTATGTCCCCCAGGTTTCCAGGTGCTTCACCAGTCACGAGCCCAGGGAAGGGGTGGAGGGGTGGCCGTAGTTATTAGGGAGACCCTGTTTCCAAGGGAGGTCACTGTCCTGCAGATAGGTGGGTGTGAGTCCCTCCTCCTGAGACTGGGCCCGGGAGGTCAGTTGGGTTTGTTGCTTACATACCTGTCCCCCAGCTGCATAGCAACGGCCCTTCCCGAGCTGCTTGATGCCCTCTCGGAGGTGGCGATGGAATTCCCCAGGCTTGTGGTTCTGGGGGATTTCAACCTGTCCTCTCTGCGGGGAGGTGTCGGGTTTGGCTCGAGAGTTCATGGCATCCATGGCAGCCATGGACCTGACCCAGGTGATTCAGGGCCCTACTCATGAGGGGGGGAACACACTTGACCTTGTTTTTAATCTCAGGGCAGTGGTGTAGTGATCTGGGGGGGGGGCTCACCAATTACCCAGCCCCTGTCATGGACTAATCACTATCTCCTGTGGCTGGTCTTCCAACAGGCTGTCCCTCGCTGCTGGGATGAGGAACTAATTCGATGGTTCTGCCCCAGGCACCTGATGGATCCGGAGAGGTTTCAGATGGCACTAGGGTTCTTGCCCACTTCCTTTGACCACAGCCCAGCTGAGACCTTGGTGGCCACCTGGCAACAGGCGGCCTCAGAGGCGCTCGACCGGGTTGTCCCCTTGCGGCCCCTTCCTCATCGTAGATCCCGGTTAGCTCCCTGGTTTTCTGAGGAGCTCCGGGAGATGAGGCGGCGGAGAAGGTGCCTAGAGAGCAGGTGGAGGACGAGCCGCTCCGAGTCTGACCGTGCCCAGCTAAGAGCCTATATTAGGACTTGCCTGGAAGCAATCAGAGCGGCAAGGTGTGCCTACTTCTCCGCTCTCATTGCGTCTGCAGATGATCGTCCGGCTGCCCTGTTCAGGGTCACTCACTCCCTCTTGCATTTAGAGGTGAGGGAGGACCCTTTGCAGGGCAGAGCAGAGGAATTTAGTCAGCATCTGGCAGATAAAGTCGCTCAGATTCGGGCCGGCTTGGACTCAGACTGGCAGGGGTCGGATGATGGGGTGATGACAAGTCTGGCCGATTTTACTTGGGTTGAGTTTGAGCCTGTTTCACTGGGTGAAGTGGACAGGATCATGCGGAGGCTGTCGTCCACCACATGTTTATTGGACCCGTGTCCTTCCTGGTTGGTTTATGCCTCCAGGGAGGTTACATGTGGCTGGCTCCAGGCAGTTGTCAATGCTTCCTTGAGTGAGGGTTTATTTCCTGCCGCCTTGAAAGAGGCGGTGGTGAGACCCCTCCTCAAGAAGCCTGCCTTGGACCCAGCCATTTTGAACAACTATTGTCCAGTCTCCAACCTTCGTTTCTTAGCGAAGGTTTTTGGGAGTGTGGTGGTTCAGCAGCTACCGATGTTCCTGGAGGAAGCTGATTATCTGGATCTGTACCAATCGGGCTTCAGGCCTGGGCACAGCACAGAGACAGCATTGGTCGCGCTGATGGATGATCTCTGGAGGGCTCGGGATAGGGGTTTTTCCTCTGTCCTGGTCCTTTTAGATCTCTCGGTGGCTTTTGATACCATCGATCATGGTATCCTACTGTGGCGGCTCCAGGGGTTGGGAGTGGGGGGCACCGTTTTACGGTGGTTCTCCTCCTACCTCTCAGGCCGCTCGCAGTTGGTGTTGGCAGGGGAGCAGAGATCAGCCCCAAGGCCCCTCACTTGTGGGGTGCCGCAAGGGTCGGTCCTTTCGCCTCTCCTGTTCAACATCTACATGAAGCCGCTGGGTGAGATCATCCGAGGTTTCGGGGTGAGGTATCACCAATATGCAGATGATACCCAGCTTTACATCTCCACCCCAAACCATATCAGTGATGCTCTCTCCATGATGTCCCGGTGTCTGGATGCGGTGCAGATGTGGATAGGGAGTAACAGGCTCCGAATCAACCCAGCTAAGACTAAGTGGCTGTGCGTACCGGCATCTCGGATTTCTCAGGATATACCATCTTTTGTCATGTGGGGAGAGGTGTTGCCCCCCGTGGACAGGGCGCGGAACCTTGGCGTCCTTCTGGATTCACAGCTCAGTTTGGAGGAGCAGGTGGGAGCTGTGGCTGGAGCTTTGCCCAGGTTCGGCTGGTTTGCAAGCTCCACCCTTACCTGAGCCGAGATGCCCTACGGACAGTCACTCATGCGCTCGTCACCTCCCGAATCGACTACTGTAACGCTCTCTACATGGGACTGCCCTTGTGGACCACCCGGGGGTTGCAGCTGGTGCAGAATGTGGCTGCATGGGCTGTGATGGGGGTGTCCCGGTACTCCCATGTTACACCCCTTCTGCGTGACCTGCATTGGTTGCCGGCTGCCTTCCGGGTTAGTTTCAAGGTGTTAGTAACAACTTACAAAGTCCTAAATGGCTTGGGTCCAGGGTACTTGCGGGAACACCTCCTGCCAGCATCATATTCCGATCACCCAGTATGGTCCCATTGGCAGGGCCTCCTTGGGGTACTGTCGGTTAGGCATTGTCATCTGGCGGTGCCCAGGGGTAGGGCCTTCTCTGTGGGAGCACCCACCCTATGGAACCAACTCCCCGTAGACCTCCGTTTGGCCCCTGATCTCCGCTCCTTCCGCCGAGACCTGAAGACCTGGTTGTTTCAACAGGCCGGTCTGGACTGACTTCGGGGGTGTGGGTTGATTTTTTAGTCTTTGTTTTAATTCTTTTTAAATTTTATAATCACTGATTAGGCTTGTATTTGTTTAATGGTTTTTTATTGTAATTTGTATTGGGTTTTTTATTGTTCACCACCCTGAGTCCTTAGGGAGAGAGGGCGGCATACAAGTCTACTAAAATAAATAATAATAAATATTTAATAATAGAAAGAAATGACTGGTCCAGTCATGCATTAATTGCAAGAAAGGATATAAACAAAATCTGACCAAAATGGAATCCAAATAAACTGGGATCTGCATATTGGGATGAAATTCAAGGTATTTCTGAGCTCAAAAATCTTATGGAAAAAATATATATAAGAAAGTAGTATTATAG
Organism: Naja naja; assembly: GCA_009733165.1. Taxonomy (NCBI): domain Eukaryota; kingdom Metazoa; phylum Chordata; class Lepidosauria; order Squamata; family Elapidae; genus Naja; species Naja naja. Next base: position 26,522,082 of record CM019152.1, read on the forward strand.
AGAAAAAACTTGTAACTGGGAACAGCCATTACAAATAGTTTTAATAGCTGGAATTTAACAGAATAGACTGTTATCTGAATATATGTGGCATTAATAGGAACTGAATTCACTTTATGGAAATAAAAACATTTACTTTCATGAAAGAAAGAATGATTAAGTAATCAGCTTTTCCACAATGCTTAACAGGATTTATGCTGCCTTTTAAAATCCAGGATTTGCTTCTCTACTTCTGACAAAGATTTCTGGCTTCATTCTTTTATAGATCAGCTTGAAGTGACCATTCAAATCCAACAGTTAAAATGGAAATTGACAAAAATCCATTTTGATAAACCTTTCAGCCTCTTTTCCAAGTAAAATGAATAGAGGGAAAAAGCTACTGCTACATTGTAAAAGAAATTGCTATGCAAGCCAGCATACAACCTTTTTTCCCCAATAACATACATTAAAAAGAAAATCAAGTTTCAAATCTTTTAAATTCCAAACTACAAAGTCTGGCAGTTAAAAAGAATAAATAATACCCAACAAGAAGACTTTATTATATTTTCATAAAAATCCTATATTGATTGATTGCCATCAGATCAGGGATGACTTATAGAAATCACATAAATAGATTTTGTCCAAGATAATCTGAACTCATCTTGGTCTCTTAGCAGTGCATTCCAAGTAGAGTTGGCTCCACTTGTTCCGTGCTCACATGAAGCTCCTAATAAATAACTGGATTTCTTTTGAAGCTTGGCCCGAGGCTCATGATTTAATTAGGGCATTGGTCAGAATCCTGACACTTGCATCCATCCAGTTTGATGTCTTCACTGTCAATTCTGGTTGCTTGACCTATTATTATTATTATTATTATTATTATTATTATTATTATCCTTATTATTATTATTATTAGTTTGGTGTTATTCATATTTAATCATAATCCCATATTTTCACTCTGCTTCTTGACATTATTAGAGTTTGCAGATAGCAGTGTTATCAACAACACAAATGTTTAATTTTTTGTCTAATTTTGAATGCACTCATCTTCTAATTCATATATTCTGTATATAGGATGAATAAACAAGGACAGAATGTATAACTGTTTCTTCAATATCTGACATCTTCCTTTCTATAATCTACATTGAGCTCTAATCTGCATTGAATGATCCTCAAGCATTATTTTACTGACACGAAATTATAGATTCTGTGATATTTTACACATCCTGTTAAATAAATGGCAATATCAAAGAAAGGAGACTTATTTATTTAATAAATGTCTTGTCTGCCCATCTTGTATACAAGGCTCTGGGTAGCTCAGAGTAAAAACAGTAAAGATGGCCAGAATTAAAAATAACAACATCAAAAATAACTTAAAACATTAGCCAGGAAGACTCACAATCACTCGAACAAGCCATGAAATGCTATCAGAATCCTAAGTATAAATAATATGATATTTTATTGAAAATGTCCAATTCCTATCAATTTCAATGTATAGATGATTAAGATATCAATCTGTAGTCAGTTTATTTAATCTTTCACTTTGTTGAGTTTTCACATATGAATTCTTCTTTAGCTAATCTAAAATGCAGATAATAAGACAAATTTCATCATCTAGTGTAGCTCTTATTTTGTCAGTTTCCCGCTTTTTACACACCATACATCAGTCAGAGACTACTTTACTATATTTATTGAGTAAACTATGATTACCTGCCTTTCTACAACATCATATGCCATAGTTAACAAATACATTTAGTCAACTGAGAACCCACTTTATCTTAAAGGGCTCCCTTGAACGCTCAGATGAAGGACAAGATATAACTGTTATGCATTAAATGTGGTTCTTCAAATAGGATGCAAGAATAATTAAACATATTAAATATATTTATAAATAGTTTATAACTTCATAAATAACATAGTAAATTTATAATTTAAATGCATTAATTTATAATAAATTTATAAAGAAATAAAGGATAACTAAATATACCACTTAATATTTGCTATGCATAAATATCTTCTCAAGGGCAGAAATTATGATTTGCAAAAAGATATACGTAACACTTACAAGACTAAAGGCAAGTTATTCAAACCATCAAATGGTTTAAGTGAGGGATGGCAAACTTCTTAACATCTCAAAGTTACGCTTCAATATAAAAATGTAAAGATTCCTTAGTTCATTTTCAACTACTTCTAAATATGGGTACATATGTCGGCAGCACTGAAGTCTAGTTCTTTCAAGGTTCTTCTCCATATCAAGGATTAGTTCTGTCCACTTCTACCAAGCTAACATTTATGATGTTACTTAGTTGGATAATGAAAGATCTGCAAGAAAACAACCAAGCTCAGACAGCACCCATACCTTTTCTTGCTACCTCTCCAGGTTCTGGCAGTTTGGGAAATTACTGTCATATCTCAGTTAACCTCAAGGCTAGCAGGTCTGGGCAGGGAATGGGGAGAAAATCAAGGGGAGGGGATTTTTTTGAGAATAGAATAAAATAGAATAGAATGGAATGGAACGGAAGGGAATGGAACAGAACAGAACAGAACAGAATAGTTGGAAGGGACCTTGGAAGTCTTTTAGTCCAATCCACTACTCAGGCAGAAAATGCTATACCATTTCAGACAAATGTTTGTCCAATTTCTTCTTTAAAATTTCCAGTATTGGAGAATTCACATCTTCTGGAGGCAAGTTGTTCCACTGGCTAATTGTTCTGTCAGGAAATTTCTTCTTAGTTCTAGGTTGCTTCTCTCCTTGATTAGTTTCCATCCATTGCTTCTTGTCCTGCCCTCTGGTGCTCTAGAACACTGCTGCCATGTCACCCCAGTCCTTTTCATTTTTTTTTTTTCAACTTATATGCCGCCCCATCTCCGAAGACTCGGGGCGGCTTACAACTAAAAACAGGGAACAATAAATACATTAAAAAACGATTAGATTAAATTATAAGCCCAAATATTTATAAAATAAATTAAAAATTTAAAAAATAACCCTCCCCAAAGGGTCACAGCCCGGTTGGTCAAATAACCAGGTCTTCAACTCGCGGAAGGTGCGGAGGTCAGGGGCCAGGAGCTCCAAAGGCAGTTGATTCCAGAGGTCAGGGGCAGCTACAGAAAAGGCTCGTCGTCGGGGAACCGCCAGCCGGCATTGGCTTGCCGACGGAACCCCGAGGAGTCCCTGCCTATGAGCTCGAACAGGGCGATCGGTGTTTGACATCGGAAGAAGACGCTCCTTAAATATTGAGGACCCATGTCGTGAAGGACTTTATATGTTAACACTAAAACCTTGAATCTCACCCGGAGCGCAACCGGTAACCAATGCAAGCCGCGCAGGAGGGGGGTCACATGGGAGAACCGGGTAACTCCCATCACCACCCGCGCCGCCGCATTTTGCACCAGCTGCAATCTCCGGATGGTATGCAAGGGCAGTCCCAAATAGAGAGCGTTACAGTAGTCAAGCCTAGAGGTAACAAGGGCATGAGTGATCGTGCGCAGGGCGTCCCGATCCAGAAAAGGGCGAAGTTGACGAACAAGGCGGAGCTGGGCAAAGGCCCCCCTGGTAACGGCCCCCACCTGCTCCTCCAACCGGAGCCGTACATCCAGGAGGACCCCCAGATTCCGCCCCTATCCACAGGGGCAACACCTCTCCCCTATGGCCAAAGATGGATAATCTTGACTGGGTCGGGACGCCGGTATGCACAGCCACTCAGTCTTGGCCGGGTTGAGTCGAAGCATGTTTCCGCCATCCAGTTCCGTCGCATCCAAACACCGGGTCATCAGGAGAGGGCATCACTGATCTGGCCTGGGGTGGAAATGTACAGCTGAGTATCATCAGCGCATTGATGGAATTTCACCCCAAATCCACGGATGATCTCACCCAGCGGCTTCATGTAGATGTTAAATAAAAGGGGAAAGGACTGACCCCTGAGGGACCCCACAAGAGAGCACCCTAGGGGATGACCTGACCCCCTGTCAGCACCGATTGCACCGCCCGAGAGGTAGGAGGAGAACCACCAAGAACGGTGCCCCCCACTCCCAACCCCCCAAGGCGATGCAAAAGGATACCATGGTCGATGGTATCGAAAGCCGCTGAGAGGTCTAATAGGACCAGGACAGAGGAAAAACCCCTATCCCGAGCCCTCCAGAGATCATCCATCAGCGCGACCAATGCCGTCTCCGTTCTATACCCAGGTCGGAAGCCCGATTGATACGGATCTAGGTAGTCCGCTTCATCCAGGAAAAGCGGAACCTGTTGAGCCACCACACTCTCAACAACCTTCGCCAAAAAACGAAGGTTGGAGACTGGACGAAAGTTGTCATTAAACTAGACATACCCAATTCCAGCAATAGTTCTTTGTATGTTTTAGCCTCCAGTCTCCTAATCATCTTTGTTGCTCTTCTTGCACTCTTTCTAGAATCTCAACATCTTTTTACATCATGGTGACCAAAACTGGATGCAGTATTCCAAGTGTGGCCTTACCAAGCCATTGTAAAGTGGTATTAACACTTCACATGATCTTGATTTTATCCCTCTGTTAATGCAGCCTATGACTGTGTTGGCTTTTTTTTTGGCAGCTGTAGCACACTGCTGACTCAGTTTTTGGATTGTTCAGAGCAGTGGTGGTATTCAAATTTTTTTACTACCGGTTCTGTGGGCATGGCTTGGTGGACGTGGCAGAAGAAGGATACTGTAATATCCCCATTTCCACCTGACTCCAGGGGAAGGATACTGTAAAATCCCCATTCCCTCTCCTCCCCACCCCACTAACCTGCTTTCCAGCTCCATTCTCCTGTGCAGGGCAACAGAATACCCAGCCAATCAGCTGGGGCTCCGATCAGCTGGGACTCAGGAGACAGTGAATAGATGACGGCAGGGACAACCAGAAGTGGTATTTACTGGTTTTCTGAACTACTCAAAATTTTCACTACCGGTTCTCCAGAACCTGTCAGAACTGGCAAATACCACCTCTGGTTCAGAGCAAAGTCTTGGCACATAAAAAGTCACTTCTCCTTGATTGGCATGTCTTGCCAGCTGAAAAAGAAGCTGACGGGCATCATTGTGGAAGTGCAATAACATGAGAGAGGTTTTGCTTTGCCACATCATCTTGCAGAAATTGTGAGATGTTTGGGAGTTCATTTAGCATTTCTTCAGAAAAGCTCTAAACCAGTGATTCTCAAACTTTTCTTCACCATGGATGCCCTTTAAATACCTTGTGTGGCCTTGGACCATGGTCACAGACCACCAAGACTTAAGATTTAAATCATAACATTTCTTCAAGCCTTCACAGACCCCTGTGACAACACTGTGGCCCTCCAAGGGCCCGTGGACCCAGACACTGAGAACCACTTGTCTAAACAAATGTTTAAATAGTTCTCAAACCAGTTGACACTGGGAAGTGGTTGCAAGGTGAAGTGGGAGGGCTCACTTCACTTTATGTTCTTGAGAATATTTCTAAAACTACACAGGAGTTGAATTTGTAAATTACTTATGAATGCTATCAATTGTATAGATTGGAGGTGCTTGGCAGTGACCAACACCATTTACATTCCTTCCTCCCAGAGCATTATTTTTAGTGTAGACAGTGATTATGCAAATGGAAGAGTTGATTACAGTTCAAGTGAGTCAGCATGGAGAGCAGGCATGTTTTAACACAAAAGGGCTTTACTGAAAATCAAAACAAACATGAAAAAAAGAAGCCAAGATCTTCCCCTCACCCCAACCAGGATTTTCTGGGGGGAAAACACAATTGCTTTTTATGCATTTATTTATATTAGAGATGAAAGCAATTAGCTTTTCAATAAAAGCTTCTTTTCTTCAGCTGTGCTGCATTTTAATGAGGGCAGCAGTGAGAAAGAGGCTGTAGGTACAGAAAGTAAGTACAGACTTCAGATTGTTGATCATATGAATTTCAGATTTAGCCAAGAATAGTAGGGTTTGTGTTCTATTTTTTACTGTTCCTTTTAATTTATTGGGGAGTTCAGGCAATGTAGTATCAACTCTAGCCTTTATAACTGTTCCCTTAGTCATATGAAGTTTTGAAAGAATGTACAGTAAAGCTCCTAAAGTTTTGAATAGAATCTAAGCCATACTGCATCCAAAAAAGAGGAGAATATACAGAGATCGTGTAACTCCTAGACTAATTCTATATTATTTATTATGTGGTTCATCCAATAATCATGAAGGTCTGCCATCAACACACAATAACTTTGATTAGTTGCTTTTTTTAGCTCCCCACCAGAGAAAAGTAGGTGTATAATTTCTTTATTAGAGAATCAATAATTATAAGAATAATTTCTGAAAATATGTACATGTCTTAGACAAAATAGTATATTAAACAATGGTGATTGAGATATTTTATAATACCACAGTAATTTTAATAGTTGTTATTTTATTCCTAGCTCTCCATATTCATAATAGATGCAAAAATATTGATACAAAACTGAAGATATTAATAAAATAAATGATGTGTAACAATTGGGGGGGGGGCAGATATCCTATCAAGAATTCCATTTGAACTGGTACTTTCTTCTTCATGATACTAACCAAAACAACAACAAATATATTAAAGCATTCTTAATTACTCTTGAAACTTACATTGGAAATGTGAACAACAAGGAACATTTTATTATGTTGGCTATGTTAAAAGGCTAGAAAATTCTGGATTCAGATGCATATAGTGTTTCAGAGGATTTTGAAGATTAATATGCAATTGAAGACTTATTGATATTCAGCCCAGATGTTTTGCTTCATTGCATGACACACATGACTTGCCATTAATTAATTGTTTAATTATGTTTAGCATAATGTTAACTTCTGCTCCTTTTTAAATGTATAATATAGCAAAATATTCCTCTTTTTTCCCTATTTGATGCTGCGGAAAACAGCTGTGTCAGTTCCATGTGACTGCAAGCAATTAGGAACATATCAAAACACATCAGTTAATGTCAAGAAGAAACTTAGACCTGGAGCACTCCATTCCCTGTTAGATTAGCATCCAAATTGTTCTACATTCCATTTGGGGAGTGGCACAAATTAGCTTTTGTACCCATTCTGAAACTTCCATCCTAAGTGCAAAGGATTATAGCTAAGTATTGAACAGAGAAAGGCATGTTATTAAAGGTACATCATTAATATCATCTATTTTGTTGTAGTTTTGATTTATGATTAGCAGTAAAGAAGCAAGACAAATTTAGGAAATCATATCTGAATTGCCAACATGAGGATGAATACTGCTAGATAGCAGCAAAGAGCTACAAAAAATGAGCTCTTTGTACATGGCTCTTTGGCTTTTTGTAGTTCACATATGGTAGCCTTAACTAAAGTTAACATTCCATTTTTTCAAGAATTTATAAGAAAAAGACAAGTAAGTTTTTCAACATAAAAGCATACAACATTCTATCTATCCCAATCTTGCCAATTTCCAGATGTGTTGACTCAGAATTCCTCTGCCAACAAAGCCAATGCTGATATTCTGGGAACTGAGGCTCACACAACTGGAAGTTGCCCAGTTGACAAATCTTGCACTACCTTGTTCTCTGAGTTTGGCTACTCTTTTAAAAGTGGGGTGACAAGTTAATCAACAGAACAATATTATTACAAATCAAAAATAGTCTTTATTGATGTAAAAACTAAATAAGCAATCTTTTTATTCAAGTGTTGCAGGACTAAAACTCCTAGTATTCACAGCTGGCATGAATTTGATTTAAATCAAGAACAAATTGTGGCTGATTTAACATTACTAAACTGCATCATCCCTCAACATCATACAGGTAGTCCTCAACTTACAACAGTTCATTTACCATTCAAAGTTACAATGGCACTGAAAAAAGTGACTTATCAACATTTTTCACAGTTACAACCTTTGTAGCATCCCCATGATCATGTAATCAAAATTCAGGTGCTTGGCAGCTGGTTCATACTTATGACTATTGCTGTGTCACAAGGTCATTTGGCAACCTTTAGACAAGCAAAATGAATGGGGAAGCTAGATTCACTTAACAACTGAATTACTAACTTATCAACTGCAATGATTCACTTAAGAACTGTGGCAAGAAAGGACGTAAAATGGAGCAAAACCTACTTAACAAATGTCTCAGAAATTTTGGGCTCAATTGTGGTCATAAGTCGAGGAGTACCTGTATAGCTGTGATTATAGAAATTGTAATCCCAAACATCTGGAAATTATGTTGGAAAAACTGACAAGCAGCTGCCATACAGACTATTTCAAATCACTGGTTTATTAGTTCTATCAATTTTTAGCAAAAAGGTAGTTACACTTTGCAGAAACCTGAATAAATCTCATTAAGGAGTTATTACGGTGTATAAATCTCATCTTGTTTTAAAGAGCTGCCCTTTGACCAGAATGCTAGTGAAGATGGACAGTTACTCATAATTTCTAAACTTCATTTTGGTTTGCAAAGATTGAAAGGAAATGAGTTTGTTATTTTTACTTATTTTGAGGTTTGGCCATCTCCAGAGATGTGGGGCATTTAATAAACCTGAGATTCTGCGGCTGCCTTTGCTTATTTAAAATCACTATTTGAATGGATGTGTCTGTACATGTGATCAGGCAATTTTGAGTATTCCTTTTTGTTTACAAGTAGAATCAAAACTAACATCCCCCTTATATCTTTTTACAAAATGAATAGTAATAATTTATATTTAATTACTGAAAAGGAACAAAACTAATCAAACTTTAAAGATTTTTTTTTTAAATTCTGCCACTACAGAACCTGGCTTTCTAGTCCCCACTAGCTGACATTCTTTGGCTGATAAGATCTTCAGCATGCCCATTCTGTTTGACCTAGTAGGACAAGTAAAGACTCTTGAAAAATGGTGATCCTTCAGGTACTCTGGTCCCAAGCCATGTAGGGCTTTATCGGTAACCACCAGCACCCTGACTTGTACCTTGGAAATGCACGGATAACCAGCGCACCTCATGCTGGAGTTACATGTGCCAAATATCTGCACCATTTATCCGACACCACGTTTATATGGGTATAGGGAACGAGATGCTCTAGAGGGAATTTGTCATTGTTTCTGTATTTGTTTTTGTGCAACAATAAATCTATAGCATGGTCTCCACTATTAGTTTTGTGTTTCCTGTCCCCCAAAAAATCATCTTTTTGGCAGTTGTGAACAGAAAGTGTCCAGCGGCAGTTCTAAGTTTCAAGTTACTCGCTCCAAATTTAGTAGACAAGTTATCTTCAACAGGACAACTTATTGCTTAATATGTGTCAACCAGCTACAGAAATCTCATTTGATGGATTAGGCATACATTGTCCTCTCAAAGTGCCTCGTACTTGACAGATCAGATCCCAGCCTCCTATTAGTTTACATTTCCATCAAAAGAGATCATTAGAAAGGGAGGAGAGGCTGGCATTAAGCAGGCAATAGCATATCTTTCTTTCAACTGCATCTGTTTAGGCCAAGTTCCAGGTGAGCTTTAGACTATAAATCATTTTGAGGAATGCAGCAGCTTTTTATTTGTTTTTATATGATTCTTGTGCCTGTTGGACTGTTGGAGGAAGTGGCATATCTTTTAAGAAGATAGTATCTTTTCCTACATCTAGAGGACTTCAGAAAAAAAACATATATATGAAAAAGATGTGTGCTGCCATTTTCATGTAGATGTTTTTTAAATAATACTTGGATTGCAATGGACTGATTGAAAACCTGTTGGCCACCCTTGTGCCCTTCAGTTATGTTGGAACTGAACTCCAACATGCCTCAGAGGAAGGAGGAAGTGTCCTAAGGTTGAGACTGACTGATCTAAACTATCTGTGATGACCCAGAGTGTAACACAAATGTAACAAAATCCAAAACGTAAATAATTGTCTTTTAATGCCTCCAACTTGGCCCCACTGTTCAATAATTCTCAGTTGGAGATAAAACGTATTCAAAAATAGTCTTCAAAAGAAAACAATACAGTCCAAACTTAATGAGCAGATAGAGGTAAAATAAAAAAAAACTCAACAAACTACAATGTTGAAATTTCCACAACTGAACAGGATAAGTAATTACTAAATTCAAGGAGATAACAAGGCACAGTCGGTTGGAAGGACGCCAACCAAGATAACTTCAGCCCAAAATAAAATATGCTTTGCTTCTGGCAATGCTGTGTTGTAATCATCTCTCTTATATACTAGTCTCCCTAGCTGCAATCAATGAGGAGGATCATGGCCGCCTCCTCTCTCACAAGCCAAGTTGTTGCCTTCTCTGTTCCTCCCTGCCTGTCCTAGGATGCAAAGGGGATGGGCCTGATTCTTCCTCTGACTGCCCAGCCAGTCTTTGCCCTTCCGCAGCCTCCTCCACAACCTCCAGAGCCATACATCCATTCCCTGTTGGCTGTTCCTCCTCTTCCTCAGAGTCCGACTCTGCCAAGGGCATGACACTATCAGTATTTTTATTTCTTATTTCTACTTCCTACTAATCAGAAATCATGTTAAATAGGCAGATATTTTCTTATGAAAAGAGCCCAGAGAATCAAAGTACTATTTACATAACTAAAAAGAAGAATACACACATCAGATTTCTGTCTTGCAAAAGATAATGTGTAAGAACATTCAGAATGTATTGTTGTTCCTTAGATCCAACTATTCATATATTAATCTTAGCAGAATTGGTGGCACTATCCTCTGCTATCCTCATTGGGACATCTGGTATATTTTTTTTAGCTTCTGGGTACACTATATCTGTGTATGCCAGCATAATGCTTGGAATAAAAATTTGGATTTGTATGTTGATAAAAACATAAGCAATCATTTTCACAACCTTAAAAATCTTCTTAAAAATCAGATATTGTTAATAGAAAATTATGATCTGCAAAAAGTGTCATGTTTTGAAACAAAAACAGAATGATATTGATGGGATATTAGAAAAATAATAGGAGAAAGAAGGTTGGTTTATTTGCAGATAAAGGGGATGTGCCATGAACTGTCAGAATTATGTATTCATAACTGTTCAAATGAAGTCTTACTAAATTATCTTACTTAGCATGTTGCCAGGTAAAAGGAGATCTAAAACTGCAAACTTAGTCCACAGCAAAATAAGTTTTCTTTGATGTTGTGCTTATGAATCACAAATACAGTACATTTGAAGATACTAGCCCATCAGGTGTCTTAAGGAATTATTGTCTAGAATTGTGAATTACATGGGAAATTATATAGGAGATTACTCAGTTCTTGGAGAGTGATGGAAACTGTGACAGAAGGGTAGGGAATGAATACATCTGTCTCCATTCTTCCTCTCTGTTTAATGAGGTAACTTGCTCTTGAAGTAGTTTACCAGAACTGTTCAATAGGATTATTCAAACATCACACACATGAAAATGTAGGATTCTGTCATTCATTTTTTTAAACTGAACACCTGCTTAGTGGAGTACCTACTGTGTGTATCTGAATTTTCAAAGAGATTGTTTGATTCCTCTGCTGTCTCAGTGTTATTTCAAACTTTATATATTCTACGTGACATCTATTTTCATGAAAGATTAATATTCCCAGGTAGATAAATAAAGGTTGCACATTGATTAGAGAAACCATGTGATAGAATGAGTAGGCAATATATGCACAAAGGTTAGTTGCTGAATGTATTAAGAGTTATATATGATGGAACAAGAGTGTATTTAAGGAAAAAATGCTTAATGAATAGTTCAACATTAACCAGGGAATAAGATAAGAATGTGTATATCTCCTTGATTATTTAAGAAACTTATAAACATACAAAAATGATTTTGGAGGTGTTAGAATTTGGTCGACTGAGGACATGAATATACATGTACTTTGTATGCAAATGTTGCCAAATTGTTGACTCGTGTGATTAGCAGCAATTGTGAATAGAAAGCAGCCAGCTCACTCTGTCTCAGTCCAACCCACCTCATAATGTGTTGTTGTTAGAAACGCAGAAGGCATTGACGTTAGAAGGCAGAAGGCAGAAGCATTATATACACTAAATTGAGCTATACAAGCAAGGATCTAAAAATTAATTTGTGAATGACAAACAACATACTTGGCAGAGAAAATACACATGAGAAATTAAAAGGTATACATGAATGTTATAACTAGAAAAAGCAAATAAATGTATATACCTTGGCAGAATATGAAGAAATATTAAGATAAGAAAAACAGGAATATACAGTTGCATATTTTCCAACATATATTTTTAAAAATTCTTTTAAAGTTGTTGTGAACTGCAAATCACAGAGATTTATGTCTTTAAAAATATGTAGTATTTCTTTTTTTTTCCTTCCATAGTTTAATACAGCTCCCTTCCTAGAATCTAGTTAAGATCAGGTTTGTAGTATGGAATTAATGGTTCTTGAAAGAAGCAAAAATAGCTGTATGTAAGAGGGTATTTTTGTTCACTTTGTTATACAGAAGTGGAAAATTTGGTATGTCAGGAAGGGCATTAAATAAGGTGAATGAAATTCAAGTAGGATACTTTTAAAAGATATAAAGTAAACCATGGAAAGATAAGGTCAAGATCCAGTGACAAATGAATATGTTTTGAATATACAGATTCCTTCTTGCTTTGAAATTCAGACATCTGGACAGGCCAAGTGCTACAATATATACGTTATTGGATTTTTAAATGTTCACAAAAATGAAGGAATTATAAATAAAATGATAAGTAAAGACTGTGTTGTGTACTTCCTTTAATATCTCTGGGATTAAACAATGCAGAAGCAAGCAGCAGTGCTTTGTTAATATTACACTCCCATATTGCTTCTGGCATGTGGACAATTTCAAGTTAAAATCTAATTTGTGAACAATTCCTAAGAATAATCCAGTTCATGAATGAGATTCGAAAATCAATATTACATTCATTAGGACATTCCTCACATTCAAAAGTTATAACAACTACTTTTGATTTACGTATGACAATAGGTATGTTTCCCATGCAAGACCTGTTGGACATTGAATCTTATACAATGACAATTTAAAAGTAATTTCTTTCGTACAGGATTGCAGCTGAAGTCCTGGGCATTTTTTTCATATGCTATACCCTTATCAATTCCAGGACAGGATGAAGACATTTATGTTGGATCCTTGTCAATTATACGTAATAGCATTTGTCTCACACACCAATATTCCAGAAAGAATCATGTTGATTAATGCCATGGACACAGATACATAAATTTGGGAATCACAGATCAAGTCTGATGCTCTTCCTGTTGCCATAACATATTCTTGTAAAAACTAATGTAGTCCCTGTAAAAAAACAAAAATGTTTTGTTAAAAATAATATTAAACAATGGAATGTTTTTCAAAATGGTGTTTGCTTCCATTGGTTCCATAGGTCAAAAGCTAAACCATGATCCAGCCTTTGACAACTGGGAATTTTGAACAAGCCTTTCCCACTAACATCAAGACTAACGTCATGTGCAATTTGCTTTAGCTCGTGGTGGAAATCATAATAAATGGAGAAAGCTTTACTCTGTCATACAGAGTGATGCCATACAGAATAATTATGTAATTGTTGTTGTTGTTGTTATTATTATTATTATTATTCAATATTTTAAAAATTCAAAAAAAAATCAGTGTTCTAAAAGAGGTGTTTTCACACTTATTTGGCTAAAAGAAAGTCAGTGGATCCATAGCCTTCTACATCATAATGAAACTCTTTACAAGGTTTCATGCCAACAGTAAAGAAGTCTTGCCATAGACAAATCATTGGGAATTTCTCCTCCTTCAGGAATGCTCTGCCAATTCTTATCTTACAGTGCCAAATTCTTGTCTTGCATGGCATCATGTAACACCCACATTTCTTCATGTAAGGATTCACCAGTGTAAACAAGTATTTTAAAATTCCCCATGTATTACAGCTATTTATTAGGCTACTTAGCAATGATTTGTTCAGCTAGCAATTATGTCTAAATTACACACTTTGAAAACATTAATAAATATTGTGTGTTTTTTCATATAATCCGTGCATTAATATCAATCCCATTAAATGCTGTAAATACAGAAACCCTTTCAAAAATATCCAGTTCCATGAATTACCTGAACATGTCCATGGAATACTGTGATGATCTCTTCAGTAATGACCAGTATTCATTCATCTGATTAGAATAAAAACATGATTTAGTTTAACAAGGAAAAATGTTCTATGGATATTTATTAGCATTGACAATCTCAGAGAAGCTAAAAATGATAATTCATACTTGTAGCTCTGAACCGAAAGGCAGAATAGAAACTGAAATAAGACCTCCCAGTACCCTCAAAGAAGCACATTGTCTTCTGCAATTAATGCTATCCTAGTATGGTAACTATAATTCCCAACCAGTGTGACAGGCAGTCCTTCATTTATTTTTCTGCCATTTTGCAGTATTTTTTCCTTTCCTTTTTTTCCAAGTTTCTTTTTCTTTCTGTCTGTCTGTCTGTCTGTCTGTCTGTCTGTCTGTCTATCTGTCTGACTAACTGACTGACTGACTGACTATCTGACTGACTGACTTTTCTTTCTTTCTTTCTTTCTTTCTTTCTTTCTTTCTTTCTTTCTTTCTTTCAGAGGATGAATGTGGTTATCATGTCTTAGTTTAGTTTAGTTATTTTTTATTATAAAACAGAATTAATATCAACCCAATATAGAAGGGAAGGGAAGACACAATATCTCAGGACATAGCATTGCAAATTAAATACTGTTTTTGTATTGAAGTATAGGAAAAAGAACACAAACTGAAAACGCATACAACTAAGCTTAAACAATTAACTAAAATACAATATTTTCATAGAATCAGAATAGAAAAGGAACTTAAAGATTGCTACTCTGACCTCCATGCTCAGGAAGATTCCCTACAATATTGAATTGAATGAAGAAATATAGCATTTCTGATCAATGGCCATTACATGTCTGTCTCCATGAAAAGCAAATGCACCACACAATGTGACATTCTTTTCTTCTGGTTGATAACTCATACAATCAGGAACTTTCTCCTGACTTCTACTCTGATTCTACTTCCATGTAGTTTTAATTCATTTGTTCCATTCCTGTTCTCTGGGGCAAGAGAGACTAAGTCTACTTTTCATTCTGGGTAACATGCTTCTTAACATTTCGTCCCCAGAAAGATATTTCTATAATTGCTGTATTAGAGGGGAAGACTATTTCTTACTGTAAGAGGCCATTGAGAAACAAATAAAAAATTACAGGGGTGAGAAGGATAACAAATTACTCTTCATTATATTTAAAAAACAAAAACAATTAAAGACTTCACATTCCCAAAATTAGATTGCACTATATTCTGAATTTCTGATTTCTTAGCTAGAAATCCCTGTGTCATTTCCTACTCAATTGCTGAAAGTAGTAGTAGTAGTAGTAGTAGTAGTAGTAGTAGTTGTTGTTATTTGCACAGCTTAAGACTGGAGAAGCCACTCTTATACAAAAAGCATTAACTATTTAAACAAAAACATCAGAATTTAACACTAAATTCCTTGGTACCAGGCCCATCCCAGATGAGTTATGGTTATAAACCATGATCCTCAGACTGATAGTTCTGAAATGTTTTTCCAATTCTGCCTAAAAGGGTTATGATTTTGATATTTCTGAATGTTTCATTGAAGAGAAAAATCAAGTAGATCCAAACTCCTATAATGAATCTCTGATGAACTCTTTTTAAATCATGCTAGTATCTCAAGTAAAATCATTGATTGTGAATGGAAGTATGGTGTTCTGTTTCAAAGCCCACTCAGCCTGCATTACTTTAGATGAGTCATTTTTCCTCTGGTCAAATCTTCATCACAAAGTTTTAGGCCAGCATAAGTTCCCCAAGGGAAAAAGTGAATTGGAAATTGAGTAATAAATATAGGTTTTAAAGATGTTAGAAAAGGTCAGTACCTGTTCAGACACTGTAACTGCATGCCAATTGGCTGGGTAAGGTAGCCTCTTAAGTCCTAAAAATTCATTATCTTCTTCGTGAGAGGCAAATGGTAGTCCCCAAGCCACTGAAATGACAAAGCCACAAGCTTGACAATCATGGGTTCAGAGAATATACAAAATCTAAAATACACTGCTGTATGCCAGATTTTTCTAATCTGATGGTCTCTAGATATGTTCTACTCATGGGCATCTGCATGGGGGCAACTGACATATGTGTCATGTGAGGGTCATCACACAAATGATATGAATTATGTATGTTCTATCAATCATATATAATGTCATAATACATATTACCCCATTGGGCCTTTTCCTGGATGCTAGATTCTACTCATATCTTTTGGTCACACCAGCTATGGAAAATGTAGTTATACTCTATGTTAGTTATATTCCAGAGTACTATGCTAGGGAAAACATTTCTACATTTTTAATATTACTAAACAATAGATTAGGCTGACTTTTATAACTCTCAAAACCAAATATTATTTTGAAAGAAAAAATATATCCAATCTGAGTCACCATAACTTTCCAGTTGCAATCAATTATACCCACTGAAATTGAGTTTGATAGTGTAAGAGCACTTCCTTGCAGTTCTTTGAGAATCTCAGCAATTCATTCAACCAAAATTAATATGCATATTTCAAGAAGAAGCGTAATGTGTTTTAAAAGCTTACCTGTAAGCAGAGCAACACAGGTCGTCGCCTGAAGCATTGTAATACTCATGGTGCCTTCTCTGTCATTCGAAAAGTAAAAACTGTATCCTTTCTGACCATATAATTCCCTTTGCTTTATCAATCATTTACTCTGTGTCTGAACAGTTGTGCAGAAAGAGGACAGAGTCCATTGTTGCATTTTCATGTTCCATCGACCTCTCTGTGCCCTTTAGACTTTCCTACATGGAAGTTTTGATTCACTTCAGACATGTTTTTCCCTTTTATGCATGGACACTGGACCCATTAAACTTTAAACTTTATTGCAAACACGTTTCCAGTATTTTTGCCTTGTGAGCAGTGCTGGGTGAAATAATTTCCTTCTTGAAATAAAGACCAATATGGTCCCCTGTTGCTGTTCCCCATTGTAAGGAAACCATAGACAGCACCCTTTAGTGCTAGTGAATCTCTTCTACAGTTACCTAGGATAGGCTAATTTAAGGAATCCAGTATAATTTTCCATATCCTACCTGCTCATCATTCCACCACCTGAGGATGTGCAGGCCAACTTGTTGCAGATTTCTGTCAGCATTTCTACCTATCATCTGCCTTCCACATTTATTATTGTGCAGCTACATACTAAGCCAATATAGATAAGATGCGGAAGCAAGCATGGAGTGGAGAAGTTTACAATCAAGCTATTAAGAGCATGCCATTTTAAAGCAAGATTCTTTTCAAATAATGGCTTGAATATTTTGGGTTTTTTCATGCAGTAAATTGGGAAGGCAACTTGCAGCTTTAAGGCATTTTTCTGGGTATTACCATAAAAGAGGACCTGACCTGACATTGCAGCACTGGTCAAAAGGGCCCAGCAGAGATTATACTACCTGAGACTCCTCAGAAAACAACAACTGAATGAAAAACTGCTGGTGACCTTCTACCACTGCACCGTAAGAGAGTATTTTAACTTACTGCACCTCTGTATGGTTTGCCAATTGCACAGTGGCAGTTAGGAAAGCACTTCAGAGGGTTAACGTCATTGCCCAGAAAATCATTGGTTGCCCTCTCCCCTCTTTGGAAGAGCTTTATAGCTCCTGCTGCATTAAGAAAGTTCAAAACATTCTTGAAGATCCATCTCATCCTGGGCACCCTTTTTTTGAACTATTTATTTAGTGTATGGCAAATACATGGACTTATAATAGTTCAAATGTTGATGTCCAGTCCACCCAGCCATTCAAGGACAGGATAGTCTATGTTGCAAAAATGAGACATTGGGCCGGTGTAAGCTCTTAATGGACATTTGGACACAATGTGATGGATATTTTGTCACACTGAGGGGTAGAGACAAGACCCCACTTAAACAATGAGTCCTGGCAGGAACCATGTTGGGTTTGGATCCTGTTCAGAGTTGACCAATGCTGGCAAGGAAGGTCAAAATCTAGCACCTTTTGTGTAGGATCATCTACGTAACTGCCTGTATCTGGGTGTTCAGCAGCCTATTTGGCTTTCCACTGTGAGTTGATGTCAAAGTTGTTAGGCAGCTGTTGAGCGAGTGCCAGAAAGGGCTTCCTGGATTTAATCCTGCCAATTGATAGATGAGGAAGATCAGGGTGCACAGGAAGAAGTGGGTTTCTCATAATTTTGTTGTACTCCTTCACTAAGGCTTCCTGCCTTCATAGGGCTAGTAGTGCTATGTGGCTTAAGATGGGGAGCCAGCAAGTAGGAGTAGATTTTATGCAACCGCTTATGATTGTTTCATTTAGTTTAGCCTTGATCTTGCTAGTGTGGCAGCTTTTAACCCAAATGGGGGCGCAGTATTCAGCTGTGGAGTAGACCAACCCTAGTGCTGATATTCTGAGAGTAGATGGTGAGGCTGCCCATCTAGATCCTCTTAGTTTCTGGAGTAAGTTGTTCCTGGTATTGATTTTAACAAACATGTTCTCTAGGTGTTTCGTATAGGAAAGAATCCGATCCAAAGTTACTCTGAGGTATTTGGGGTGAGGATCATAAGGGAGAAGGTTGTTATTCAGGTAGGCCTTTGGGGTGACATTGGTGAGTTTGTTGCTGAGACGGTGTTGCTGAGATGATGTTGTTGAGATGATGTTGATGAAAAGTTGTTTCAAAATTAGGTGATCTCACAATAGTCAACATTTACAAGCCACCTCAGATATCCTGGCTACAGCATGTTTTGGACGTCAAACCTCACCCTGCAATTTATGCAGGTGATTTTAACACCCATCATGTAAATTGGAACTATCACTCTTCTGACAAAAATAGGGATCAGCTTTATGACTGGGCTGTTGCAAATAAAGTCCACTTGATTTTTGATGCCAAAGACAAGTGCACTTTCCAATCTGCTACCTGGAAATGTGTAACTAACCCAGATTTGTGTTTTGTCTCAGAAGGCCCAAACATGCAGCCACTTCCAATAACAAGGAAAGTTCCTGACAAATTTCCTCATAGTCAATATTGTCCTGTTTTGCTTGAAATCAGAATTCAGATTCTCCTAATTTGCTCCACACATAGATCCAGATGGAATTTTCATAAAGCTAAATAGTCAGAATTTTCCAAAAACCTCGACAGTATCATTCATTGGATCCCACCAACCAGTCAACATTACCATAGATTTGTGAGGGCTGCAACTTGCTTCAACTAAAAGATGCATCCCTCGAAGATTCAGAAAAGATTATATTCCTGGATGGAACAAAGAAACTGAAGACCTTTAACAGGTTTTTCTACAGAGTGGCAACCCAGAGATTGTCGATGATCTGTTACACAGCCTGGATGCAGCTCATTGCAAGACATAGGAACAACTCACTAAACTTATTAAACTTCAGCAAATCCTCATTAAACTTCAGCAAATCCAGCAGGAAAGCCTGGAGCCTACTAAGGAAACTGGGAGCTGACAGACAACTGCTCAACAAACACCCAGAGTAACTGCCGATCAAGCAGCCTCCCTCTCTAAAGCCCCAAGGGTGAAGGACCACTCAACTACGATCATGAAAGTGCTCTTACCCTTTCAACAGTCGGCTCTGACACACTCTGAATTCACCCACCCATTCTCTGTAGACAGTCTGAAGTCCGACAAAGCACCAGGTTTTGATGGCATCCACCCTGAATTTTTAATTCATTCTGGGAGACTAACAAGGAATTGCCTCAGCAAATTCTTTTCAAACATGCTTTCTACAGGACACCTCCCACCAGAATTCAAAAAGGCCAAAGTAATATCACTTCTGAAACCTGGCAAACCACAAGACAGAAAAGAAAGCTACCATCCCATTGCCTTTCTGAGTTCTTGTTACAAATTTCTGGAGAAAATTATCATAAACAGAATTGCACCCACATTTCTGCCCTTGAAACAAGCTGACTTTCGTCATAATTGTGTTGATCAGGTCCTGAGCCTAATAGGACATATCGAGGCTGGTTTCCCTGCGAGGCTTAAAAACTACAGCTGTGTTCATCGACCTTACTTTAGCATACGATACCGTGTGAAACAAGGGTCTGCTTTACAAACTGAGTCGCATCATTCCATGTAAAATCCTCTATCACCTAATAAACAACATGCTCAGTGATAGATCTTTTCAGATCATTATGGGGGACAAAGTTAGCAAGTTTAAGAAGACTCAACAATGGCCTATCACAAGATTCTGTACTGGCACCCACAATGCTCAATCTTTAGATCACAGATATGCCAGCTACAAGGGGACATAAATTTGGATGTGCAGATGACCTGGCCCTAGCAGCACAAGATAAAAACTTGGAAGTACTGGACTGCCTCCTCTCTGAGGACCTGAAGTCCCTGGGAAAATCCTTTGCTGACTGGACACTCATACCCAGTGTCAGCAAAACAGTGACTATCTGTTTTTTTTTAAACTATTACCATCTAGCAGACAGTACAGGATAATAAAAACAAGGACAAATAGGCTGAAAAACAGCTTCTATCCCAGGGCAGTAACTCTATTGAATTCTACTGTATAGTGCAAGATTAATGCAGTATCAGGGGTTTTCAATTCAATTGTATAGAATGCAAAGGATGTGTGTTTGTGTTTTATTTTTATAATTATAATGTACACTGAAGATGGCATTTAATTTTGTTGTATGAGGTGCAATGGCAATAAAGTAAAGTAACTAATCTTGTGATCCTCAGTATAATTTTAGCTTCCTCGCCAAGAGTCATGAACAGATTTTGCCAAAACTAATCACTCCATTTGTTTGAACCAGTTTGCATTAACACAACCAGTTTCTGCACTTCCACTGTCTTACTTAGAAGCTAGATATTATGGTTCTTTATTAAATGGGTGCTTCGAATTCACGGATCAAAGGGAATCAAGCAACCCTTTGTCAAAGGGAAGCAACCCTTCCAAGAACTTTAATATCTAGACCATGGCCCTTTTATGACTTGTGGAACAATTCCCAGAATTCCTGAGCTCAGATCTAGACCATTCAACAGCCAGCTATACTGGCTAGGGAATTCTGGGAGTTGAAGTCCACACATGCTACAATTGAGGAACACGAACCTAGACCTTTCCTAAAATCAGACAAGACCAAAGTCAGAGGAAAAAGGATGTTCCTATGCATTTTGGTGTCTGACCCCACCTTTGATTAAGCCCATTTACCATGGAATACTCAGCAAATTATCCAGTGTAATATAGGTCATATATAGGGTGTTAAGTTTGCATGAAGAGACAGACGCGGAGTGCTTCAAGCTCTTTGTTTATTAGTGACTACAGCTCAGAACGAACCCATTTTGGCTGGGCTGCGGCTGCTACTTATAGCCAGCGGCCGCAGTTGCCAGCCAATCAGAGTGCAGGGTTTTCCCGCACATTTTACAAGAACAGTTCAAACTAAACCAATGACTTTAAACCTGCATACATAACATAGGGGAAAAACTATTAAAATAGATCAGAATATCGGAATTATAGATATTATAGATGTGGAAATATTATGCTTTGTAAATAATACAGAAAACTGGCCTTGGCCCTTGCCAGTGTGGGACTATATGACCTCTTCAAAGAAGCCATGTTTTTTGTATCTGCTTTGAAAAGATGCTTCAGGTATATCTCTGTTCTTTTCAAAAAGCGTCTTTTTGAATCATTTTCAAAGTATATGTGTATTCTTACTATGTGTCTTTTTTCTCTCATTGAATATTTGAAAAGAGGTTGCACACAAGTTATGGAAAATATGTGAGTAGGATCTCACATCCTGCTACATGAATCTGATGTCTGGAATAGTTCTAAAAATACTGAATCCTTAGGAAAGATTTGTTATAGTACCAGTAGGGGAGTCCATTAGCCTTTTGCATTGACAAGAAGATACAAAGTGAAGTCTTCTTTCATCATAAAAACAAAGTAAACAAGCAAACCTTAAGTGTTGCTTTGCACTGCAAATTCATTCATTTTCAAGCAAATAACAATAATAGTTTTCTTTATTACATAATACTGGAGCTGAAAGGGGTCATTTCAGCCACCAAATACAACATGTTGCACACCACAGGAATCTGAATCGAAGAATGATTGACGGATGGCTTTTCATTCACTGTTTGAAAGAGGAGCTGACTGTCTCTCGTGTAGGTAATTGAATCTAGAGAACGGATTGGAGGAAACAGATCTTGGCCGCTAATCTGGTGCTTATGAGCTATCCATGTGGACCTTTTTGCAAAGGCAATTACAATTCATAACTCTTAAATCTTCTAATAATGTGTGCTTTTTCAGAGGAGCTGCAATTCACTTAACTGCAAGCCATCATCTCTGAAGCTGTAATTTCAAATGATTGGTTTTGAATGCAATGTCATTCAGTCTTATTTACAAATCACCCAAGTTCCAATGCACCTTACTACAGATAGGATGGATGGCGCGGCAGGGGCGGGTTTTATGAATGTGGCCGCCTGAATAAATCCCTGCAGTTTTCTTGGTAACTTTTTTGGAAGTGGTTTACTACTGCCTCCTTAAGGTTGAAAGAGAGTCACCGAGTACAGAGTAATGAATAGGCATTCCGTACAGTAGTTTGGACTACTTTCGCGTCCACTCTGCTGCAAGGTTGTTCACATCGCTTTCTCCACCAGAGGGCGCCTACGGTCCGTCTCTCTCTCCCTCTCTCTCTCCCTTGCCCTTCCCTATTCCGTAGCCTTTTCGCAGCCACGCCCTGGTCGCGCTGCGTTGCACGTGGGCGGCGATCGAAGGATTGGCTCGGTTGCTAGCTCTCGGCGACGGGGCTGCTTCGCCTTGGCAGCGCCCATGGCCGGACCGGCTCTTTATGGAGCTCTTTGTAGGGCGAAGTTAACACTGGAGTTTTTGCATGCAAATTCGTGAGTGAGACAAGAGACAGCCACTTTTTGTGTGTCGATATCTCGATTAGGCTCTGCCCTCAATGGGGGTTAAAAAAAAAGTCCGTTTTCCTGAATATCAATAATACTGATAATTGTTTGCGGGACGGCAATTTTTCATTCTAAACCCAAGGAATAACCAAATTACCAAAGCGCGGATTAAACGGTTGACTAACTGTTTTGACAAAATGGGAAATCCAGGGAGTTGAAGTCCATGCATCTTAAAACTGTCCAAATATTGAAAACACTTCACTAGACAAACTGAGGGCGGGGAACTGTTTTTGTGCCGTTCCGCATAACGTTTGCTTGGGAATGAGTCCTACTGATTTCGATGGAATAAAAGTTCCTGAGATTGTGGCATCCTGTAGATGGGTACATTTGCTAGCACATACATTTCTATGAATTGCATCTTTTAGGGTCCACGGTATTTCATGATAATAAATGCTTTAAGAAGTGCGTCTTAACACCGAGTAGAATTGCATGTTTTATACATTAGTGCTGAATGTTGATTGGGTCAACGGTAATCCTATTGCGTTTAGTGGTGGCAATTCTCAGGTAAGTATGAACAGGTTTTTAATTTTAAGGTAAGGTAAGACACCCTAGGGAACCTAGTCAATCTGTATTGCAATCAGTTAGATTTGTTAGAAACAAATCAGTTAGATTTGTTAGAAACAAATCTAACGGTAAGCCTGATAATGAAAAGTAAGATCAATCACAAGGGCTAAGAATAAACCAGAAACATTAAAAGAAATGTTGAAGATAATGAGGTTCAATTAAAAAGGTAAGCCTTTACCTGTCCTAAACTTAGTGTTTGAGCATGTGGTCTCTGTTCTTGTCTGCTAGTTAGGGGTGAAGGAAGTCCCATAGATCTGCTGGGTGTATCTTATGATTTATGATTATTGTATTTTGTATTGTATATTGTATCACTTGTATGTACACAGATCTTAGGCACTGGAGACAAATTCCTTGTGCATCCAATCACACTTTAATAAAGAATTCTATTTTTCTGTGACATACAGAAAATTAATTGCTATTACTTTCCCATGTATGTACCAATATTTCTCAAAGCAGTATTTATCTCCCCATCTTCCCCTTTGACTTTTTCATATTTCAAAGACTGCAGGGTTCTAATGCACTCCAAATCCTTTTTTGTATTGCCATTTTCTGCATGTGTAATTCATCCCTGTGTTTTCTGGCTTCTTTTGTGTTAAAATTGCCTTAATGCTTCTTTCTAGCACAACACACGACTTCATTTTTGGAGCAATAGCTGAACTGATTGACAATTCACGGTAAATATGTTGCTTTTAAGGTCCATGTTTTATAATAAGCTAAGCTTTTCATTCTGGTACCTGAGTGCCTTTCCCAGTGGCCTTTTATTCTGTTTTGTTCCTATTTTATTTTCCCCACCAATTTAGACAATAATATTATGGTACTTAGACCAGCTTCATTCAGGTTTTGTATCAACAGTACAGCTATGGCTGGAAAACTGAATAAAACCAATCTCTTGTATAGCCTTCTCCAAGACTTTGCATTGAGATGGGTTAGGATTCTAGCAATTGACATTCCATCATGCCTGTAGTGGGGAATCTTGCTCTACTGCCATAATAGCTGCTTATACCTGAAGGCTGGACCTTCTCATCGAGTCATAAGTTCAGGGACTGGATCCTTTCAACACTGATAATGGAGCTTCTGGCCAAGCTGGTGTGGACTGACACAAAAACTAATTAGTTGTTTCTTTTGCTTAATTTAATTAAATGCTGTTATTTAAGAAATCAGCTTTAGTCTTGTACATCTGTCTTGGATAATGAACTGGCAAGAATCAATGTCACCCATTGATTGGGCTGAGTTTTGGTGCTCTTTGAAACTTGGCCTTTAGCATAATGAACCTTCTTAAGGCTTATTTACTACGCTTCTAACTGCAGTTTCTGAGTGATATACATACTAGTTAAAAACTATTCTTGAATATGAAGCATATAATCAAGAAAGTTGCATATAACCAAGAAAGTTGCATAGTATACAAGATAAAATAATCAGGCAGCCATGAGGATGATAGTAAACAAAACATAATTCTTATTTTTCAGTGCCCTTATAAATTGTAGGAGTGGGAGATCATGTCAACTGCAAAATTCACGTCCCCAGTGCTTTTTTTGGTGGTCTTTTCACCATAGAACTGCTCACATAATGTGCCACGTGCACTGACATTTCTTCAAAAACTACCTTTGAATTTAGACATAGCAATCCAGTACCCCTTTCAGTGTATCTCAACATAGATGGGAATTTGTAAATACAGTTGGGCAGGATAAATGGAAGGAGAAGGAAGATAGTTATTTTGGTTCTTTTTGTTTGTTTGTTTGCTTGCTCACAGTCTTAGCATAGTTTTTTTAAAACAATTATTTAATTTCTTTCTCCAGATTGGAAAAATGGAGGATTGAGAGGAAAAAGTCTTTTGGCCTCTTTTTCTGGGGTTTGAACTGGAATTCCAGATGCAGAAAATTCAGCCTAGTGCAGTCTCAATATTGCTGTTTTTTGGTTTTTTATATGTTTAATTCACTGGTTTCAGGGGCTTAAACTTACATTTTATTGTAGCATTTCAATTAAATTTTATTGTGTTTTTATTTTGTTATTCAGTGGCAAATCATATTAATATGAGTTGACGCTATTTAAACTAGAGTATTCTGCTTTTCCAGGACATAAATTCTTAGTAAAAAGGTAATACTTATTATTACTCTGGTGTTTGGGTTTTTTTTAATACTTTAAATATATAAACTATATTTTCAGAGATGCTGGTGCCACAAGACTTGACATTTATACTGGTGAGTTCTATATAATTACTAATTTGTATGTTAAATATGTACTTTTCAGTGACTTCTTCCCTTGATTGCATTATTTTATTGGACACTGCATTAAATTTACTTATTAGCTCCCTTGTGAAAATAAATTCTTTGGAAGATTTCTTTCTTTCTTTATTTGACAAGGCAAAGATATATCCTATATCTGGGTAGAAGTCACAATGTTTATGTCTTTAACCTAAAGATCTAGTGGCAAATATGTACTTTGACATAGGTAGACAGACAGACAGACAGACTGACTGACTGACTAATGTATGGTAGTTTATTAAAATGTAATACAGATACAGATTTAAACATGATAAAACTCCTGTTGATTTGCTTATCAAATGGAAGAGAGACAAGGTAATACCTTATATATGGGCAGAGGAAAGAAAAAAGAAAATATTACTGAGTTTGATAGCATATATTTTATTTATTAATAAGCATGTTTAGGCTGTCCAAGGATTTGATAGTGGAACATGCAGCCTTTTATTCTCTGAGGCCTTCAGTTGCCTTTTGTGTTAGGGACAACATAAGTAGGCATCACCAGGAAAAAGTTGCGTTTTATTTAACTTTGGCTTCATTATAATCAAATTAATTTGCTATTAGACATATTCCTCATGTGTTTTTCTCTTCTTCCAATTTATAATTTGATATCAGCTTTTAGATGGTTTGGGAGTGGGAGAGAAAGAGTGGTATAGCCAAGGCTTTGTAGGGAGGCAAAGAGTGCAGTACTTTATTTGAGATTAAGTGGAAAACATACGGTATTTAAAATTAAAATTAAATTAGTAATTGCTGAAGAAATGAAAATAGCTTCGAGTAGTCTCCTACTTTATTGCAACCTTCAGCATAGTTATAAAAATAGGGAAGGGATCAATAAGTTCCTTGGATCAATCAGTCAATAATTTCCTTGGACTTCCCTTCACTTTGATTCTCCACTCCCCCAATGGGTTTTTTTTTCCTTGTAAGCCCTGCCACTTCTGAAGGGGTCAGAGAAGTGTGCAAGTAAGAGGAAGCACCACCTGCCTTTTCTGTGCCTGGATGGCTTTCTCTAAAACAGGATTTCTCAACCTTGACAACTTTAAGATACATAAATTTCAACTTCCAGAATTCCTCAGTCAGCATCTGGTTGGGGAATTCTGGGGGTTGAAGTTTACATGCCTTGAAGTTGCCAAGGTTGAAAAATACCACTATAGATACTACTGAGGAGGGAACTAAGAACAAAACTTCTGTTTGCCATGGTTTCTCTTTCAGTGAATAATGATCACCTACGAGGAGGATTTACCCTGTGCTTTCTAGATGATGGATGTGGCATGTCCCCTTGTAAGTACTATTTCCTTGAACATTAGTGTGGTGTCATGGTTTCAGAGTCAGATTTGGTTTGTGAACCCTTGGGGAATGGGAAAAGAAAGATCCATGTTCCATGTTCATCAATGCTAAATTGAGCCCCATTTCTGCAAAAGAGAGGGAGAGAAAGACTTTACTACCGGTAGACAGTGGTTGTAGGAGGGTGAACCAAACACTGGCCTGTGAATGCATAGATTAAACTGTGAAATTTACTTGTTGACCATTCTTCAGTCATCCTCATTCATTTAAAAATGAAGTGTATTTCAACTGCCAATTATCCTTTCAGTATAACAGAATTTCTTTATAATATCACTTGGATAGTATCTTATCCCAAGGGACGAAATATGCACTCTGTTATATTCCATAGCACAGAGTACCAGCAGAGTGAAAAGAGGCAGAAAAAGATATCCTGATGCTAGCAGTTCTTTTTAGTATCAGGGCAAGGGCTGGAGTTCCACCAACATTTTCTCATAAGGAAATTCGGATCCTGATGGAAAAAATGATAAAGCAACATATAGATTTGAAACCTGAATTATTTTTATTAGGGATGGTACCTGAACGTTACAGCAAAGAAGAAATATAGTTAATTATTCATGTATTAACTGCAGCTAGGATTGTATTTGCTCAGAATTGGAAAAGTGATAAAATACCGGCAGAGGGAAAAGTGATTGAGAAAATATTTGAATGTGCAGAGATGAATAGATTAACACTGGCAATTAAAGAAAAAGAAGAAACTGAATATTACATGGTATGGGATCTATTTTATCAATGGTTGGAAAATAAAACAAGTTAAAACAGAGTAGATGAATGTATAGAGAAATAAGATTGTTATAACAGTAATAGATATAATAAATAATGGATTATAAAGAAAATGTGATTATTGTTATATTGGTAAGAAAAATATAGTTGTTAGCACAAGGTATATGTACCCAGATGACACACTGTATGAATGAAAGATGGAATTACTGTTAATATAAAAATTAAAAAAATATTTTTTAAAAAAGGACATTTGGATTTAAATCACAAGGAAGACCAGGAAACTAACTCAACAGTCAGAGTAGATATATATTGGCTATAACAGGAATGTCAAACTCACAGTGGCATCACGTGACATATTGGGCCTTTTTCCCCTTTGCTAAAGTAGGCATGGGCGTGGCCAGCACGTGATGCATCCGGACTGCAGGCTGAGAGTTTGACAGCCCTGGGCTATAAGTATCAGAATATTGCAAGTTTGATTGTGCTTTACCTTCTCTCCCTATTATTCAGCTTGGTCCGAGTGGGAAGCCAGCCTGCATGCCTCTCTAATGAGGGATGTTTCTGCTCATTTTGTTCTGTAACGACTTTGAAATTTCTAGGTCAGGAGTGAGGAACTGTGGCCCTTTCATGACCTGTGGATTTCAACTCCCAGAATTACTGAGCCAGCATGGCTGACTCAGGAATTCTGGGAATTGAAGTCCACAAGTCATAAAGGGACCATAGTTCCCTACCTTGACTCTAGGGCAATCTACAACAAGGCTTTGAAACTCTCATGTTCAAGCAATCAGGTCTGGATGTGCAGGGCTCAGGTTAACTACTTTATTGTATTCTATTTACAGGATATAGGAATAATACAGGAATCTCTCTGGACTGCTTGGAAACTTTCTGGGAAGTGGGACTTAGGCTAATTTCCTGTTTGAGTCTTCTTCCATGTGTGGTTGGCAGCTTCCCATCAGAAACTGCAATTGGTCTTTGCAACCCTTCAGCAGATTTGATCATGTCAGACAACCATATCATGTTATCATCTGCCAACAGCATTGCACAGAGTTGCTGGTAGTTGAGCTTATTATTATAGCTGATCACATACTCAGCCAGATTTGGTATTTTTATTCACCTGTCAAGTTCTTCCCAAGTACTTGGGATAGGCAGATACTATTTGATGATGTTAAAGGTATCATCACACAGGATGTAAGCCATTCAAAGTAAAGCTGTCTTTTGCAATTGACCGGTGATGATTTTGATAATGTGTTCAAGGAGTGCTCCAGTGTTTTGGGATATATTGTTAATATGACAGCATTTTTGTATAGTACAAAGTTATTTTCCATGTTGTTTCCCATGGCAAAAATATGGTACTTCAACAGTTTGCCATGGCTTGGATTTTTTCCCCTTCTTTGCTATAAAGTCTACTGGTTTGGGATTTCTTGAAAATCTTGAATTCTGGTAATATCCAAATGTGGTCCTTCTAAGCTTTTTCAAGTTCAGGTATATAGAGAATTAGAGGCAAATCTACTATGTGAAGGGACACTGAATATAAGAAATCTAACTTGGTAAACCACTAGCTTTTAACACATCAGTTCTTGGACCAGAATGAGTTGTTAAAGATCATAATGATGAAGGACCGAGATATTAAGTTCAGATTGACATATATTGAGTTTGAATGTCACATATTACTCAAGGTTGATTCAGCCTTCCATCCTCTCGGGGTAGGTAAACTGAGGACCCAAGATTGTTGGGGGCAATAAGCTGACTTTGTAAAAATACCGCTTAGTAATAAGCAGGCATATACAATGGAATGAAGGCCATTGCTGAGCACATTGGGTTGTATCCCCCCAAAATTGTAAGCTGCCCTGAGTCTTCGGAGAAGGGTGGCATATAAATGTAATTTAAAAAAAAATATTACAGCCACTGCATAAGTATTTTTAGATAAGACATAATCTTTTAAGTATGGACATATAACACATATATAGATAATAATCTCTACCTAGAAAGTTACAATGATTAATGTATATAATATGATCTAACTAAATTTTAAACGTTAGAGTATAATTTTTTAAGAATATGTATTGTTACAATAGGAAATTTGAACAACATTTGAAATGTTATAAACCTATTTTAGATGAAGCTACAAATATTGTATATTTTGGAAGATCTTCTAAGAGAAAAGACCCTACAATGATTGGACGTTATGGCAATGGATTGAAATCGTAAGATTTATTTCTTTTTACATTTTATTGGATAGTTTTTATTCTGGTTGTCATGAAGTACAGGAAGAAATATATAAAATGCCAAAGTCTTGCAGGTTAAGTGCCAGAAAAATAAAAGTTTGCACCAAATCTAACAGTAACTACTATCACTAATAATATCTTTATTCACAAACATATGCAAACTTGTAAAGCAATATATAAGCAATGCTCTTGTATTTGAAAAAGTGTATTATTTAAAATACATAATAAATGTATGGACATAAAAGAAAATTGCAGTCAGTGTGAAAGCAAAATAAATTTATGTTATATTGTTGCAAGATATGAAGATAACCTTGACAATATCAACAAAGTAAAATATAATTTTCATTGTACCATAAATACTTACCTGGGGGGGGCGGTATCTGTAATAGATATACTTGCTTGGTTTTAAAGAAACAAAATCCAAGGTCAGTTTATCATAAATACTGAGATAGAACATTGCCTTGTGTGTGTGGATAGGATGGACTTATATTTTTGTAACAAGTGGCTACCATCTTAAATCATCATAAAACAACCTTTACCCTTATGTATGATGTATGTGCGTAGATAGGTGATGAGAAGGAGACTGAATGACTAATTAAGTATTTGTTAGAGAATGGGGAAATGTACAGAAAAGAGTAGGATACAATTCAAAGCTAAAATTTGAAAAGAATAATCCTTATATTCCACTCTGGATTCTGATGGCAGCAGAGAAAATGAAACAGTGAGAAAAGGAAATGTAAGAAAAAGGAGACAGTAAAGGAAACTAAATAAATGTGTGATTAAACTCTGGCTGTAGCATTTATATCTTATATGAATCTGTCTGGTATTTTCAGTTTTTTAAATCAGTAAAGTAAGGAAAAGAAAAAAAACTATTCAGATGCAATAGCTGTTCAGATTCATTAATTCATATTTTAAAAATGTTTTTTTTCTATATTTTTATTACAGAGGATCAATGCGAATAGGGAATGACTTGATATTATTTACCAAAAAAGAGAATACAATTACGTGTCTTCTTTTCTCTCAGACATTCTGTGAAACAGAAGGTCTCAGTGAGGTATGTTTGTTCACAACTACATTTTGAAGTATTTATTTCCCATTTTTATGTCCTGATAAGAACATCAAGGTGGTTCAGAAACTGTTATGTAATTAAAACAAGACCAAGTGTATAGACTGAAATAGCACTAACACGGAAGTGCAAAAAAACCGTAACAAACCCAAAGAAACATTATATATTGCATTTATATTTTTTTCATTCCTTCCTACTTACATAAAAATGCACAGTGTCTATTCATGTTGCCTTTGTGTTACTTTCCCAGGTCATTTTTATATAAATGAAAAATATTTTAAAATCCCACTGAATCCTCTACAACAAAATATATGAATTAACTTATAACCAAAAGAGAGTCTCTCTAGCATGCAACCACTCTATATGTTTCATTCATGGGTTTTGATCATTGCAAGTCAGCTGATTCCAATGCCATATAATACTTAAAATAAGCTAATAAAAATTACTTATTGCATATGGGCAAATTTGGAATATGGGTAACACTTTCATAAATATTTATAGAACTGACTACCTGATTAGGAAATTCCCCATTTATAAATTGGCTGTAATTATTGGGGGAAGCTTGACTTAAAACATGCATTTACCAGGAGATAAGATGGATTAAGTTATGTCCACTGGCACACTTCGGATAGGATCTAGGCATCACCCATCCTTATTTTTATGTTATAAGAATACTTATAGGTTTATATATGTCTTAGGTGTTCAAAGATAAAGATGATACTGGTATTTTACCCTCAACATCCAATTGTAGTTGTAAGTATTGTTGTGTGCATTTTCCCCATCACA
Organism: Naja naja; assembly: GCA_009733165.1. Taxonomy (NCBI): domain Eukaryota; kingdom Metazoa; phylum Chordata; class Lepidosauria; order Squamata; family Elapidae; genus Naja; species Naja naja. The sequence continues at coordinate 26,553,900 of CM019152.1, forward strand.
AAGAACAGAAAATCTGGCAATAAGATTTTCTCAACTGTGCTTGGGAAGACAATGTCATCTTAGAATATCTATGTCCCATATCCTATCCACAAGAAACAGTTCCTTAATATAAGGAAACTTGTATGAAAGTTTTAAAACAAATTGCTGTAATGATTATAAATGACAGCTACTGTCATAAGTCTTGCCCCTTCATTTCTCATTAAACAGATGACAATACAAGAGTGGATAATAACTAAATATGTGCTTCTCTGAAGATGGTATGTCTGTTATTTCTGCCTGGCCACTCTGCTGTGACATTGATTGATGGGATGTTTTGAACATACATCTGGTTCTGGGGTAGAAATTCACGTTCCCATTTAGTAATAATGTTTTGCCTATGGACCTAATTTTAATCTATTGAAGAAATGTGGGAAAGAGAAGGCTGAGCATACAAATGCAGGTCATGTTCTTAGTATTGAAAGTAGCCATCTATGGCCCAGGTTGCAAACAGTTCCCAAAGCATATTTTTCATGCCCCTCTTACTACTACTGTGTTTGGACAGTTTAATTATTGCATGTGGATAACATAGTGGATCAACATTTTGAGGCATTACAAACAAAAACTGTACAGTAAGCCCCAAAAGGTTTGAAACAAACTCTTGAGAAAAAGGGGAAATACCTGTAGTATCCACATGTGTGATTGATTATTTGAAGTGAAGCTCTCTTTATTTCCAGAGTCTTAAGTCCTCGCTTAATTATCACAACTGGGCCTGAAATTTTGATTACATGTCATTGCAGTTGTTACATTTGGTCATTTCAACTCGGGTGACCATATGACCTGACTTAATTTTTACAACTGTTTTGAGGATGATTGTAAACCAAGTCACCATGTTTGTTAAGTGAATTGTGTGATCATTAAGCAAATTGTGTGGTCATTAATTCAACATATCCACTGTGTGCTTTTTTGCCATTTTCTGCCAGAAAGTCACAAATAGGGGTCACTTGACTGTGGGACAATGCAGTTGGTTATAAATATAAGCCAGTTGCCAAACAACCAGAATGCAATCTCATGACTGGGGAAGGCTGCAGGTGGCAGTCTAACTTTGAGGATAGGTCATGAGTGACTTCTTTTGAGTCCTTTGTAACTTTGAAAGAAAATCTGTAGTTACATTTTAACATGTTTAAATCTTAACTTAAATAAACCACATATTTATATTTATGTATGTATGTATGTATGTTAACTTTAAAATTGTTAATGTTTACTTACTTATTTATTTGTTTGACTTGTATGCCACCCATCTCATCTACAGCTGACTAATATACTGTATAGTTTTAGCCTCTAAATATAGTCATATAAATTTGCTAAACTATTTAATTGGATAATTAAAAGTTAATTAAAAATGAATTTCCAAGGTTACCCACACAGAAGTTCTTCTCTGAGAAAATAATGCTTTAATTGAACAAAAACCTTTAAGGCATTTATAACAAGTTAAAGACTTTTAAGGTCAAAGAAATCATAAATGTATCATTACCAATAATAAGATCCCCAGTTTTTATTTTAGTTTTGCCTCTTTTTACGACCTTGCTTGCTACAGTTGTTAAGTGAATCACTGCAGTTGATAAGCTAGTAACCTGGTTGTTAAGTGAATCTGGCTTCCCCATTGACTTTGCTTGTCATAAGGTTGCAAAAGGTGATCGCATGACCCCCAGGACACTGCAACGCTCATAAGTATGAAACACTTGTCAAGCATCTGAATTTTGATACAGTATGTAATCCTGGGGATGCTGCGAAGGTTGTAACTGTGAAAAGCAGCCATAAATCATTTTTTCCAGTGCCGTTTAAATTTGAACAGTCACTACTGTTGTAAGTCAAGGACAACCTGTACTCTAATGTTCTTGGTTACAGGTCATAGTGCCAATCCTTTCATGGTCAAGTGACACAAGGACTCCAGTAATAGATGATCCTAAGAAATTTTCTACACAATTGTCCATAATTTGCAAATACTCTCCTTTTAATAGTGAAGATGAATTGATGAACCAGTTCAATGTCATTTATGGAAAAACAGGTAAGTTTACCACTTAAATTTAAATATTAAGTCCGCATAAACCAATATTGCTCTGTCTTTTGCAGATCATTGCCTTAAGCAGTAGCATGAGTACTATAAGCTGAACCAAGGCACGCAGCAGCATAATTAATATGGGTCAACTGAGATTGTAGCAATTAGCAAAACAAAACAAAAAAGGCAATAGACTAAAGATAGAGGCACTATTATTTCAACACTGAAACAGACAATGGCTGCAACTAGTAGATATATATTTTTCCAAGATTAGCAAGTGCAATAAAGAATTTTAAGTTGATCCTTAAGCATCTTGAATTCAGAACTTCACAGAGGCCTCTCTGGAATTCTTACCCATAAGTTATGCTTTCTGTTCTTGAACCTGAAATCCAACAGAGCCTGCACCTCCTTAGAATGGAATATAGACTTCAGAATCAGAAAGAAGGCATTCTGCATATCCTGAGTCCATCAGTATCTTAAGAAATTGGAATCGTTAGTCAGCCTGAATGCTCTTTACAGCAAACCAATTTTCAGTTGCTGCATGCATGTATGAAGGCCCTCATTTGTTGTTGACTAACATACAAATATAAAGAAAACTTCTAGCCTACAGAATAATTAAAGAAAAACTAAAAATGGTCTTGCAGATTGTGTAGATTAAATAGTTGACTTGGAAATCCATGTTTCGATCACCCATTTAAAGAAAATTCTGAATAAAATTTTTGTAAAATATAAATTAATGTGCCTTTCTATTACAACTAAAATATAAAATGTATTTTCTGTATAATGTATTTTATATTTAAATGTGATGACTTATTTTTGTTCTTTCCCAAAGAACAAAAAATAAACCACAAAGTGGTTTATTCATAAATTTATACACATGCTTTTGAGTCAGTAATGTAAGATCTAGCTTAGCAAATTTTGTGAGAAAGATGTATAAATCCTATTTTATGATGATAGCAGAAGGACAGTATAAAAAGATCATGCTGATATTGCTTTTACTTTCAGAAGCCCCTTTGGACTTTAAGTGTTCTGTTTCACATATTACTGGAGTAACAGAATTCTGTTTTTCTGGTGATAACAAAAATAGTGGCTTCTATTATATATTGCTAAAAATTGATTTTCACCCAAAGAGGGGGATCTTAATGTAGAGTACACAAGTATCCATACATTGTTAGTTCAGAAAAAGATATGCTATTCCATTATAGTGAATCTTCACTGACATTGTAAGATATTTTTTGGGGGAAAAAACAATACAACTTGTTATTTACATATTCAAACCTAGGGACATTGCTGGTGATATACAATCTGAAACTCGCATTGAATGGGGAGCCAGAACTTGATATTCTAACAGATGAGAAGGATATTTTGACTGATAGGATGCCAGAGAAGTAAGTTATTATGAAAAAGAAAGTATGACGTTATCATCTTGGAGAAATAAATGTGATCTCAAATTATTGGTCATGTTGCACCTTGCTGTTTAGCAAGCATATGAAGAATACTTTAGTTCTTAGTTGCCTCCAGTATGTTCTTTCCAAAATCCAAAAAATGTTTTATATGCCTTTTTTGGGAAAGGAATTGTCCAGCACCTCAGTTTTTCTAACTGCTTTGTATGATTTCTTTCACATTAGTAATACACTATATTGTCCCTATCCAGTACAATTCTCTAATTGAAATTTATTTGGCCTTAAATATTTTCTACACCAGCTATCCAGAAGAAAAATCACTAAGAGCTTACACAGCTATATTGTATCTCAACCCACGAATGAGGATATTCATTCAAGCTGAGAAAGTCAGAACCAAGCATTTGCTTTTCTGTTTTTACAGGCCCAGGTGAGTCAGCTTTGCTTACAGTTGTAAAGGCACACATTTAAATGTTCAAAGCAATGTGCTTGAAAGCACTAGGTCACCACATTACAAAAAGATGTTGAGACTTTGAAAAAAAAAGTGCAAAGAAGAGCAAATAAAGAGACAAAAACATATAATAATAATAATAATAATAATAATAATAATAATAATAATAATAATTTATTCGACTTGTATGCCGCCCTACTCCCTAAGGACTCAGGGCGGCGAACATTAAAACTGAACAAATTACAATAAAAAGAGAATTAAACAAATAAACAAGCCGAATACAATTAAAAGTAAAAAATTAAAACCCTCAATGAAGAACAGTTGTAGGAATTGGGTTGGGCAGTCTACAAAAAAGAAGGACTAGAGGGGACCTGATAGAAGTATTCCAGTATTTGAGGGGCTGCCACAAAGAAGAGGGGTCGATTTATTTTCCAAAGCATCAGAAGGCAAGACAAGAAACAGTGGATGGAAACTAATCTAGGAGAAAAGCAACCTGGAATTTAGGAAAAACTTTCTAACAGTGAGGACAATTAACCAGTGAAAAAGCTTTCCTTCAGAAGATGTGGGTGCTTCAACACTGAAGGTTTTTAAGAACAGACTGGACAGTCACTTGTCTGAAATGGTATAGGGTCCTCTAAGGTCCCTTCCAGTCTATTCCGATTGGTTGATTAACTTCTTTGGTCCCAGTGACAAACTGATTTTGATTTAGAAGAATTTATAATCTAAGACAAACTAAAATCACTCTAACAGTAAATCAATTGGGACCTAGAATTTGGAACACTTTAAATCAGATAATCACTTTAGCAACAGGAGTAGGCTTTATTTGGTTTACTCTTGCTGCTTTGAATTCTGTTTTACTGAATGTGGTTTAGAAATGTTGTTTCTGAAAGATTACTGCTTATTCAGCAAATAATTCAAATTTCATATTTTGTTTTATTTTCTAATGAACCTCTAATATTTTAATACATGAACAGATTGACTAATTGTATCTTACTTAAGGCTACATTAACAGAATCTTGAAAGTTTCAAAGTAAAATCTCGGGCTGCCTCCTTTACAAATCTGAGAAGTTAGGGTGTCTCCTTTCTGAGTCTCCTTGTCTGCCCATTAAGTAGCTGTGACTCTATTCCCTAGGCAGCCTTTCTTCCCCTTCTGTCTCAAGGTCTTTCTCACTAACCATTACAAATGCAGCATGGATTTGGAAGATTAGTAATTAATATCCTGGAACTGGTTATGGTGAGGCTACAAACAGTTCTGGAGGATAGAGGATAAACCATCCATTGATCTCTCAGACCTGCCTGTTTGAAAAATAATCATTTAATCTTACGTGAGAACAACAGATTAAATATTTCAACCAATCCCATGATACCTGGCCAGGCTGACTTATATGTTTTGCAGATATAGCCATTTTAGAGAGAGAAAGAACTAAAACCCACTTCACAGTATTCGTTAGTTTCAAATCCTACTTCAGTTATGGATTATGAAGCTGGCTTTTGAAGGCCTCTAGAAACTCCTGGGAAATTTGGCTTACTGTAGGAAAGTTGCCTTTATTCTCCTCTAAATAATTATATAGTGCAAATGAGACATGTGTGGACAGAGTTATGCAGATATCTTCATTTGTGCATAAAGAGAATTTTATATTATGTATTTGGAGCCCTGGTGGTGCATGTATTTGGAACCTTGATGGTGCAGTGGTTAGAGTGCAGTATTGCAGGCCAACTCTGCCCATAGCCTGTTTTTCGATCCTGATGCGCCTCAGATTGACTGAGTCTTCCAACCTTCCGAAGTCGGTAAAATGAGGACCCAGATCGTTGGAGGCAAAATGCTGACATTGTAAACTGCTACTACAATTTTTTTGACAAGATTTTGGAAATAGTTGACATTCCTGCCTCGTAGGGCTGAGGGGGATTGGCTCAAAGTTATCCAGCTGGCTCTGTGCCTAAAGCAGGACAAGCAGTCACAGTCCTGGTTTCTAGCCAGATGCCTTAACCATTATACCAGGCCGGCCCTTGTATGCATACTAATTCTGTGAAATTCATGTTTTATGTATTAATAGGATGTATCCATATACATCATCATCATTCAAACAAATTGCCACTCGTGAATTACAGAAGGCACAAATGGAACTAAAGGCTGGTATGCAGTATCCAATATTCATATTTTTATCCCTCCCTCCCTCCCTCCCTCCCTCCCTCTCCTCTCTCTCTCTCTCTCTCTCTCTCTCTCTATATATATATATATATATATACACTAAATAGATACTTAAGTTCTTTCCGTTATTGCTAACTTGTATTCACATTTTTTTAATGTTTTAAGTTTTTTTTCACAGCATTGTTTTTTTCTGTACCAATAAAAAAAATAGTTGACAGACATTTTCCCATTCTGAGGAAAATCTTTACAGCTACAGGGATAACCTTTTAAGCGCTTAAAAACTTAGGAACTTCTTTAATCCCTTAGTTGTTTGAAACATATCTAATTTTCACCCTTAGGAAAAAAAATAGTATGGGCTAAAGAGAAATCACTGCATCTTTTGGGGAATCAGTAGCTAATACCGCTGCGATAATAAAATACAAAAATGTTACTTTTAAAATATAAGTTGCAAATAAGGAAGAATAGCATGTGAAAACTAAACATCACAAAATATGCAAAATGGAAAAGTTTCATCTGTTTTACTTCACCCCTAAAAAGCTAACTTTGAATTGAATCCAGGCATGTTCAGAGATCAATCCCAATATAGGGAGATTTTTTTGTGCTATTCCCGTTCATGAAATTATCATAAATCAGGTGCCAACTAGAGTCAACTTTAATAGTTTTGCTTTGTATGTCACATAGATTGAAGAAACATTTCTCCCAAACAGTTTAACAAATTCTTTTGTTCATGCTTGTAGCCGACAGTGCTGTGGCAGAAGTAAAAAGCAGACTAGAACAACCTTCCTTGTCTGAAGATAGTGAGGTATTGAACCAAGAATGACATTTATATTTATCTAAAGTTTTCCTTTCAGAGATCAGTATCCTTTTTGGTATCCCCAATATAAGGCTCACTGAAATGAATTGGAGTGATAAATATGGAATTGGAGAAGTGAGATGAACACTTCTCAGCATTACATTGGCTTGTAGATAGCCATATCCCAAAAAATATTTTCTATGCCAAAAAATTTCAGCATACTTCTACATATTCAGGGTGGGCTGCTACTGGTTCACCCCAGTTCAGGCGAACCTGTAGCTAGTTATTTGGCCGGTTTGGCGAACTGGTAAATCCCACCTCTGGCTGGCCCCTCCCAGGAGTCCTCATGTGGCCTGTTTGGATACCAGGTAAGTGCAGGGCCCACACAGAGGCTTGGGGAGAGCAAAAAACAGGCCTCCCGGAGGCTACAAAAGACCAGAAAAAGGCCCATTTCCAGCCTATGGAGGGCCTCTGGAGCCCAGGAGAAGCCATTTTCGCCCTCCCGGAGGCTCAAGAAAAGCCTCCAGAGCCTGGGGAGGGCGAAAACGTCTCCTTCCCCGCCATGATGTAGGAGGCCAACTAGGCCATGCCCACCATGGCCACGCCCACCCAGCAACTGGGCAGAGAGCGGGTTGCTGATATTTTTGAAGCCCACCCCTGTACGTATTGCTTTTTTAAATGCACATTTATACTATTCTGTGGAACCTGCATTTTTTGCAACCAAGATTCTGATTTGTCTTTGGATACATATATGCTATATATAATGCATACAATGTTTATTTGAAAAACTATTGCAAACTTCATAGAACTGAATTTAAATGTTTAATTGTCAAAGGTGTATATTATTAAATGATTCTATATATTTTTATTTTATATTTACCTTTTATTTACCAATAAGTTGCTAATTCCCAAATGGCTTTGGGCAGTGATGACAAATAAATAAAAAGATGCATAATCTCTAACCTTCTATAAACTCAAAAAGGCCTATCTAAAATAAAGTGGTGATAAGGAGGATTTATATTTACTAGAGAAGACTATACCCTGAAATATAAAAGAATTTACTATCAATATTAGGTGCATGAGGCATATAAGAGGTGTTCTTTTGAAGACTTGAGGCATGGAGCAGACTATATGGCTCCAGGTAATTAAATCATGTAAGGAAGTCAAAGTAAATACTTTGATTTGGCTTGGGAAATAATCAATTCAATGTAGTAGTACTCTGCATGTGAGATGTGACATCTCTGAGCAGTTTTATTCACCATGAGGTCTGCTGTGTTTAGTTCAAGTGCAAGGTCTGCACACAAATACCATGTAGCAGTAATTCAACTTTGGGGGAATTATATGTGTATCACTGGAGCAGATTTCTCTTTACAAGTAATACACAACTAGTTTCTCCAGTATGCTTGTTACACAATCTCTGAAGCCATCAATTTGAATAGAAAGCTGGAGGAACAGCAGGGGGAGGGGACAGCATTATTTTTAAAACTATATACATCCAATTTTTTTTTTTAATTACATTTATATGCCGCCCTTCTCCGAAGACTCAGGGCGGCTTACAATTTTTGGAGCACAATCCAATGTGCTCAGCACATTAAAGGGCTTTATACTCTCGATCATTATTGTTGCAACTACGTTTCAAAATATGGCTGGAGTTAGATTAGTTTTTAATCTATGCCCTACAACAGAAGTGTCAAATTTGTGGTCCTCAGGCTAGATGCATCACACACTGGCCATGCATACCCCTGGTTTAATGAAGGTGGGGGGAAGTTGCAATACATCTCATGATGTCACGAGTTTCATGCCCAATATCTAACACAATTTCTATTTGCATTAAAAACATTAGGTAAAACAAATTCTAAGAAAAAATGTGGCCAAAACTTTAAAAGCTCTATAAAACATCAACATAAACTACGTTTATTCTTGTTTCCTGATTGGGTTAGTTAAGATAGTTAGGTTAGTTGCTGAAAAATAAAGGCTATTAACATTGATAATTCCAGGTTATTGAAAGTTTGCCTGGCAGGAGCTTTAAACAGTAGGAAATTTTTTCACATCTTGTTAATTGCCTGTTTACTACTGCCAAGTTTTCACTAAGCTATCTTAGCTTTAGGTTCATCTATTTTTAAACAATGTTTAGAAAGCAGTTTTCATTTTGGATTTCATCATGGTAATTGAAGCCTAATTATACCTCTCTAAATCATTATTTATATTCTTGGGGAATAATCCTATTACTAATCCCTACTGTGCTGAATTTTTATGCTTAAAGAGCTATGACTTCTACTAATAATTCAAAGCTTCCAGCTAAATATATGTAGTGTCCACCATATACTGGGTGCCCTGCATAGATAGCCTTACATACTCCCAAGTCAAGAAAATGAAATATTTGTGGTAATTAACTAAAGTGTCTGATGAACCTTTCTGATGGCCAGTCTACTAGAAATATGATTTTAATATAGTGGAAGTTCCATTGCTCTTTGGCAGTTTTACATGAGAGAATCCCTAAATATAATCCCTTTCAACTTCAGTTAAAAGGAATTTATAAAAGAATTATTTAGCCTGATTATTAGTGCTAACAGCATAAATCCATATGCAGCATGGGTTGATATTGTATTTATGTATTTGTAGCAATTATGTGTACATAACCTGCTCAAGCAACTCTAAGCCTTAAAATAATAGTTATAATACCTTAAAACATTGCACCCTAGCATTTTCAAACGTCTTCTGTGGTCTTCCAAATTCAGTCTTCCAAAGCCCTGTGGAAAATAGAAAAAGATGAAAGGGTGGTTCTCAAAGGATAAGCTGTTCCTTGTGAGGTGGCTGCTTCTGAGAATGTAAGGTTTCAGGAGGCCATTGTAGTCGAAAACAGAGTTTGCAATGGCTGTGGACAGTCTTCCAAAGCTCCATTTTTGCTGGCAGAAGGTTGCAGGAAGCTGTCACAGCCAAAAACAGAGCTTGGGAGCTCATTTTCACTGACAGAGCATTTGGACCACCACAGGCGCCCTGACATAAGTGATACTGAGTTGGCCATGTCCATCCAGGCCCCCTGAGGTCAAACACAACCCTGATGTGGCCCTCAATGAAATTGAGTTTAACACCCCTGTCATAGACTATATATTGTGCCTGCTTCTTCCAAAATTGATTGAGGTTCTAATTTAATTTATAAGTTGCATTCTACAAATTTAAAGTAACATCTAAGAATGAAATGTAATATTACATTGTCCTCCTCCAATTTGTTCCTTAATTTACAAGCTAAAGTAAAATGAAATGCTATCTATATGTCCTTTAGTTTAACCTAAAGCAGATAACCTTTTTGAAGCCAAGAAACTAAAGGGGCAGCAGTAGTTTTCTGATAGAATCTGATGGACTAGATATGTCTACTTTATGTTTTGGATTTTAGTTTTCATATATACCCCAACCATAAAAGGCAGAAACTGTATCATCAATATACAACTGACGGCTGTAGCTTTCCTATCCATTCTTTATCCTCAAAATGTTCTTCAAAACAAATACATTCATTCATAAACAATGAAATAACTTCTTTTTCCTTTCTGATATTGTGGGGAAAAAGTATTCGCAAGTTGTGTTTCAAGAAGTTCTGGAGGAAGAAAAGAGAGTAAGAGAAAAAAATGAAGAGAAAAAAAGGCAAGTTACCACATAATAATTTACTTTTTTGAAAAGGTATTGCAACTGAAGAAAACCAAAATAGTTTACCTTATATCACAAATAGATGTAAAAATTAGTACTATAGCCAAACTAGTTATCATAGCTTTAATTCTGCAGATATCGCATACATCTAAGACCAATAATTATTCAAATTAAGTGTTAAAATAACCTCAATTTCTTTACTTTAGTTTTTGCAATTCACACATATGGATAATGTATCTTTGTAGCACCTGTTTAGAATCTTTCAACTTACACAATTATTTGATGGGAGCACAATCATTACATGTTCAACACCATCTAGATTTGAGTCCTGCTGAACTTGATGATATTTTTTGGTCCGTTCAGCATTTTTTTCAGATTATTTTTTAATTAAGCCTTTATTATTTATATAGCTAAATAACTCGGCATTGAACCTACGTAATACTCCTTTTCCTTCCTTTTTTTCCTACAACAACTATATGAGATTAGTGGAGCAAAGTTACTTTCATGCCTAAAGCTGGACTAGAATCCTCAGCTCCTTAAATGTCATTACCTCGTGCTCAGTTTTCCTCCATTCCTACAGTGAACACATTGGTACAGTATTCTTTCCAAATGGTACAGAATTAGTATTCCAGTTAATCCAAAAAGCTATGGCTTCACACCTCTTAATTCCAGTACTTCCAGTCCTGCTAACGTTAGCAAGAGACTCCTGGGCCAAGCTAGATTCTCTGCCATTGATGTTTCACTATATATATAGTTAGTATGTATGTATGTATGTATGTGAGTGCAGGTATATGGGTGTATATTAAAAGGAGACAAAGAAAGAATTTTTCCCCTCTTTATTTTGTTTCTTTTTAGAAATCTGAAAAGACCGAAAAGGCTATTCATAATATTTGGAATAAACATTCAAAACAGAAGTCAAGATGGAATGCTTATCTATAGCAATAATCGCTTGATCAGAATGTTCGAGAAATTGGGATCATGGAAAAACACAGGACCATAGTAAGTTTTCTTCTTTAACCAGTAAGAATCACTTTTCTGTATTGCTAAAAATATTTTATTTACTTTTATTTGATTTAATTGGATTGGCTATAGACAAAATTTCTGATTATAAATAAAAATTATAAAGTATTTTTAAAAATACTAAGCAGAGAATTTCTGAAATTCGATATAAATAAAAGCATTTAGGACTAAAGTCATGATCCATTGTTTCATATTTAACACCCATTTTCATTCTGCAGTTTTGGTGCTGGAGCTGTGGGGATTATAGATGTACCATTAGATATTATGGAACCGACACACAACAAGCAGGCTTTTGCCAACATTAAGGAATACAGGCACTTGCTGAAATCAATGGAAAATTATCTTATTCAATACTGGAAAGACATGGGGATAAGTAAGTAGTCACAGTTGAAGATGATTTGCACAACCATTGCCTCATGTTAGTTCTGTTAAGACACTCTGCTTCAGTGAGACACTTGAGGGCTTGAATGAGACTCACAGTCATGCACACCAGCCCTGATGCCATCTTCTCACTCCTTTTCCACATTTATCAAATAACGCTTTTACTTGTAATTCACTTGAAGGCAAATAGGAGCCTTCACAGGATGGGGAAAACAATAAGGCAGAAAAGAGAAACCATTTCTGATTTTGCTCCTTCGGTGTGGAAAATGGAAAAGGCAGAAATGCTATGTCCATATTCAAGTAATATGCATATATAATGTTTCCCGGAATGTAGATATATAGTATACCAGTAATGTAATATAAGAAATTACTACATGGAATATCTATTTTGTTAGTATTATTCAGAACTTTCATTACTCAGTTATGAGAAATGGGCAGGGGTAGAATAATGTTGTTTCTTCCGAAAGATTACTTATTTTGGCTCCTTTATAGCCAGTAAGCTGTGGCTCTATTTCTATAAGGCTAAACTGTTAATATCACAACTGCTTATGATAAAAATAGGAACTGCTTTTGGTGATTGCTAGATAGTATTGAGATAGGGTCACAAATAAAGGATCTGGTGTTTATCCCCCTATTGGATGACACTGATAGATTCTCCACTTTGCCTCATTTAACATTCCCCACCCCATTTCCGGCCCTTACCCAATGCACTGGGCCTTATAATAGCAATAGCACTTAGACCAGCCGTGGGCAAACTATGGCCTGGGGCCGGATCCGGCCAGTTCGGCTGTTCTATCTGGCCCGCGGAGCCAAAAGAGCGGAGGGTTCTCTTGCTCTCCCAGAAGGCTACGTGAAGTAATCTAACTTTGAATTTATATTAGTTCACACAAACACTCCATCCATGCTTTTGTTCCAGCCCTCCGGTCCAATTTAAGACCCCATTGTGGCCCTCGAGTCAAAAAGTTTGCCCACCCCTGACTTAGACTTATAGTGCTTTACAGCCCTCTCTAAGCGGTTTACAGAGTCGGCATATTGCCCACAACAATCTGGATTCTCATTTTACTGATCTCAGAAGGATGGAAGGCTGAGTCAACCTTGAGCCTGGTGGGATTTGAACTGCCAAATTCCAGGCAGTCGATAGTCAGCAGAAGTGGCCTGCAGTACAACACTCTATCCACTGGGCCACTGAGGCTCTTATAATACTAAGCAAGCAACATTGATTCTTTCCTGGTGAGACAAGTGGTAACTCTGCCAGGATTTGAATCCCCGATAGTATGATGACTACTACTTTTGCCTTAGGCATAAACCCAGCTAGCTGACCTTGGGCTAATCATTTTCTCTCATCCCTAGAAAAAGGCACTGGAAAACCACTTATTTTTTATTTATTTATTTAATTGGATTTATATGCCGCCCCATCTCCGGGAGGACTCGGGGCAGCTTACACAGAAATATATAAACAATAAATACAACATTTATCAAATTATCTAATCCAATTATAAAAATCTAATTAAAATACTCTTTAATTAAAATTCCCAACCCTGCTCAGTCCAGGCCGGCCTGTGCAAACAGCCAAGTCTTTTTTTTTTTAATTACATTTATATGCCCCCTTCTCCAAAGACTCAGGGCGGCTTACAATTTTTGGGATACAACCCAGTGTGCTCAGCAATAGCCTTCATTCAATTGTACATGCCTGCTTATTACTAAGCGGCATTTTTACAAGGTCAGCTAATTGCCCCCAACAATCTTGGGTCCTCAATTTACCTACCCCGAGAGGATGGAAGGCTGAGTCAACCTTGAGCCTGGTGGGATTCGAGCCTACAGCAGTTGTAGGCAGCTGGAACTTAAGTGCAGGCAATTAACAGCCTGAGCCACCAAGGCTCAGTCTTGAGATCACGGTGGAAGGAGCGCAGGTCTGGGGCCAAACGCAGCTCTAGAGGTAACTGATTCCAAAGGGTGGGTGCCCCCACAGAAAAGGCCCTCTCCGGGGGACCACCAATGGACATTGTCTGGCCGACGGCACCCCCAGGAGGGCCTGCCTGTGGGAGCGTACCGGGCGATCGAACCTCGATGCTGGTAGGAGGCGCTCCTGCAAGTACCCCGGACCCAAGCCATGCTGCTAAAAAAACTGCAGACTTTGCCATCTCCAGGAATCGAAACTGACTTGAAGGCAAACTCTCCTCCCCCACCATTTTTTTTACCTCTTGTATTGTAAATTCGGCTGGATAGATTCAAGTTTTTACTTAACAAGGGCTCACTGTAGTGACAAGATTATTGTTGTGAATGCACAATTATAGAAGACCTTAACTTATTTCATCTTAAGCCTCTAGAGGAAAACTGGTATACCTATGAAATTTATAAATAAAATGCAGGTGGATCGTGGTCATTTTGTATGTTGTGTAAGAGAGTTTAGAATTAGTAAGATCAGGTTGGAAATTGTAGAATAAATATGCTTGAAAATTAAGTTATGTTGATTCCCTTTAACATTGTTAAACCAAACAATTTCAAGGTTTTTTTTCAGTTTAAATATGACATGGTTCTCAAAAAACACAAAAATTATGAACTTGAACTCTGTTTAAGTGCCCAGGTTGCCATTACACTACTGTCTTTTGGAGAAACTGCTTTTTGACCTGTTCTTGTCCTTGTTCCGGACTATAACCCAGCAATCTTCATAGTTTTCCAACCCAAATTGATCAGATGGGGGTTATGATTGTTCTTTCACTGCAACGTATAATGTAATATTGAAACTATTTATTTTCTAAGGTCAAAAAGGAGAAAAGTTCTGGAATGATTTTGGATATCTAAGTGATAAATGGTGTGAAAGACCTTCTGAGATAGTTCAATATAAAAGAAGACGAGCAGCAGAAATTCCTTACATTGTGCAGTGTGGTGAGTTTCTATAGCTAGGCAGTTTGAAAAGAAAAAAAGGAGTAAAAATAGAATTCAGTGAATGTTTCTAAAAAGCCTCTTTTTCCCTTTTACTTCAAAGAAGAGAGTTGGAGCTCTCCTCTTCACAGGTGCTGCATACAGCTGTATTTTTCACTTCTTCACTGAAAAGGTCCTCTTGTAAACACTTCTTTTGTTTCATTTTTGCTGCCTTTAAAAGCAAACTATCAGGCAGCAGGTGTAAAATATTTCCTTCATGTTTTATTATAAAGTTAGCAGCATATAACAAATGCCTTTGTTGGCCTCACAGTAGAATAAAAAGGATTACAGGCAAGTATACTATTTGTTGAGAACTGTTCAGATAAAAAAAAACCCGCTTATTTATTTTTTTTCTTTTAATCTCTTCATGTGGTGGCATTCCTGGGGATGTTGAGATGGAAGAGAGATACACAAACAAAAATTGAATTTTGTTTAATTGTTTGATCTATTTTGACAGGATCTTGTTCAGCCTTGTATTTTTTCAAAGTGCAGCTTAAGATTTTGTAATATCCATATTCCTACCTACCTCATGTAATTCATGAAATTTTTGTTTTGCTTTCCGACTTCTGGTTTTCATTTAGGCAACCATATGCCTATATTTTAGCAATCTTGATCTCTTGATCCACCTTACCTTGTGGGAAAAAACATCCCTAGATGATATGTGTGGGGAAGGGGGGCACAAGCACAATTTTAGTTGGCTGGGATTGTGAATTAGTCCAATAAATTGTGTTGTAGAGGATTATCCTCCCTATTTTGCATGTGGTGGGTACTATACAGATATGGCCACTGTGTCATTAAACTTCAGTAAAGAAATCCGAAGTTGCCTAACATGATCTATGTATCACAGAGATTTATGTGATTGTGATTGAGAATTACATGTATCCCTTTTGAATATCTTAGGTACAACTCCCAGAGTATTACAAGAAAAGTTCTAGTATATTTAAGGGCAAAATCATTACACGTAGACCTTGCTTTAACAACTATCCCATTTAGCAACTATTCAAAGTTACAAAGTACTGTCAAAGTAACCATCCAGAATTGGAAGCAAAGACTTGGCTTCTGGAAGGTGGCAGTGATAGTAGGAGCCACAGAGGGATTGTCCTCATAGCATTTACAGCATTTCTAATGCATGTTTAGGTCTGGACTAAGGCTGGGTTTGGTTTGGACCTTGATTTGGACCTCTTAGGGTTGTTCTTATGTTCCAGGAAGAGCAGGCTATAGGAAGGGCCATGTGCCGATGTAATGTGCACACCACTCTGTGGACCTGCAGCCTTTGGGGAGACAGCCCTTCTATATATTGTGTTTTCTTTGCAACTGGCATTTTTTCACTATGGATTTTTGTTCGGTGGGATTTGTCAATGGCTTGTGTTGGGAGAGACAGAGGAGTGATCTTTATTGGCTGCCAGGCTTGGCTAGTGACCAATGGCAGTGGTGGATTCAGTTCTGGGCTGAGGGAACCCAATTGCACAACAATGATGGAATGTGACCCTGTCAGCTGCTGGCAGTGAGAAAGTGGTTGAGAACCTTGAATGAAGTGGATTATCTGAATTTCTTTCAGTCAGTAATCATATCTAGATATGGGACAAAGCAATATTGGCATACTTAAGGATGATCTCTGAAGACAGTGGGATGTGGGTTTTAAATCCATTGTTGCCCTTCTTGACCTCTCTGCAGTTTTTGATACCATCAACAATGGTATCCTTCTTGATTGACTCAAGGGGTTGGGAGTGAGCACATAGTATTGTGCTAATTTGCTGCTTTTATCTGGAGTCAATTCCAGTCAGTGATAATTGGGGGAAAGAGTCCCACCCTCAGCCTCTGCTATGTGAAGTGTCATAGTGTTAGATGTTCTCTCTGGTCCTATTTCACGTTTACATTAGGCCATTGGGTGACCTCTTCCATCATTATGGGATAAGGTATCATTAGTTTGCTGATGATATCCTATTACATATTTGTTCCATTGACAAAATATCATGGACATCATCCCAGAGTCTGGAGGCCATGAGGGTCTGGATAAAGAACAATGGGATTCAAATAAATCCTGGCAAGACTGATTTGGGGACTTGCCAGTTGTAGAAATACGCCATTGTTGGTGATAGATGGGGGTTGTGCAGCTCCAAATGGACACTATACACAACCTGGAACCTCTTGGGCCCTCATTTCCTTTTCAAGGAGCAAGTGGAAGTTGTGATTAGAACAGCCTTTACACAATCTCACATTGTGTACCAGTTGCATCCATTCTTAGATTGGAAGGCTCAAAGTTACCTAGCCACCTCCCAATTAAACTATTCTAATGTTCTCTACATGGGGCTGTTTTGAAGAATTTTTGGAAAATTCAGATTATGCCAAATACAAGTTGCATAAGTCGTTATGTGTGTCTCTAGAATGACACATGTTATACAGTATTTATCTTTAGGGTTACTAGTTTGTTTCTAAGCTTATTCCATAGATTTGGGAAAATATTTACAGTTCTAATTGTCTCTAAACAAGTACTACTAAGTAAGGAAGTAATTAATTATATTAAATGTATTGTTTTAATCTACTTTTAATCTACCTATAATCTTCTTTTAATAAAATCTAAATTTAAATTGAATGCAGTTTTTGTTCTGGTTGTTCTAACTTCTTTTGATCTTTTCTCCACTGACTTTTATTAGAGGGTAACTCATTCAAAGACTAAGTGAAATCCAGAGATCTGGGAAAATATGCTCTTTAAATATGTATTTCAGTTTTGAGTAGTATTGCATATTTGATAGTAGTTAGTCAGCTTAGGTTTTGATTAATATTTGGATGGAAATCCCAGGCTGAAGCTACATTTAAAAAAAGGGCAATGGCAAACTGCTTCCGTATTGACTTCAGGGAAACGTTATTTATTTATTTGATTTGTCAATCACTTACAAGATAATAAGTATAAGGGTAAACATAGTTATGAATACATGAAATGAATACATATAAGAAAAATAAAAGAAACAATAGGACAGGGACAGTAGGCACGTTGGTGCACTTATGCACGCCCCCTACAGACCTCTTAGGAAAGGGGTGGGGTCAATAGTAGAAAGTCTAAGGTTAAAGTTTTTGGGGTTTGGGGAAGAAACCACAGAGTCAGGTAGAGTATTCCAGACATTGACCACTCTGTTGCTGAAGTCGTATTTCCTGCAATCAAGATTGGTGCGGTTAACCTTGAGTTTGTATCTATTGTGTACTCTTGTATTGTTATGGTTGAAGCTGAAGTATTCATTGACCGGAAGGACATTGCAATGTATGATTTTATACACTATACTTAGATCGGACCGAAGACGGCGTAGTTCTTGGTTTTCTAGGTCTAGAATTTCAAGTCTAGTGGCATAAGTTATTCTGCAATGAGTAGAGGAGTGTAGAACTCTACTTGTGAAGTATTTCTGGACTTTCTCAACTGTGTTAATATCAGATACGTGATACGGGTTCCAGATTGATGAGCTGTATTCGAGTATTGGTCTAGCAAATGTTTTGTATGCCCTAGTTAGTAGTGTGATGTTATCAGAGAAAAAGCTACATAGGCTTAGGTTAACAACTCTTAATGCCTTTTTGGCTATGTAGTTAAGTGGGCTCTAGCACTTAGATCATTAGAGATGAGTATTCCAAGGTCCTTGAAGGAGTTTGGATCATCAACAAGGTCTTGACTATTCAGCTTGTATTTTATTTTCTGATTTTTTTTGCCAATATGTAAGACCGAGCATTTATTTGTTAAGATTTGAAGTTGCCATTTGTTTGACCATTCTGATCCATAGTCGAGGTCTTTTTGAAGGGTAGCAGTATCGTCTGTGGTGTTGAATAGCTTTACATCATCAGCAAAGAAAACGCAGTTGCTCTTAATATGATCACAGAGATCATTTATGTAGAGTATGAAAAGAGTTGGTCCTAGATCACTGCCTTAGGGGACAGGTACAGAATTTGATAGGACGCTCCCAATTTTGACCATTTGTTGTCTGTTTGACAGAAATGCTTCTATCCAGTTGTGCAGTTGTCCAGAGATGCAATAAGATCTTAGTTTTAGTAGTAGCTTGTCGTGTACCACTGAATCGAAGGCTTTACAGAAGTCAGTGTAGATTGCGTCTATTGCTTTGCCCTGATCGAGTTGTGTAGTCCATATGTTTTTGCAGTGTAAGAGTTACAGATTACAGGATAGTTTTTTTTTCTGAAACCAAATTGTTTATTTGAGAGTAGGTTGTCCTTGCATCTTACATACATATACTGTATGTGAATAGAGATTGCCAATCAAGTGATGAGAGATCGTTGTCTATAAGATCAGTTGCCTTTTTTGAAGTTATAATTGAGGATAACGTGATGATTTTTGTGCAGATGTATGTTGAGACAAAAGTCAATCATGTTGTGGTCACTGTTGGAAAAGGATTCTTTAATTTGTATTCCGTAAACTACACAGATGTGATTACCAGGTGTTGATTTCAACTTGAAGGAAAATATACACTCAAATGTTTCTAAGCTAATTTCAGATAAATAATAGTACTATTCTGAAGGAAAAGTCCATATCTTAAGTAATATTTTCTGATTTGTGAAATAGGTATTATGTTCCTAATAAAACAAATTATAGAGTTTAACGTTCCATGTAAAATCAACTTCATAATTAATTTTGGATTAATTCTGTTAATTCATTAGATGTTTGCCTCAAATGGAGACTCTTGTCACTTAATACTGATATAAATAATGAAGTTCATGACATCTGGAACTGTGGAAGAAGTCCCAACTCTCTAGAAAATAAGTAAGTAGTAATATTACAGTAAATGTGCACTCTTTCACTGCCAACAGAGTTCCTTTTCTCTGCACTGTTCCATTAAGTGTGCATGACATCAGACTTCAGACTGGTAATTATTTTTATATTTGTTCCAACTATATTTTATGTCTCTCAAGATTGTTGTAATTATAAATAGTTTCTAATACACTGCTATTTAAGTCTATAATAGGCATGTTCCTAAAGTCAACAGGAGAACTTAATGAGTAAACCACTTAAAATATGTCCTCAAGTTATTTTGGTAAAAGAATATTACTATTATAAACATTGACTATAGGAATTGTTGAAGAGCAAGTGTTCAAAGAAGCTTCTAGTCTTTGCAATTAGGAAATTATTTACCTTTATTGAGTAAATATTCTTGATTGAATATTTAAATAGAACAGGTAAGAGCAAAATATTTAGAGCAATATTTGTTTAAAAAATAACACAAGAGCATTTAGAAATCATGGAAGGACAACATTAAGATATTAAGTGCACCATATTGTACATAGCTCATGGAACACTAGGTCAGAACAACAAAATATTAATATCAAATATTTTACATGCAATACTGTATAAAGTATATATTTGCCTTGTATTTTCATTTATTTGTTATGAAGTACTATATATACACACACATATAAAAAAACTGAACACAAATGCACATGTTCAGTGACTGAGGGTTTAGTCTTTTATTATGAGTAGCATGAAACCATGTGCAAAGCCATTCGACTATAAGTGTCCAAGACATTTGCAAAACCAGGAGGTCCAAGACAAAACATAAAGGAGACCATAATTATTTCTATAAATAATGTATTTTTTCTTGCAATTTGATAGGTGCAGTATACCAGAGAATTTGCCCAGAATCCCTTTGGGCACATTCAACCCAACTCATTATTTGAATAACAAAGAAAAGCTATTAATTGATTCCATTCAGAGAAATAAAAGGAAAGTGGAAAACCTGGTGAGTTATTATATAAATTATCATAAAGATGAATATGTTTTGTTCCAAGAATTTATCTGGCTAGAATTAAGTAATTCCATTTTTTATTAAATCATATAGAATCCTATACATGCTTTGAATAATTAAAATGTTGGTATTTTTGAAGGTAGATGATTTTGAACACAAAATTAAAGTAGCATCCCAAATGCACCAAATTGCTAGAAAGGATTATTTGTCAAGACAATCTAAGAATTATCTGACCTAGGGATCCCCAACTCCTGGACTGCACCCCCCAACTAGGCCTTAGCAAGTTCGTAACTGGGCTGCAGAAGTGGCAGATGAGCGCATGTATGCACATAGCTCCACTTCTGTGACCAGTAGGTGAGCATGCATGTGCAGTCCCATTTGTGCTTGCCCACCGCTCTCACGTACCCATTCCCTCTCCTCACCACCTGGTCTGGAAAGTCGAAAAGGTTGGGGATCGCTGATCTAACCCACTTCACAGCGTAATGTTTTTGGCCCAAAAATAAATCAGAAAAACTAGACTACACATTCTCTTCCTATGATCCAGCATGACTAAATGTAAATACACATATGTATGTCTCTCATAGAATAAGAACTGCCTTGCTCAAATTTCCGTAAACTGAAAACTATATAGGTAGATGAAATGGATCAAATTGCATTAAAATGAAAGGAGGAGAGAGTTGGCAGAGAGAGTTGAACTGCATTCTTGTAATGTGGATGCTTTTGTCCATTGTTTTTATAGCTTTTATTTCAATGGGAAAGAAGTTGTGTAGACTGTTGTATAATTAAATATAATAAATTTGGTAGAAATAAGTTCAGTAGAAGGATTTGCTCATATAAATTCTGGTTTTATTAAAAATACCTGTAACTTTTTCAATACATTTCAAAATGTCTCAGAAAGCCAATTACAGATTGGAAGATCTGTGGCAAATGGTTTCATCTTAGGAAGTTGAAATTTTGAATAAAGGGAAGGAATGGTGTTAGACAATGATGCCCCTTCCTAGATTAGATGAAACAGTATACTTACAAGAAGTTTAACTCATTTTTTAAGATACTCAGACAGATAAAATGACCATGCTAAATGCATAGAAAAAGCAAAAATTTCCTTGAGCTGCAGTCCCCAATATTTGCCCCAAAGGGGCACAGAGGAGATATTATGCTACAGTCAGGATATTGGTCCAAAAGTCTTAGTGATTCCTACTCCAGTTGATAAATGACTTTCTAAATATATAGTACGGTTAGAGAACCTATATTCCAAACTTCCAGACACTTTCTATAAACCTTGAAAGATACTTGAAAGTGGCAATCAGAAAATCACTAACATTCTGACTGTAATATTATTTAAAATTCTGTTTCTATCTACATTGAGATTAGGAATGGAAAGTTTTTATATATTATCTAGGGATGTCATTGTTTGATTGACTGATTTGTATTCTGTTGTTTGTACATAGTAAGTGTTCAAGGTGGCAAATAATAGAACTTTTCCCCCTGAGTTTCCCCATTCATAATAAAGTTGTTATTTGAAAGAATGAAAAGTAAAAATACATACCTTTTGTGTCATTTTTACAGCAACTTTGTTTGATTCAACCACATAAATTTTCTAAGCATACAGATGACAGCAAAACTCCTGCTAAGGATGTGAGTAATTTGGACTGCAATTCTATATATAACTTCCTTGGGAGCACATATCATTAATATCAGTGAAAATCAGAGATAAGCTTCAGAACTGAATCTAATGTGTAGTTTAATCTTGTATGGAAATACATCTGATGCTTTTTAAAAAAATTATCAGAACAGCTGTAACTGAGAATGAAAATCTAAACTTTATTTAGATTAAACTCAGAAGGAAAAAAAGTAAAACAAAATAAATATTAGTATGTACAAAATACATAATTATTCACATTATAGTCCATTTGATAAATCTATTTCAGTATTTCTTAGTCAAATATTATATGGTTGATAAAAGTAGAAATAATTACAAAACATGCTTTGGAAAAAAATCAACTGGGATTCAAAAATATTGTCAACTATCAGCAACTAAACTCAGACAACACTAAAAATTCCACAGTTCAATCCTGAACAACAAATATTCTGTAGTCAACAAAACTGATATCTTCAATCATTTATGCAAATATACACATGAGCGCAAGACCTATTCTACATATTTAAGGTATGTTATAATGATGTACTGTACTTTGTCTTAATGGGTAAATGTATTTCCTTAATTAACTAAAACTGCATCAGCCACAAGTACATAAGAGGAATCATCTGTTAGAAAAGTTATTTTTTTCAGTACTACAAAGTTAAATTGGGATTTAGAAACCAAGAGGAGACCCCATTTTGCAGCTCTAGTTTGTAAATCAAGCAAAAAAATAGAACACCCATATTCTAATTTCTACTTAGACAAGCAATTATCCAATAGAAAAGAAATGATTATATTAATCCTATGCAAATATAACCAGTAGAAACATAGAATCTCAGGCTATTCAGTACGTTAAACCAGAGTACCCAACCTTTCCTGCTTTATGGACCATTAGGGAGATAGAGGGACATTGCATGTGCTTGCCCTCTACTCAGGCAAGTGGGGGATGTATGCATGTGCGCGCTTATCCGCCAATTCCTCAGCCCGGTTCTGTATGGCTCAAGGCCCAGTGGTGGATTGCTGGAACCCCTGCTTAAAGTAATCCATCAAGATATGGTGTTTAGGATGATTTCTAGAACTACCATATAATTTTAGGATCATATTTTTTCCCCAAGAAGCAAGCTAAGGAACTGACAGAATTGAAAGTTTGGAGGAAAATAACCATATCCAGGCTTAAAAGTGATATTGGATTGTTGTTTTCTTGTTTTCAAAAAAAAATGTCTGGAAGAATGTCTGCCAGAAGACTTTTTATAAAGATTCATCTCAAGCTTACAGACACCCATCTACGAACAATGCAAGTAAAGGACATATGCAACAGTCAAATTATCGAAAGCAAGCATTGGCAACAGAAGCAACTTGCTCACAAAGAAGGCGTCAGTTTTATCAGGATGAAAAAAAAATCCCCATGGCAGATAGAAAGAATCACAGTACGCCAAAGGTATATTTCAGAATGCTGAAAAGAAAAGCCTGACAATAGTTAACATGTGCTTAATCATTTCTATTGTAATACAATGCAAGTTTTGTTTTCATTATGGGATTCTGTTAAATAGATTGCTTGTGTAATATCAGATGATTTGAGAAAGAAACCTTTTTTTTTAACTGCATAGGTCCGTGATGGCGAATGGCATGCAGAGCCATTGGTGCCGGCATGCGAGCTGCAGGCAAACTTACCTCACTGCACATGTGCGTACCTCACAGTTGATTTTCGGCTGGTTTGAGGCCTTTTTCGGCCTCCTAGAGGCTTGAGGAAAGTTTCTGCAGGCTTTGAAGGTTGAAAACTAGGCCCGTTTCATCACTTCCTGTTTTTTCAGAAATACCGGAAGTGACAATATGGGTCTAGTTTTCACCCTGCAAAGCCTGGGAGGCCGAAAATCAGCTGTGAGGCCCAGTGCAGGGAAGGGGGCAGGGTGGGAGAGTGGGGATTGCGCGCACCTGTGTAGGGGGTATGGGGGGGCACGCATTGCCTTCTGGGTGCTAGCACATGAGCGCAAGCGTACAAGCGCATGCACAATTTTTGTCACAGGAGCCCAAAAAAGTTAGCCACTACTGGCATAGGTAGTCCTTGACTTATACCCAGTCATTCCAAGTTACAGCTAACCCAAAAAAGGGACTGATAACCCAGGTTCTTTGGGAACATGGCAACATGGCCACATTTATGATGGTTGCATCATCCCACAATCACCTGACCACATTTTATGATGGTTTTGCTTACAAAAACATGCTCATAGGGAACATGACCATGTTTAATGACCATAGTATTCTTTTATGGACTGCAGCATTTGCCTTACAACCTTGGCATTGCTTAATAACTGTCACAAAAAAGACTACAGACATAAAACATATGACCATCACATTTTATGACCGTAATGGGCAAGCTCCAATATGGTCCTGTGTCAAGGATTACTTATATTCTTTTTATTTTTATTTCTATTTGATTTTTTCTGCATGTTCTATTTTTTCATTTTGTTCCTTTATTTGTCCAATTTGTACTAACTTTTATCTTTTTTTATTGTAATTTTTAAATAAAATTACTATTTAAAAGATTTCAGGGGAAAACAGACTTATCCACAGAGAAGGGCAGGGCATAAGACATTTAATAGGGAGAGAGAATGTTAGAATGAAGTCACATCTTGAGATGCTTGAACAGATGTATAGATACATATATTTCTTTATACACTTACTTGCAAGCTAGCTACAAATCACATATATAATAATGCATCTAATGCTTTTTTTTCCAGTGCAATTAATTCACATTTTATATCTAGTCTAATAGGTGTTCGTATGGAACATAAACCTATCTGATCTTATTTCAATAAAGAGTATTTTAAAGTAACCTTTTAAAACTTCAGACTGGTAAAGTCTTCAGACTGGTGGCTTATGGGAAGTGAGAGATGGAGAGGTACAGGCATTTCAGATGTTGCACATCTTGCCTTCCTCTCAGGATTCAAAGACTGTGAGTTGAGTAGATCCTATTCTTGTTTTTCCTTTCTACGTTCCTCCTTCCTTTCTCTCTACATATCACCTTCCTTCTCCCCTTGCTTTCCATCTCACTCTCAGACTACCTTTGTTGGGTCTTATAATGGATAGCCTGTTTATACTGTACATGGTACAGTTGCAAACATGCATCTACTTAGTTTTGGTAATAGGTAGCCTGCTGATCCCAATCTTGTGCCATCGTGATTCTGTCCCACATATGTGGGGATTATTAGGTTGGGCAGGTTGCATTAGACAACATCATATGTCCAAATAGTTTTTGTGCTACCACATTGTACTGTTTACAGTTTAAAAATGAGTAAACAACTGTAATAACATAAGAAGCCTAGGATGGGGGATGGTGTTGGTAAATTCAAAGCTCATTTGAGAACATACTTTTGTTGTATTATCTTATTATTTGCATAATAAATCACAAAATTACTAATTTTAAATCAAGTAAGACAGTTAAACAGAAGAAGAATGTGGAAGAAATTGACTACAATTTAGGGCATTTATGCCCTAAAAGATTAGCATAGGAAGCTTTCATAAATGTTGAAGTTGCTTATTTAGTGTTTACAATTGATTTAAATTGGTGAATAATTTGAACAAGGCAGTTCTTATTTTATGAGTCCAATACTTATCCTTTCAGTTTTCATTAATTATTATTAAATAATTCTCATACAGATACTACCTTCAGTATGTTTTGAAAGGTTGTGTTATGAAGAACCTGAATTGAAAATTGAAACAGAGAACAAGCCAGAAATCATTTATGTAAGAGCCTGTTTGTTTTGCTTTGCTTTTCCTCAGTCTGACCCCATACAATTACATTGGGTGGTGAGTAATCTTGCCTAGACCAGTCTCGGACAGAATGACTATCATCCATATAAAGTAGCACTGGGATATATGTCTGTGTGCTAGCTTTGCTGGAAAAAAAATCAGAAGTGTTCTGACAGACCATTGGAGTTATGTTGGGCTTGAATAACATGAGACCAGAATGCAATGGAATAGTTGCAAAAAACTAAATAGCAGAGAGAACAGAAAAGCTAAGACTGGAATATACCACTTTGTGTTGTTACGAATAATTTGAGCAGTTAAAAGGTCATTTTTTGGATTTGAGATGATTAATCAGGTGTTACATTATTGTGTATTTTTCCTTTAGCCTGTGTTCTATATTTTGTCCTCCTCTTTTACTTTTAAATAGTTGTTAATTGCCCTATTCTATACTGGTATTTGGCCGCAGTAAGCTTTGACTCACTGACAAATAAATGAAGACTCAAATTAAGCTTGATTTTGGTAACTATGGACTACCCATGTAGTTTTCTTGTATACAGAAGTTGTATACTGTTGTCTTCCTCTGGATGTTTGTTCATCTTCCAGAGTGAACCCTTGAATTTCCTGTTTCGTCACTAGAGAACTGACAAGGTCCAACAAGGTCCCACCCCACTTCTGGGGAAGGAGACAAGAAATCATCTGTAACTGGCTAGATGCTTCCAATTATTATAATGTTCTTCTTGTGATTGTTACTACTAAAATATTTATTTAACATACTGGAAAGTAAATATCTCATTCACTTGTCTTTCTTTATTATAACCTTGCAACAAAAGAAGTTTTCATTACAGATAATATAGCATAATGTTACTCAGTTAGGTACATCCAACTTACTAAAATTCTGTTTTGAAATCTTCTTTATTTTTATTACTTATGACTCATCTGTCTTGAATGTTTATCAGAAATACTGTATATTCTGTCTCTAATGAAGAAAAAGACAGTCCCCAAACAATTATGCTGGTGTAATTAGCACATGCTTGAAAGAATTAACCATTGTCAGTTAATTATGTTACCGCATTTCCCCTAACTAGTCTAAAAGAATATTAGCATTTGAAGGTACAATTTTACAGGCACTTTGGAGACTGAAGTGAGGTAGCATTATGGAAAAGAAAACTAATGACTTCCAGAAAATAATGCAAAACAAACATTTTAGAATAACTTAAGAATCATTTGCATCATAAAATGCATAGTAGCCAGAGATTAAAATAAATGTTTGCATTCTCAGAGTCTGTTTGAAATGTAAATGTGATAGTAAATCTTTGTTGTTTTCCTGGGTGTACTACATATAGTACACCCAGGGAACCTTGAAGAAAGAGTTACAATTCTTTATTCCCTAGCATCAAATTAGGAGGAAAACTCATTTTTTTAAAATACTTCTTAATAACTGATGGCCTACAAGCAAAAGAGTTCCTTGCATGGGGGAAGTGAGGGAAGGGGGAGCACATAGGATGGCAAATATCTCACCTCTTACTTGCTTTTATAAATGGAGCAAATGGTTATTTCTAACCTATAGTTTCCAAGAGAATAAATAAGGAAATATATAGTTATTCCTCCAATGCAAAAATTAAAGTGTGTGAATAATAAATTTTAAGTTGAAGTTAATTATTTAGGAGTTGCATGCTACTTCTTTATAACCAAAGTGGTTTACTGCAGATTACATCATCTGATAGTGAAACTGAAGATCTGCCAAAGGATGAATTGTTTGCAGGGTGTGTTTTAATGAAAAAAGGTAATGTTGATGTTGAATTCTGAATTTCTTGCATGTGGACTAAAGCTAACAATCTCTACCTCCAGATGTTGTTTTACATTTCAAATACACTAAAGGGGGAAGAGGGGATTATTGGATGAAAGATTGCATAACTTGGGAATTTTCACTTTTTTGTTCAATTGCTAATATATGCTCTCTGAGTAAAAGGTAAAAAGAATTGACGTACTAGGATACTGTATAATCAAATCATCAAAATGGCCATTAGAATGTGTTTACTAAATGAACTACAAAGAACTCTTTAAGCCTGTATTGTAGATGGCAACCACAGTTATAATATATATGGTATTACAGGCATATTCTAATATGATATGCATTCATTTAAAATAGTACTGCTGTATGGTATTAAAGGAGGAAGGAAAAGTTTTTCTTGCTATCTAATAATGCTGAGTGATCAGGAATGAAAGACATCTCTAATCTGTGCCCTGCAGCAGCTAGACAACAGTGGTTTAGACACTATTCTCATAGTATAATATTGAATGGGTTTTTTTTTGCACATTCTGTAATTGTATTATGGAACCTCTTTCAAAATGTGAACTTCCACATGAGACTTTTCATGTTCTAAATAATTGGAAATCATAATGAGCTCATATTAGTCAAGCCATGACCAAGTTCAAATTCTTGGACCATTTATCAGCTAATATAACCAATTAACACATTAACTATATTTTCCACTCATTTTTTTCAAACCCCCAACTTCCAGGAAGTTCTCCAGTTTTCTTATCATGTCCGTCTGGTTAAATCCATTGATTAATAACTTTGTTTATTATTGTCTTAAATGTTTAAACCACATGAAGAAAAACAGGAACAGCATGAAGAAACATCTGACAGTTTCCTTGGTTTAAACAAGCATGGAAAATCTAAAAAATGGTTTAAGCTATCAGCACACTCAAAAAGGTGAGTGTACTAGAACACTTGGAAGACAAATTCTGGATTTCTGCTATTAGCACTGTTTAATGTTAGCCTAGGATTCAGAAGAATCAGTCAAGTCCAATTCGGCCACAGAACTGCGCTACATGGCTTTGATTGGGTTATTCAGCCCAATCTAGTGAATAGAGGGAATTGATTTTTGGGGAGAAAAGGGAGAATGTGCTGCAATGTATGTAATTTCAAAATGCTAGAGGAAAGGCAGGATATGAAATTAATGAATACGTGAAATACATACTCTATATAACATTGCAATATTTTTAATGACAACAAAGTGAAGATATTGTTTTGGTTGCATATAAAAACATGGTTAAAATAATTAATTTGCTTAACATTGGTAAATACATAAAGTATCATATACATGTATATTAGAAAAGCATCAATCTAATTAATATTAATTCTGCTAGATCAGAGGTAAACATGCTTCGAAATATAAGTATTCAAGCAGATTTTTCCATTGTTATTTCTGTTTGTACAAAGCAAATGCTATTGCAAAGAAAAGTCATAATTATTAATTATAATTGTGATTAATTTTAAAAATTAGATATAAACATATAATAAACTAATATATGATTCGTATTAAATTATTTTAAAAACTGTTAAAGTTTTGTCTTGATGCATGTTAATTAGTGCAGTTGAAGCCAGATTTCAGTTTTATTTGTTGAAAGCATCACTAACCATGCATGTTCATAAGCAATTTCTTTGGAAGTCATGCATGAATGTTATGGCTGCTCCCACATCCTAAGAGTAATTTTGCTATATACATTTGATCATCTCTTCTCCTAAAAAATCAAAAAGGGATAATAGAATAGAAAGGATAAGCACTCCCACTTTTCCAGGAGACCTATGGCAACATTGTTATTCATTTATTTCCAAATCTTTGTTACCCAATGGATATCATTTTGCTAGAGTGATTCATCAGTAATAATTTCTTTGGAATCTTAGGAGTTCTGTCATTAGTATATTTATCCACCTTCTTTTTTTATTGCATTTGTTTTGGCCAAGCATCTTTGTCTTCTCTAGTAAGTCTTATTATAGAAAACTTAAGAAGATATATATAAATCCAAAAAGATAAACCTGAACTGAGAGAATCTTTTCTGAAGATGAATCAGAAACATCTAAGCTATATTAATGCTTCAATAATTAATGTTTCATTATTAATACTTCTGGTGAAGTCTAGTTTTACTTTCTCCCAAGCAGTAAATCTCTCTCTCCATGGCTGCAGTCAAGATATCTATGAATTTTTGAGTCTAGGAAGATAAAATTAGTTACTTTGGGCTAGTCACTCTCTCTCAGCCCAAATCATAGGGTTGTAGTTGTGGGGGGAAGTAGGAGGAAGAAAGGTACTAGGTATGTTTGCCATCGTGAGTTATTTATAAAAGGAATAAATGTGGGATTAAAATATAAAATAAAATAATAAAAACTTATCTGCTTACTTATTCTGGGCTGACATTAAATGTGATCTTGGATTTTGGTTTGTTTGTTTTGTACTATTATTGAGAACCAGTTCTGCATTATGTTCTTCTACTTTCAATAAAAGATTCCCTAAGTCTTCCTCACTTCCAGCCAAAAAAGTAATTTCATCACCATAAATGAAGTCATTTTTTTCTCCCAATAATTTTAATTCCAAATTTGATTTGATTTAGCCTCTCTTATGAGATATTTCTGGGGGGGCGGTATTTAAAAAGTCATAGAGTATAGCTTTTATATGCTGGAAGCCATACTCCCCCCAAAATGGGTCAGATCAAGAAAAGAAGGAGTGGGTAAAACAGAACAAAAACCTACTTTTTGTTTTATTTTAAGTTGAATTTTAATTATAGCATGTTATTGAATATAGTTAATATATAAGCATTTTTAAAATTATCTTCCACTGCCTTACAATTCTTCAGCCAGTTTTGAAAAGCTCTGAAGGTTTAAGGTTGAAACCCCCTGATCTTCATTATTGCTTGCCTGAAAATAATGAAAAATTCAATCCTGGATATAAGAGGCCCAATAAAATATAGATTTTTCTTTGTTTTTTTTAGTAATAGTAGTACCTAAAAGATTGAAAACTTCTATTATGCTCACTTGATTTTATAGAGAGCTACATTTTTTGTGATTTACCTGGCATCCAATAGACAAGAAATATTGTTTGTTAAAATGTAAACAGATTGAGAAAATGATCTGGATTTGTAAATTGCAGTTGTAAAGCTCACTGAGAAATTTTGAACAGGCAACACAATGCCAATCCAAGTGACCTAACAATCTTCAGAGTTCTCAGAAATTTAAATAATATTGCAGAGCTTGTTCTAAGGCCTAGTATCCTACTGAGATGAATATAGCAACTTAAGACCAATCAGATTATTTCTTAATTTGGCTTAGTGTTCGTTGAATAACAGGAGCTATCTAGAATATTAAATAGAGATGGTTTAAAAGCGCACATCTGATCCTTTTAATTAGAATTTAATATTGGGTTTTCAATATGCTGGTTATTTGCTTACATTGGGTGTAATGTAATAATGTAATATTTGTAATGATGCCTAAGGTGTTTCTATTCAGTATATCCACAGAAGCTATAAAAGAAGACAAAGATCAAGTCTTTATTGTGGAAGAGAAGTCAGTTGAAGTTTCATGTCTAACTGAAAATTCTCAGAGCATCACTAAAGCCAAAATGATTCAAACATTAACATCTCGTATCAAGTGAGTGGTCATAAAAACTCAAGTTTATAAAATGTACGTTTTATGTGCATTTACTTTACTCAATGTGTGTCCTTGTAAATAGTGCAAGGTCATATTTCAGGCTGAATTTCACACCAGTTGAAATGGCCATTTAAAGTATAGTTGCATTCTGTGGAATCACTATTGAAGAATATCCTATATAAAATTCTCCAAGGACTATTTCAGTAAGAGCCACAATTAAAATGGGAGTGGGAGGAGGTATTGTACCTTTGTATTTTACTGCGTAGGTAATCAAAAGAATTAAATTTTCAGACAGACTTAATTTGAACACATTTTTTAAAAATTTCAATTGTACTTTTTTGTTAAACTCTGTTGCATTAGCCACTCTATTTTGGACCTATCATACAAATGGGGAATCACTGCATTATGATACAGCCAGTCACAATGCAGTATTAAGAGCTTATTTATTTTCCTCCTAGGAGAAAAATACTCCGGAGCTGCTAATTGCTCCCAGAGGTGCTAATTACCACACAGAACTCCTTTGGGATAGGAATAGAAACTCAGAAATTCCTTTTCTTTTTTTTTACTCCTTTAAGTAAGAAAACAAATTGGTTAAATGGATTTTTAAAAGCAATTCATTGTTGTTTTAATGTGTTAGTTCACGGAAGTGTAGTTTTAAGGATTGGAATGTTGTAAAAATGGCAATAATTTCAGTTGAATACAGGAATGTCTAAATTCTGTGGTAAAATATATAGTGGCTGTATATCATCCAGGTTTCAATAAAGGACCCCGTGGCTCTTTAAGGCTAACAGATTTGCATGGTATTGTTGGAAGAATTATCCTTCTGGGTTCACTTCCAAGTGGGGAAAAAGACACTGGAAACGTGGAGGCTGTTTGGAAAGATGGTTTAATGGTGGACAGAACGACATGGCTTAGAGCTCCAAAGATGGAAGGTCAAGAAGAAGGAAGGGCTGAGATGCTGAGCGTGCCTGGTTTTATACCCTTAGTTGAGATTTGAATTTGAGCTTCTATTCTGATTGGTTGTCAGTCACCATTTACAGTATACATACAGTATCATCATTTGTGAATGTTTTTATTTTATCAGTTGCATAAAATAAACTCTCGTAAGTTAGAATAAATGGTTTTAAGTCTGGATTCTGAGTTCCTCAGAATACCATTCTTACCACTAGAAAGAAGAAAGTATGTATGTATATATTTTCCCTTCAAAAAAGTGCATGAAAAGGTTTTCTCCTTCATGGAGTTTCTAGAACCATGTACTGAGTGGTATGTATGGCTGTTTGTTTTGCTGCAATGCTTTATTTTTTTTCCAGAGAAATATTGCTCTATTTTTTACCTGAATGTGATAAATCAAGAAACCATATTACATCCATGTGCCCGGAAGATGTTTTATCTATGTTCAATGTGAGTGAATATTTAAATTACATTTAAAATAAATGTGTCAACACATATGTACCAATATCATATAGTTACTGGCAGCGTCACTCAGTGTCATTTATTCAGCAACCATTCAAAGTTATGATGGTGTTGAATAAAGGGACTTACATGAAGTTCTATTGCAGCACCACTGTAGACATATGAACAAAATTCAGTCATTGATAAACAATTTTTGCCATCCACCTATTTGCTGCCACTGGCTGCTCTCCCACTACTGTATCAACCGGGGCCTTCATTCACACTGCCTTTTGCAGTTACACAGTCAGTGATGAGCTGGCCAGGGCCTCTACATGTTGGCTAGGGCCTCCATTTGTGAAAGGAGGACCTGGTTGATATAAAATAGAAGACCTGACGACACAAAAGAAGACCCCCATCTAGAAGCATATATTGCATGAAAGCAGAAGGACCTGGTCAGTGTGCAAAAGTAGGCCAAAAGGACAGAGATGTGGAAATAGATGGGTAGAGTTGAAGTAGAAACAGTCCCTTACATTTTTACAAGAATGGTTTGGATCTGGGTGTGTTCTTACCTGATGACAACATGGGATTCACTCAATGGCAGCAACTGGCATTGCCGGAACTTTGGCTTAATGACCCACACATCATAGGGTTGCAGTGAAAACTGGGACTGCCAATAATGTCTTCACTAAGTCATGTGGTCATATGATGCCAAGCTTTATAACAACACTGCTTCATTCACTTAAAGTCCTGCTAACCCTAATCAAATTGACTATGCTTCAGACTTGCTTGTTTCAGTTTCAAATTCACTATCACAACTCCTTTATTGAGATATTTGCTGTCCTGTTTTGCTTCTATTTCTCCTTCTGAAAACTCAAGAGCCTAAGAGAATCTGAAAATTGTTTCTGAATTCTAAGTCCTGCAGAATATCATCTGTATCTCTTGCTTCCAGTTGTTACCGTTATCCCCCGGGCTTCCTTATTTATTTGGCTCCTTTTTTTCACTATGAGTTTATGCTCTAATATGTCCTTTGCCTGAACTAATTATTCTCTCATTAGGTTAGTTACACTCAAAGCATAGTCCCTCGCTACTCCATCCTGTCACATATTCTTCAAGGACTGCTACAAAGTTTGTAATTCTGCAAATGTATGCAAGGTTCTTAGGCAGAAGAACAAATCTTCTACGGGTATTGCTTGTCACAACTGCAGATTTCTTCATCTTCATTTTTGTTTCTAAAGGCACCAACATAAGGAAGGCTTATAGTTCTTCCCTTAGCCCTCCAGTATAGACTCTTACCTTAGACTGCCTTGCAAAATAGACTCTCCTTAGACTGCCTTGCAAATTTCCACTGGCAAACATCTGGTAGCTTAGTGAGCATAAATAGTTGCATACAGAATTTATTTTCCATAATGTATTTTTTCTTCAAATTTGGGGATGAAATTGAGCAATTAACCATGCTAAACTGTTTTGTTTGTAAAAATGTATAAGCCACAAATTCATTATACTCAGTATGGGTTACAATATAAAACTATTAAAAAATATAAAGATCTGATACAAGTAAGTAAAACAAGATAATTGATTTTATTGTAATTTTCAAATTTTTCTAAGTCTCCTTCTGTATTTATTATAATTTATTATATTTAAATCAGTGAATAAATGCAAATCTTAGTTGCATGGCCATTGAAAATCCATGTTGCTTGCTTTTTGCAGAAATACTGCTTTCTCTTTTTGATATAATAAGCAAATGTTGATTTTATATTTTAATGTATTACTTTAATAGCCAATCCAATATCATTCTCCAGCTGTCTTTCTGCTTATCTTAAGTATCCCACCATACCTAGGATCTTCTTGACAATGCAGGAAGATTGGTTGGAGATATGATCTCAGATTGGGACCGAGATGTATGTAACTTTAGTATTTGAAGCCCACTTTCGTTTCATTTATTATTTTTGTTATTTCCATTCCATGTTTGCCTAAGGAGCCTTTAAGGCATTTTTAGATCTTTCTTTTGTTTGTATGTGTTTTGGTGACTTCAAGTAAGTTTTGATTCCTGGTGACTACATAGACAAGTCCATGCAATTTTCTTGAAAATATTTTTAGAAGTGATTTACCATTATCTCTTTCTAGGTATGCCAAACATTAATCATCTGGCTTTTGTGGATATTGCAAGATAAGAACTTGGGTCTCTCAGCTCCTAGTCTAATACCTTATTCACTAGACCAAACATTCTATATTAGGTTCTACTATGAATTTGATTCTTTCTGAAATATTTCTACTTTTAAAAGGCAAAACTATATGATTAAAGTCACTGTAGTTTGATTTTTTTGTCTGATTAAGCTGTGTGATAACATTTCGTATATACTTATTTTTCTTTTTGTTCGTTTTTTATAAAAAATAGTTAAAAAGACATTGGGATCACAATAAGACTGTCATTTTATCCATTGATCAGGTAAAACATAAAATATGACAAATATTTTCTGAACTGATTTTCATCATTGGTAATAGATACATTCTTAAAAAAAATAACAATGAAATGCAATTCATGAGATTGCGTTGCTTCATAGTATGCTTAATTAATACAAAAAGAATGGCCCTCATTATATATATAACACTATTACTCAGCTGCTAGCATTGTAACATAATATTTGTTACAAATTCTGTTGGAATTATGTATAACTCTTAGTCTCTTAGTCTTGCCATTGAAAGCCATCTTCTTTTATTTGTACTGATCCTTGTTTTGTGAATACAGATAATATTTTTCTAATCTAAAACTAAAAGTTTTTTAGACTTTGGTAAGTAAATACCCATATCTGTATTCTCTGTATATGCTTAACTTCAGGAGCAGAGTGTGAAGGGACACATAGTAAGTTAGCTTTAAAATATAGGCAGGCTTATTAAGCTACAAATCAAATCTCCAGATTCAGCAGCAAGATATCTTTTTGAGACATTGGGGCAAACAACAGAACAAAGTCTAGTATTTCATTCACACATAATCGTATTAAGCAGGGACGCACATTTTGTAGGCTTTTGAATAATGTTGGGTAAGGTCTGGGCTAAGGACGAAAATTAAGGTTAATTCGTATTAACCTTTAAATTGAATAAAAAGTAGATATAGTTAATATGATAGGTTTTTAATAAATTTTCCTCTTCACTTTATGAAATACTAATTTAATAAGAAAAGACATTTGGGGATTCTTTGATATAAGGGCATTAGCCTTAGAGTTTATGAACACCTATACTCATTTAAAAGTAGAACTGCAATCAGCATTTTCACTGCACTATTCAAAGTTTTAGGCTTATTTCCTAATCCTCCTATTTGAGAATTCTTAGCTGTATGAGCAGTCTGTGGTTCCTTCCAATGGCCAGCTTCATAGTTGAAATATGTATACGGCAGTCGTGAGATTCAAATTTTTTTACTACCGGTTCTGTGGGCGTGGTTTGGTGGGCGTGGCAGGGGAAGAATACAGTAAAATCTCCAGTCAGAGGTGGTATTTGCCGGTTCTCCAAACTACTCAAAATTTCTGCTACCAGTTCTCCAGAACTGGTCAGAACCTGCTGAATACCACCTCTGGTACACGGTTGTTTTGGGGGGATTACAATGTCTTGGATATTATGCTGTGGAGAACTCCTTCCATAGACAAGTTGAGCAACTATTTAAAAGGAGGAGGATGGTTTCCTTAATAGATGGCAGAACATTGCACAGTAGAATGAAAAATTTTGCTTAAAATTTGTAGTAAATTGCAAACATTTAAGCATATATTTCAGTATTTCTCACAGTATGAAAGACAACTTTCCAAAAAACTCAAGCGTCAAGAAGAATGTTGCTTTCAAAAAGTCTATGCCATTGAAAGACAAATTTATCTACGCAAAGAGCAAGTAAAAGCAACCCAAAAAAAGCTTGAACATCTTCGGAGGAAAATAGCCCTATTGCTATCAAGAATGAATCCTGTAAGTGCTATTATTCAATTGCAATATTATATGCAATTAAACTACATTTATTTCTGCAAAAGTTATATTTCTTTATATATTAGATATATTATCATTCTACATCACATAAAATATGGTTTGTTTCAATATTTCCAATAGAGCTGCAATCCAAATGAGGTTTGTAGGAAGCTAAGAAAATGTTTTTTAAAAGATTTATGGGCTATTTATGTTTTTAGAATTATAAGCAATGGAAAATGAAAATATTAAAGATGCCATTTATTTGGCAAATTTTGTTTCCATTGAAATATTAAAGAAGGAATGTCTTTTCCCTGATCAGCCAGATACGTTAATTTAACCAATGAGATATGAATTAAAACTTAAATGATTACCAAAATTACATTATTGGCAGATTCTAATGTCTATCTTTATGCATTAGTTGATAGATAGAGTGATTTTTAAAACACTAGACAAGCTGATCCTTAAAATTCTTAGTTAAATAATTTGTATATAACAGCGTAACAAAATAAAATGGAATCCTAGATTATTCAATTCTTTTAATTTGAATATTACTATTGATTCTATTAGAATTTTTAATACAGGTGATTCAGTCTTAGATAAGTTTGTTCTAAAGCCTCATTGTTGTTTCACAGAAATAACAGATATTATACAATAAATTATTGCTTTAATATATTATTTTTTAAAATATAATAATAGTAATAAGGTATAAAATTATATAATTTCCAATATAAATAATATACAACACATCTACACATACAGGTCTTAATATACAAGTCTCCAAATATAGACCAAAATACTAAAAAGCCAATCAGAAAAGAAAATAATGATTTGCATTATTCGCCCTGGCTGCTATTTTTCTGATGGAGATTAGCCATATTTAAGGGTGAATAAAGTATGCAATCAATTATAACAATGAATGTGCTGTCCCACTCTGTAGGTTCTGTCTACATAGTTGGAACAACTGATGAAGCTATCCTCTTTCCCTTATAAATAATGAAAATTCAGACCCAGATGAATGTTCATATCTAGCATTACAAGATTGGGATAGAACACAGAAGTTATCACAGGTTGGGGATAGGGCAAGCATACATTAGGCATAACCAAATGTTTGAATAGAAGTTATTTTTCCAGTGAATTTTTCTTTTTAAATTTCCCATTCTAAGAAAACCATTGCATACGACAGTTGCCTGTGATACACAGTTTTAGCCAAAGGGGCTATTTAGGTTAATTCTCTCTGGAGCTGTTACTATAATAGCAATGCACATCTGTTGTTTCAGCATCTTATTATAAATAATCTGGAACATGTCGATACCATCTTGGAAGAATGTTTAAACCAAGAAATCACTCATCCTTTGGTTCCTGTAACTTCTAATTTCTGACATAAGTGAATCTACATTGCTGGATAAAGAAAATGGGAGAACATGTAACACTTTATAATGTATAATAAGATGCAGATATATATGCAGATAACAGGTGGTAAATAAAATAATCTACAGTTATTCTGCAGAAGTCTTCCATGTTATAGTGTTAATTAAAGTTCTAAGTTGCATTTTGTGATTTACCTGTTGTATTTTGAAATTATTGGACCATTTACTTTAAAGTATATGGGTGAAGTTTAGCAAGAAAATGTTTATTAAATGATTTGTATTCTGTAGTCTATAGTCTTTTGAATATTCTGTTGGAATTATTGTAGAAATTATTAAAATAATTTTGTTTACTTTTATTGCTTTGAAATAACTTCATGAACATTATAACTTTTTTGCATGAACATTAAAGTTTGTTATGACATGTTATTAAAATTTACTACACCTCATAAATAAAGCTAATTTAAAGCTTGATTGACTAGTGTTGTTGACTGAAATAATTGACATGTACTTATTAAGGGAAACATTTAATCCATGACAATTATTTAAAAGCTATAATAAATGCATATTTAGGGTGTAATGAAGACCATATCTTAAAATTATCTTAAAGGAAACAAATCTTTAGCATAAGACCTATTGAATGCTTTACCCAATCTCTTTAATTTTACACTAGCTGGTCTTTTGGAATTGCAAAATATATATCATATTTTTGGTGAAGAAAATGCTATAGCGTATATATTATACTGAGGCAAAGATGACAAAGAGCTCAGGGTTGCTAGAAGAG
Organism: Naja naja; assembly: GCA_009733165.1. Taxonomy (NCBI): domain Eukaryota; kingdom Metazoa; phylum Chordata; class Lepidosauria; order Squamata; family Elapidae; genus Naja; species Naja naja. Next base: position 26,592,718 of record CM019152.1, read on the forward strand.
AAATAGCTAATCAGAGCTTTAAATGACACAAAGATTTCCAGTTGCTCTATTCATCCCTGCTGTTTCTTTCTTAGTTGATAGAGCTTAATAGAGTTGAAGTATATCTTGCAGGATATTTCTCTTCTTCCTTCCAATCAATTCAAGTATCCATCTATAGTTTTTTCCTGCTTTCTTTCTAGAAGCCTGAAATAATCACCTGTAACAGACTGTTTTATTCTGTTTCAATTGTTCCATCTATTACAGCATATTTTTCTCTCTATTTCATTTTCTTTGCCATAGTCCTACTCTCTGAAATTACCAATTACTTTCTCTATGTGGCTTTTAAACCTCAAATATCTAGGTTAGTTTATGAGCCTTAACTATTGGTCAGCTGCAATGAAAACATTTCTTTGTAAATTTATGGCTCATAGATTAGACAATCCAATGATAATGAATCTTTAGCTTATGAATTAATGGTTTAGCATGAGCCCAATGAATTTTGTTGTGAAAACCCAATTCAAAATTAATCAACTTAATGTGATAAAACTAATAACATAACGTTTAAAGATTAGAAATCCTGCTGTTTTTCTTATTATTTTTTGACAAATTAAAAAAATACCTTCAAGAAGTTAATGTTTTAATATCTTGAAAACAACAGGATACTGCTAAATACATTGATCTAAATTATAACTGTATCTGAAACTAGTACAAGTAACATCACAAAGCCTTATAATGTCAAACTGTCAGGCATGAAAAACTAGAGCCACATGTTAAATTCCAATTAAACTGATTTATTGCTCATGTGCTCTGTCCTCTGTACAGGAAACTAGTCAACTAATGGTTAGCACTATTTTAGCATTAAATTTATTTATTTATTATTTATTTATTATTTGAACTTGTATGCCGCCCCATCTCCGAAGGCTCGGGGCGGCTCACAACTAAAAAACAGACAATAAATACTTAAAAACAATTAGATTAGTTTACAAGCCCAAATACTAAAACAGATTACACAATTAACATTAAAAAACCTATCCCCCAGGAAGGGGGTCACAGCCTGGGTTGGTCAAATAACCAGGTCTTTAAATCATGGCGGAAGGGTTAATGAATTCAAGACGCGTTGAACTTAGTCTGCTTGTGACATCATAGAGATTCTAGGCTGATTCCTGTCACCTATGTCCCTCTGGCTTCTACATAAACCATTTAAAAATAATTTAAATCGGATGTTAAGGGAGAGGACTGTATAAAGGGAAGTGAATCAAAGGTTATTTGGAAGATCAAAGGAGGTTCAGCAGAATGTAGAACAAACAATGGTAGAGGAAAGCACTACCCACAGACAAAGTCATGGACAGACATTTAATATGGAGGTTAATTAGTCAATTAAACAATAAGGGCTGAAGACAGAATAGGATTAACATGCTATGGGACTAAAAGTTTGGCAGATTTGGGTGAACAAATGAACAATTTAAGGAAATGTCAAATAATCGATATTGCTTAGGTTGCCAGCAAAGCCTGTGATATGGCTACAAATAATACTTCAGATAAGCAAGTCTCAAAAGACTCTCTGAACTAAAAATTGAGTTGATAGCTGGAAAAATAACTTAAAAGGAATCAGAGAAAACTGGGAAAACTAATCTGCCTATATGTCTCATCTCTAAAATTTATTGTATTTCCTGAATTTTTTACTTTTGTATACTGTATTGCACCAAAAATCCTTTACCAGAATCCTGGAAATAGTCTAAGATAATTTTGATCCTTAAATTGAATAAACACTCCCAGGATTTGGTATTTTATAAGCACTTGTTCCTTTTCAATACGGATTATAAATTCTACACTAATTTTTAGCTAACCAATTAAAAGTGATTACAAGTAAAATTAACCATATAAATCAATCTGGATTTATTTCACACTGTAATAAACTTACTCAAATCAGAAAACTATTATACAAATTAATAAAATTAGTCTTCATTAAGCATATGTTTTAGATATATTAAAAGCCTTTGATTCTCTCAAACTACAGTTTTAAAACAAGTATTAATTAAATTTAAATTTAGCTCTAGTATCTACAAGATAGTTGAAGTTATTTATAGACCAATTAAAATTCAGATAATTAACTTATGATTCAAATCCATTATAATTTCAAGCAGCACTAAACAGGATTGTTTATCACTTTTATTATTCAACTTAACTATAAGAAGCAGTGGCAATAGCTCTTAGATCCAATAATCAGATCAATGGTATAAAATAAGAGATAAGACATATCTTTTAATCTATTTGCAGACTATATAAACTAACTCTATCAAATGTTTTTTTGCTCAGGTAGTTATATTAAGGAATTAGAGGCATTTGCAGAAGTGTCAGGAGTACTGTTAATTTTTATGAATCACATTAATATTTTCCTGATACCCAAAATATTCAAATGGAAATTTGCGCAGTTTTAGGAATTCCAAGCATATACATCTTTAAAATACTTAAGTATTACTATAATCAAGATATTATTAAAGTCTTTACAAATAATTATGTACCAACTTAGAAGAAACTACATAATGAAAAAGTGGAATCAAAGGCAGGAATCACAATTTTATTAAACTAAATGGATTTTATGGTTTATCCCAATAGTAATTGTTTATAATCTGGAATATACCAATCAGGAAAGCTCATTCAGACCTCTAAGATTCTGTTACTATAATCTTATAATAAATGTAGCATTAACATGCATGGCTTTGGGTTCATTCTCTGATCTACCTTGAATGATTGACAGGTGAGAACTATTTCTGTTCATAATGTTATTGTGCAGTATAATCCCATGATTACATATGATTGAGACTTGAAAAAGGTTACATGATTTCAGATCATATTATCTAAAACTACATTTTCATATTTGATACACTAGAGCTGGGTTGCAGTTCTTCAGATGGATTTTTTCCTACATACTTCTAAGTTAAAATGCTATCTGTACCCTTGAGTTACATAAAAGTATGCTGATATATATTGGTGGCCCTATTGCCAATCTCTATCTTGCCACAGTAAGGAAGGCAATAAATGATATATGTCAGATCTTGATGCAACCAATGTCAAAAAACAGACACAGCAGGGTTTCTAGGAATGATGTTTATTGTAGTAAGTTTGTAAACTAACAATCTTGACAAGCTGTCAAGTTTCTCTCTACTACATATTCTACTATAACAACAAAAAAATTAAAGTGAGGCCATTTTGAGTTTCAGTAATATTTTCTGAAAGTTCCCTTTGACAGCTTGCTCATTCCTTTCCCATTCCTTCACAGCAGTTCCCTTATATATTGAGGTCCAAGTTAAAGGATATGAGAATTCTTTTGACTTTACTTTCCCTCCCATGAAAAATTACCTGCCAATGGGAGAAAATGGTGGATTTAAGCACGTGTCATGTTTGTTTGTTCAACTTAGAGGACAAGTAACTCCTTAAGACTCACAGCATTCAAAAACAAAAAACCAACAGCACAATATAGCACAGACCATGCATGTTCTCACTTAATAGTGAACAGGTGCTTAGGAAAACAGTTGAAACAAGGAAGATCTCTCCTAATGTCCTGTTCTCTATGCGCCTATGACCTGTTAGTTGGATTAGTTCTGCACATGGTACTAGCTCTCTTTGACATCTAGCTGATGGGTAGAAGGCGCTGACTCAGGATGGGCTTCAGTAGAAGGGATGGTCATTAATGTGATTCAAATCATAGTATACACAATTTCAGCCAGGAGCTACAAGGTAAAACTCCTAAACCACAGAGGGAATAGAATAGGAACATGTTTTTACAGAGCCCACATGCTTGCAGAAAAATTAGTTCTAACCTGCTAGGGTTTAATTTGAACTTGTTTGGCCTCCTGCAGTCCTTGCAATTTCCATATAAGATACCAGATCAAAATCTTCATAGCATTTCAAACCTATTCCTGACTTAATTTATCCTTCACATCTTGTGGGGTAGGGATGCAATGGATGAATTAACTCAAATTTAGAAGTCATCATGGCTTAGATATACCGAGATTGACAAAAATGAAATCACTTTACAAAGAAATAGGATTTAAATATTTAAGACTTTATAAAAATAAGAACTAGAAGTTATACAAATTTCTTATGAAATGAGAAACGTAATGTGTGACGCGTTAGGAATGTGGCGACTCTATGTCGCAAGTGTTATTAATCTGGATTCCTTGGCGAATTTGGAAATTATTGTGTGTCATTTAGTCATATAGAATTTGGCTGTCAAATATTTTAACTTTTTATTAACCTGAATTCCTTCCTTGTTTTTAATAAGCTTTTGTATGAGCAGCATATTATTATTCTTCAACTGAAGACAGAGTGGTACAGCATACACTTTTCATATAACAATACTTTTACTTATTTAATGAAACTTTGTCTCTAATCTACCTTTATTCTCAGACAATGGACTTTGTCCCTCTGACCTTTATTGAAGGGTTTGTTTACTAAATTAAAAGCTGCAGAAAAAAAAGAATATAGAAAGGAGAAATGATATAAAAATATACAAAGTATAAAATCAATTAAGATGTTTAGATGTTAACAGAGAAAAGAATCAAGATTGCAGGAAGTGCTAATATTTTTATTTTATTTTATTTTATTTTTAATTACATTTATATGCCGCCCTTCTCCGAAGACTCAGGGCGGCTTACAATTTTTGGAGCACAATCCAATGTGCTCAGCAATAGCCTTCATTCCATTGTATATGCCTGCTTATTACTAAGCGGCATTTTTACAAGGTCAGCTAATTGCCCCCAACAATCTTGGGTCCTCAATTTATCTACCCCGAGAGGATGGAAGGCTGAGTCAACCTTGAGCCTGGTGGGATTCGAGCCTACAGTAGTTGTAGACAGCTGGATCTTAAGAGCAGGCATTTACAGCCTGAGCCACCAAAGCTCACTTTATCACTTTATAATGTCTTGTAAGACCATGCTTGGAATACTGCAACCAGCTTTGGTTGCCATAATGTAAAAAAGGTGTTGAGACACTTGAAAGGGTTCACAGAAAAGCAACAAAGATGATTAGGGGACTGGAGGCTAAAACATAAAGAACGGTGCTGGAGGAAAGGAGGAAGGGAAAAATGAATCAACTTATTGTCCAAAGCACCTTTTTCTCCAATTTTTTTTCCCAAAAGTCATCACTCTGCTAAACAAATAATTCCCTCAACACTGTTCAACTATTTACAACTATTACTGTTAATCTTCTCATCACTCCTTATCTCCCATCCCCTCCCACTTGTGACTGTATGACTGTAATTTCATCGCTTGTATCCTTATGACTTACGTTGACTGTTTCCTAGTATGATTTGACTGCTTATTGTACCCCATGACTATCATTAAGTGTTGTACCTTATGATTCTTGACTCTTGAATGTATCTTTTCTTTTATGTATACTGAGAGTATTTGCACCAAGGCAAATTCCTTGTGTGTCCAATCACAGTTGGCCAATAAAGAATTCTACTCTACTCTACCTGAAGGCAGGACAAGAAGCAATGGATGGAAAGTAATCAAAGAGAAACCAACATAGAACTAAGGAGAAATTTCCTGACACAATTATCAGTGGAACAACTTTCCTCCATAAGTTGTGAATTCTCCAATCCTGGAAGTTTTTAAAGAAGAGTTTGGACTGAAATGGTAAAGAGATTGGACTGAAATGGTATAGGATTTCCTGCCTGAGCAGGGGGTTGGACTAAAAGATTTCCAAGGTTCCTTCCAATTCTGTTATATAACTCCAAAAATAAGAAAAAAATATTTAAAGATGATTTTCAGCAAATATAGTTAATTGTTCTTCTCTATACATAACGTTCTTCCTATATAGAACCCTTTTTCATTAATATATTTAAAAAAACTAATGAAGCAGATTTTATTTTCTGGACATCCAAAATATTGATTAGTAATCAAATCATAACACCTATTTCAGCACGAATTATTTTTAAGAGCAACACCTTTCTATTTCGTTTAAGAGTGTTAATATTATAAAAGAACTATATTAACTGGTAGAGCTGAAGGTAATCTCACTTCTATTTTTACTTACACTAAATCTATAATGATCTTAAGATGCTTACAGTTGTCACGTGTTGGAGTTCCTTCTATTCCAGTTAAACGTGAGCCACTGCAGTGAAGGAAAGTGTTTGCGGAAACAAATTTAAGAAAGCAGGTTAGATTCATTGCCTCCAAATGGGTGCCAATGAATCAATGGAGGAAATCCTTGCTATGGAAAATTACCAATGGTATGCAAAATTCATGAAAGAATGCCCATCTGGACAACTCACCATGTATGAATGCAAGAAGGTCCTTGGTCTTGAAAATTCAACTACACAGGCAGATAATTACGTTGAGAAAGTATTCAATATTTTTGATACAAATAAGGTAAGTTATTTCTGTATTGCATAGTTTTTGGTAATTGTGTGATGTTTTTCATTTATTGTATACAGAATATTTTAGCATCTTAAGTCTGACATTTGTTTTACATTTTCTTCTAAATTGATTTTGCAAGATATAAAAGTAGCTAGTATGCCTGTTTAACAGGATTTTAATTTACCAGTGATTAAAATATATTTTATAGCTCTGATAGTTATCTTGATACCTCATACCTTTGTGTCCTTTATACATTGATATCTGTGAGATGCACAGAAGATATATATAACAGAGGTTGTAGACTTTAATATAGTTGCCAGCTCTGTGCCTTCAATTTTCGAGGGCGTATGGAGCTATTAACTATTAAAATCACTATGTATCAATATTATTAATCTTCATGAATTTGTCACATTCTTTGAAATTTTGGAGCCACCATACATACCATATACTTCGAGTACTTCCTGTGGTCATTTCTCTAAAATTGCATGCCCAGTTGTTGTTATATTTCATTACTACAATTTTATTTATCTTTTTCTATTTCTATCCCATTACTCCTGTTCAATATTCTTTCTGAAATAAGAGTTGTGTATAACATTCCTAATGTACTTGCATCATATTTACTCACTTGTTTTATATTTGCTTTCTCTCCTAATGATACTTTAAAAACAAATTTGGTTATTTACAGTGTATTTATGAGTTTGTTCATCATACTTAATGTATCTTAAAATGTTTTTGAATTGTCTTCCTGAAAAAACTAGGCATATTAAGTTTGTAGGAATTAGTGATTGGCTTGTACTTTGGGAGATTATTGACTTAATGTCAGCCTTGTGACTAAAGTCAAGTATAATCTTAGCTCAGGCAAATTACAAAACAGTAATGTCAACCATTATTATTTGAAGATACAATCTGCCAAATAACTTTTAAGAATATGAGCTAGACTCATGAGCAGTGTTTCACAGGCCCAGCAACTATACTTCTTTACTTACTAATTTTTTCCTTTGGAAAATGTGACAATAGAATATTAGAAATTGATCTTCGCATATAGTAATGAGAAAGGCTTAAAGAAAAAGAGAACTTCAGCAGAAAAATTAGTATCACTAATCCTTTATTAAGTCAAAATAATGTGACTCATGAAACACAGTTAGCTCTCATTGCTTTTCTTAGCACTGAAACAATTGCAGAAATCCTGGAAAATTTCGGTTAGGCACAAAGTTATAAAACCAGAAAAAACAGTTTATACTGTTTATTCTTAAACTGTGGAGGTTGGCTCTTCTTTTCTTGATGTGAGGGTTCCACTCACCTAACCATAAAGCCAAGCTATATAATCTCCCGGGACATGATAAAAAAAAAACCAGAAGCAAAATCAGTATATATTTATGACCACTACTTACGCAGCACATGATTTCAAATTTAGTTCTTTTATTTATTTTATTCATTTATTTTTATTTTTTTTATTTTTTTATGCAACCCCATCTCCCCTATAAGGCAACTCTGGCTTTAAATCCCTGTCTTTTTTTAAAAATATTCCCATGGATTGTCTACCTGCTCATTGGCTGACACCAATGAGAACTAGGTTGTCTAACCCAGAACTCACATAATTTTATTGCTTAATTCATATGTATATTCATAATAGATGCGCACACACAGGCATAAGCTTTTATTGTAACATTCCTTAAGCTACAATCTCTTGCAGATAGTGGCCTCCAATGCCAGAACTGGTGGTTCTAGAATTCTAGGTGTAATTCTTAAAACTGACAATGCAAGTCTGGTAGTTTAAGTCCTAGCTCCTGGTTTCCACCCAGATAACACTATTATAAGACAGTAGCCTCAGATTTCATTTGGCATACATTATACTGCTACATTTGAACAGGAGACTAACATTTAATTTAATGTGATAATTTCTCAGACCTCTTCCTGCAGCTTACATTTTCAATGAATTACATTTGATGTTTGTCTTGATCTAAGATTGAAAAATTGATACATTTTCACTATAATTCACTTGGTAGGACATTAGTGGTTTCTAATTTCGGCTTATTTGGATAAAGTATACTTTAAATTGATTATACTTTCTAATAACATTTCTAAAGTATAAAAGGATCATGCATATAATTATTAACAATAAAATTTAATTGTCTTATTGAAGACCTAATTGCCCATGCCACTTATGAGTGGATTGCTTTTAGACTTGGACTTTATATAGATAATGAAATATGGGATTCATTTATGCAGAGTATAAATTGAAAAAAGATAGTTGTACAAAAGTTTTAGAAACACTGAATATATGTACTAGATTAATATTTGTATTAGATGAGTACATGTAGATTATGACTGTTTATTGTTAGGACATATCATACTGTTTTTCTTTATTGTAGTTTTTTAAGCTGTTTAATTAAAGCACTATATGTTTTTTGACATTTGTCATTAATATTTTTTATTATTTTATTATTTAATATTTTATGATTTTTTATTTCTATTTTTGATATTAAAAAGCAATATCGAATAGTCCAAATCTATAGGTACTACCCACTTAACAACCATAATAGGTGCTGGCAATTATGTCGTTAAATGATACGATTGTTAAGCAAGACAATACATGTCCATGACCTGCAATTTCACTGCCGGCTTCTCTGTTTACTCTACTTGTTGAAAGCAGACTGCCATGCTTGCAAATGATGATCACGTGACTGAGGGACACTAAGATAGTAGAAAGTATGAGGACCACTCCTAAGGTTATATTTTTAGTGTTATCATAATTTTGAATGGTCACTAAATAAAGCAGTTGTTAAGTGAAGACTATCTGTATTAAAAAGTGCCATCTGTTGAGGCTTATATTTCCTTTAAGGTGTGCTTGTATGAGCATGCAGACTATTCATGAAACCTGTGCACAAATAAAGTCAAAACACTCACAAAATAAAGTTTAAGTAATACAGTAATAATCAATTTAGTCATCATAAAACTCTGAGCTCACAGTCCCAGGAGTCCTGCAAAAACTCACCACCTCAGTTTACTGCAGTAGGCAAGGCACATGGACTGAGCAGAACTGAATGAAGTTTTGTGACTCTAACAGAGAGGCTAAGGGAAGCAAATATGTGTAGTGTTATCATGCAAATACCATATATTTTGTATCAGCCATTGAGACAAATATATAATTGCGACATTTGTATAATGTACCAGCGCACTCAAATCATCATTTTGAGGTCAGTGCAGTTTGCTGAAGATGCTGCTGATTAATGTCAATCTGTTTGGAAAAGGCAGCTTTTAACAGCTGTGAATTCAACATTCCAATTGACTTCATGCGTGCTGTATTGGGAACAGGATCCTTTCCTGCACCCTAAAGAGATCTTTGGGTGAGGTGGGAAACAGTAAATAGTCAGAGGATTTGATTCTGAGTTTATACCTTTACCAGAGATAGCCAATTTGTGGCTCTAGCTTGCATATAGCAGAAAAGCTAGCCATGCATGCAGTCACTCTGTCAACCTAACCCATTCACAGGATTGTTGTTGTGATGAAAATAGGAAAAAGGAGTATTATATATGTCACTTATAAAAAATAATAAAGTTGGGGTAAAATTAGCTATCTATCTAGCTTATCTATCCATCCATTTAATATAATTGCACTCACTTTTCTGCACTGAAAGCCACCAGAGTTTAGCAACAGTTAATTTGCACATATTTAATATATTTGTTCACAATTTACAAATGGTAAAATGAGACTTTTTGCAGTTGGTAATATTCAGCAGTAGTAACGTTGGACCAGCTTTGACTGCTCTTGTACTTCTAATCTACAAATAGAATATTTACAATTTTTCAGAAGTTGCTGGATCTCAGCTCCCAACAGCTTTATGAAGCAGGCCAATGGTATTGATGGATTCAACTATTCTGCACTATTATTCTTATAATCTCTTAGAGTTCAAAGAAATTCACAAAAATGGTAGAAAAATTGTAGAAATTAGAAAAATGATTTGATAAAAGAAATCAACACAAAATGTTTAACTGTATTTAAATTTCATGAGGCACAAACTGTATCCTTTCCCATGCCTGTCAGAATAGTTTATGTGCTTATATACTATTAAAACATGATTGTTTTATTCTGATTAAACTATAAACCGTATCCACTTTTTGAGTATTCTCCTTTTCTGTCTCATACACATAACTTGCATGAATGTAGCTGTTTATTCAGCCTTACTTACATACTTCTTTGCAAGTTGTTGACAAATCTGCTTTGGAATCAATCATTTCTTTTTTATATTCACGATGTCACCCTATTAACAGTATTAACAGTATTAGATTAAAAGGTATTTTGCAATACATTTGATTGTTAAGGATTTAATCTTGCAAGTGTATTTCCCCAATAAATTCAATGAGATTGCTTCTAACCCAGTGGTCGCCAACTAGTGGGCCATGGCCCACTGGTGGGCCATGAGAAAATTTTGGTGGGCTGCAGAGAAATGCCCCCCAAAGCCCACCCACCCGCTGACTCCCACCCTTCGGCTGAGCGCAAACCTGCAAAAAGCAGCGCAGTCCTCGCTGGGCAGGATGAGGTAATGGCGCTATTGCAGCAAGATGGAGCTGGTGGTACAGGCAGGCTGAAGCAGCAATGGAGATGGCTGGAAGGTGCAGGAGCGCCACACTACTTGCATTTGCGCAGCACTTCTGCACCATCCAGTTTGCCTCTCCTGGCCTGGGCTCTTCCTCGATGGCCGCAGGCTATAGGGACGGCCCGGGGCAGGAAAAGTACTGGCTGGTGGGAGAGGTTTCCTCTGACATGGGGGATACAAGATGCCTCTGCTTTTCTTCTGTTTGAGGGGCAGCTGGTTCCTCCCGTCCAGATCTTCCCAGCCTCCAGGCACCATGTGGCTTCTTAAATCCTCCCTCTTTTCCTCCCCAAAGGATGAGAGGCCCCTCCTTTCCCTTCGCTCTGCCCGTTATGATTAAGCACTTACGATTTTGTTATAATTAAGCATTTGTGTGTGTATATGTGTGTGTGTGTGTATATATATATATATAAATATTTAATATTAAATTTATATTTAATATAAAAAATAAAATTTTATATTTAAATATATTATCTTTTTTTTTTAATTGTATTAGTGGTCCTCGGGTTTTAAAATTATCAGTTTGGTGGTCCCCGAGGTCGAAAAGTTGACGACCCCTGTTCTGACCTGTCTATTATGATTTAAACAAAAGTGATTTTTCCAAAAGAACCAGACAGATAGCATTGAAGAGACCCCAGAAATTATATCTGAAAAAGAAAATGATTACATGGCATTACATACCTGACATTCTAAAATAAAAGGAGGATACTCCATATGAAAGAGGATACAAATGAAAGAAACAAACATTTAGGTGGCAGTTTGTAAATTAACATTGCCCAAGGCAATTTGGTCCAGCAAACATTAGACTTTAAAAGACCTAAAACAAAAGATCCCAGTGCAATCAATCCTGGGCTGTTGCTTGACCAATTCTAGGTCACTAGACTAGATGAAATAAAATGCTTGCTTCCACAGAAAGCAAATGCTTTAAAATTCATTGTAACATATTTCTGAGAATGGATGCCAAGCTGCTTTTTCAACATTTTGATGCATGAAGTTTCAATAAGAGGAAAAAGGAATTTTGGTAGAATTTTCAGCAAACATTTGAGCAATTGAAATTCCCACTATTGCTATCACAGCCCTCTTTGAAAAGGTATCATCTGGTGCAGAAAAGCCTTACCTTATGTATCTGTATATTATATGCCTGCTCCAGGAGCATATAATAAATTCCTATGACAGTATTATTTTTGATCCACTTTTATCCCAATATTGTTTCAACTAGATATATGCAAATATATTTTCCTTCCATATAGTGCAGTACCCTTACTCCTTTTGCTGGATCTGCTCCTTTTACATAAGTACAATTGGTCTTCAACTGGTTCATTTAGTTCAGTTACAACTGAAAAAAGTGACTTATGACCGTTTTTCACATGACTCTTGCAGCATCCCCATAGTCACATGATCAAAATTCAGACGCTTGGCAACTGACTCATATTTATGACTGTTGCAGTGTCCAGTATTCATGTGATCCCCTTTTGTGACCTTTGCCAACAAAGTCAAGGTGGAAGCCACATTCATTTAACAACTGTATTACTAACTTAAGAAGTGCAGTGATTCAGTTAACTGGCGTGAAGTCGTAAAATGGGGCAAAATTCATTTAATGTTTCACTTAGCAACAATAATTTTGGGCTCAATTGTGGTTGTAAGTTGAGGACTACCTGTAGTAGCTTTCCAGTGTTGTGCACCAATCATGAATATAATCCCATAACACTTCAGCGGTAGCAATCGCATTATTTCTGAGTTAGAATCTCTACTTTTATAGAGATCCTGTTTATTTGTACAGATCCTGTTTATTTTTCATGATGTTGTTGGAGTAGAAATATCTGAGATTTTAAGCGGCACCATCCATTGGCCACTTTGCTGTATTTCCTGTTAAATTCTGACTTTCCACCAGGACCTGATACTTTCTTCTTTTGTTTTTTGGAGATTTATGACCCAGTGCTTGGCTGTATGTATATTCAAGCCTTAATTTTTGCCACTTACCTATTGTTGCCCTACTCTGCATCTCTCATCAACATATTGCAGTGAAGTTTTGTTTAGCTACTGTGGCACAGTTTTTTATATATATTTATACGTAAGTACATTTTAATGGAACCTTTTTTTACAGTAAGTACAGATAGGGTAGTATATCAAATGCTTGAAAAGAAAATAAATCAAAAGTACTGAATCAATTGTGATTTATAGTAATAATAAAAGCTACAAAGTCATCTTCAAACTCTTCCCCATCCCTGCCTAATGCATAACTCAAACATGGCTATGTTTCTGCTGCCAAAGAAGTCTTTTAATCCTATCAAAAAGAAAATAATGAACATTCCTCACCTAAAATAAGTTCATCTAGGATAGAGGTGTTAAACTCAAGGTCCGCGCACTGAATCCGGCCCACAAGAATTCCTCATCGGTGTCAGTGCGGAATCCACGATCGTGCGCAGTTTTCCCTAAGCTCTCTTGCTGGAGGGTCCCGATCGGGACTGGAACCACCCTGGTGGGGTGGTGAAGAATGGGGAAATTGCCTGGAGGGTCAAGGGGAGCCACAACCCCCCTCCCTGACAGGAAAATCCTTCCCGAAGGCAAGCTGCAGTGGTGGTCTTAAAATGGCCACCACGAAGACGAAGAACATTCCGGGAAACTAAGTTTTGTGCTGAAGAGAGAAGTAGCGGGCAGAGTGTGAACCAGGCAAAGGACATCGCTTTTGAGGTACCCCGGAATTAAAAATAAAGGGCTATTTTGGAGCAAAGTGTGTGGAAGCGGCGACCAGAGAAAGTGAGAAAGAAAATGGGTTTTTAAATTTGGATTTGATTATTTTACTGGACTAATCTGGAGGAGAAATTTAAAGGAAAATACGTTAACACAAAGGTTTAAAAATTAAACTGGACAGATACTGAATTGTGGCCACTTAAAGGGCATAACTAAATGCTGGAATTGAGTGTGTTGAAAAGAATAGATAATGATTGAAATTAGTGAACTTAATAAAAATATATTCAACAAAGAAAGTTAAAAAGAAAAAGACTCAAGAGCGCCACCTGATAGTACAGGAAAACATTAATAGGTTTTAAAACAAGCGTCTGGTCTTTTTGAGACTTTGGATCTTGGAACTTGAAAGAAAATAAAAGGAACTTTACTATTGTCATAGAACACCTGGTAATCTGGGAAACAGTTGGGAGGCCAATTAGAAGATTTGGAATAAAGATTCAAGAGTATGAATTGTTGAAAATAAACTCAAAAGTTATTGCCTGAAATAAGATATTGGACTCTGGTTTGAATATATCTATCAAAGAAGAGGATTTCAACTATTAAGGAAGAGGAAAGAAAAAGAAAAAAGGAGAAAATGTAATGGAGGAGCTACTTGTTGATATAAGGCTGGACTCACAAGACATAAGATTGGATGTGCAAGATACAAGGGACATGATAAAAATTAAACTTGAAATGTGTAATTATGTATCACAGAAATTAGAAATGGTGACTCAGCGTACACAAGAACACAAAAACCAGAGGGGGAGGAGTTCTATAAAGAAGAAGCCAATTTAGAAGAACAAAACGAACAGCAATTATTCAAGCACGGCGGGGGGAAGGAATTAGAATTAAAAATTTGTGGTCTGATAAAAGGGAGAATGGTTTGGAAAATGGTTAAAGAGAGAAGGGAAAAGCAGAAAAAGGAAGTGCAAAGGAAAAATCAAAAGAGGGAGACAGAAAAGTTCAATAACTTTTGAGAAAAGGAGGGGAATAAGAATGGGGAAAGAGGGAATTAACAGAAAGGACCAGAAAATAAAGAGGAACAGGAAACAAACAAGGATGAAAAGGTACATTGTTCAAAAAGTGAGAGGTAATGGGTGAAAAAAAAGGGATAAGGGGATTCCGCAAGGTAATATGTTGGGATGTATAAGAATATACTGAAAATAGTATTTTATAATGTATAGATGATTCATAGAGGAAATATAATGAGGAATCTGAGAAAAAATATATGTGTTTTATACTAGATAGGGAAATTGATATTAAGGAAGAATGAAGGTGGTTAGCTCAAATTATTAACTAGAGGGGACAACTATATTTACAGATAAGGATTGATAAAATGACAAATGTGACAGGAAAAAAAATATGAGAAATGATAATAGAAAGGAGATGAGAATTTTAGATAACATTGTAAAATAAGATATGAGAATATACTAAGAAAAATGGAAGGAGATATATTAGATTTGGAACTGAATAAATGAACATAGAATTAAGAATTTTTGATAATATTGTAAAATAAGATATGAGAACATGAATTGGGATTGGATAAGATAAGCTTAATATTTAATAATGACAAGGATGGTGTAATATGAAATTAAACAAATAAAATGAATAGGTAATTATGGTCATGTTTGTATTGAGAGGTGAAACCTGGAACCACACTGCTTGCCAAATGAGAATTTTTTCATTTAAAAAAAATAAAATGAAAACGGAGAAAATTGAATAATGGAATTATTAGGTATGTTTAATTGATATGGTGGTAGGCATTTGGAGAGAGTAAGGTTGAAAATAAATATTGAAGAAGTATGAATTAATATGAATATAATGCAATGAGAGGTATATGATATATTGATGCCACACTGTTAATGTATTGTTGTTATATGTAGATTGAAATAAAAAAAATTGGGGGGGAAAAATGAATCCGGCCCACGGGGTGCTTAGATCTGGCCTGCAGGACTGGCCTGGAAATAGCAAAGGACAAGTCTGCAGTGCCTCTGCCAGCAAAAACTGGGCACCTCTGCCCTGAGCAATGTTTTCACTGGCAGGAGGCTGTCCCAGCCAAAAACGGGCCGCAGGGGCCATGTACGGGCCTCCCCAAGGTCCGTTTTTGCTGGCAGAGGGCTAACAAAATGAACAAAAAACAAAAGGAGAAATGTTTTTGAGCATGCAAGAAGGGACAGGAAAGGAGAAAGAGAAAAGAGAAAGAAAAAGGTGAGAAGATGGAAAGAGAGCAAGGAAGGAAAAATAAGGAAAGAATGGAAGGAAGAATGAAGAAAAAAGGAGGGGAGGAAGATTATAGTGAAAGTGAAGGAAGGTCCCGTGTCCAGCCCATCATGGCCACCCCCATCCCCGGCCCTCCGAGGTAAAACACAACCCTCATGTGGCCCTCAATGAAATCCAGTTTGACACCCCGATCTAGGAAATAGGTGAGAGATCAGTTATCCATCCTCTTAACAATGGAATTCTCAGCAGCTTTGCCTTGCCAATACATCTTCCTTTGTTTAAACACCCATCTCACTTGCTCAAAATGTGTCCATAAATCAGCTCCTTCACATCTCGTCCTCAATTCTAATATATATAAAGTTCTCTTCTATTGTTCAGGGTTCCTCTTTCTTGCAAAGCAGGCACCCATAGTCACTGAATAAGGATTGATCATTGTCCCTCAGCTCTGTGATTCTTTTGTGAAAATTCCATGACATACTGATATGACTAATCTTTTCAAGAAAAGAAATGAACAACTTACATTACTGTTTTTCGTATGGAGCAAACAACTGCTCTCAACCTCATGCTCTGCTAGCATCACTTAGATTACTGACAATGTTCTTTTTGTTAAAATTGCCTTAACAGAAATTTGAGCTGCAGGCAGTGAGGCTGCTCTTCTCAGTGGCTAAAAACAGTTCTTGATGTGGAGCTGCCATTTCCATAATGAATAGTTCTGGTTTGCTGTAACAGCAGTGACATTTCCGAAGTTTACCACTTCTACTTTTTAAAATCTGGTGGGCAGTCTGAAGTGGTGATACAGAGAGGAAGTCTCCTTACCACATTATTATTATTATTTCCATTATCGATGGTTATACAGCAAGTTGTTTTCTGTTTCTGGCCTTTTACTGATCCTTTTCCTTGTTTCTGAATGGGTGGAACTCTTCTGTAGCAAGAAAGTTACAAGATGAGGAAGCCATCAAAACATCCTTAATTATTTTTGCAGCATGTTATCTTATTAATATTATAGTCAAAATAAATGCAATTTCATATACTTTGCAAATATACTTTCACCCCACCCCACCCCACCTCTTTTTTTTTTAAAGGATGGACTTATTGACTATTTGGAGCTTTTAGCTGCTATAAATCTAGTGATACGAGGGAAAATTGACCAAAAATTGAAATGGTATTTTAAACTTTATGATATTGATGGGAGTGGAACAATTGACAAAAAAGAAGTTATCAGCATGTTAATGGTAAGCACACAAATTAGCAAGGATAAGTCATTCTATGGGAGTTTAATACTGTGAATATACTGATGTTTTGACTGTTATAATAAATATATAGCCAAATTATCACTTATGATTTCTTTACTGTCCCAGACAAAGGCAATATGTATCTATACTGAATTTTCCCCACTTCCATTAGGTGAGACTGGAAACTATTCAAAGCCGTTATTGCCTGTTGGTATTTAGGCTTCTATGTGTTATGCGTGTTTTGATTTGGATTCCTGCATCGACCTAAATGGTCCCTTTCCAATTTTTTTTTCTTACTGTATTTATTAATGTTTCTATAGTATCCTCCAACAGGAAGACTCTATAGCAGATTATAACAAAGTAAAAATATAAAACAGTGTAAACCAATATATGAATTGCAAAAAGGGAGCTGAGCAAATGTCTGATGATAGTTTCAAAGGGTTCTGTATATCTGACAACCTCTGAAATTGGGTTAGCTCTTAGATGGTACCCTCAAGGGCAGATTCAATGCTGGTATGCAATATCTAACAGATCTTGCTGCTATACTATGGAAGACTTCGTAAATTAAGCTTACTGATAATCAGTGTAGTGATTTTAGAAGAGAGGTTAACTTGCCAGAGTATATTTGACCTGCCAGCTGTAGCTCCTAGGTCACTCACTTCACAGGCTACTCCAAATATAGTATTTTAGTAAACCTATGGTGTTTCTACATAGATAAATACTAAGACATCAATCACCATCTTCACTTCTTCAACTGCAATGAAAAATTAAAAGCAGTATGAATAGTATAATAGTTTTTTAAAAAAATATCAAAACACTATGATGTGCATTTCAATATAAACTTGATGTGTTAATAAGTCTCTAAAGTTTTAGACTTTTAAACAATGTGACTAGCTACCTTTTACATTTGCAATATAATGTGATTATTCTTACATTATTAATTTAGGCTATTCAAACCATCAATAAAAACCAAGAGATGACTCCTGAAGAATTGACAAACCTGATTTTTCAGAAGATAGATGTAAACAATGATGGTAAGCATAAATAAACCTTGAAATCTTTATTTTCATTATTTTGCAATTTTGTAAAAGCATTCTGTTGATAAAGCTATAAAGAGTTAGCAACATGTACATACATCATAAATATTATAAGTGGTTGAAACTGATCTAATAAGATAAGATGATTACTGTATGATGGACATTGTACAAAGCAAAAATTGATTTTTTTTTTAATTCAAAGAGCCATTCAGACTGCATGGCTTGATCTCACTGTGTCTTTGCAGCAAGATGAAATCAAAGACAGCAAAGAAAGGGAACAGAGAAAAGTATGGTTCATTCATTTCATTTTTGAATTCTTTGTTGAGCAAATTTTATTAAATTCCTTTACAGAGATTCTAACAAGTTAACTGTACTATAATTAATTACCTTGCAGAACTTTTTTTTTTCATTTGATCAAGAGTATCCTGCCAGAAGTGATTATTGGCAACTAAATAGTTATATATTTAGTCATATATATATTCTGTGTTTTTTAGAAGCAAAGAGATGAAACTTGCCATGAGAATCAAAGTGAGAAAAATGAATGTTTGAAATGTTGCAAGCTGTATTTTTATCCAGATGGAACAGGATAATTTTATCAAGCATTCTTCAGTTGCATTGTTACTTACCTAAGATATTCTTGCTTTGGTTGTATGTTAGGGAAATCTGATTTTTATTTCAGTGAAGTTATATTGTAATTATAAATCTCAGTTTATTGTCAGTTCAGCATCATATTCATTAACCCCCTAAGCAGCAACAATCAATTCCAAAAAGAAATATTTGAGAAAAAGTTTCATATATGCGATTGAGTCTCTGAGAGCTTTTTCCTTCCAATACAAAACTGATCAGAATGGAATAAATATGCAAAGCTAAAGGAAGATGAGAGACTCACTCTTCTGACACATTAAAATAAAACTAATAACTGAGATTCAAATTAGATAGGCCCACAAAGGCAAATATATTTTTCTTCTGCATTTTTATTGTTTCAGTAAAAGCAGCTTGAGGAAGCAAGGAGTTTGAATTGTCTGAATATTTCCTTAGAGCTTAAGAGTTTCTTTTCCCAGTTTTCATTATCTCCATCCTCCTCCCTGAAGCATAGTCATATAGCTTGCATATCTAAACAGTATCTCTCCAGCCTTCCTCAGTCTAGGCTCTCCACATCCATGACCTTTAATTATTAGAATGGTCATTCAACAGATCTGGAGTGGAAGGCAACAGATTGAAGAAGTCTGCTCTATTCATCTAACAAACTATTCTACAGATGGGACTGCAGGATTCAGAAATGCATCAAATGCAATTTCAAATGAATGGAATATTTGGTTCCCGCAAATTGGAGGATATTACTTTTACCGAATACAGGTAGTCCTTGAGTTATGACAGTTCACTTAGCAAAGGTTCAAAATTACAACATTTCCACCAAAAGTACTTATTACCCAGTCCCAAAGTTAAGTATGTTGCAGCACCACAGCGGTCGTTTGCCTTTACAACCAACCGCAGAGCCACTGCAACATGCTCCCTGCCAATTCCCACCCCCATCCTGCCCTGCTGGGTCTCTACAGACACTGGGCCTGATTTGGTAGCCCACCACGTTCCATATGCTCCTCTATATCCACACCAATCACTTACTTACTTTGGGAAGATCTCCAAAGTTTAAGTCTGTCTGTCTGTCTGTCTGTCTGTCTGTCTGTCTGTCTATCTGTCTATATTGCCATCTATTCACCCATGGCAATTCAAGGTGGCTTACATAATGTAAAATCATATTTAAAACAATAAGAACTAACAGAAAGAATCTTTGCTGAAGTTGCTGAACCCGCTTGGATCTCATTAATTGCACTACTCTGGAGATGGATAAAGAAATGAAGAGCTTGGCGCACCAGCTGCCCTGTATCCTTCGCTTGCTGGGATCCTTACAGCCCACAGGTGTCTCTGTGCCTGCCAGATCTCCACCAGAGAGGACCCAGCAAGCAAGGGGTGGAGGGCAGCTAGTGGACCAATTTCTCAATCCAGCCCTGCAGCAACACAATTGGCAAGAACTGGGCGAGCTTGGCACTCTAACAAGAGGTGGGGCAGGGCTACACCCACTTCTGAAAGACAGACTAGGGCTCAGTGGGGAAAGGGACAGGGTAGCCCAAGGCTTCTCCACTTGGCTGGACAAGGGCCCGGCACCCAACAAGGCGAGTGCAGGGGGCATGGTGTTGCTGCTCTGGCTGTTAGGGAACTGTTGCTGAAAATATGCAATGCGCACACGTGGCACCCTTCAGGCTACCACAAAAAAAAAACAGCCTAGAGATGTGATAAATCTCAGGTTCTTACACATTCCTCCATGCAAAAATGCTTTTCCAAAGAGGACGGAAGCGTGTGTAAAAATATGAGATCTAAGGAAAACAGCTTTGCAACAGCAACTTGAGCTCTGGAGATCTCCCAAAGTAAATGAGCAATTGGTGACAGGTGGGGAGAAGTCCCAACCAGTTGTGGGGATCCCGAGAGGTGGGAAGTAGAGCACGGGATATCTCAATGGGTGGGGAGAGGCCTTTGATGGCTAGAGACAGTGGACTTGTCCCTGCACTAGGCCTCCCATGATCTTCCCCACTCCTGAGGTACTTCGTGTGCTTTTAATGACCCATGCATTCGATTAACAAATGCATTGGGGGAAGGAGGGATGAGGCTCATTCATTTAACACAATTCAGTTAACATTACGATTGTAATGGGCAGGCTCCATTACATTCATAACTCGTGGATAACTTGTAATGACTATAGTAGTGGTTATGATAGTGTTTTCCCTAATTCCAAGACAGGAAAAGTTAGTCTACAAAACTTTGACTCTAAAACAGTGCATATTGTTTTCATATAGGGGAACTCACCTTAGAAGAACTCATGAACGGAGTGGAAAAGGATGAACATTTCCGGGAAATTATTTCAAAGAGCTTTGAACTCTCCAGTGTACTGAAAATTTTACAGAGTGAGAAAAGACACAGCGTCTGACACATATTATAAATGGCACTTGTGACAAAAAGAACAATTCAAGGAATATCGAATATCAAGACTAATTGTTATATTTCCCACACACTATTCAAAACGTAAGACGGTCTAGGCAGATTATTAGTTCAGAACTGTTCTTCATCTATTGTCCTTTTCTTTCTCATAACATATAATAGCTTTTGTCTACATAATGATAAAAAAATTGTAATGCAGAAAGAAATAAACAAGCACATACACTAGATAAATACAACTGGAATTGGGAAGGCATTTCTCTAGAAGATACAGAATAGATAAATTGCTTAAATATAATTTGTTTAACCTGAAATTTGGAACATGGTGATAAAGCATTATATAGGACTGTCCTATTTAGATCAGTTTAGGATGAAGTATGTTTTTCAGTAATGTAATATCTACACTAATCAATTTAAAAATAGGAGTATTTTTTATTAATTAACACCTCAATTAGTTTAACAGGCAAAATATAAATAACTATTTGGAAAAGCAGTTACTTTGGTATTATGGAAATTATTTCAAATGTAAATTAACATGATGTAATGGTCTGGCATTTAAAAGGTTTTTAAGGGTTACAGTTAAAGAAATCAGTCTTTAAAAACAAAACTTTATCATGAAATGAGACAAATTTGAGGAAATAATTAAGAGGATGCATTTCAAAACTTCATCTTCAGCTATCAAAGATTAATTCCAATTACATGAAACATATATTTAACAAAACAATTTAAAGGTAATTATTAAAATTACCATTTCTAAAATCCTAGAGAAAAGGCCAATGTTCTTTCTTGCTTGCATATCTTTTTCTTTTTATTGCTTTTGAAGAAGCATAGTTTTAGCCATTCCAAAATTACATATTCGTAAGTCAAGTAAAACTTTCCTTTCTCTGGCTATTAGCTTTTTGCAACATCCTTTACAGTAACGGTGCAGGAGTACATACAGCCATGCATGCACACTCCTATACATCATTCTTAAAGTTTTCTGAATATGAAAAAAAGACAAAATCTTCAAACATTAAAACAATGTGAAATTCCTATGTTCAGATTTGCCACCTAAGTAATTCCCTTAACTTTATAAACTAATCATGCAAAAAATTCTCCTCTCCTTTTGCCTCTCTTCAACCAAGAGGGAAAAACTGGGTACACATTCTTTTTTCTGTCTGACATGTTATTGACAGTTTTCCAAATCCGGAATTGAGAAAATCCAAAATAAATTTTCATTGCACTAAGCTATTGAAAGTAGATCAACAATGCCCAAAAGGCTTGTTTCTCTTGCTCTTAAAACAGAAATATTTTCCATTCCTACCCAGAAATTTAACTATCTGTTCTCAAACTAAGCTATAATTACTATTCCTCAACCTCCTTAGCACATGTCTATTTGTGTCAATGCTACATTGTAAAAATCTCCTTTTTTGCTATCACAGGAAGCTTTAAAAATTGCATATTAGTTTTTTCCTGTATTCTGTACAACTGCACTCTGTGTACGTTTTATTAAAGTGAACCTCTTTTTGAAATCTCATTTCCCTGAACTTTCTCATAATTCATTCTTTGTATTGTTGTTTTCAATTGTATTGTTTTTATTGCTGATAAATATAGAAAAAAAATTGTTTCCAATTAAATTGAATAGATCAAGTTCTTATCAGATTATTAGCTGTTTAAAGATTTAATCTAACTGAACATAGTACTTGCCATCAATAGTCAGCCAACATTCACTAAACTACAGCCTCCATGATAGAGAATACACATTTCTCTGGAATAAACTTTAGGATATTTTACCAACCCTCTTCTTCCAGATTTATTTTTTAGACAAAAGGCAAAAATCTGGGGAGATAAAACAAGAACCTTTTGTGCCTGAGCTGGGAAAACAAGAAAAATGTTCAGATAAATGGCTAGAATTCTTGAAGAAGCAGGAACAAAGAATCATAAATTCCTCAGGTTTAGGATATTACTTGGGAATAGGCCACTAGTCTAGTTAGATGTTGTATCATGTTGTAAATTTTCTGTGTTAGAAACCCTACATTTTTGCATTCCTATTACCTTGTACAATTAGGGAATTCTGATTTTGTATCATTTACATATATTTACATTACTAAAACTGTGTTTCCCTGAAAATAAGCCCTAGCCTGATTTTTGGGGGCTGGGTCTGATATACACCCTACCCCTAAAATAACCTCTAGTGGATGGGGTAGGCATGGCCAGCACAGTAGGAGCCCTTCCCTTCCCCAGTCACTTCATGGCTGTTTGGCCCCTTAATTGTGGCTTGCGGATCAGCTGAGCCAGCGAGGGCCGGGAGCTGCCTCTCATTCCTTCTCTCTGGACATAGCCTGTTTCTTTCAAGCGATCAAATGTCACTTGAGAAAAGGACACACATCCCAGGATTGCAACGCTGAAGGCTGGGATGGAATCTTTAGGGGATGTCCGTGTGTGCTGAGCTTGATGAAAGAATGACAGGTAGAAAAATCCCTTCATTTTCCTGCTGTTCGCCAAAAGGGCTCCATTCTGAGCTTTCAGCGTATCCCAGGATTGCAACTCTAAAGGCTCGGAACAGAGCGTTTTTGGCGAACGGCAAGAAAATGAGTGGGATTTTCCTACCTGTCATCCTTTCCTCAAGCTCAGCGCAGACTGAGGAAAGGATAGACAAGAAAATCCCCCTCCCCATTTTCCTGCCGTTCACCAAAAAGGCTCCATTCTGAGCTTTCAGCGTATCCCAGGATTGCAACTCTAAAGGCTCGGAACAGAGCGTTTTTGGCGAACGGCAAGAAAATGAGTGGGATTTTCCTACCTGTCATCCTTTCCTCAAGCTCAGCGCAGACTGAGGAAAGGATAGACAAGAAAATCCCCCTCCCCATTTTCCTGCCGTTCACCAAAAAGGCTCCATTCCGTGCCTTTAGTGTATCCAGGACCCTGCAAGGCTTGTTATAGTGTTGAGCGTACAAGCAGCGGCATCACCATGAAGTTCGTCACACTGGTGCAGCAAAGATTGTTGTGCCATTGTGCATGCAAGCGGCAGCACCCCCACAAGATTCGACCGGTGCAGCCACTCATGGCAGGACACCAGCTGCGCCAGTGTGATTAATTTCATGGCAGTGTTGCCGTTCACGAGTACAATGCCACAAGAAGCCTTCTGGGTTCTGCTCAAAGAGGCTGCGCCAGTATGACAAACCTCTAAGCAGTGCTGCCGCTCCTATGCATGGCTCAATCGAGTTGCGAGCAGCCTGGAATTTAGGCAGCCTTTACATGGCTGGGATGCCTGCAGGATCCCTGGCTTCCGAATCCAGCGAGGCCCAGTGTTTGGGCTCCAGTACGCCCTTCTCTGGGCAGCGGCGGTGCGTCCATGGCGTGTCCAGCTCACTGAGTCTGGCCTGCTGAGCTTGTCTGCCACTGTGCTCTGGGGGTGGGGACAACGAGCCCAGCTGGCTTCACATGGGAGACTAGGCACTGCGAGAGTGCCCATTTCTCGCATTGGCTGGGTAGGGTTCACCCATGCAGAGGCCAGGCATTGGGGTACCACCCTGAGCAGGCGCCAATCTGGAAGTAGGAGTTGGTCAGTCCCCTTACCTGGTTTCCCTCTGCTGTTTATCATCAAATGTGTGTGTGAGAGAGAGAGGGGGGCAGGGAGGGAGGGAGAGACAGAAAAGAGAAACGGCAATTCTTATTACTCCCCTCCACCGTTTCTCTCATTCACTCTCACACACACAGACATTTGATTGCTTGAAAGGGACAGGCTGCAGTTTGCTTCTACATTCCTATACGTCTCATAATCCTCATTTTCTCAAGCAGCTGCGTAGAGGTGGGGGCAGGGGAAGGAGCCAATTCTGGCGGGCTGCATGGCTTTCTGCCTCACTGGCCCTCGCTGGCTCAGCTGATCTGTGGGCTGCGGTTAAGGAGACCAGCAGCCATTAGATGGCCACACTCCCCGTCTCCTGCAGCTGAAAAAAAAAAAGACCTCCCTGAAAATAAGCCCAAGTGCTTATTTTCAAGCCTAAAAGAAAATAAGACCCGGTCTTATTTTGGGGGAAACACATGAAGGATCTTTACAGTCCATGTGCCCTCTACTGGGAATTAAACTTATGCAATGCTGGTTTTCAACAGTATCAAAGTGATAAAATCTGAATGATCTGTACAATCCATATTCTTTTAAGGTTCTCACATAACAAGTTCTACATGACTTCTGCAGAACAGGATTTCCTATTTTTATACAATACATAATATATAGTACTATTGATATACACTGTATAATTATTTAAACTATGCAGAACTATCAGTAGGAGTTCAATTCCTGGAAGGTTTCAGCCCATAAAATAATATCTGACTACTCTCATGAGAGAAATCCTATGTGGTATCTCCTGCTTGTCAATGTAACTTAAAATACTAATAAGATATACACAGAATATGTCCTAACCAGTATGGTGTAGCAGTGTCGGTCTTCATGAAACGCCTTGCTCAACAGCATCTGAAGATTAGGGGCTGGAGGGAGACAGAGCAGAGGAAACAAACAATGCTACCGGATGATGTCCTAATGATTACTAGTCTAGGTTGAGGAGGGGAACACAAATAATTATTTACATGTCCACAATCAGTGATGCAGGATTAGCGACGAGAAACCTCATGCCAAAAAATCAATGAAGGGGGGGAGGAATGGAGCAGATGCAATAGCTTTTATCAGAGTGTAGCACTAAACCGAGAGAGGGATTGAAGAGAGCAACTGCGAGAACGGGAGGCTTATGGGGTAGTTGGGAATCGCGGGTTAGTTAGCATGCAATGTAGGCTATAGGATTATAGCGTTAATAGGGTAATTGGGACACGAGTGCAGGGAGGAGA
The DNA here is from genome assembly GCA_009733165.1 of Naja naja. Lineage (NCBI taxonomy): Eukaryota > Metazoa > Chordata > Lepidosauria > Squamata > Elapidae > Naja > Naja naja. Next base: position 26,618,675 of record CM019152.1, read on the forward strand.
TAGACAGCGATTAGGTGGGTGGGGAAAAGGGTTGAATTACACTGAAAGATGATTGATTTCAGCGCTAACCTTGTTCAGTTTAAACTGTGCTTGCCATTTACTGTACGAGGAACAATAAAAAGGATTACAAACCCATCAGTTTGCAACTTATTACCTACGATTTATAGAACCATGGCTAAGAAGCAGGCTAGAAATTGGGAGACTGAATTCTAGTTCCTCCTTAGGCATAAAATCAAATGAATGGCCTTGGGCCAGTCACTTTCTCCCAGCCTAGGAAGGAGATAGGATGTCAAAGGACTCCTGAGAAACCTTGCCAAGAAAACCACAGGGACTTGTCCAGGAAGTCTCGGAGAATCAGATGTGGCTGAACAGAAGAAGAAAAAAATAACCAGGATTATACAGGTACCAACCTATCACCCGATGGGCTTAGTCATAGTGGAATAAGTGGACACACTACAGTCAGTTCCTCTCCTAGACACGTGTAAGCGAATAACATCTAATAACTTCTAAATATATTCTACACACTTTTAAAATATATTTTAAAGGATACTACTCTTTGTGCTCCAGACACATACACATTCCACCTCGTCCTTTATTTCATTTTACTCCTCAGAGGAATTTTTTTTTTATTTTAACTTCCAGGGGTAGAAAGGAGAGACAAAGTAGAAAGGGGAGGGAGAGCTTGGAGAAGAGTTTGTAGCTTTAGTTTATTATTATTTTCCATCATACTATCTTTATTCTTCTGCCATATCCCAATATTGCAAACGAAGTGATGTTTTAAGAACAGCTTAGAACTGCTGCAATAACTACATGGCAAAATTATCATTTGTTTATTCCTTTGTCATCTCTGGGATCAAAGGGAAATATAGAGTCACATTTTTGGTCATAATGTTCAGCACCATTCCTGGCTTCAAGAAAAAAAAATGAAACAGCCTTAAGTGGCAGTACAACTCATCTAATGTAGCTATTTCCAAAGGTTACAGGTGAGATGGGTATAAAATTTTGATAAACTACATACATATATATGCATATGTGTATGTGTGGGTCTGTATTCTCTATTCTGTTTTCTGTCCAAACAATCAGCCAGTTTTTTCACTTTGTCTGAATAACAAAATGTTCACTCATGCACTGAGCTGTTTAGTTTACTTTTATTCTAAAATTGGTTGTTACTTGCTTTTAAAAACAGTACTACCAAATCAAACATTCTATCAAATTGATGAACTATGTTAAAGTTTGTGGAACAAATTTTACATACTACTACGAAATAGGCATAAAGTGATCAGCATTCTTTTCAAAGAACTAGACTATATCATTTAAAGCATTTGAAAACAGCAAAGCTGACCATATTTTTTTTTAAATGATAATTTAGAATATATTTAGAAGTTATTAGATGTTATTCGCTTACACATCATGTTAAAACTTTAGGACAGCTAGTCATGATGTTTGCATCATCTTTAATCTCTCACACTACATAATTTACACAGAAATATAAAATTTTGATATTAGTGTAGCAAATTATTTCTTTTTGTCATGGTTTTATCGCACTGCATGCACAATGCACTTATTTCATGCAGAGAATAATTTTGCCCAACTCTTGTATTTCTTAGAAATACAATATAGTAGCCTCTAATATATTAGAGTCTTTTCATATAACATTGCTTCTGGTGGAGTTTTTTTCTCTATTGTGCACGTACACTGGTTCACCAAGATACTTCTAAAATGAAGATTAATCCTACTTGGAAGTTCTTATTGTTTTTCATTTCTTTTTACCTGAAAACAGAATCAAATCCCAAATTAGCTGTTTCTGGGGGAGAGGTGGGGAGGACAGACAAGAGATGGAAAGAACTTAATTCTTAAAGTGCCATCCACATCCCTTTATTTTATGTACCCCCAAAATAAACTTGCAGGACTATGAAGCTGCCTGTTATGGTATAGGTTCTCCTGCTTCAGCACGGGGTTGGACTAGATGACCTACAAGCTCCCTTCCAATTCTGTTATACTGTTATTCTTATCCCAAAGATGTTTTTTCAGGAAGCAACTGTGGACTTTCTGGTTACCAGAAATTCAGTTGCCTCCTGAAAAAGCACCTTTGGGACAACCATCAATGACTGAGAATCTCCATAGACAGTTATTTTTCTTAACACACTAATCTCATTATTTCTAATGCTTCTCATATAATGCACGCGGACCTAAGAAAAATCACAACCCACCTCCGGCAAATACATATGCTTGTCTTTCGGCATCACTTTAGAGTCGTCAAAATAAAACTCTGCCTAAGAAAAAACAGGGCGGTTTTCAAGCGTTCTCTTTTCATTTCCGTCTCCGCCCACGAGAGTAGATGGACGGCAGAAATGAACACCCGAACGTTCAAATAGAAAGATTGTAATCAGACTGACTTTCTAGTCTTCTGATTGGGCGGCCTGCAGAGAGCGACGCAAGCGACCGCCTATCGGAGTCAAGAATCGGAAAAGTCTTTGCGGGGATTGGAATTGGCGCTATATTTGAATTGGGAGTGGGCGGGTTTTTCTTGGTCTGTCTCGAGTCTCGGCCTTGGTATATCGAAAGTAACCAATCCCTACTCTTAATGGTGGTGGTGGTCTTGCGCATTAAGGGCAATTGACATGGATAGAATGTGGCAGTGAAGTGGAGGGAGGGGTAAGTATCTTTATTATATACCCTAGAAGTAGAAGAAGCAACGACAAGCAGCATGGATTGGCGTTTCCGGCATAGCCGCTACCGCTTCGCTTCTGCCATGAGCAGCATTGTGAACAAGGTAAGCGCAATGAGGATTGAGCATGGAGGAAACGGCTTTGATGTAGAGGATCGGAACTGCGTGGAAAGGTTGGAGGTGTCCTGTTAGGGTCCAAGGCCTTGGCGATGGCTACCCTGAGGGTCTTTTTTCCAAACTGATTTCTTGACGACATGTAACATTGATGTCTTCTTCCCTTCTCCCCCCGCTTGAATTAGTAGTAGTGGCGGCGGCGGCAGCAGCGGTTGTACTTCAGCGTTAGTACATAGTTCTTCCTGCCTGAATGAGAATGGAGGAATGGAAGGACATTCTGATTTAAGTCTGTCTAGATATTTGAGGCCAATGAACCTCAAAACTGAGCAGAAGTGGATGTGCTTTTACTGCGGTTTGTGAAAACTACAGCCATGCTCAGTTCCTTGGTATAATTGCTTCATCAAATTCAGGAATATAGATTATTGTTTAGCCGCAAAACATAATATTGGGTTTGTATAGTTAGACTGCACATAATGCAAACTAAGGTGACGGTCTTTGGAATACACACACACACACACACACAGAGGAAGTTGATTCCTAGATGGTGACAGAAAGGTGATCATGAATATCTGTATTCCGAGTTTGAAAGTCTTCATGTGATCCACATCACGTGAATATAAGTAACAAGGTTTTTAAATCGGGTAGAGATTTTCTTTGATAAAATCCATCTTCAGTAGAAATTCTAATCCTATTGGGCTAGCTGTTTTGAAAAATGTCTGTTTTATCTAATAGATCTACTTAATAGTTAGAAAACATGCTAAACTGATGTGATATTTTCTTAATTTAGTACAACTTTGCCTTTGAAGAGGATATAGTTGTCTCTATCAAATCATTGATTTATCAGACACAGGATGGTAAGATTATTTTTACCTTATTTTATTTATTTATTTTATTTTATTTGGATTTATATGCCACCCCATCTCCAGAGGGACTCGGGGCAGCTCACAAAGATATAACATACATAGAAATATGAAAATATTAGTCCAATCCAAATAAACAATAAAATTTCCCACTAAAATGTCCAATTAAAACCCCCAGTCTCCCTCAATCCAGACCGGCCTGTGCAAGGTCTTTAGATCGCGGCGGAAAGAACACAGGTCAGGAGCTAACCGTAACCCCAAGGGCAGTTGATTCCACAGGGTGGGCACTCCCACAGAGAAGGCCCTACCCCGGAGAGCCGCCAACCGACATTGTCTGGCAGACGGCACCCCGAGGAGGCCCTGCCGATGGGAGCGCACTGGGAGATTGGAACTCGATGATGGCAGGAGACGCTCCTGCAAGTACCCTGGACCCAAGCCATGTAGGGCTTTATAGGTTAACACCAGCACCTTGAATCTTACATGGAGGGCAACCGGCAACCAATGCAGATCGCACAGGAGGGGTGTTATATGGGAGTATCGGGTTACTCCCATCACAACCTGCGCGGCTGCATTTTATTACTATACTTATATTTTATCTTAAAACTACAAATACAGAAATACATTTAATCTTTGCAGGAGATTTCTCCCTCTCCTAGAAGAATGAAATATCCTGGGAAATATTAAAAAGGCAGAATATTTCCCCTAAAAAGAGTAAAGTAGAAACTCAGCCCCCCACCTTTGCTAATGGGCCATTAAGGCCTAGGCCAGAGTATTCTACATAATAAAGGGTATCTCACCACCTGGCCTGGGAAGATTGTATCAGCCAACACTCAGGTGAAGGCATGTGGTCCAGAGTTAACTAAGACCCCTGCCCCTGGGAGTCTGACAGCCAATGGGATACATTTCTTACAGGAACAGGAAACAATAAGGTGGGGCCCAACAGATTATATAAGGATCTTTCAGCATCTTGGTGTCTCTTCTTGATCTTCTCTTTTCCCCTTGGAGCATGTGATCATCCTTTTCACTTCTCGATGACATGAAGTTTATCTGCAGGGAATCTAAATTTCAATGAGATTGTTCTTAACCTATTGTGGTCTCAGATCCAATGCCAGTTTACAGCAGGATGAGCAGGGGAGTAGAGAAGGGAAATAGTATAGAGAAGAGCAACAAAGAAGATTAGGAGGCTGGAAGCTAAAACATATGAATAATGGTTGCAGGAATTGGGTATGTTTAGTAAAGAAAGGTCTAGGGAAGAGATAATAGAACTGTCCCAGTGTTTGAGAGGCTGTCACAAAGAAGGAATATTTTCCAAAGTACCAAAAGGAAAACAAGAACCAACGAATGGAAAATGATCAAGAAGACAAGCAACATAGAACTAAGGTTTCCATTATTGGACACAGCATACAAAAAGTGAATGGAAAATATGTTTTGCTCATTGATCCTATTATTATAGAGCTCGTTCTTCTTGCCTACTGTCATAGTCTGGAACGGTCATTCCTTATTACTTATTTGGAGGAAGGTTAGCCCCTAGCCCAAATGAGGTCTCTAATTTATGACTTTGTCCTAACTGAAATTTATATAAGATCTTCACTGGAAATATGTATTCTAATTAATGTATGTATTCTTTTGCAATTTATAGGACCAAGAGTTTGGGGAGAAGAGTCAAATGATGAAATTTTAGATATGTCTTATGAGGTATTAAAATGTATGCCTTTCATTCTTAACCTTGTTATTACTAATATGAAATTTATTTTCTAAGTTGTTGGGTCCATGTTTAAAACCTAAAAACGATGTGGATGGTGTTTGTTGTGATTCAGAAGTTAAGTCAAGATGGAGCTAATTTGTAGGGCTTTTAATCATTACTCTTCCTTAAAGTTCAGAGGCCAAAGTGAGTTGATAGTTTTATTATTATTCATCAGTTTTAGGTATTGACTATTATTATTTTGATTCTGAAGTTGTAAAGTATCAGCAATGTTTTAAGTATACAGAAAATAAATATATTTCATTTGATGGTTACAGATAATAAAATATCAAATTTAAATTATTGTAATTCAATCTTTATTAAATAATCATTGCATAGATCAGCCTTTTCATTTGAGGTAACAGAGTTAGATGGGACCTTGGCGGTCTTCTCGTCGAACCCCCTGCTTTGGCACCAAACCCTCCTATACCAGACAAATTCAGATTGGTTGTCCAATCTTTTCTTAAAAACTTCCAGTGTTGGAGATAAATTGTATTTTATAGCATTTTTGTTTTTGTAATTTGAATGATGAAATTCAAATATTGTTGTAAAGTTTTTAAAATGTGTCACTTTTACTTTTTCTAAGTAAGAAGGACGGATGATCTTGTTATTGTTCTGAATACAGTTCATTCTCCTAATACTTCTGTATTTGAGCATTAGTAGAGGACTAAAACTAATATGGATTAATTAAGATCTGTTTATATCAGTGGAATTATAGGATAGGTAATTTCCCAAACATATAGTTTTAATGTTAGTTTACTAGGAGTTACAATCAAGACCAAATATTTATTAATCAATAGATTTATTAATCAATAGATCACTGAATGTCTTCTAAGTCTGGGGTCCTCCTGTTCATTGCTATTGCTCCTTCCTATGTTTTTATTGGTAGAGTTTCCTAGTCCAGAGAAATATCTTGAGCTTCTATAAGGTATGCAAAGCCAGTAGGTTGAAGGATTTGTAAAATTTCAGAGAATCAAGTCTCATTATTTAAATAATAGAATCATAAAACGTATTTGAACTTTAATTGAAGAGGAGGAAAGAAAAAAATTCCTACAAATGCCAGTTTGCTGTCAAAGTCAAATTGGAATTTATAGTTCAAACAGAATTTCCAATTTTGTTTTGGGTACAAACTGTTTTATTCTCAATTTAATTCAATTCAAACCTTTATTGTCAATGTACAACATGTGTACAATGAGATTGGCTGAGCCTCACTTAGTGCATTCCCCCAACATAAATGCATCTCAATAAAGCACAGTGAAAGAAAGAAAATCTCTAATCCAGTAAATCATACTAACAAACACACCATCCTCCATACATATATGTGCATAACATAGCATTATATTATATTGCACCAATTCTAATTGCAATGTTCCCATTCCACCAAATTGATGTTTCAGAAGCAATAGAAGGTTGAGATCTACTTAATCATACTTTCTTTGAATTTCTTTTTAAGAAGAAAAACCTGTTTGCTATAACCTGCTTGCATTACCACTGCAAGCAGGTTATAGCAAAAGAAATGTCTTTGGTACAGTAATTTTGAAATTTGTTTAATAGTAGTTTCAAGATTGTAGATAAACATTTGCCTAGATCCGTGATGGCAAACCTATGGCACATGTGCCACAAGTGGCACACAGAGCCATTTGTGCTGACACGCGAGCCACAGGCAAACTTACCTCACTGCGCATGCCCGCACCTCACAGCTGATTTTTTTTCGGTTGGTTTGAGGCCTTTTTCAGCCTCCCAGAGGCTTGGAAAAAGCCTCTGCAAGGCTTCTCAGGCCGAGTTATAGGCCCATTTCGTCATTTCCTGTAATACCTGAAGTAACAAAATGGGCCTATAATTCATCCTGAGAAGCCTTGCAGAGGTTTTTTCCAAGCCTCTGGGAGGCCGAAAAAGGCCTCAAACGAGTCAAAAAATCAGCTGTGAGGCGCAGTGCAGGTAAGGGGGTGCGGATTGCGCAGGTTTGCGCAGGGGGCATGGGGAGGGGACATGCGCATTGCATTCTGGGTGCTGGCATGCAAGTATGGGCGTGCTGGCGCGCTTGCAATTTTTGGCACAGGAGCCCAAAAATGTTAGCCACCACTGGCCTAGATTCTCTCCCTTCTCTGGTAATATGGATGCTGGCAACATGGTTTGTTACTGAACAACAAAGTTTTCAAGCAAATAATTGTCCTTTTATTACCGTTATAAAGGAATTCATTAACTGAAGTCTTTGTTTAAAACCACAGAACACTATCGAATGCAAAGAAAAACTAGGTAAGAAAAATGTTTTGAAATTTCATTCTTTTTCTTTCTTTCTTTCTTTTAGCCTTTAATTGTAATACATAAAAGAAAACTTCAAGATTGGATAATAATTGGTTAGAAAATGCAGAGAAAAATTGTGATGAAAAGAGAGAAAACAAAGAAATAGACCAATGAATTCATACAACTATGAGCAGAAGTTAATACCTTTTATGCTTAATAATAAAAAGATATATTAAAATGCTGGCAGCTTTTGGTTATATTGGTAAATAAAAATCAAATTGCTTTTGAATTTAGTTCAACTGCTAAATCAGGTTAAGTGGAAAGTATTTATTTAATCTTTTAAAAATAGATGTATATGCTGCCCAATCTTTAATACATGACTCTTTGCCCAGGTGTAGTAATATAATGCAGTAATATCAACCAATCTCCCATTTAAACCATACAGGCATACCGTTATACAAAATGTTTGTACAAGATGCTTGGGTGAAGTGATTGTTTTAACCTTATTTCTAAATATAAGAAAGATATTCATCAATAAAATAAGTGTCTGGTTGTGTGTATGAATTGGCTTTAAATGCCATGGAAGATAAAATTTTATTTTCAGATGTGTATATTTAACTATTTTTTCTCTTTAATTAAGTGCAAAATCAGAATTCTGATTTTGAAGAAGACTCTACAGATGAGCAGGTATGATATGTCAGTAGCTTAGGAAGAATAATATGAAACTTTTCTTCAAGTATATACATCTTCCCATTCTTCAGTTCTACTCTCATGCACCATTTTTTAAAATTAAACACTTATTTGCTGATTTCCTCCCCGGCCCCTTTCTTCACACTGATAATTTTATTTTTATTGTGATTTTGATAGCCAATATAATACACTAGGTTACAGGATGATCTTATATTTTTAACTGTACCACTGATTGGACAAACCTGTTTCTTTTTAATTTTGAATAAAGAATAATATATAAAATATATCTGAGAGTAATGCTTATCAGTTTTTATCGAAATATTAAAACATAGCTTATATGAGAAGCCATTTGGAAAATTGGTCATCTCATTGTGATATGCATTCCATAGCTTTAATTCTTAACTGTTACCACATTGGCTCTTACTCCCAAGTACCCTTAAAACATGATATTTCTGATAAATTGCAAAATGAAATAACATAAGTAACATTACTGGGTGTCTGATAGACAAAACAACTATGAGGAATCTTCAGAATCCTCTTGAATAAACCATAGAAGCATTTAATTTGTAAGTTAGTATCTTATTGAAGGATCTGCCCAAGACTATTATGTAAACTTCAATATATTTATATTTAAGGCCTGAAAAACAAGATCATTTTGTCTATGTTTCTCATTGTGGCATTGTCCTATATAAAAATGGAAATTAAATCTCAGCCACTCAGAGTTGCCTGAACCACAAGATGGGTGGCAAATAAATTTGATAAATAAATATAAAGTCAACAAATTATAGTTTTATTTCATTTCTCCTCTCCCCCATCCCATCATATAATTTAGAGTAACATTACAAATGCATAGTGATTGATGGCAACTGATACAGTAGTTATTCTGCAAGTTTGGAAAATATAAAAAGAAATTAGTATAGAAGCATTTTGGAGCAAAAAATGATCCAAAGTTTCTAAGGTAGTGCATAACAAAACATCATTGTATATATATGCATTTGTGTGTATGCACACACATTCTGAGAAACTTTTTTTTAAATAATCAGTCTCTGTACTAACTTCTTTGTCACTCAATAAAAAATTGATAAAATTGATTTTGTACAGTAATTGGAAGTTAATTCAATGTTTGTAATTTTGGATTCTTAAAAAGACATTTGAGGAAGATCACTTCACAGACCTACATGACGACAGCCAATTCAGTCCAGGTAAGCACAAAACATGTAACCCTGAAAATTACTTTCAGTGTATCTACACATTTTACTATGGATTAAACTTATTTTAAAATGCATTTAACTCATAGTTGATCTGCAAAGACAATTCCTATATGTCATACTATATTTGTATTTAACAATATCAGTGCATCATAAGACTCATCCTGTTAGTTAATGAATTACAGCATTTTAACCCAAAAGTAATTTTTGTTTTTGTTTCTAGTAACATTTTGGGTATCTTTTTATACAAATGAATATTCAGGTTATAGTATCTGGACTGAAGTGTATTAAGTCTATAAGAATCATACGATGCGCACATGAAATTATAGCTCCTTTTACCCTTTTAAATCATTAACATGTTGCTAATTCATTATCCATTCTTCAAACAAGTCAGATTACTGTATTTGTGTCATTTTTTTTAAACCTTGATTTGGAAGCTTGCTTTATGACATTCATTCATGGCCCCCCACATACATTTCTCAAAGAATGTACAACCGGGCAATTAAAGTGAAATCTGTCTTATTCTAGCTGTACAATTACTTGTCAATGAAATGCTTTTAAAGACCATGACAATGCTGGATATACATTTTTTATATTGGCAGCAATATAATGTTTGTTTTTTGATAGCTACCAAAAACAGAGTAAATCTTTCCTTTATTTGCCCAAAGAAAGATATGTGTGTGTTTTTTTAAAAAGTGAAAAAATCTTATATGAAAAATTAAAACCTTGGTCTTTGTTATGCTGACTAAAGTAATTTTTATTTAATTTTGAATTGCAGATAGCAAAGGAAAGGCTGAGTTGGCATCTATTAAATGTCAGTTGGCCAATATACATATCAAGGTAATAGTATACACAAAAATAAAATTTTGTTCACAATATTGGGGTATTTGTTTTAGGCATCTTAATACATTGACATATAGGTAATTTAGAAATCACAATTGGGTGTGGCAACTTAGTCATTAAGCATAGCAATTGCTAAATGAAACTGCAACTTGCTTACAATTCTACTTCAGTTTTTCTCTGCTGCACAAACCTTCAAAGGTCATAAATGCGAAAATTGGTTGTAAATTACTTTTTATTCCATTGTAACTGAACGGTGACTAAACAAGGTGTTCATTAAAGAGATATCAGTTGTATGATAAAGGATATCATGTAATCTGAACTGCATACTTCCTAACTTGCAAAAAAAAAAAAAACCACCCCTGTCAAAATCTTTCAATATAGTCAGAAAATATTTATGGCATTTTATCTACACAGACAATTGTGCATTCTATTCTAACTGGTGTGCCCGTTTGGAATTGTGATATTTTGTCATAGAAGCTGCTTCAAAATCACCATCAAAGTTGCCAAGGTTGGAGACCCCTGTTCTAGAATACAACCCATTCTGTCCCTTTATTATGAGATACTACTTAATGACCGTACCCCAAATTAAACAATTACAGGATCGTTCAAAGGGATTTACTTCTTGTGTTCCTCCTTTATGCAAACAGATATGATGTTAAACAAAAGTTTCTGGCTACTCACTCCAAGACAATTTATGTGGACCAGTTCAAATGAAGATTGTGTTGAAAACTATTTTGATTTAAAGAATGACAATTTTCTTTTTATTAAAGTATTTTGTATGTTAAATATAAGCAGTAAGATGAAACAGGCGTGTGCAGAATCTGATAGATTAACTTTAGAAATGAAAAATAAGGGGGATTCAGAATATTACGATACTTGGAACAAGTTTTATCTGTGGCTGCAAAAAAGAGGGGAAGGTCGGAAAAAAAACAGGAGGATTGGAAGCAAAATGTAAATATTGTACCAATAATAGAAATGTTAATGGGTTAAATACACCTTTGGTATGTATGGAAAAGTAATGCCAAAACAGCTGCGCTGTATTTTGTATTTATAGTTGTAAACAATAAAAATATATATTTAAAAAAAGATAAAACGGGAAGCTTGATGAACATCAAGAGGACAGGGCAGATCAACTGTATGTTATTGCCCACAGACACCATATTGAAGATATAATCCTAAATATACTGATCTAACGAATTATATAATACAGAAAATGTATGACAAAAAGTATATATGCATTATGTTTTAATATTTTTGTGGTTCCTTTTTAGAGGTTATTCTTACTGGATAATTTTTCTAATAAGATTGTTTACAGATGAATTAGGGCATGTCAAATTTTTCAACTTTCAATTTCCAAACATTAGAGGTGCCCAAAAGTTGTGACATTCCTTGGGGATTGTAAAAATATTTTGGTTACTTTAATATAATTTAGATGTGCTTGTTAAGTAACTACATACATATTATAACTTTTTAACATTTTGTTTGTTTTATTTGCATGATATATAATCTTAATCATTATTATCTAGCAAGTAGTACCCTGCTCTTCTGTAGTATACTGCCATAGGAAAAATAATATATGAAATAATGGTTAATAATCCTAAACTGAAACATTTATCTAGTTTTCTGCCATTAATCTTGGTATCACATTAATGAATCCTGTTGAATCCAGGTGAAAATTGGTTATAATATATTTTATAATTATATATAATTGGTACATATCCAACTATCTTGTTCATATAAACAGCAGGATTTCATTTTGCTCTATGTCCTATTTTTATTAAAAGGATAACATCCCACTTGAATGCACTTCTCGAACACCTGCGAAAAATAAATGCAAAGTAGAAATGGACATTCTGTTGAAAGATTATGCCAATTCTGCTCCAGCAATGTTTATGGTAGTACAGCTTTTAATTCATTCTACTTAAATTTCTTTCCTGTTATAACTGTATAGTCCATATTTTTCTATCCATGGTCTGATTTCTGTTGATAGAATTTCAACATAACTATAAAATTTTTATATATTTTCTGTAAGAGCTGTAGTGGCACAGTGGTCAGAATGCAGTATTGCAAGCTAACTCACTGCTCAATGCCAGGAGTTCAGTTCTGACCAGCTCAAGGTTGATTTAGCCTTCCATCCTTTTGAAGTTGGTAAAATGAGGTCCCAGATTGTGGGGGCAATATGCTGATGCTGTAAACCACTTAGAGAAGGCTGCAAAGCATTATGAAGCAGTATATAAATGTAAGTGCTATTGCTATTAAAGGGACACAATCTGCAGAATCAAGCCTATCAGATATGTAGATTAAGACTATAATATAGTCGTCATATAGTACTCATATTCCTGTTTCCATAAGAAATTAAATTAACTGGAATACTTAACGCAACACAAAAATATTCCTACTTAATCCAATCCACCAGAATTCTTTTACTCTAGTGGACAACCAATGCAACTTCACAAAAAGAACATACATATAATGGTATCTTCCTACTGTCTCTTAGGAAATAAGTTTACGACTCTCGTGGTTCATTTATTTTACAATTCCATGTTTATCTCTTTTTTAAAAAATTGAAATGATGAAATCTGTATTATATATATATATATATAAAATACAGATTTCATCATTTCAATTTTTAATTTTATTATATATATATATTCGTAGATATATATTCGTAGATTTTCACAGGTAAAGGTATGTAGGTCTTGGTGTATTTGGGTCTTTCCCGTGTAAGATTGAGAGTATCTTGGCAACCTTTCGACGAAATCTCATCCATCATCTTCAGGCTGGTGTCTTCAGCTACGTTCTTCTGGGAGACGTGTGTGATAGTGGCTGTTTTTCCCTTTTAAATTGCCAGAGTTGGCTGTGTTGTTATTTCTTGATTGGTTGATGGAGTTGATGTATGCAGATTGGTTAGCTTTTTCATAAGACCCTGTGTGGCTGAGGTACTGGCTGTGTGTCTCTCAGCCTTTTGTGTTGTAACAACCTGGGTAATGGGTTGTGTGATGACCTTCTGAGTTCTATTGTGACATCCTGAGTCTTGTGCTGTAATCTCCTGGGTCGATGTCTGTGTTGCAACCTCCTGATGTTTTGTGTTGTAATTTCCTGAGTTCTGTGATGTAGTATCCTGGGTGGAAGGCTGTGGTGTGACATTCCGGGCCTTGGTTTGGCTCCGAGTTTGAGGTCTGGCTATGTGTTTATAGCGTGTGTCAGTTTGCTTAGTTTGGGGGTTGGAGGGGGGTGTAGCAGCTGGTGTTGCAGCCATGGTCTGGTTTCTGGACGGTGGTTGCCTTTTGTCTGTGGGGTAGGCTTGGGTTTGAGTCTGGTGAAGGAGATGCCACCATGATGCCACCACCAATCTCCTTCACCAGACTCAAACCCAAGCCCACCCACAGACCACTGTCCAGAAACCAGACCATGCTACACACCTCCTCCGACCCTCAAACTAAGCAAATGACACACGCTATAAACACATAGCCAGACCTCAAGCCGCCAAACCAAGGCAATGTCACATCACAGCCTTCCACCCAGGATACTACATCATGGAATTCAGGAGATTACAACACAAAACCTCAGGAGGTTGCAACACAGACAACGACCCAGGAGATAACAGCACAAGACCCAGGATGTCACAACAATAAAACTCAGAAGGTCATCACACAACCCTCTACCCAGGTAGCTACAACACAAAAGGCTGAAGGACACACAGCCACTACCTCAGCCACACAGGCTCTTACGAAAAAGCCAACCAATCAGCAAACTCCAATTCCACCAACCAATCAAGAAGCAACAACACAGCCAACAACACAGCCAACCAACCTGCTTACAGCAGAGCCAGCACACCACACACCACCTCCAGTATTTATAGAGAGAAGGCAGCTCAGAACACGCTTTGCTGGCACAAGCACTAAGCCGAAGACACCAGCCTGAAGATGGCGAGTGGGATCTCGTCGAAACGTCGCCAACGTATTCTCAATCTTACACGGGACAAGACCCGAATACACCAAGACCTACATATCTATCTATCTATCTATCTATCTATCTATCTATCTATCTATCTATCTATCTTTTCATAGATTTTCACAGGTAAAGGTATGTAGGTCTTGGTGTATTCGGGTCTTGTCCCGTGTAAGATTGAGAATACCTTGGCAACGTTTCGACGAAATCTCATCCGTCATCTTCAGGCCGGTGTCTTCAGCTTCGTTCTCCTGGGAGAAGTGTGTGATCGTGGCTGTTTTTCCCTTTTAAACTCTAGAGTTGGATGTGTTGTTACTTTTTGATTGGTTTGTGGAGTTGATGTATGCAGATTGGATGGCTTTTTCCTGAGACCCTGTGTGGCTGAGGTGCTGGCTGTGTGTCTCTCAGCCTTTTGTGTTGTAACAACCTGGGTAATGGGCTGTGTGATGACCTTCTGAGTTCTATTGTTGTGATGTCCTGGGTGTGGTGCTGTAATCTCCTGGGTCGTTGTCTGTGCTGCAACCTCCTGATGTTTTGTGTTGTGATCTCCTGAGTTCTGTGATGTAGTATCCTGGGTGGAAGGCTGTGATGTGGCATTCTGGGCCTTGGTTTGGCTCGAGTTTGAGGTCTGGCTATGTGTTTATAGCGTGTGTCAGTTTGCTTAGTTTGGGGGTTGGAGGGGGTGTAGCAGCTGGTGTTGCAGCCATGGTCTGGTTTCTGGATGGTGGTTGCCTTTCATCTGTGGCGTGGGCTTGGGTTTGAGTCTGGTGAAGGAGATTGGTGGTGGCATCATGTGTTATTTTGGGTCGGTGTTGGTTTTGTGGCTGGGACTCGTTTGTTGATTAGGGCTAGTTTCCAGATGTCTGGTAGGCGGGAAGTATCATCCCGTTTATTCATGTTATGGGGGTGTTTCTCTATTTCGATGGCTTCCTAATTATTCTCTTGTTGAAGTGTTCAGTATTGGAGATAAGTTTGGATCCCTCAAAATCAATTTCATGTCCTGTGGCTTTAAGGTGCTGGAAAAGGGAGGAAGTTTTTCTTCTTTTCTGACTGCGTTCTTGTGTTCTGCGATCGTGCATTTATTCTCCTGTTGGTTTGTCCAATGTATGTGGCTGGGCAAATTTTGCATGGTATTTTATAAACTCCTTGGTTTCTAGCTGGATCTTGTCTTTGGGGTTTCTTAAGATGTTGGCTATTTTTGATCAGTGCCAAAGGCTGTCCTGATATTGTGTTTGTGGAGAATTTTGCTGATTTTATCTGTGGTGCCTTTGATGTAAGGGAGGAGGGCGTGCCATTGTCCTGTTCTGTGTCTTGGTTTTGGGGAGTCTCCCTTGGATTAGGTTGGTGATTGTGCTTCTTTGGAATCCATTGGACATTAATACGTTAGTGAGGGTGTGTAATTCTGTTCTCAAGTGGTCTTTGTCAGCTAGGCGTTTGGTTCTGGAGATGAGGGTCTTGGCTCTGGAGTTGATCTGTGCAGGGTGGTGATGGGATTGTGCATTTAAGTAGCGGTTAGTGTGTGTCTTTTCTGGTAGATGGTGTGTCCTAGGGAGCCGTTGGGTTTTTTGTAAATTAGGGCGTCCAGGAACGGAAGTTGATTGTTGGTTTCTGTTTCCATGGTAAATTGTATTTTGGGGTGTAGGCTGTTGAGATGTGTGAGGAAGTTGTCCAGTTTTTCTTTCCCGTGTGGCCAAATTACGAAAGTGTCATCTACATATCTAAGCCAGAGTTTGGGTTTGTATTCGGATTTGTCTAGAGCATTGGTTTCAAAATGTTCCATGTATAGGTTAGCTATGACGGGTGAGAGGGGTGATCCCATAGGTGCTCCTTCTATCTGTTTATATCTTTGTCCATTGTGGATGAAGTACGTGTTGGGTCTCAGGAAAAAGCCATCCAATCTGCATACATCAACTCCACAAACCAATCAAAAAGTAACAACACATCCAACTCTAGAGTTTAAAAGGGAAAAACAGCCACGATCACACACTTCTCCCAGGAGAACGAAGCTGAAGACACCGGCCTGAAGATGACAGATGAGATTTCGTCGAAACGTTGCCAAGGTATTCTCAATCTTACACGGGACAAGACCCGAATACACCAAGACCTACATACCTTTACCCGTGAAAATCTACGAAAACAAATATATATATATATATATATATATATATATATATATATATATATATAATACAGTATATAAATGTGTTATCACACTATACAATTGTTTATCTGCCCGCTCCCCCGGGGGTGTAGGAGGTTTGGCCCCTGGCCTCAGGTTGGTTTATGTCAACGCCAGGTCCATGGTGAATAAAGCCCCCCTCATCAAGGAATTGATTGAGGAGGCCGCGGATCTGGCTTGCATCACAGAGACCTGGTTGGGGCCAGAGGGAGGGTTCCCTCTTTATGATCTTGGCCCCCCAGTTTTCTGGGTGCTTCACCAACCTCGGGCCCAGGGTAGAGGCGGGGGAGTGGTGGTGGTTATTAGGGAGTCCTTGTGTCTGAGGGAGGCCGCTGTCCCACAGATTGGCGGGTGTGAGTCCCTCCTCCTGAGGTTGGGCCCAGGGAGCCAGTTGGGCCTGTTGCTCGCGTACCTCTCCCAGCTGCGTGACAATGGCCCTGCCCGAGCTGCTTGACGCCCTCTCGGGGGTGGTGGTGGAGTTCCCGAGACTTATTGTTCTTGGGGACTTCAACCTCCCTTCCCTGGGTGGGTCGTCGGGTTTAGAGCGGGAGTTCATGGCTTTCATGATGGCCATGGACCTGACCCAAGTAATTCAGGGCCCGACCCATGGGGGTGGACACACACTCGACCTGGTTTTTATCTCTGGACAGTGGTATAATGATCTGGGTGGGGGGTTACCAACTATTCAGCCCCTGTCATGGACCGATCATTTCCTCCTTCGGCTGGACTTCCATTATGCCACTCCACGCTGCTGGGATATGGAACCAACCAGGTGGTTCTGTCCCAGGCGCCTGATGGACGCTGAGGGGTTTTAGTCGGCGCTTGGGGTATTTCCTGCCTCCCTCACCCACAACTTGGCCAAGGCCTTAGTGGATGCCTGGCATCAGGCTGTCTCGGAGGCTCTTGACCAAGTTGTCCCTTTGTGGCCCCTGACCCATCACAGATCCCGGTTAGCTCCTTGGTTTTCGGTGGAGCTCCAGGAGATGAAGCACCGGAGGAGGGGCCTGGAGGGCAGTTGGAAGTCCAGTCGTTCCGAATCTGACCGATCTCAGTTAAGATCTTTCACAAGGACTTACCTTGTGGTGATGGAGGCAGCGAAGTCTTCTTCTCCGCCCTCATTATGTCTGCAGAGAATCGCCTGGCTGCCCTGTTCAGGGTTACCCACTCCCTCCTGAATCTGGAGAGGGAGGACCCTTTGCAGGGACGGGCCGAGGAATTTAGTCATCACCTGCTGGAAAAGATCGCTCAGATCCAGGCCGGCTTGGACTCCGACTGGCTAGAGTCGGATGCGGCCATAATGACGGCTCTTGTTACAATCTGGGATGAGTTTGACCCCGTGACTCCAGATGGAGTGGACAGGGCCATGCGGAGGTTGAGCTCCACCACATGTTTATTGGACCCATGTCACTCCTGGCTGGTTTATGCCGCCCGGGAGGTTACACGTGGCTGGCTCCAAGCAGTAGCCAACGCTTTGTTGAGTGAGGGGTCCTTCCCTGCCGCCTTGAAGGAGGCGGTGGTGAGGCCCCTCCTCAAGAAGCCTGCCTTGGATCTAGCTATTTTAAACAACTTTCGTCCGGTCTCCCACCCCAGACCAACTCAGTGATGCCCTCACCGTGATGTCCCGGTGCCTGGAAGCGATGCGGATCTGGATGGGGAGGAACAGGCTCCAGCTCAACCCAGCCAAGACCGAGTGGCTGTACGTGCCGGCATCTTTTATGATCCAGGAAGTTCCACCTTTAACCATGGGGGGGAGGTGTTGCCCCCTGTGGAAAGGGCTAGCAACTTGGGTGTCCTCCTGGATACACGGCTCAGGTTGGAGGAGCAGGTGGGAGCTGTGGCCAGGGGGGCATTTGCCCAGGTTTGCCTGATGCGCCAGTTGCGCCCTTACCTGGAACGAGATGCACTACGCACAGTCACTCATGCACTTGTTACATCCCGACTTGACTACTGCAATGCTGTCTATATGGGGCTGCCCTTGCGGACCACGTGGAGGCTTCGTGCAGAATGCGGCCGCGCAGGTTATGATGGGAGTTTCCCGATACTCCCATGTTACACCCCTCCTGCGCGAGCTGCATTGGTTGCCAGTTGCCCTCCGCGTGAGATTCAAGGTGCTGGTACTTACCTTTAAAGCCCTACATGGCTTAGGGCCGGGGTACTTGCGGGAGCGTCTCCTGCCAGCATTGAATTCCCATCGCCTGGTGCGATCCCACAGGCAGGGCCTCCTTGGGGTGCCGTTGGCCAAACAGTGTTGGCTGCTGGTCCCTAGGGGTAGGGCCTTCTCTGTGGGTGTGCCCACCTTGTGGAACCAGCTTCCACTGGAGCTTTGTTTGGCCCCTAACCTCCGTTCCTTCCGCCGCGGCCTGAAGACTTGGTTATTTGAACAAGCCGGCCTGGACTAAAGGGGGCGGGGTTAGGTTAGTTTTAAATGTTTGTTTTGGTTTTAGATAATTATTTGGTCATTGGTTTAATAATTTTTTAACTTTTTTAAAATTTGTTATTGTATGTTTTTATGATGTGAGCCGCCCTGAGTCCCTCGGGAGATAGGGCGGCATATAAGACCAATTAATTAATTAATTAATACTTAATGATTCTCAGTCACTTCATATGCGTATTTCTGTTCTTGTCCCCTCTTTTTGTCTTAGCATGTAATGTGAATTTTGTACTACAACAGCAATAATAAACATAATCTGTATCCCAACATTTGGTTTAATGTTTTTTAACTTCATTCTTTGTGTACCTTGGCTTAGGTTACAAAACCAAGAAGTATTTGTCAGTTGTCTCCTTTGCGGCAAAGAAGGAAATTGGAAAATAAATCCTTAACCGGTGAGCTTTGCAACAGCTTCAAGATGCTTTACAGTACTGAAAAAAAGAAAATTTATCTTTTTCCTTTTTAAATTTTTTAGGAACTTGTCCTTATTTTTAGGATTTTTTTAAATTAAAGGACAATATCAAATGTCTCAAAAGGTTTTTATGTTCTTTGTGTTCAAAGCTTATGCTTTCTAATACACTAGCCAAGAACTGTATTAATTTGGTTCATTAAAAAATCCTTGGAATGATACTTGTTAGATACGCTACCTAGGTAAGATTATTTTTAAAGCACAGACTGATCTCATGTGTTATATGACAATTTTAGGACATTTATTTAGAAAAGAAAACCCAAATTGTTGCACAATCTGGATCCAGTAAGGAATGCAAGAGTATTTGTTTTGTGCCCTATTTTTTTATCTTGTAAATACAAATTCCTGCTACAGAAAGCGCCATACATCCTCTTTCCCCCTCTCCTATTTCAGTTTTCTTCAGCTCATCTGCCTATACCATCTGAATAGAAGGAAATGAACAGGCAGGCAACAGCTGAATAAAGTTGTGCTACGTTGCATTAAAAATGCTTTAGAAGTCATTCTCGTGTTGAGTTAATGTTTTAGTCCATCTGGTTTAATCTTTCTTTACTGAAAGTAGTGAAGACATCCAGGGTCTCAGCTAGAAATCTTTCCTTAGAACTTTTATGATGACAGTGCCATGAATTAAACTTGGAATCTTCTGTAGTGGAACCAACATGTATTAATTCAATACTACTAGAAAGAGCGCCACTTAAATGGATTATATAATTGGATTGGAAAACTTTGAGAGGGCACACATGCTCATGCATGCATTTAATCAGTATCCATGTCCTGCCTTTTTTACATAGCTGGGTTGCAGTCCCAGAAATATTTTATTCTGTATTAGTCTTTGAATAACTGGCCTTTAGAATTTACTTTAAGACATAACATTATTGTTAGCTGCAGACAATCATTATAGCAATAGCCCTCAAGATAATTTAAAATGATTAACAACGCACTTGAAAATTTCTGTGGACAGATAAATAGGGTTAAATGTTTTCAAACAATTAAATACTACTTTATTTCACAGGAATATTTTCTAGTCCTCCATCATAAAGTAATTTGCTCTATTCTCCCCGTAGAATATGATTATATTTCACAATTTGACATCATGTGCCATATTTGAGCTTAGTTTAGATATATAAGCCTACATTTTCATATGTTCTTTTGACTATTTAATTTATAAAATAGCTTTGGAGATGTTACAGTTTAAGTGAATTTATTTCTGAGATTGAATCATTTTTAACATATGTTTGCTTTCTGAATATCATTAGATAGTTACATAATTAATATACTTATCTAAAGCAAAAAAAGAAACAGTAAAAACAGCCTGATTTAAGAACCATGAGTTTATGAAGTATTCTTATGTTTCAACATCATTCAAGACAATATAGATCTGTGTTTTCATTCAGCATGTATTAGCCTTTGGTACTGATAAAATGTTCAAGGTGCTATCCACTTTGTGGATACAGCCATCTAGTATCTATATAATGGATGCTACCTGGGCTGCTAACAGGATTTGGGGTATAACTGAAATCACTAATTTTTAATATTATTGATTTTTATTGTCTTTTATTATTTTGTTGTAATATTTTATGTTTTGTGCTTGTGGCTTAGATCCATGTCCTACCTAGTTCCTTCAGTTGGCTGAAGGTGTGTATGAATGAGATAAGCTAGGTATGGGAAACAAGTATTCTGAAGGTATCATGTCTTTAAGGAGAGTGAGTTACTGTTTTCTATAAAAAGTATTCAGCTGTCTGATTCTTCCTTAAATTGTGAATTACCCCTGAACGAGTAGGACCATTATATAGGAATATTCCTGGCTAGATCTAATTGAATCATGAGCCTTGGCATCAGTAATTTATAGCTTATTACCTTTAGACTAGAGGGCTATGCTTTTTCATGAAACTTTTTGAAGACTACTTGGAAACTGCTATGCTTATAAAGTGCAGCTTCTTGCATACTGGAGAATAAATGCCATTACACCCATATAATATCTGTACAGTATTATGGATGCTATATTGGCTGCTGATAGGTTCCTGGGTATAATTCAAATCACTATTTTTGAAGAGTTTTTACTGTTGTGTTTTATAATTAATATAACAATGTTATTTTATATATTGTAGTTTTATTTATTATACAGTGAAACTGGACCATGCTTGATTACCACAGTACACAAGTATAATAAATAAATAACTAGCACTACAGTGAATTAAGTTTTAGGGTATACCACGAATTATTTTAACGAGTCAAGCTATTGAATGATGTTGTAACAGATCAAATAGACATTTTAGAAAATATTAAGTATCCTCATTAAGTAATGTAAACAAGTCAATACTAAGTGCTACTTTTTTGTACCTTCATTTTATTGGATCTAAATAGTGTGTGATACAATCCAGAGGAAGCAGCTGTCACCTATATCGCTGAGATCTCCAGAACTGTCCATTTCTGCTGCTTCACATTCAGTGCATGGGACAATTGTGCCTAAAAACCAATCCCTTCTTAATAATGGAACTGGCCATAGTAGCTTTTTAGAAATGTATGAATCTGCAGATGAAAACTGTTCATGGAATAATGTCACAATAGCAGACTTGTATCCAGGAATGGTAAAAACTCTTAGCAGACTATTGGATAAAGTATCCCAAAAATCTTTTTCCAATTCATTAATCAAGAAATACAAATATGGATATTATCATTCTAAAAAAGCAAAATTTAATACCAGCAAAGAGAAAACAAGAAAGTCCAGAGTACTAAAACGGACACTTGGCTTCATTACCGAAAATGCTGAAAAGAAGAAATTGTCTATAGAAAGTAATGGTGACAAAAGCCCTTTTTACAATTCAAAGCATCAGATACTATGCTCTGAAAAAAGTATTTACAGAATAGAACCTACTGTATTTCAGAACTCAAATAGAATGATAATTGATTGTTCTGGTATCACAGAAGATTATTCATATACTGAAAGAACTGGAAAAAGTGTTACAGAGGAAACTGTTTTTCCTAGAACGCTTTGTGCAGACGAAACATTTTTTGTCAAAAATACAACTTGTTTCCCTTTATCTTCAGACAGTGTAAAAAAGAATCAAAGTTTTGAAGATTGTTCCCATACATTTTGCACTGTAGATTTAGACACAACATTTAATCCAAAAGCAGAAAGTGAAACTGGCGAACTGAGTACAATGGCATTCAAAACTGCCTCAAATTTAAGTTTGTCCTTGAATGGCAGTACAAACTCCATTTTACAAAGAAGCAAATCTCCAGTGAAAACCTCTAATGGACTCAAAAATCATGAAATTAAAACTTTCACTGCCACTGTTTCACTACCACGAAGTCGTTCTTTTTCATCATTTCATGTTAACCAAAGTCCCATCTCTTATAAACAGAAATATGAAGATGCATTTGAAAAAATATATAAGGAATTGTGTTGTCCAAAGTTGCAGAAGCCATTTAAGTGTTCAAATATATACACAAGCCTTAGAAACTCTGTAGACGTTCACACTTCTGGTTTAGATAATCTGTCCTCAAATTTCCATAAAAAAACAAACAGAACAATTGAAGATATGTACCAGAAATTATGTTCTGAAGGCTTTCCCAAATTTCCAACATTTCTAAGAGCAGCAAACTTAAAAAAATATGAAGGAGTGCAAATATCTGAAACTGTAAATGCCCTTGTTAATTCTCCAATAAGAACTCTGCCTGCTGTTGCCAGAATTAAAAGAGCGGCACATTTTTGCAATGAAGATTTTCAGTATTCACCTTTTAAAAGGTTAAAAAATAAATCTGATCATTCTAACAGAATATATCAGAAATTACCTTGCTGGAAAAACATAAGTGATACAACTTTCATATTGCATTCATCTGTTAAAAACAGTTCGGCATCAAATACGGTAAGTGAAATATAATTTTCTACAATGCCTTCAAACCTCAAAAACTGTTTTAAAGTACCAAATCCTTTAAAAGTATTTTATTTATAGACAACATTTCTAAAAGACATGAACTTAACCTTTCAGGGCAAAGTCCTACAGGTACCTAGGTATAAATCTCATTGAATTTAGCACAACTATTTTTAACTAATCTCTTAGACTAAGAATCTTACTAGTTGTTATGGCACTGTGTGGTTCTCCCTACCGGTGTTTTTTTTCTAATACGTGAAACTAGATTATAGAAGAATATTAATATTTGGATGCTAGTATTTTTTGTCTTTTAAAACTTTGCATCCAAGCAACAGATTTAACATGTACGACAGATGAAAGGTAAAGTAATGTTTGATCCAAATCTTCTGCAAAAATAGCTTGATACTTGGAAACTAAAGTGATGCAGAATGGAAAAAAGTATGGTAGAAGCTTTATATGGCTAAATAACATTTTATTCTGGGACATCAGCAATCCAGGTTGATGATGTTAGTTAAAAATCTTAAACTTTTTAATTTTCAGAATTACGGAGGTTCTGTTTCTTCAGGTCATGGATTTCAGGCCACTTCAACTGCTGATATGGAAGGTTGGTTTAAAAGATTAAATACAAACTATATAGCAATGTATTGTTCTTTAGTCACGTTAGGCAGTTAATTGTTTATTCCAAGAAATATTCAAATATTAGATCAACTAGATTTTTAATCCTTTATGCTCTATTGTATAGGCAGCAAACAATAGACAGGGTCAACAGATGCTATCAGAATAACACAAACTCATAATTTCAGGGTTTTTTTAATGACATACCAGCATTGTTTCTTTTGTCTGAACCTATTTCCTAATATTCCAAATTAGGAATATTTTTTCCTAATATTAGATCATTGGGTTGAAGTGTTTGAGTCTATTTTTAACTTCGTGTGTTCATTGACTGACAAATCCGTTTGCATTTGCTTTTGTTTTTTCCACTTTCAATAATATGAAATTAATGTATGCAATTTTTGAGTTTTGAATTACCATGTTATAGTTGGAAAGGGGTGTCAGAAAGTAAATGCAACCATATGTGTATTACATAATCTGGAGAATATGAATTAGGTTGATTTTGTTTTAAAATATGAATGCATCTAATTTTTTTTACTATTTTTACTATTCCCATTTCTGAATTGCCCATCTCAAAGTACATTTGAAGTTAGTTTCCATTTGATTTATAAGAAATTTACAGTAAGAATAATATTTATTCAACCTGCTAAAGGGACAGTACTTTACTTTTTGTATCTTTGTTATGTGTTTTTATTCTTTTTGAAATAATTTGTAACCAAAATATTTAAACATACACTTTTAATCCATATATAACTTGTTCAAAGAATCCGGGATTTCAGATATGAATGAAAATATTCCCAGGTGTTTGCGGGGACATGAGTTTTCAAGAAAGTCACAGAATTATATACCAAAGTAAGCAATATTTGAATTCCTTTTCAGTATTTCATTTTTATATATCAAATTTTTATTGCTGTCCATCCCACTTTAAGTGATAACAATTTATTTCTTATATTTCTTTGTGAATGGGTAGAAAAGAGGAGACAAAATGCTCAGGTATCTCTGTTAGCTAAAATTAAGGCAAGATCGATAATCTTTATTGCCAAGAATCGCATTAAAAAAAATTGGTCCAGGGAATCAAAGGCTCTAGTGAGCAGGAGAGATATCCATATAAAATTGGTAGATCTGAGTTTTTTCCTTGTTTTTAAACTATGAAGGGCTTTACTGTACAATTACATTATCATTTTGTAACTACCTCACAACACTGGAAAATGGAGTGGTTGAAAGGGGTCCCAAAACTCCCAAAGGAGTTTCATGTGGCTTTGAGGCTTAAATTTACTCATGGTAATCTAAGACATGTTTTGTAGGATTACAAAACAGCTTCATGCACTGAGACATAAGATACAGTACAGAAGATCATCTGTGTTCTCTTCTACAGTACATTCCTTTCTACATAATACTCTGATGGCAGGCAGTTCAGGGGAGGGGGGAATTTTGAATGATCACAGATAAATAAAAATAAGGTCCAGTCAAAGCAACATTATGTTGCTCTATGTCACTGAATTTATTTAACTACTGTGCACTGAGATGATTAATTATTCCTTCATCAATATATTGAGATGATTAGTATTGCTATATCAAAAATGATAAATTATGGACATACCATAGTGAGAAGAGAAACAGACCTTGATAGCCAGAGATCATCTACAATTAGAGTTGGATGTTAATTTCTTTTAGAATTCAAGCAAATAAAGGGAAGTGAATAGATGAAAGGGAGACCAAGCTGCACATGTTGATGTACAAAACTTCATAACATATACATTAATATTCGCAGTCATGTATTTGTGCATAGTTCCCCAATAAACACTTTCATACAAAAATTTTAATCACATAAGAGTGATGGATACTAGCCGATATCATATGTTCTGCTGTCAGTGTTAACGTAGAACTCATATTGTTTGATCACTGCATTTCACTAACAGAAATCAGTGATGAGTTTCTTGTACATCATGCATTGTTTATACCACAAATGACAATTTTGTCATTGTTTATATCACAAGTGACCTAAGCCTAAGATTATTTTGCTATGTTGTACATGTTAAAATATTCTGCAGTTCAATTATCTTCTGAAATACAGCATCAAAATCAGTGGCATAATATTTTGCTTTGGTAGGCTTTCTACTTCTTATCTATTTATTTATTTATTAGGCTTATATGCCGCCCTATCTCCTGAGGGACTCGGGGGGGCTTACAATTAAAACAGTCCCAATACAATTACATAAATGTTAAAGGACATTAAAAACCAAGGTCTCATTTGTTAATTAGAATATTTTAAATATATATTTAACACCCTCCCTCAGTCCCCATCAGTCCGGGTAGGCTAGTTGGAATAGCCAAGTTTTTAGGTCACGGCGGAAGGAGCGGAGGTCAGGAGCCGTCAGGAGCTCCAAGGGAAGTTGATTCCATAGGGTGGGTGCTCCCACCGAGAAGGCCCTACTCCTGGGGGTCGCCAGTCGACATTGTTGTGTTGATGGCACCTGGAGCAGGCTCTCTTGATGGGAGCGCACGGGATGTTGGGAAGCTGTTATCGGCAGCAGGGTCTCCCGCATGTATCCTGGTCCAATGCCATAAAGGGCTTTATAGGTCAATGCCAGCACCTTGAATCTCACTCGGAGGGCAACCGGTAGCCAGTGCAGCTCACGCAGGAGGGGTGTAATATGGGAGTATCGGGAACCTCCCATCACAACCCACGCTGCCGCATTCTGGACCAGCTGAAGCCTCCGAGTGGTCCTCAAGGGCAGCCCCATGTAAAGAGCATTGCAGTAGTCCAGACGGGAGATAACGAATGCATGAGTGACTGTATGCAGGGCATCTCGGTCCAGATAGGGACGTAACTGGCGCACCAGGCGAACCTGAGCGAATGCCCACCTGGCCACAGCTCCCACCTGCTCCTCCAAACTGAGCCATGTATCCAGGAGGACACCCAAGTTGCATGCCTTATCTACGGGGGGTAACACCTCTCCCCACATAGCCAAAGATGGAATCTCCTGGACAATTCGAGATGCCAGTATGTACAGCCACTTGGTCTTAGCTGGGTTGAGCCGAAGCCTGTTCCTTCCCATCCAGACCCGTACCGCCTCCAGACATCGGGACATCACGTTGAGGGCATCACTGGGTTGGTTAGGGGTGGAGATAAAAAGCTGAGTATCATCAGCATACTGATGATACCTCACCCCAAAACCACAGATGATCTTGCCCAGCGGCTTCATGTAGATGTTGAACAGGAGGGGCGAAAGAACCGACCCCTGAGGTACCCCACATAGGAGGGGTCTCGGGGCCAATTTCTGCCACCCTGCCAACACTACTTGCGTGCAACCTGAGAGGTAGGAGGAGAACCACCGTAAAACGGTGCCCCCCACTCCCAACCCCTCGAGGCGTCGCAGTAAGATATCATGGTCGATGGTATCAAAAGCCGCTGAGAGATCTAACAGGTCCAGGACAGAGGAGTAACCTTTGTCCCGTGCCCTCCAATGATCATCCACCAGCGCAACCAATGCCGTCTCCGTGCTGTATCCGGGCCTGAAGCCCAATTGATATGGGTCTAGATAGTCGGTTTCCTCCAGAAACAGTGGGAGCTGCTGAGCCACCGTGCTCTCAACAACCTTCGCAATAAAGCGAAGGTTGGAGACCACGCCTCTTTCAAGGCGGTGGGAAAGACACCCCACTCAAAGAGGCGTTGATTACTGCCTGGAGCCAGCCTGCGTGTGACCTCCCAGGCGCATAGACCAGCCAGGAGGGACACGGGTCCAATAAACATGTGGCAGCACTCAGCCTCCCCATGATCCTGTCCACCTCATTTGGAGTCACAGGATTGAACTCCTCCCAGATGGTATCTCTAAGACCACTGTCGCACTCCGCTGGACTCTGCCCAGTCGGAGTCCAAGCCTGTCCAGATCTGGCGATCTTGTCCGTCAGATGTTGACTAAACTCCTCGCACGCCCAGTGGGTCCTCCCCTCCCTCCGATTAAGGAGGGAGCGGAGACCCTAAACAGGATCGGATGCAATGAGAGTGGAGAAGTATGCACGCGCTCTCATTGCAGCAAGGTAAGATCTAAAATAAGATCTTAGCTGCGCCGGTCAGATTCGGACCTGCTGGATCTCCAACAGCTCTCTAGGCCTCTCTTCCGTCGCTTCATCTCCCGCAGCTCCGCTGAAAACCAGGGAGCTAATCGGGATCTGCAGTGGGTAGAGGCAAAGGGCAACTCGGTCTAGCGCCCGGAAGCCATTTGCCAGGCGTCCACCAGGGCATCCACCAAGCTGTCGGCTAAGGAGGCGGAATTGACCCAAGCGCTGGAACCTTTCTGGGTCCATTAGGCCTGGGGCAGAACCATCTCATTGGTCCCGCCTCCCAGCGGAGGGTGGCATATTGGAAGGCCAGTCGAAGGAGAGAATGATCCGTCCATGGCTGGGGTTGTATAGTTGGAGATCCCCCCCCCAGATCATTTCCCCACTGTCTCGAGATGAAAACAAGGTCAAGCATGTGTCCCCCTCATGAGTCGGCCCTTGTATTACCTGAGTCAGGTCCATGGAGGCCATGAACTCCTGCGCCACCTTCGATGCCCCTCCCAGTGATGGCAGGTTAAAGTCCCCCAGTACAATAAGTCTGGGGAGCTCAACCGCCACCTCCAAGAGGACATCCAGCAGCGCAGGCAGGGCTGTTGTCACGTAGCTGGGAGATAGGTACGTAAGCAACAGACCAAACTGACCTTCAGGGCCCAATCTCAAGAGGAGAGATTCACAGCCGCCTATCTGCGAGACAGTGGTCTCCCTCGGACATAAGGCTTCCCTGATTATAACCGCCACCCCCCCGTCCCTACCCTGGACTCGAGGTTGGTGTAGCACACGGAACCCTGGTGGACACATATCCACTAGAGGGATCCCACCTTCTGGGCCCAACCAGGTTTCCATGATGCAGGCCAGGTCTGCTTCCTCAATCAGATCCCGGATGAGGGGAGCTTTGTTAACCACCGACCTGGCGTTTAAATAGACCAACCTGAGTCCAGGGACTCGGTCCTCCAAGCCCCCAGGGATGCGGGAACGAACCGACGGGTCAGAGCGCACCACCGCCCGAAGATAGCATGGGCGCGCTCCCAGAAACCAATACGGCCCGCCATTCTTACCTCTACTGCCATTCCCCTTCACCGTGGGGATTGCTCCCCCTACCCCCTTCCCCAGCATCCCAGAAAGCCCCAACCTCACCCCTCTCCCGCCACGACCCATTTCCAACCTGGACTGAGGAGATCCCAATGACACCCCCTTTGGTTTTAACTGGGCCTGATCATCCATCCCATTCCCTAACCCTCTTAAATAGTGATCTAAAAATTTAATTAACGAAGCCTTGGAATCCCTCTTACTATGCTTTCCCAGATCCCGCCCCACACCCATGCCATGCCATCTCTCTGGATTCCAAAATGTGATATGTCATGTATGAATTTCTTTGAAATGCATCAGAGAGTCATTAGTTTATTGTTTATGCATAGAGATACAGAGGTGGATTTTTTTTCAGTTAAAAAGGATATCAATATACCCGTGCAGGGAGCTCTTTTGCTGCTTTGTATTTGGTATTTATCAAATTTTATATCAATTATAAATTTATAAATATTTATAAATTTATAAATAAAATTTGTATCAAATTTTGTTTTTTTGCTAGAGTTTCCAGAAAGCTGAGCTACAGTGATGGGAGAATCAGAAGAAGAGAACACATACAGAAGGATTATGAGGAAACATTTCTGGAAGGGTTTGGAGAGGAAAATGATGTTTTTTAACAAAATATATTTTAATCTAATAATTTCTAGGCAGAACATATGTTCAGTGGAATATTCCTGAACTAAAGTAGGAAAATATTTTACCAGTTCGTTAACTTTATCAGCTCTAGCACAGGCAATAGACTTAAAAGACTGCAGTGAAAATGGAGAGATAAAAACTACTGATATAGTTCAGCATCCAAATCTATGCAATTAATTCTGTCATTGGAAAATTATGGAGGTAATGGAGACTATGTTTCTAAAATTCAACAGTTTAGCTAATTGGTTTTTTCCTTCTTGGTAGTTTATTAAGCTTAAGTGGCTATAAGAAAAATCTTTTGCAGCCCTTAATTTGTTTGATCTGCACCTCTAGAAAGAAGTTATTGGGAGTTGAGAAATAATCAAGAATTAATTGTTTTTATAAGTGCTTTTAACTTACTATTCAATAAGCTCATGGATTTTTTTAGGAAAATTTTTTATTTCATTGATAAAGAAAATATCCATTGTTTTTGTTTTGATTTTATTTTAAATATACCGAATATTTGACACATATATCTTCATCTAATAAACATTTTAATGTTTGTATTTTGACTGAGTTTATTTTAAACCTACTACTGGAATATATAAAACTGTTAATTTCACCTAGGGTAAGTCTTTCCTTATTTACTTATCAATTTTCTAGGCTACCCAAGATAGAGCATGGAAGGCTTGGCTTAAAAAACACAAATTAAAAATATAATGCAATAGATAGTGTTATCTTGGGGGGGCGGGGTGGAACAGCAAATAAATTGTTCCCTACCTTTGGGTGTTCTCAATCAGCAGGGTTGGGACCAACAAGAAAGGCTCAATTCTATAAAGCTGCCATGTGAAGGAAAATCATTTCTATCTTATTTTTTTGCTTGAATGGGTCAGGTGAAATGGGGAATCTATATATCAAGGCAAGGTACTTCTAAGGCTAATGATGTTACCTAGTTAGGGTAATGAAACATCTGCTAAAAAACAAGCTTTGAGCATCAAGGAGCCCATTTCAACCTTAAGCTACAAATATTCTTTATTGATAAGTTAAAATACATTTATTAAATAATTATTAGAGGAAGCATTACATAGTACATATTTTGGAACTACCGGTAATTATTTATTTTCATGTCAAATTAAATAAAATGTCACTATGAACAAAAAGCGACCATTACTAGTAATTCAAAAAAGTGTAAGACAGGTTTAAAGGTCACTGACTAATTTCAAATTGTGCCTAATTCAAACTTCATTGCTATATTATGATATATCCAATGCATTCATGTAGTTTTTATTACAAGAAAATGTTTTGGACTGAATTGAACAGGTACAGTATATCTGGGCAGCAATTAGGAATATCACTTCTTATAGAATACACTATAAAACAGTGGTGTAAAAGTCAATAGCAATCAGTTAAATACAATGAAAAATGTCAAATTCTTCCTTGGAGATTTATTTTTACACCTCATTTACTACTTTCTTTACAGACCATTTAATTCAAATGCTCAAGACATTACATACTCATTGAATAATTGGGATTGACTCTTAACAGTTCTTAACTAGCAGGAAACTAAATACATGCCGACATTACATTTGCTAGCTGTACAACTGTTAATTAGATGAATCAAAGCTGATACATTATTTCCTAATTAACCTTAAATATTTCCTGATGTTAGTACATGTGCTGTATGGCAAGTTATAATTATCCTGAACAGAGCTGAATGAGTAAGTTTTTCTCAGAAAGTTAGCAAAAATTTTGTTAATGATTCTAATCTTCTAATGGAATATAACTGTTTTATAGTAAAAGCAGTATTTTGGCTTCTATTCGTAGATGAAGCAGGTGGAGGGTATAACCAGTTCCACACTGGCCTGTTAAAAGGACCAAGCAAGTTTCTCCAAGGCCCAGATAACTTCTTGCATGATCCAGACTCTTCTAAGCACATTTAATTGAAAGTCTTAAAAATTATATGAATTGTTTCTCTACAGAACTCAATGGCACAATTTTATTCACACAATAAGTTATCTAACTTGGCAATTGATTGTCGCAGTAAGTGTTTAAATTGAGAAAATTATTTGGTTACTGAAACATGACATCATTTGCATTGTGTTTTAAACCAAACTCTCTGAACGAGTCAACGTGAGAAGTATTTTCAGACAACTTATTTTCAGCACTGAGTTGTTCACTGTTGAGATAAATGCAAGACAGTATGGAGTTCTTTCTGATAAGTTGATTTTCACCCATTTCTAATGTAGGATATTTCTTTTTGGGCTGCATTTTGTGCTTTCTTCTGACACTATGATCAAGTGAAGCATAACACATTTGGCGTTCAGCTGTTTGCTACAAAAAACAAGCAATTCGTATTATTGATCATGTCATTTTTACTATGATGGCAAACAGCTAACAGTAAAAGTAACAATTCAGTTGTATGATACACCTAAATGAAATAATATAAATTTGCAATTACGTGTTTGAACATTGGGTGCTATCTAACAAAATGAAATTCAGTGGTGAAAAAAATAAGATTCTACATTTAGGCAAGAAAAACCAAATGCACAGGTACAGTATAGTAACTGAGAGGGATCTTGGAGTCCCAGTGGACAATCCTTTTAATATGAGCCATCAATGTGCTGTAGCTGCCAAAAAAAGCCAACACAGTTCTAAGCTGCATTAACGGATAGAATCAATTTCATGTGAAGTTTTAATACCACTTTATAATGCCTTGGTTGGGCCACACTTAGTATACTACATCCAGCTTTGGTCACCATGATGCAAAAAAGATGTTGAGACTCTAAAAAGTGCAGAGAAGAGCAACAAAGATGATTAGGACACTAGAGGCTAAAACATAACGGGTGCAGGAATTGGGTATGTCTAGTTTAATGAAAAGAAGGACTGGGGTGACGTGATAGCAGTCTTCCAATATCTCAGAGGTTACCACAATGAAGAGGGAGTCAAGCTATTCTGAAAAGCACCTGAAGGCACAACAAGCAATGGATGGAAACTAATCAAAGAGAGAAGCTATCTAGAACTAAGGAGAAATTTACTGACAGAAAAATTAATCAGTGGAACATCTTGCCTCCAGAAATTGTGAATGTTCCAACACCGGCAGTTTTTAAGAAGAGATTGTACAACAATTTGTATGAAATGGTGTAGGGTTTCCTGCCTGATCAGAGGGTTGGACTAGAAGACCTCCAAGGTCCCTTCCAACTTAATTGTTCTGTTATTCTGGTAACTTCTTGGAAACAGCACTTTTTCCTCAACTGGTTTCCTACCTTATCTAATCATGAATTCATTATTTTTACTGTGGAAAATTGCATTCCCTACCTCCATTGGATCCATTCCTGAATCCATTGGAATAGGATCATAAAATGTAAGTTAATATTGGATTCCCTTTCTCTGTTTGAATTGCTTATCTAAATACTTCTTGCTGATACATTTGTATTGCAATCTTTGGAGCAAATGTTAGGGAATTTCATCAAACCTAATATGCTTTTAGGACTGGCATTGGGCTTCCTGCAAATCAAGAACTCCACTATAGGACTCTTGGTTTCCTGTTAAACCTAAAAGTTTTAAGATTTGTCATTATCCACAGTCATCTTTGAACAAGACTTACTGTTTCCTTAGGTTTGCATTCATTGATTAAGGTTATTATGGCAAGCATAATGTAAATAATGCTGTCTCTGCAATACTTGATTCTGATATGGAGTTCACTGTGGATCCACTTGAACTAATAGTTGCTTGCTAGTTCCATATGCATTTGAAGAAGGCTATATTTTTTACTTGATATTGCATTGGCATACTATATAAGAAAAGTCTATTCATTACCAGGCCATTCCCCTATTTTACTCTCTATTTGGATGAACTGGTTCAATATCTTGATTTCACACAATTCTACTTCACATGGGGCAGGGCCTCCTACTTTGTGCCCACCCATACACCCCACTGAAGGGCTCTTGTATAGGTTAACAAACTGTGTAGCATCTCTATAAATGGGTTATTGCAACAGTGTTGCTGTGTTATGAG
Source organism: Naja naja (assembly GCA_009733165.1). Taxonomy (NCBI): domain Eukaryota; kingdom Metazoa; phylum Chordata; class Lepidosauria; order Squamata; family Elapidae; genus Naja; species Naja naja. The sequence goes on from CM019152.1 coordinate 26,652,328, forward strand.
ATGTCCAGAGATTATTCCAATAAGGCTCTAGCAATATTAATAATTTCTCAGTAGAATTGTCTTTGACCAAATTTGCAAAGCAACCACATAGTTGCACACTTAACTTTTATTAGCTAGATTTATGCCAGAATATGAAGCAGAATTTGGCACTGGTTCTTCTCCAATATCCTGAAAATGAACCCTGCTCATTTATGTGAAATCACATATTCCACCAGTATCTGTAACATAACATTTGAATGCTTATCTATGATTCTCACAACCCATATTTCCCAGCTCAATGATTAATATGCTGATCTTGAGAACTGAGCAGTAAGTAGGAGCCATGCTGAAGCATATTTAGGTATATCTCCTATCAAACTCCTATAAAATAAATAAATAAATTCTTGCTAATGCACAATCCAATTCTGAGAATTCACAGACCTTTTGTTAATTGTAATTAACTAGGTTATGTTACATTGAATCATTGTACCATTATGTGGAATGTGTACCTGCAGCAGCACAGTGGGATGATTTTGCCAACTTAGATCTTTTCTAGAAAGAGAGTGCAGTCCTGAACTGGATGGGGAGGAGGGGAGAGGTTCAGGGTAACCGTAATTTCAAATCACTTGGGGTATGCCTAGTAGCAGGAAACAGGGGTCCCCAACTACCAGGCCACGGGCCATTACCAGGCCGCAGACTCTTTGGAACCAGACCACACAAGCAGCAGGCAAGCATGTGTGCATGCACAAAGCTTCCGTCACACAAGTGGTGACCCATCTGCCTCTTGGAAAAAAACTCCCCTCTCCCCGCAACTGCCAGGCCACCAAGCCAGAAAGGTTGGGGTTGGCTGGCCTAGACAGTTATAGCTTTAGTTTGGCAAGATTCTGTGTATAGGTGTAAGCCAGGAGTGTTAAACTCACGTCATGGTGGCATCACGCGACATATTGTCACTTTTTCCCCTTTCGCTAAACCAGCATGTGACGCATTTGGCTCGTGGGCCGTGAGTTTGACAGCTCTGGTATAAGCAAATAAAAGCATGAGATTTCACTGTCTCATCTCTAAGCTTGGGCTTGACATCACATCTATCTTGGCCATTGTAACTAAATGTTACTTTACCTGCAATAACTTAGAACTCTTGACTGCATAATTTTGTTAAGTTAAAATAATAAATGGACATAAATGTGACATATCTACATAGAATTGATAAAGAAGATATAGAATTGATAAAGAAGATAGGGCTGGAATTTAACTTTAAATTGGCCAAGATTTTGAAAGTAACGTTCTGTATTTCAGTGCAGCTAAGATCCAGACAAATCATTCAGCACCATAAAGGGCCTTGAAAAAAGCTATTAGTAATTAAAGAACATTTATATAAACAAGCATGTACAAACCTGTGCATTAGTGGTGGATCTAGGAGAAGGGACATTCATTTGCTCATAGCAACTTTCATCTGAAAATAATTTTTGATGTAGAACGTTTTAAAATAGTTTATATTATTGTCAATCATATAAAGTTCTGCACTGATCTGTTATTTTTCAATACCATGCAGTGTAGCAGCTATAACTATACTGTGCTGGTAAATACTTGACATATTTCACTTCTTCTAGATCAGGAGGATCTGCCCCGCAAGGTGCTTAGATCTGGCTGGTGCGAACACCCTGGAAATGGGGAAGAACCGGCCCATGGTGCCTCTACCAGTGAAAATGCAGTTCCTGAGCTCCATTCTCTCTGGCAGAGGGTTGCAGGAGGCTGTCATAGCCAAAAACAGTGTTTGGGAGCCCATTTTTGCTGACAGAGCGTTCAGACCACCACTGGTGCCCCCGATATGAGTGATGTCAAGCTGACCTCATGCACCCCAGCCATGCCCACCTCAGCCCCACCAAAGTCAAACACAATCCTGATGTGATCCTCAATGAAATCAAGTTTGACACCCCTGCTCTAGATTAAGGAAGGGCTTTTGGTGGGGGCGCAGTGTAGTACTCTGCATCCACTTTCTTGGGTAGATATTTAAACTGAGCTGAAGAAGCTTCTTGGATGAGAAGCAAAACGTTTTCATGGAAAAAAACAAAGTCCAGTTGCCTTTTGGAAAAGCGCCTTTGTGACTATGACCTGAATGACTGAGAATCTCCACAGACTTAGAAATGTAAAAAAGTTCTGGACTTGTCCACAGAGTTCATGAGAAATCGAAACCATCACTCAAGCATGATAATATAATTAGAAGAATTTACTTATTTTAATTCCTTGCAAAAATATTCAAATAAACAGAACTTTAGTATATAAAGTTTTTACCTTCTGATTGAAGTGAGAACATCACTAATGTTGTGGCCAAATTTTCAATGGCAACAGTTAATACAAATAATTCAAATAATCAACAATGATTACTATATATTTAATTGCTTTTATGTTCATTTACGTGGACCATTGATCCCAATAAAAGTGAATATAAAAAGTCTATACACCTTATTGAAATGCCAGTTATTTGAGTTGTAAAAAAATCAAACTGAAATAAACCAAATTCCAAATTTTTTGCATCATAAATATAAAACATAAGCTATATAATTCAATTCAAAAACAAGCTGAAAAAAAACGGGGAGGGGAATATAACAATAAAAAACTTACAATAAGTGTACCCACTCTCTTATAAGTAGGGATGTGGTTGTGTTCAGAATTAACTAATCACATTCAAATTGATGTTATACATGTCAGTACACACTTCCCATTCATTAAAGTGAGTCCATATAAAGATCAGCTATTCTAGCAGGATTTTTCTGTTTTTTTACTAGTTGCCTCTTTCAGCAAAAAACATGGTCTGCAAAGAGCTTACAAAGAAAGGGATTTCATTGTTAAAAGGTATAAGTTTAAGAGAAGGGTACAAAACAATTTCCAAGGTATTGGCTATATCACTGAACACAGTGAAGACAGTCATCAACAAGTGGGAAAATATGGCACAACAGTGACATTCTCAAGAACTGATAAAAATAACGAAGAAAACTCATCCAAGAGGCTACCAAGAGGAATTTCTGGCAAGCACTGTTGTGTACTATATGTGACAATAATCTCCCCTGTTCTTCATACATCTTGGCTGTGAGGTAGGGTGGCAAGATGGCAGCTTTTTCTTACAAAGAAAAACATTCAAACTTGGCAAACAAACAAACATTAAGTTTGACAAAAGCATGGGGAAAATATGTTATGGTCTGATGAGACCAAGGTTGAACTCTTTTGGCCATAATTCCAATAATTAAGTTTAACAGGGGTGTGCATTTTTATAGCCACTGTATGTATCTGAATATAAAATATACTAGCAATATTAAAAAATATTAAAACATTTTTAAAAGATAGAAACATTTGTTATTAACTTTTTGCTGTGTTAAGTATAGGGAATTTCCAAATCTCCTCCAAACCTTAATATATTTTATAATATAATATAATATAATATAATATAATATAATATAATATAATATAATATAATATAATAATATTAGACACACACATAAAATAGATATAGATAGATAGATAGATAGATAGATAGATAGATAGAAGATAGACAGACAGACAGACAGACAGACAGACAGACAGACAGACAGATAGATAACCAGTTTGATCTAGTGATTAGGGAACCAGGCTAGAAAGCGAGAGACCTTGAGTTCAACCCCATCTTAGCAATGAAAGCCAGCTAGATCAGTGGTCACCAACTGGTGGTCCATGGACCATTAGTGGACTGCAAGAAAATTTTGGTGGTCTGCAGAAAAATTATTTGCATTTTTTATATTGCACTAAATCAGGAATCCTCAAACTATGACCCCTGAGCCAGATAAGTGCCATGAACATTTGTGTTCCTGCAGAGAGTTTCTCCCCCTTGGGGTCTTTTTGAGCAAGGCAGAGGGGGGCAGAAATTCCGATTTGGAGTCTGCTTCAGCCTTCTGGTGTGGAACTTTGTGCGAAGGCTGGAGGGAGGCATCACTGGTGGCGAAGAGCTGGAAGGCCTTGCTCCAGTGGGACTGCATCATGGCCTGGAACTGGCTGACCATCTCAGCCCACTGAGCCTCCAGGCACTGGTACCTGGCCTTGCACTTCCACAGGTCTTCTTTCTTTATAAGCCTATGCTTGTAGTCCTCAGTGAGGTGCTTCTGCTGAGCCTCCTTCTTGGTCAGATTCGATTTGAACTGAGCCAGCTGTTTTGCCACTGTTTCTCATAGTGGCTGCTTAGTTCCAACCACTCCTTCTGGTTGGGGCCCTAAGGAGGCCAGATGGGCAGGCAACAAGTGACTGGGAGGGGAGGGGTGAGAAGTGGCCAGAGAGGTGCCCTTGATGTGAGTGACATCGAGTTGGCCATGCCCACCCAGTCACTTGATCACCTAGCCATGCCCATCCAGCCAGTCATTAGGCAGATGACATTAGTGGTCCCCGGGATTTAAAATTATGAATTTAGTGGTCCCTGAGGTCAGAAAGGTTGGTGACCCCTGAGCTAGATAACTTTGGGCCAGTCACTCTGTCTCTCAGCCCAGCCCACCTCACAGGGCTATTGTTGTGGAGAAAATAGGAGAAGGAAGTTATGTTGGATATGTTCTCCACCTTGAGTTATTTGTAAAAATAATAAAGGCAGGATACAAATTAAATAAATAAGCATGAACTACTATATTCTTCCTATAAACTGCAACACTGTCTTCCAGAAAAGAAGGAAAGAAAAAGGGGAAATGCCTACAATGATTAGTTCAAGTTAGTCATATGAACCTAAATGCAATGAATGGACAACTTTATCTATAACTTACTTAGCATCTCCTGATGGTAGTGATTAAGATTGTCATAAACTGGATAAGCTTCTTCATGAAATTCCTCATTGCTGTAAAAGAGGGCAAGACAAACAAATGTGGACATATTGTATTACATTGTATTGCATAATTTGTTTAAAAATATAATTTATATGACTATGTGATTTACTTGAGTTTACACTGTTTGTTTTTGAATAAACAACTATTTGAACATAATAGATTGGATCTCAATATATTCCATCTCCCCTCTGCACTTCCTGCTCCCCCACCCATTTTTAATTCATATTACTTTAATTGCCTATTGTTATTGTTTTTATTGTTTCATTGTTTTATTAATGTTAAATTTACATTTTTCATCATTTTTTTCTGTTTTTACTGAAGTAAGCTGCCCAGAGTAAATGGAGCAAATAAATTTAGCTAACCAAGAAACATAAATAAAATAAATATCCAGATTTCCATTTATAGAAAAAGATTCCTGATGTTCACCATAGAGGATGCAAACATGGTTACTTCTGATTTCTCATTTTCTATTTCCACCAATCCCCTGAAAATCTAATCAGTCTTTAAATCTAATCAGAAATTTCTTTGAATATTAGGAGCTCGAGTTGGTAGTTATGTTGTGGGTTTGAGCTCCAAGCTTGGCAATTTGGTTACAAATCTTTCATCCCCATTCGAGGAGACATCTTCAGTGCACTTTGGATTGTGCTTGTCTGGGGAGCACTGGCCTTTATAAACCTTTTTGAGTCCTAGTCTGACTTTGGGCTGTGTGATTGGCTGGCTGTAGTTGCTAAGTCATAGTCCTTGGTTTTAAATACCATCTGTGTGATGTAAATTAATGGTGGTATTGTTGTTTGGCTCAACATAGCACAGTTCTACGGACTCCTGAAAGTACACAAAGAAAACACCCCAATCCAGCCAATTGTCTCACTCCCAGCACATCCATCTACAACCTTGCCAAAAAAATGTAGAAATGCCTAACGCACCTAATCAACGACTCTCAATACTCCATAACTACGACATACAATTCCTGGACAGGTTCAAACACCTAAGTATCGATGAAGATGAAACAATTATATCATTCGATGCCACCACATTATTCACATCTGTAGACTTCAAACTGTTGACCTAATCAAATAACTACTGGACAACATAAAGTCACCAAGAGGACTATTCACAACAGAAAGCCCATGTGATCTCCTTCATCTGTGCCTAACCACACATTTCAACTCTAACTGAGAGACCTATGAACAAATGAAAGGATCGCCCATGGGATCTTCTATATCTGGCCTGGTTGCAGAAGTTGTCATGCAAAAGATTGAAGAGACTGTACTCCCACAAATAAACCCCAAGATATGGGTATGTTACATTGATGATACTTTTGTGATAGTCAAGCACAACCTACCTACCAAATGATCAACAACGTCTTCGCTGATATCAGATTTACAATAGAAACGACAACAAACTGCCATTTCTGGACATCCTTGTAACCAGAACCACCAACTTGAGATTATATTATAAAGGCCAACTCCTAACATCTGTGTACAGGAAGGCAACAGACACAGATCAAATACTCAACTTGCACAGCAACCACCCAAAATACCATAAACAAAACTGCGTCAGACCACTGTTCAGGAGAGTTGAATCCCATTGCAACACCATGGAAGCCAACAAAAGCATTTATACAAAATGTTCGAAAGAAATGGATACCCACTAAACTTCATCTGGAGATGCCTACACACAAGCAACACAAACACGCAAAGCAATACAACTACCACAAAAACAACAATGACCAGACATATCACAATCCCCTTCATGCAAAATGTTTCAGAAATGACAGCAAGATTGCTGGGCCAACATGACCTCACAGTAGCCCACAAACCAACCTTAACCCTCAGACAGATCTGTCAAAACCAAAAGGGCAGACAGAAACAAACCAACGATCAGGCATCATATGTCGGATGCAACTGCAAGAAGAACTATGTGGGCCAAACAGGAAGAAAGCTATCAACCAGAGTGCATGAATGTTTCCCAGCCATCTAGAGACATGGCCCTCCACCCCTCATGTCCAAAGATGCCAAGACCCATGAAGTCTCAAAAGGTCACAAATTCAGTCTAACTGAACCACAGTTGTAACCCAGGTGAAGTCAAAGAGAGAAAGAGAATTCCTGGAAGCCTGGTTTTCCACCAATAAATCAATAAACAGACACATTGACATCGACCCAATCTACCAACCACTTAGAATGAAAGAACAACATCAACCATGATCTCGAAGGCAGCATTTAAAGACCAATAAATAGCCACACTGCAAACAAAATTATAACTTGGCAGTTCACAAGAAATTAGACCACATCTCACACAGCCAATCAAATCAACCTGATCATCATTATAAGACATCCGTATAATAACACCCGCACTAATTTACAACACACAGACAGTACTTAAAACCAAGGACTATGCCACTTCCAGTTTAGGACTCTTCGGAGACAGACCGAAATCTGTGACTGTGTGCAGTTTCAATCTGTGCTCGCCGCCAGAATGCCCCGAGCTGGCTGGCTTCGGGGCTAAACTGCCCCGTAGAGGTGGTGAAGAGCGGGAGACTGCTAGCAGGGTTGAGGAGAGCTGCATCTCTCCTCCCCAGCTGGCTTTTACTCCCTTTCCCGAAGGTGGTTGCAGCGGTGGTCAGAAATGGCCACCTCAAAGAAGAACCCGACTGGACAAGATCATGCAGGAGGAAGTTGGAAAGAGAAAGTTTGACTGACCGGGCTTAACAATGAAAACTTCTATTTAAGGTACCTGGAACTTGAACAGTTAAGAATAATATTATCCCAAAGAAAGACTCTTAAAGCAGCGGAAAGAAAGGGAAAGGAAAAAGATTTGGTTTTTTCTCCTCTAATATTGACAGTCTTTAATGATTTGGAATATTAAGAAGAGATTGGCACAAGAAATAGATATTAATCCACTTTGACATTAATAGGCTACTCTTAGCTGAAAACAAAGTGTCAAAGGGGTAAAGAATTTTGAATAACTTTAAAGAACTCTTTTTAAAAAAAGAGAGAGAGAGAGAGAAAGGAAATTGAGGAGGAAAAGCAAAAGAAGGGTGGAATCTGGAAAATGGAGGATACTACCTGGACTTAAGAAGCACTGAGCGTGGAACTGTAACAAGATCTGAAAAGGATATATTTTAACTGGAACTTTGTTGCAAGATGATAAAGCCCCTGGAAAGTGAAAGTGTGCAAAAAAACAAGAAACAGCTTTGGATTTTTGGTGGACTCCTGGAATTTTAGACAGTGGATCCTAGTAAAATGGACTAAAATCAATTGGGGGTTGCTTTAAAAACTTATTTCAAAATGCCATCACTCCTTGAAGAATTAAAAATGATACTTAAAGAATATAAAGAAGAAGCACAAATGACAGGAGAGACTTTTGGCCCCGCATTTCAAATTATGGAAATGGAGATTTTGAAATATGAAAAACAACAAGAAATACTGGCTGACCAAGAAGGGCAGGACAAAGAAGAAACCATTTTAAATGGTCAGACAATTGTAAGCATGTTTAAAAAGGGGGGAAGGGGGGGGAAGGGAGTTAAAAATCTAAGATCTGAAGCAACAACTAAAAAAAAGTATAATTTTAAAGGTAATTATAACATTACAAAGAAGCAGAAGAGAGGAGATAGAAGAAGAAAAAAGAGGAGAAGAAGAGGGGGGGAAAAGACATAAAAGATTGAATCAAGATGTACAGCAACAGGGAAAGCATGCAAGATTTAAAGGGATAAATTTATTTAGGCACAGAGATAATGGTTAAAAATCCAACTTAAAGAGAGGGTTGTGCAAGGGTACATGAGATAATATGGTTATATTAGAAATAGAAAGGAGTTAGAAAATGTTTTAGATGATTAAAGGGATGTGTATTTTTTTTCAATAAGTAAATGATGTAAAGAAGATAAGAGAATAAGGCTTTTAATAATTTAAAAAGAAAGTATAAAAACTAAAAGAAGTATGAAATGCTTTAATAGTGTTTTCTGTTGTTGAAATATAGTGATATGGATGTTAATTGGCAACAAAATGGAAATATTTTAAATAGAAATGAATAAGATGGTTATTAATATTAATGGCTGAACTGAATTTGAATAGAAATAATTATCTTAGTTATTATTGTTATATATATGTACATTTCTTTTTCTTGTTAAGAATTTAATGGGTATTTGTAAAGGAATGTACCAAGCAGAATCTGGTTGATAATAGTTAGATGTTATAAAATAGAGGTGAAATAAAGGTAATAACTGTAAAGGTGAAATTTAAATGTTAAATAATAATTGGAATAGATAACAATTAAAAGAGATAGAGGTGTTATTCCCCAGATTAGTAATTACAGGGCAAAATATGTTTTACAAGATAGTATAAAATGGTAAATAGGACAGGAAAAATTGAAAAATATTGAAAGATATTGAAAATTGGAAATGTAATTAAATTTAGAAAGGAATGGAATAATTGAAATAAGATTTTAGAAGGTAGAGAAAGGGGAAAAACTATGGAAAGAAATAGTGAAAATTGTTATGAGAAATGGATTAGAATATATAAGATTAGTGAGCAATTGAATTTATATCTGTATGGAGAAGTGATGGCTCGGGAGCATACTGTTCTCAAAAAAGATATTTTAGGTTTTTGTTTTTTCCTTGTGTATTTGTTTGAGTGTACTTGTTTGTTGGGAATAGTTCTGGGATGATAATATGAATTGTTATAAGATAAATTAATTTAAAAATATGGAATATTCTGCATATGAGAATATATAAAAATAATTGCAGTGGAGGAGGATGGAGAAGACGTACAAAAAGATTGGTAACCTACCGGCACACTGTATGTTTTGTTTGTGTATGTTTGTCTAAAAATAATTTTAAAAATTGGTAAAAAAAAACCAAGGACTATGACTCAGCAGCTACAGCCAGCCAATCACGCAACCTGAAATCAGACTAGTACTCAGAAAGGTATTTAAAGGCCAGTGCTCCCCCAGACAAGCACAATCCAACATGCACTGAAGATGTCTCCTTGAATGAGGCGAAGTGTTTGCACCAAGCTCGGAGCTCAAACCAACAACATACCTAATCAGTGTGTGAATATTATTATTGATTCCAGAAAATTAAGTTCCAATGTTAAACAATGTAAAAATAATTTTAGTTGGAGCCTGAAGTGTTCCAAAAATGTATCAGTTGGAAGCCACATGTATTAAATTGGGATCTAGAATACACTGGATAAAGCTCTTTCCATGTAAGCACACTGTCTCAACAAAGGAAGACTTTTGCCATACCTTGAATTATATTCATTATAATCTTCACAAATTTTGCCTGGAAAACATTTTGAAGAAATCAACAAATTTTAAAAAATAGGTGTTTGTCATTTCAATATAACTTATTTTTTTAAGATGTGATACTTCTTTATTTCTTTATAAAGATACACTAAATATAAGATGGAATGTGCTCTGCATTTTCCTTTCCTACCATACATTTCTAACTGCTATGTCTCCTTGGTTTTGCTACCTCCCTTCTAATATCTATTTTCATTCTGGTCTTCCTTCTGCCAGAACTCTCGCATGCCCTTTGTTCCCATCTCCACTTTTTCTTCTACTTTCTACTTTGCTAAACCTACAAAGCAGTCTACATGCAATAAGTAGCAAAGAATCAGTTATAGCTAGTATTTATACTGCTTGTATTGTATATTCTATACTGCATATACAGGTGAAACTCGAAAAATTAGAATATCGTGCAAAAGTTCATTTATTTCCGTAATGCAACTTAAAAGGTGAAACTAATATATGAGACAGACTCATTACATGCAAGATAGGTCAAGCCGTGATTTGTCATAATTGTGATGATTATGGCTTACAGCTCATGAAAACCCCAAATCCACAATCTCAGAAAATTAGAATATTGTGAAAAGGTGCAATATTCTAGGCTCAAAGTGTCCCACTCTAATCAGCTAATTAAGCCATAACACCTGCAAAGGGTTCCTGAGCCTTTAAATGGTCTCTCAGTCTGGTTCAGTAGGAATCACAATCATGGGAAAGACTGCTGACCTGACAGTTGTGCAGAAAACCATCATTGACACCCTCCATAAGGAGGGAAAGCCTCAAAAGGTAATTGCAAAAGAAGTTGGATGTTCCCAAAGTGCTGTATCAAAGCACATTAATAGAAAGTGGAAGGGAAAAAGGTGGAAGAAAAAGGTGCACAAGCAGCAGGGATGACCGCAGCCTGGAGAGGATTGTCAGGAAAAGGCCATTCAAAAGTGTTGGGGACTTTCACAAGGAGTGGACTGAGGCTGGAGTCAGTGCATCAAGAGCCACCACACACAGACGGATCCTGGACATGGGCTTCAAATGTCGTCAGAAGCGTCTTACCTGGGCTAAAGAAAAACAGACCTGGTCTGTTGCTCAGTGGTCCAAAGTCCTCTTTTCTGATGAGAGAAACTTTTGCATCTCATTTGGAAACCAAGGACCCAGAGTCTGGAGGAAGAATGGAGAGGCACACACTGCAAGATGCTTGAAGTCCAGTGTGAAGTTTCCACAGTCTGTGTTGATTTGGGGAGCCATGTCATCTGTTGGTGTTGGTCCACGGTGCTTCATTAAGTCCAGGGTCAACGCAGCTGTCTACCAGGAGATTTTGGAGCGCTTCATGCTTCCTTCCGCAGTCAAGCTTTATGGGGATGCTGACTTCATTTTCCAGCAGGACTTGGCACCTGCCCACACTGCCAAAAGCACCAAAATCTGGTTCAAAGGACCGTGGGATTACTGTGCTTGATTGGCCAGCAAACTCACCTGACCTGAACCCCATAGAGAATCTATGGGGCATTGCCAAGAGAAAGATGAGAGACATGAGACCGAACAATGCAGAAGAGCTGAAGGCCGCTATTGAAGCATCCTGGTCTTCCATAACACCTCAGCAGTGCCACAGCCTGATAGCTTCCATGCCATGCTGCATCGAGGCAGTAATTGCTGCAAAAGGGGCCCAAACCAAGTACTGAGTACATATGCATGCTTATACTTTTCAGAGGTCCAATATTGTTCTATGTACAATCCTTGTTTTATTGATTGCATGTAATATTCTAATTTTCTGAGATTGTGTATTTGGGGTTTTCATGAGCTGTAAGCCATAATCATCACAATTATGACAAATCACAGCTTGAACTATCTTGTTTTGTGTCTATCTCATATATTAGTTTCACCTTTTAAGCTGCATTACAGAAATAAATGAACTTTTGCATGATATTCTTATTTTTCGAGTTTCACCTGTATACCAGAAACAGCTGTAAAGAAGAAACTTCAACAGCCATCATGGTATAATAGTCATGTACTAAGGGAGGCTTAAACTTGACAAATGCCTACAGTTTCTTTTAACTACATCTAGCATGGTTGCTTTTGAAATGGATGATGTGGTTTAGGTTGTTAAACCACAACCTAAAGTATCTATATGTATAGAGTTTATTTTTAATATGGCCTTAGTAAAAATTAGCACTACCTTTACTGAGATCAGATAAAGAATTACTCTTTTTATTCCATTGCAGATGAAAGTGAAACCTCACTTCCTGCTATTTCTGTAATTTACAACTTACATTATTGTTGTATTCCTTGTTGTAGCTGAGTTTGATTTGCTTATTTTCATCAGTTCACTGCTGTCATTTTGCTCATATGAATGCATTAATTAAGGCTTAGTTTAAATTAAAAGTCTTTAGATATGCCAATATATATTAATAACAAAGATATATTTTGAGACTATCTTACTACGACCAATTATACTATCACATTGATTTACACAAGATCAGAATATTGGCACAGTATCGTTTAGGCTAATATAGTAGCTACAGTGCTGCAGATATTATCAGACTCCAACTGAATCTGCAGAGCTATTGGTCAAAATCCATTGTACTATACAGCTAGTTCATTTCTATCCCAGGGATAAATCTGTTGAGTATTTAAGTAAACCTGTTGCGTATTCTCTACTACTCAGCTAGCACCTCTCCTCTCCTCTACATCTGTTTCTTCAGCTTTTCTTACCTTTTTGTTTCTTGTTTTTTAAGAAGTATGAAACATTTTTTAGTAAAGAAATTATCATAATAAGAGTTACAAAAGAAAGGGGGATCCAACAAATGATACACTGATTAGCTTCCATTCCTGTAAAAAGAGAACAGTGTAAATAAAAATAAGAATTTTGTTCATTTAAATTTTTCAATTCAGTATTCATTTGACATGCTAGAATTTATATTCATGTATGAATTTTACAAACACAAACGCTACTTTTTTTTCTTTGAAAGGATCTTTGGATACGAGACATGTTCAAATACTGAAAAACTAATTGTGTGTTCCCATTTGAAATTCACAATTTTATTTTCTCATACATTGATAAAATGGATATCCATTTTTCTAATATTGAGGCATAACCAGTTAACAATTACTATAGTATAGTTAAAGAAAGGAGAAAATTTAGATTTTATTAAAATGCTTAATGTTTTAAAAAATGAGTACACAGGAACATAGGAAATTACAAATCTGTATTAAATCTCAATTTTTGTGCTAATTCCGCAAACTCATGAAGAATGTGTCAGAAAGGTGGTGATTCTTTTTTCTAGAAATTTTGAAACAATTGCATGAATAACAAAAGAAGTAAGATATTCTCCACACTTTGTAAAGTGTGGAAAATGAAAAATATGTGCAATTTGCTTTACTTGAAGACAAATTTACATCTTTTAAAAATAGATAGTTTATGCAATGTGCGTGCGTGCGTGTGTGTGTGTGTGTGAAAACATCTTAATAAAACTATCCAAAAGTGTCAAATAATGACAACTTTCTGTTTTCTCCAAAAATCTGGTTAGAAATCAAACAGAGCAGGTAACATTGACAAACATATGAGAAATATAGGAAAATATAAAAAAATATTGAGCAAGTCAACATTCAAAACAAAGCAGCAAGTTTAATGAAATGTATTCCCGGATTTGTACCACCTACCTGTGCTGCCACAGTGCTGTAAATTTGCACTTCAACAGCTATGCTGATTAACTTCTAGCTCAGACAAAACTGTACAAAGGCACTTTTGCAACATTTGTTCTGGAGCTATGGGGCAAACAGTGTTTCCAGGTAGGCTTTGTGCCTTGTCCTGCCTTGTCTCTCTCCTCTGTCTCCTGAAGTCAAAGTGCCTGACTGACTTTCAACCATCATCATTTGCCACACAGTCTCCAGCCTTTTTGCTTACTGCAAAAAGTAATGCAATGACGAAAGTACATACTGTGGTCAGGAGTACCTGCAATGATGGCCACCAGGCTTCAAAGTGGCAAGCATGGCAGAGAGATCAAAGTTCCGCCCCTTTTAATGTGTGGCACAGCATTGCAGGCTTGCAAAAGGCTTCAATCACACAGTTGTGCCTGCCATTTTGCAGCCAGTCACTACTGCACCAGATGTCCTGATTGATTGGAGCACTTTTTTCATTCCTCCCCTGGTCATCTTTCCATTATCCCCTTCTCTGCTCTTCAGCATCTTTTGCATTCAATTTTATCCCATCCCAATATACTACATGTACACTTTGTGACATTGCTGTAACAGTTATGATAATAATGCAATGGAGGCCATGATTTTCCCAACTGCTAACAGTCACTTTTAACTGCTTGTGCTATGTTGCTACTCTGCAGTTGCTGCCAATCTCTCTCCAAGGCCACTTTAGCTGGGCAGCAGGAAAGGTCAAGAATCTATCTGCCTGTGTCATGCCTGCCTCACACATCACAAGGCATAGACCAGACATTCCACGGACTGCTTATCTACACATGTGAAAAAGTAAAAACCTTTTGCCCCCGCCAACAGGGCTATTGGCAGTGTTTCAAGCAAGAAGGGGCTCTGGGGTAGAGGCTGTCTATCAAATCTTTTAAAAGAAACTGAGGCAGATGAGCAAGCGAGAGCAAGAAAGATAAGCAGGTGAATAAAACTCTTAAATGAGCAAGATGAGAAGCAATCAAGAGACAAAGAGAATGAAGCAAATAGAAAGCTTGTAAGAGAAAGGCCTCCAAGAAGCAACAAACACCAAATGAGAGAGCCAGCATGAAAAATAATAAGCACAAGACTATTGTAGCAAGAGAGGCAGAGATTAGCAAAACTTAGTGGGGACTTTTTAGTGGGGGCTGTAATATCTGATCCCCAGGATGAGTGTGGGCTTCCAGCAAAGCAGGAAAACTGTAACCCCACAAATCAGGTTCTGACAGATAACCAAACCTCAGATTGCCAAATGTCAAAGCTCACTTCTTGTCTCAGCTCTATCCCATATTATGGACAGTGAGTAGTAGATGTAGTAGATGTTTTGTCCCACTTTCAGGATATCCACCAATGGTTGGGACACTTGCGGCCTCATCATCAAATGAAGTTAACACTTTGGTGACAAAACAAGGCAAACTATACCAGCTTTTGAGTTGCTATATTTCTCGGATTTAAAGAATGTTAAAGAATGCAGTACAGAGTGAGATATACCCCTATCCCAAAGCTGCTTTTTCAAGAGGGAACTGAACTGTTTTTGTTTTTCCTTGAAGACATTTCATTTCTCAGCCAAGAAGCTCCTTCAGTTCTGAAGGATTTTAGCCTAGGAAATCTTAGCTGTCATTATATCCAATAACAAAATATTTGAGCCATAGAATTCAATGGAAAGACTATTTCCAGATAACAGAGTTCAATACAATATTCAATACAAATTAAAGAACCCTTTTCCAACAGTGACCACAACATGATCGATTTTTGTCTCAACATACGTCCACACAAAAATCATCACAATGATGTACTCCCCAATTATAACTTCAAAAAAGGCAACTATGATTTTATAGATAATGATCTCTCATCCCTTGATTGGCAATTTCTATTCACTGGATGCAATACTGTTGAAGACCATTACAACATATTTTTACTTGAAATCAAAAGAGTCATCAAACTGTATGTACCAATAACAACTCCCAAAACCAGAAAAAACAGATTACCCATAACAATAAGGAAGCTTCAATCCAAAAAGAGATCACCTTGGCGGAAAAACAAATCTGGTCACGTTGCCAACTTCAAAAGCCAATACAAAAATTTATGTCACCAGATAAAGACCGAATGCACCAATTATCACATTAAACAAGAGGTAAACCTTCTACGCACCAATTCCACCCATGTTTTCTACAATTTTGTAATCAACAAACTAAAAGACTTAAGGTCCATCCCACCCCTGAAAGGACCTAATGGTAAAGACTGCAATGATGACACCATTAAAGCCAACCTCTTTAACACATTCTTTGGCTCAGTATTTGTAAACAGCAATGGATCATGCCCAGTATTTTCTAGTCGATCCACAGACAACTACAATGATCCAATACATATTGATTTTACAGAAGATAATGTTGAAAAAGCACTACGCAATCTAAAACCATCTCTATTGGACCGGACGGAATATGTGTCTACTTCTTTAAAAAGCTATCCACTGCCATAGTCGAACCTCTAAGCATAATCTTTGACAAATCTTTCAGGACAAGCTCCTTGCCAAACCTATGGTCCCAAGCCACGGTCATCCCCATCTTCAAAAAGGGAGACCACAGCCTAGTTGAAAATTACAGACCAATCTCTTTATGCTGCGTCACCTGTAAAGTCATGGAATCAATTATTAACCAATCCATTATCCTCCACTTAGAGACAAACAACCTACTCTCTAATAAACAATTTGGTTTGAGAAAAAAACTATCCTGTAATCTGCAACTCTTACACTGCAAAAACATATGGACTACACAATTCAATCAGGGCCGAGCAATTGACGCAATCTACATAGACTTCTGTAAAGCCTTTGATTCAGTGGTACATGACAAACTACTACTAAAACTAAAATCTTATGGTATCTCTGGACACCTGCATAACTGGATATAAGCATTCCTGTCAAACAGACAACAAATGGTCAAAATTGGTAGCGTCTTATCAAATTCTGTACCTGTCAACAGTGGCGTCCCCTAAGACAGTGTTCTAGGACAAACTCTCTTCATACTCTACATAAATGATCTCTGTGATCATATTAAGAGCAACTGCGTTCTCTTCGCTGATGATGTAAAGCTATTCAACACCACAGAAATACTGCTACCCTTCAAAAAGACCTCGATTATTTATCAGAATGGTCAAACAAATGGCAACTTCAAATCTCAACAAATAAATGCTCTGTCTTACATATTGGCAAAAAAAAATCAGAAAATAAAATACAAGCTAAATAGTCAAGACCTTGTTGATGATCCCAACTCTGTCAAGGACCTTGGAGTACTCATCTCTAATGATCTAAGTGCTAGACCCCACTGTAACTACATAGCCAAAAAGGCATTAAGAGTTGTTAACCTAATCCTGCATAGCTTTTTCTCTGGTAATATCACACTACTAACTAGAGCATACAAAACATTTGCTAGACCAATACTTGAATACAGTTCATCAGTCTGGAACCCGCATTACGTATCTGATATTAATACAATTGAGAAAGTCCAAAAATATTTCACAAGAAGAGTTCTCCACTCCTCTACTCATTGCAGAATATCTTATGCCATCAGACCTGAAATTCTAGACCTAGAAAACCTAGAACTACGCTGCCTTCGGTCCGATCTAAGTATAGTACATAAAATTATATATTGCAATGTTCTACCTGTCAATGAATACTTTAGCTTCAACCATAACAATACAAGAGCACACAATAGATACAAACTCAAAGTTAACCGCACCAAACTTGATTGCAGAAAATATGACTTCAGCAACAGAGTGGTCAATGTCTGGAATACTCTACCTGACTCTGTGGTTTCTTCCCCAAACCCCAAAAACTTTAACCTTAGACTTTCTACTATTGACCTCACCCCTTTCCTAAGAGGTCTGTAGGGGACGTGCATAAGCGCACCAACGTGCCTACTGTCCCTGTCCTATTGTTTCTTTTTATTTTTCTTATATGTATCCATTTCATGTATTCATAACTATGTTTATACTTATACCTATTATCTTGTAAGTAATTGACAAATCAAAAAATAAATAAATAAATAAAATTATTCTTAGTTGTCAGAGGATTTTCCAGTGCTTGCACATAAACCCTCAGCCTGAATAGTCTAGGCTAAGGCTCATTTGTCTTATTTTCTTAAATAAATGTATTTAAAGCTTCATTTAAGTTGTTGCATTTGCCTGATCTTGATTTAATTATGCATATTTTGTCGTATAACAACTGCTATTGTATTTGATTTTAATTGTTTGAAAGTAAACTTTAGTGGTACACCAGCACTAGACTGTAATGTAAATAAGTTATCATATAAATAAAATACAATAACCAGTGGCTTGGATCCATCTTACCTGTGCTTATGCAAAAGTTCCAATTTTTTTACTCTCTATTCTGTCTCTTTCTCTCTCACACACACATGCATACAAATTATATGGTGTCATGATTCCCACAAACAATATTACAATATTACAGAATGAGAGCAAGAATTTACAGCAAGAAATATTGTTTTACCAGCATTATTCCATTGAAACTAATACGCAAAATTTGCAATTAGTCAGAGGTGCAATGCACACCTTGTTTCAGGTTGAGGTATGGCTTTAGCTGTTGGATGATATGTCAGCTGCACTAGAGTTTAAAAAGTAGGTAGGCCATGATAAATAAGTAAGATAGATGAGAATTAAATTTGATTTATATAATTAAAAAAATTAATGCCATTCATATGATAATTCCCTATGTATTTAATTATTTCTGTTCTATTGCATTGAAATTATGATTGAAAGGCAAACTTTTAGAGGGGCTCTGGAGTAATATTGCTTGGAGATTTGATATGTGTATCTATGGTTTAGATAATATTTAGATATCTCTGGCTGAAATCAAAGAATTGATCAAAATGAAATGTAATTATCTATGTAGAAAAAAATACTAAAACAGAAACTCTCTACGATAGCACTCATATCTATCATTTTGTTTTTAAGTGTAGGTATTCTATTTTTATAGAATATAGAATACATAATGCTATCAAAATCTATGGTAACAATTATCTCATCATCTTCAAATTCTGCCCAGAATATAATCTTAATAACTATTAACACCAATTAACTCTGTTGTTACATCCTCTGACCCCCACTCCTTTAACTTTAAACTATCCACTATTGACCTCACCCCATTCCTAAGAGGTCTGTAAGGGGTGTGCATAAGTGCATCATGGTGCCTACCATCCCTGTCCTATTGTCCCCATTTCCTGTATTCTTACTCATGTTTATACTTATACTTCTTATCTTGTAAGTGATTGACAAATCAAATAAATAAATAAATATAAATAAATAAATTAGTAAATCTCCATGGATGTTATTGCTGTACAAAAACTTTATTAAGAGTACAGTATGAATATGTATGCATTCATGTTTCCCTTTATATCAACTCTGATTCAATCTAATCAGATTTCTCCAACTGTTACTTTTTGGATGGGCTGGGGTTAATACATCTTGTAAAAATGCTGAAATATTCTTTTTAATTGCATATCTATAATTGTCCCTTTCTTACTGTCGTTGGGATATGTCATCTTAGAGAAATAATGACATACATTTCTGAAAAAAATATATGCAAGAGCAGAATCTTTATTTCTGGTCAGTAACTGATTTTATTGCCTATGTTTGTAGTAATGTTCCCAACTTACAACCCTGGTTTTGCAATGCTGTATGGATCTTTTTTAAAGCAACTCCCTCAGTCAGACTTAATCATACACTCACTTGTCATTATATGTGAAAGCATCATTTTGTCAAAAAGTGTCCAAATTACAACATAGTTCTATATGGGTAATTCCACTGCATACTTTTGTATTGAGAAATTGTAAAAGTGAAGTATTGGCTAAAGGGAGATCCACAACTAGGATTAAAATCTCTATATCATCAAAGAAGTAGCCATCACACTGGACTGACATAAGTTTGACAGAAGGAAGTACTTCTTGGCATATTAAGGAAATATTGGATACATTTTTACTGCTTTTACTGTCTATACCACTTTACAAAGCAAATCACAGTAGGGAAAATCTCAAAGGAACTAAAATAATTACTGACATTCAAATGAGCATCAGTACTAACTAAATGGAGTAAAAATTCTGCATACTTTAAACAGTTGTATGAAAACAACTAGAATAATGATTGCTGCCTTATATATACTTATCTGGGAATAAATCTAATTGAATTCATAAAGGCAAATCCATTATGTGATTGAACAAACCTGAACCAGCATAAACACAGATATGCCTTGTTAGAATAAGTTTTAAAGGATAATCTAAAAGAGAATTAATCAAAATTTAGTTGGGTTTTTAGTTTTCAAAACATAAGCCTCAGAAGCAAAAGATATTTACACAAAATATAGTTGTGTAACTTTAGTTATGAGCACTAACATTAGTTCTTCCCGACAAATATTTAATAATAATGTTTCTTTCCACTTATCTAAAGATAAATTAAGATTCACAAAGATTATCAAAACAAATAGATATTGAATTCTTTCGGCAGCCTGCCTTTGGATTTATAAACTTTTTGAATTTATAAAGTTTTTTTTAAAGATAATTGAATTTTATGGTATAAAGGAAAGATACTTACCTTTCAATTTCCTGCTGGTTAGAGAAACAAACGGAAACAAAAATAGGTCTCAGTCAGAGACTCAAGACTTTTGTTTGTTCAACTCTGAGTTAATCTGGGCATTAAAATTCAAGTTTAAATCCTACAAACAGGAAATGTGGTAGGCCATTCTATAACTGCCATGAATAAAAGCTCAATTATTTTTCTTTGTTGAATCAAATTATTTTATTGAATTTAGTGTTGCAAGTATGAAAGTAAATATCTTTATTCTGAAGATTATTACATTTTTAAATGAAAATCCAAATATATATAACATATTGCATGCTGACATACAAATAGAACTTACTAAATATAAAACCTGTAGAATTTTAAATTTAAATTTCAATCATTAAAGTACATTATGAATTCTAACAAACCTTTCTTTAGAAGGTTTGCAAGGCAAATGTTCAAAGGTTTGAAGATTTATCGTGATTTCAGTTTTCCCCAAAGGGCTGATCTCCAGAGTTGTGAGAGTTCAGTTCCCATGATTCCCAGCAAGAAAAAATACTGCAATTATTTACTGCAATAATAAATCATAAAAAGAAAATATTGGATAGATAATTTTATAGATTGTGTGACTTTTGAAGTCAGTAGACTGCAGAGGTAAGAAAGTATACTCCTTTCACTTTTTCACAACAAGAATAGAATAACAGAGTTGGAAGGGACCTTGGAGGTCTTCTAGTCCAACCCCCTGCTTAGGCATGAACCTTCAGACAAATGGTTATCCAAAATCTTTTTAAAAGCTTCCAGTGTTGGAACATTCACAACTTCTGGAGGCAAGTTGTTCCACTGATTAAGTGTTCTGTCAGGAAATTTCTCCTTAGTTCTAAGTTGCTTCTCTCCTTGATTAGTTTCCACCCATTGCTTCTTTTCCTGCCCTCAGGTGCTTTGGAGAATAGCTTGACTCCCTTTTGTTTGTGGCAGCCCCTAAGATATTGGAACACTGCTATCATTTCTCCCCTAGTCCTTCTTTTCCTTAGACTAGACATACCTAGTTCCTACAACCATTCTTCATATGTTTTAGCCTCCAGTCCCCTAATCATCTTTGTTGCTCTTCTCTGCATTATGCACTCTGCACAGAAAGGAAAAGAGTCAAGATTTGCTTTCTTTATAGTTATGAACAATTTCCTATGTGGTTTATTTCTACATTATCTCTAACTCAGATATAAAGGTAAGTAAGTAGGTAGGTGGGTAGATAGGAATATAGGTCAATCTATCTATTGTGTTCTACAGAAGTTCTAATTGTTGGTCCGCATTTTGAGCGGGAGTTTTGTTTCTACTGATTGGCTGAGCAGCCTGACAGTGAATTATAAAAGGGAGCTGTCAGACAACATCAGCTGTTACCCATCAGCTGGCCAATTCAGCAACATATCGGCAGACTTGGGTAACCTGTTTCTTCGTTACAATAAACATGGTTTCATTCATCAATGCCTGCCTCAGCTCATTCTTAGAAAGAACATAATACTATCTACTATAAGTGAACAGACAAAATACCATAAAACAAAAAACAGACAAAAATACCATAAAGAAATTTGTAGCCCTTCAAGTTTGCCAGAACCTTCCATCAGGAAAGAAGGCAGAAACATAATGAAGAAATAAAAAAGTTTTTTAAAGTCAGTTAGCTTGCACATTCAAGGCATGTTCTAGATAACAGTATTAATCTACTGGAATTCATTACTATTAATTACAAAGAATTAACCTAATTGGCTATCCTATTAATGTTAATTGTTTTAATAATGACAATAATAGAAACAATGGAATATATAACAAAGAGAGAAAAATATCATTTTCTTGAAAATAAGATCTACCCCAAAAATATTCCCTACCCTGAATTTTTAGCATGCTCTTAATATAATCCCTACCCCAAAAATAAGTCCTAGTTTAGGTCATCATCAGTGGAGGGGGTGTGACAAGCACTGAAGGCAGCAAGGGCGCAGGGGCCAAGGGTGTCTGGCAGCAGCTGCAACCTGCAAAGCACAAATGAATTGATTACCTTTCCAAGCAGCAGGTGGAGGCAGAGATGGGAAAGAGACATCTAATCTGGACACACCATGGGGAACGTGGAAAAGCCAAGAATTGGTGGGCTGGACCGGGTGGCAACCATGGGAGGTTCATCTTCATGCAGAAGCACTGGCAGCAAACAGAGTCAGAGGTGCAGAGGGAAAGCAAGCAATCCCAATGCAACGCATGGCCTGAGAGACATGAAGACAAGCCTCCTATGGCGGGCCACTCATTCTGTCCCACTGTCTCTTGGCTTGCCTGCTCCATTGTAGCCATGAGCAAGAAGAAGTAGGCCAGTGGCCATGTGAGGTCCTGCTGGATGGGGGTTACCTCAGGGCACTGCATCCAGTCATCCATGCCCCGGTGTTGGAGCCACTGCTGCAAGGTGAGGCAGGTGTCGGGGCATGGATGACTGGATGCAGGGCCCTGAGGTAAGCCGGTGCAAGGCACATGGGGTAGCTCTGCCCTCCCCTGCCTTGCGGTGGTGGCACTGGTACACCACACAGTCTTCTGCCCCATTGTGGCCATGAGAAGCAGAAGAAATGGAAAAATAAGACATCCCCAAAAAATAAGCCCCAGTGGTTAGTTTGGATTCCCCCAAAATATAAGACTGGGTCTTCTTTTCAGAGAAACACTGGTACTATGTATAATAAATTGTATAAAATAAAAATGTTTAAACATCAACAAATTGTTTTAGCACTTGTAACAGTCAAATGCAGTGCTGGAAAACCTATTTATTTATTTATTTATTTATTTATTTGGATTTATATGCCGCCCCATCTCTGGGGGGGACTCGGGGTGGCTCACAGAAGGATATACATACAAAATAGATAAAAATATTAATCTAATCCAAATATATGTTAAAATACCCCGTTAAAACCCCCAATCCCACTCAATCCAGGCCGGCCTGTAAAAACAGCCAGGTCTTTAGATTGTGGCAGAAGGAACGAAGGTCAGGAGCCAGCTGCAGCCCCAGGGGCAGCTGGTTCCACAGGGTGGGCACCCCCACAGAGAAGGTCCTCCCCCGGGGGACCGCCAACCGACATTGTCTGGCCGACGGCACCCCCAGGAGGGCCTGCCTGTGGGAGCGTACTGGGCGATTGGACCTCGATGCTGGTAGGAAGTGCTCCTGCAGGTACCCTGGACCCAAGCCATGAAGGGCTTTATAGGTTAATACCAGCACCTTGAATCTTACATGGAGGGCAACTGGCAACCAATGCAGACCACGCAGGAGGGGTGTCACATGGGAGAATTGGGACGCTCCCATCACCACCCATGCAGCCTCATTTTGCACCAGCTGAAGCCTCTGTATAGTCCGCAAGGGCAGCCCCAAATAGAGAGCATTGCAGTAGTCAAGACAGGAAGCAACGAGAGCATGGGTGATCATGCATAGGGAATCTTGGTCCAAGTAGGGGCGCAACTGGCACACCAGGCGAACCTGGGCAAATGCCCCCCTGGCGACGGCTCCCACCTGCTCCTCCATATTGAGCCGTGCATCCAGGAGGACACCCAAGTTGCATGCCCTGTCCATGGGGGGGCAACATCTCTACCCCCATGACCAAAGATGGAATTTCTTGGACCTGAGATGCTGGTACGCACAGCCACTCAGTCTTGTCTGGGTTGAGCTGGAGCCTGTTTCTCCCCATCCAGATCTGCACTGCCTCCAGGCACTGGGACATCACGGGGAGGGCATCACTGAGATAGTCCGGGGTGGAGATCTCCAGGGTGGAGATGAACATCTGAACATAATTATTCTTGCACAATTTTGGGAGGCTATGGAGACTGTGCAAAAAGGGGGTAGCTAGAAATCATGTGAGAGAACTGTACTCTGACATGGCCTCTGGATCCTCAAAAAATAAGTTTGATTTACCTGTATTTCATTTTTATAATTATTTGATGTTTCTTTATATCAGGGTGGTCAAACTCCCAGCCCATGGGCCAGATGTGTCACATGCTGGCCACGCCCATGCCCAGTTTAGTGAAGGGAAAAAAAGTCCTGATATGTCACGTGATGCCACTGTGACAACGTGAGTTTGACACCCCCTGTTTTATATAATACATGGTAACACATGATTGTACTGTATTTTTTAAAAAATAAATAAGTAAGTAAAGAATTGTTTCTCTTTTGTTCAGGAGGCAGGTGGTGATATACCAGCGGACTCAAGCATTTTCCAAATGTTTGACATGGTGACCCCAAAAGATTTGCCATTGCTGTTCTAGTGGCTACTATTTTATAGCAACAAGCCCTTGCTGTTATTATAAGAAGGATTTGGTATTTTCACCATTCAGAGGACAAACGCATCAGTAAAGAATCTGTCCCTGTTTTGATATGAGGGACTGGATAATACACATTACTTTCCTAAATTTTCTTCTCAGCTCAAAAGGACTTAATGCTATAGTAACCTGTCCCACTTCACTTTATCCAAAGAGTATCCGATGCTTTTCCTATGCATGCAAGGTTTATATTTAGGTTCATTTTTCTGAGGGTGATAAGGAGAAATTTCAATCACAGTTATCCTCAAGACTGCTTACAAATGCTTCAGCAAGTTAGATGAAAATTTTGGCCTCATTTGTTAGAATTTAAATATACCCTACTCTGGTTAGCAGTTCATATCCAATGATAGATTGAGTGCAAGAACATTCCCTCATAGTATCTTCTAGTTTAGTCACAGATGTGTTGTTTCTCTCTAGTTATCACAAGGACCATTGGAATTATGATAGCCTTGTTTCAATTCCCCTTGAATTTCTTATTCTGATTCTTTGGTTAGGATTGCTAATGAATTTCCATATCTTGGTCATTCCTACGGTAGTCAAAATAATACTTTTTCATCAGATTCTTTTTTTTTCTTGTCCCTTACAATGATTTTCAGTAAGCCAGTCCTGATATTCTGTAGAACCATGACTGCATCATTTTTGCTTTAACTTGCTCAGGATTCCCTCTTTTTAAGTGGACAAAATACCCCAGAATTATCTACCCATGAATTTTCATTGTCAGTTATTGCCCTGGGGTTACTTCCATTTTTGTTACAAAGGGGAGCCTTATCAGTCCTGCCTCATTACTTTTTCTTTTCTTGGTTGGTTTCCCAGACTATTTATTTATTTATTTATTTATTTACTTACTTACTTACTTACTTATTTACTTATTTACTTATTTACTTATTTGGTTAGTCAATTGCTTACAAGATAATAGGTATAAGTATAAACATAGTTATAAATACATGGATACATATAAGAAAATAAAAGAAACAATAGGGCTCGGACAGTAGGCACATTGGTGTGCTTATGCATGCCCCCTACAGACATCTTAGGAAAGGGGTGAGGTCAATAGTAGACAGTCTAAGGTTAAAGTTTTTGGGGTTTGGACAAGAAACCACAGAGTCAGCTAAAGTATTCCAGACATTGACCACTCTGTTGCTGAAGTCGTATTTCCTGCAATCAAGTTTGGTGCGGTTAACCATGAGTTTGTATCTATTGTGTACTCTTGTATTGTTATGGTTGAAGCTGAAGTATTCATTGACAGGTAGGACATTGCAATGTATGATTTTATATACTATACTTAGATCAGACTGAAGACAGTGTAGTTCTAGGTTTTATTAATTTAATTAAATTTTATTTAATTAGATCTGGGAAGATAAAATTCCATAGAATACTTCTCTTACTGATCTTTCCCCTGCCTTTGTAATGTTTTGCTATTTTTGTTTTTCTTGCTGTGGCTACAGATGAGATTTTCATGAATCGGTTGTCTACAATAATCGCTTCATAGGCATCCTTTTCACAACACCAACTATGATTTCTTGCTTCCACCCTGAGATTTGAACCCAGGGTTCAATTCACAGGACTTTTCTAATTTGGCCAAAGATGCAAGTGATAGCCTCTATACTAGAACTGTCAACCCCCTGGCCCATGGGCCAGATGGGTCACACACTGGCCACACCCAGTTTAGCAAAGGGGAAAAAAGTCCCGAAGTGTCATGTGATGCCACAATGACCCCCATGCTCCAAACTAAATCTGTATGTATTGCTGGCTGGATGTGGTCTTACTAAAAGTCTCCCACTGCAAGAGTCCAAGATCTGTCCTGGCCATTGATGTCTATCTGTACCATGTCCACTTTCTAGGAAATGAGCCAAAAGTGATTTATTTTGCAAAGCACAGTTAAATTGTGTTGCTAAGCACCATATTTGAATTAGATCTTAATTAATGTGTGACTCAATATAATTTTAATTGAGACTGCGTAACTCACAGTTGAAATGCTTGGGCTTTACAGAATGACAATTTTCATCACCTCATTGCACTGACTTATTATGATTTTAGCCAGAATTTAAATGGACAGATTCGTGCAACATGCTAATCCCAAACCTAGAAAACTACCATTTTTCTTGATTACTCATACAAATATAATCAATCAAAAGTATATTTCTTTTTATTAGCATTTTTATATATTTTCTCCCAAAGCATTCTGGAGTAATATACCAAAGGAATATAATTTTGAATAAAATTTTGTAAAGGTCTACCATAACACAAGACAAAATAAATAAATAAATAAAAGTGTAACAAAAAAAGAGAGAAATATCTAGCACATGTATTTTCCTTAGCTTAAAGGTAGATCAGCTTGAGTGGATTTGCCTCAAAGAGATATATCATATCAAGCCTGGGTGTGGTCAACCTCAACTGGAAGATCTACCTAACAGAAAAGAGCTTCTGAGCCCAGAAACTGCTATTGTAGATACAAATCAAGTGGCATGCCTAGACCAGCTTCCTGGATCCCCTTTGAAAGAGCACACCAGTCAAATCTCTCATGAAAACAAATTCACCTTTGAAGAAATGCATAGCTGAATACACATGCAATTTACATTTATGGTGCCAGACTGTTCAGTTTTCGATGAATGTCCTCTGTATCTTTAAACTACAGAGATATTTGCAGTTATAACAGTATTCAAACTCATGTTGCATTTTGCACAGGAAGATGTGATATCCTGAGCATGCTTTATCTGATGCTATACTTTGTATGATTCTATTTCAGGAAGCATGACAGCAAGGCTGATTGATTTCAATCAGGGACTTTGTCTCAAAGGAAGTAGTTGCTGATGCAAGCATAGACATTCTTCAAATGATGCGAAACATCATGGCTGCACTGTTACTGTGGCAACACTGTGCTTCACCATTTTGCATGAAGGAAGTGCTTCATTTGAAGCTTCATCAAAACAAAATGTTATAGCCCGCCTGCGGCTAGCAGAGCTGGCAGCGGAGTCAGACAGCGAGGAGGTTGGGGAGAAACATGGGCCAGTCCTGGAGGCTGAGGAAGGCTCGGATGAGGGCTCTGCATCAGAGGCAGCTATGGGGCCAGGGCAGGCTGACAGTTATCAGCTGCCTTCAGAGTTGGACAGCAATGAGGCGGGGGAGCACCTGAAATCGGTTCCCAGACAGTGCATGCACAGAGCTGCCATAAGAAAAGAACAATTACGAACTAAGGGTTGACATGAGAGTAAGGCTACTGGTGAACAGTGAATGGTCCCTCCCATAGGGATTAAAAGAGAAGCAAAAGGGGAAGGGGGTTTCCAGGAAACAATTCATTCATTTGTTCATTGCAGCAGTGTGAAGATCTGTCTGTGCATCTCAGAGACTCTGTGCCAAGCCTTTCCTTGTCAGCACCGCATTTGAAAATATTTACTTGGCAGCTCTCCAAGCTAGATAAGGTCTGTGCTCCTAATTAGACTCTTAAAAGACTGTTTGCCATGCCTTTGGCTGAATGTGAATGCAAGAAATTCACCTTTGTTTAATGAAAGGGGTTTAACCAGGACAAAAAGTCCGCTTAGTGCTTTTGGGGGGAAGCCTATGTCAGAACACAAAATGCCCCTTTGAAGTACTAGAAATGTGATTCTTCAGCCCCTCACAACCAGCTGATCACTTTGTGGCACCAGTTTGTATTTGATAAAGAGGGTTTTTCCCTGTTCCCATTTCCTTGTCTTTCACCTTTGTTTATCAGCTTGGTATTTCAGGGTTTTCTGCCATTGTTCACTGTGTATATGCATACATTTTTATTATATTTTATTATTTTTTATATGCATACATACTTTTGTCTGACTCCTAACTGAACGTAGTTAGATAATCTGTAGACTCTGCTTATTCCTTCCATATGTTTCCTTAAACAAATCGTCTTTATATTCAAATTATAACATTACTCACTAATCCTGGCTCAAGTTAGATTCCCATTCTCGGGAACGTTCATACACATGCACAAATGGTTCACTTCTAACAACTGGAAGGCCCTTCAGACAGTCAGTCACAGTTGCAACCTCACACCTTGACTACTGCAACACCTGCACATGGGGCTGCATTTGAAGACCACCCAAAGGATTCAATTAGTCCAATGACATGTGCAATGATGGGCATGCTTTGGTATGATTATGTGATGTTCCTGCTTCATGAACTCTACTGGTTGCCAGTTTGCTTCTGGGAGCAATTCAAGATGCTGTTTTGATCCAACAGGTTGGGTGTACTCCAGGTCCCTTTGATAAAACAATGCCATTTATCAGAATCCTAGAAGCAAGTCTTCTATGCTGCAATGCCTGTCCTCAGGAATGAAGTTACCTCTGAGATCCAGTTGGGTCTCATCTGATGACTTTCAGAAGGCCTTGACTCCAGACTTGATTCTACTTTCAGTTGTTACGCTAGAGTGGTTGGAGCACCTTGTGTTGTTTTTGCCTCAATAATCAATTTTGCCATTTAGTTATTGCTTTTGTTCTATACTTTTATATGTTGTTTGTTTGTTTTTATTTTATAAGCCGCCCTGAGGCAGTAGGAGTCAAGTGGTATTCAGGTTAAAAGAATTAGCAAATAAAATAAAGGGCTACATACCCTGATATGGAGCATTTTTAAAAACACAGCTATCAGACCAAAATGTAGCTGTCATAGTTTATATGATCAGAGTCAGAGATGGTCTTCTTCAGATGCTCATATATCAAAATAACTTGAGCAAAGAAAACTTTAATGTACTTGTGTGATGTATCAAGCAAATAATATTAATGATTAAAAAAATTAATGATTAAAAATTATGGACTTATTCCACAAAAGTAATATTTAAATACATGAAGAAACAACAACAAATTAGAATATTTCCTACAAAAGAGTATGCACATTTTTCACAAATAAATCCCACTTAGCTTTATTAACTGGTACATGATATATCTGCATGTAAATCTAAAGGTTAATTTAAAGATAAATGCAATATCAGTCAAGGATGGGAAACCATTAAAAGAATATCAAAATTCATATGAGCCTTATATTTGTTAGACAAATAAAGCATTATAAAGTTAATATATTTTATGACCTTTTGGTTAGTTCTAATAATAGTATTTCAGATTTTGATTATATAAAGTTGCCATGTTATATCTACTCCCTGTAGTAAGAGCAAGTAAACTCAGTACGATTTACTTGTCAGCTGACATTTATATGACTGTACTGGAAGTACAGTAATTAAAGCAGTTTTTACAGAATAAAATATTATCTTTAACAAAAAAGGTAACAAAATATTTTTATTGCCACAGATTTTTAGATATTAGTAGTTGATAAAGACTGATGTTTTAGAAGACAATGCCTTGTAAAAGGTGGTATATTGCAAGATAATGCCAAATAAAATATACATATGAGAATTCCAAGGTATGTGTGGTTCTTCATTTGCATCTAAACAATTATACTTTCATTCTTACCAGTATGAATCATTTCTTAGATTAAGTGTACTTAAATTGGTTAATAACCCCAAAAACTACTCACAATCTTGGTTTAAACAGCATATAACTGTTAAGTACTGTAAGTCTGAAAAAATTACAACTACAGTATCATCTGCAGCTGAAAACATTTCTTTTTATAAACAGCACTGCAGACTTCCGTTGGAGAAACCACACAATTTTTTCCAGGACTTTGAAGAATGCTTTCAGAATCAAAGTGCCTAAATAATTTTGTACATACACATTTTCCATTGACATGTGACATTCTATTTACAACCACTTGGCGTGCAGGTAATCCTAGACTTATAACCATTTCTTTATTAAATGTTTGAAGTGACAAATGGACTTATGATAGGTTTTCACACTTACGACCATGAGATCAAAATTCAGTTGCTTGCCAATTCAGCATATATTTATGAAGGTTGCAGCATTCCAAGTTCATTTGATGACTGTCTGCAACCTTGTCAGCCAGCATACAACAAGCAAAGAATGTGGGAAACTGGATTTACTTAATTCACTTAACAACTGCCGTGATTCACTTAACAACCATAGCAAATGCATAAAATTGGACATGACAAAATTGGGCATAGAATAAAATTGGACATGACTCACTTCTACCTTGCTTAGTGGTGGAAATTCAGATGCCAATTGTGGTCATAAATCAGGGACGACCTGTAACAGACACAATACTTTTACCTTCTGAACCGCCTTCTAAATTCCTGATTCTTTTGAAGAGGTAGAAGAGAAACATTTTTCTGGATAGTGCTGTCTAGGAAATGCAATCCCATATTTAGAGAATAAAAAATAGTTTCCTCAGTAATTGTCATTCTGACGGTCTCTTTCATGGTGTAAATATTTGAAAGGGACCCATATGATTAAAGGGCAACAGGATTGTACTAATGACATCACTCCGCACCTGTTTGTTATGGAAGTCATACACTGGATGAATCTATGGGATCTTGAAGAGCAAAAGACAGATATGGACTTTATGCAAATGTTCGTGAAGCTAAGACAAAATGCAGCTTGTTTGATTGTAGTTTCAAGAGTTGAATGAATTTGTTAAACATGTTTGATGGCAGGTGGGTAATCTTTTGGCACCTGGGGGGCTACACGGTGCTTTTGGAAAGGTTGTGGGCTATTCATATAATATCTGGGTTGCAAAAATGAAAATCACCACTAGTAGACAATAGAAAGAAGAAACATTGGGGGCAGGAACCTACTTATATAGAAGATACAAGGAAATCCCAATACTATAGACTGAACTGGAAAAAGAAAAGGCCGCAGAAGGTAATAATGGCCAACCACTTTTTTGTTATTGACAAGATAGTTGGTATTGTTGAAATGTGACTAAATTGGTAAAACTATAATGTTAAATATTAATAAAACTGTCAAATTTCTATCAGTTTTCCAAGACTTTCCAAGTTTCTTTTTGTACTCAGAAAATAGCTTTCCTGGAAATTATTCCAATATTAAGAAATTCTTAAAATTTCAGTGGAATCTTTTCTCTTTCAATTTTGCAACTTTGGAAAAAAATATTTCCACTTTCTAACCCCTTTGATTATTTAATTAAGTATGGATATTAGAAATCTTCAATTTAATGTCAGGTGTCAAATGTCAGTTTAATTTGACACCTGGCGACTTTTAACTACTCTAATAGACACCTAAGAGCTTTAAAACAATATATAATTGGCAAAAGATTTACACACACACACACACACACACACATAAACACACACACGGAATTTGGAACATTTTTACTTTTGCTGTGAGATCCAAAATACAAGTATGCAAGTTATGGGAAGGAGAGTTTTGTTTGTCCAGTAATTTTAAAGGATGATGAACAGTGATTTTGTTAGCTTGTGCTCAATGTGGTGAAGTGGCTGGAAACAAATTGCCTTTGTTTCTTTTTTTTCTTTTTTCTTTTCTTTTGTCTTTTCTGTTTATTTGTCTTGCACTTTTTTCACTTCTTGTTTTTCTTTACTTTTTAGTTTATTTTTGTTTTTACTATGTCTTTTAAAAACCAATAAAATATTTAAAAATGAAACACAATTTCAATTATATTTTTCATATTCTTATCTAGATATTATGCCAATAAGCTTTAAATTATTGGGTATGTTTATATTATATGATTTTAAAAAATAAGATAGTATTATATGGCAATAAATAAGGCTGAATGTGTGCTTTGGAAAATAAGGACCAAAGTATCACCTGACCGATGATAGGCAGGTAGAAAGGGGAATTTAAACTTTCTTGCCTTTGGATCTGAAGAAAAAAATTTTCTGTGACACTAGAATTTACAGTGGGAATTTATTGATACCAATGGAAGTAAAAAAAATTTCATGTGCAAAGACCACCTTCAAAGGTTGGCTATTCTTCAAGTTAATGGCAAACAGGAAAGACTTATGTTCTCCTTTTTCACACATATCATTCCAGATTTTTTTTCAGTCTGTCCCATCTGCTACTATACTTTGTATTAGCCCTTAGAAGATATTCAGAGGGAAAGATTTGAAAATGCCAACCTCTTCTGATTTTTCTCTATCTGAGTGCTGTTCAGCTGTCCAGGCAGCTAGATGATGATGATATACACATGCACGCAAAATGTAAAATCACCGAACCGGTAGTTACACCAGTCAGATCCCATCCCTGCTTTCACTTTGCTACTCTCAACAACTTGCAACACACCCATGCACAGAGTATAAAAAAGAAATGCATTTAACCATCAGCTACATTTAAAGTGATACATGTTTGGCCCATATTCCGTCTAATCAAGTATCTATTGTTGAATCAGCCAAAGAAACATGTAATGACTATGTAGATATTCAGCAAAGAGCTCATTCTGTTCACACATCAGTCCCTGTATTTAATAGTTGCTTCACAACAAAATATTCAACAATATTTTTTTTTATTTTAAGAAGAAAGAAGAAGAAAAAATCCACTAATTTTTCTGCTCTGTATTAAATAGGGTGAAAAGGTGTGGAGGATTAGGTGAAATAATTAGAGAGAGAAATGCAAGTGGTATGAATAAAAGTTGGCATTTTCACTGACACTTTTCTTTTGCTAATGACAGCAAAACACATCTGGTAACCTATTTTCCTAACCTTAATTGACTCACTTGATACTAAGATTTATTATTCTTAGTTGACATAATTTTAAGGTAACATCTCCAAATCACATATATTGTAATCTTAACTTGGGTCCTCAGCTTCTTGCCAGCAAGTATGACTGTTATCTATAATTAATTTATTCTTATGCTCCACTTAATTAAACAGTCTTAAAAACATGAGCATCCATGGTAGTAGTCATATTTGTGTTTACTTGTCCATGTCTATGGAATGCATTGTGAAGTTGGGTACATAATATTCTGAAAAAAAGCATCCTTTGATATTCTTGCTTTGCACATTTATTGAAAGCCATGGGAACATCTGAAGAGCAAAATCTCCTTAGTTCCTATTCATGAGCTTACTCCTGACAACTTCCTAGGACAACCTTGTCCAACCTGGGCCATACTATAAAGGAAAAAATATATAGAGGGTGCTGATGGATAAAGTTTGTCTTAATGGTATTTATATAAATATGGTTCATGTGAAACCATGACAATATAGCAATGGAGTCCAACCAATGCTATTCTCATAAGCTAAACATGGAATAGTTTGATTTTGTTCTCCAAATATTAGCTATGAAAAACAATTCACAAATCACGTCTGAATATGAATGAAGAAAGCAAAATGTAAATTCAATATAGAACTGGGAAGGCAGAATTAATTAAAGTATGCCTCTAATATACTCTTACTCCTTCTGTGAAGGTGGTATTTTCCATCATTTTCAATCCTTGAGGAATCATCTGCATTAAGTAGTAAAAATCCGATGGCACATTCTCCTCTTTGAAACTGATACTTTTCTCCAGAAAGTGTCATCCTCTGCTTCAGATGTCCTTCACCTGCCCCAGGGGGGGAAAAGGAAGAAGAAGCTGAAGACTGACATTTGAGCAGTGTAAAACCATCTAATCCATTTTAGGTTAACTGGATACTAATGCTTTCTTCTGAGGGAATAAATAAAAATAAAAACACCGAGTTTGGATTTTATGCTAAAATATTGGTTTATTTTTCTGTGTTGCACTAATTATTACTATTTTTCTATACATATTAAAGAACTGGATGTTTAAACATTATTCTGTATCCATCCTTTTAGGTTATGTACATAAGGTTATGATATTTCTGTAGAATAATTTTGTAAACTGGAAGGGGAGGCTATCTTTTTAAGAGAGCTTTAAAAAATAACAATTTAGAGACTTGAGCAGCAGGTTGAAACAAATAGATGGAATTTAATAGGGAAAATGGAAAAATGAAACTGGATAGGAAAAGGAAAGGTAGGAAG
Organism: Naja naja; assembly: GCA_009733165.1. Lineage (NCBI taxonomy): Eukaryota > Metazoa > Chordata > Lepidosauria > Squamata > Elapidae > Naja > Naja naja. Next base: position 26,686,793 of record CM019152.1, read on the forward strand.
GAAGGAAGGAAGGAAGGAAGGAAGGAAGGAAGGAAGGAAGGAAGGAAGGAAGGACTACAGTGTAAAGTTCAAGAGGATGTAATAGAATAAAGGAATAATCTTGAAGAACAGAACAACCAAGTCAAGATCCACTAAAAGGCATATAAGTCTCGGGTAGAAATGAAATCTGAAATCTGATTTCAGACAGGACTCTTCCTAATTTTCTTGAAGATAATGGAAATGAATGGGGAAGCAAATTCAGACTTTCAGGATTCTTTTTTGATAACATTATAACACAAGTGGAATTAGCATTCATGGTCTGATCTATCTTGGAGGGCTAACAGAGGGCTTGTGGAAGAGGAGGTTCTGGACCTCCTGCTTTTCATCCTTTGGATTCTGAGGTCCCCCTTCAGTCTTGAAAAGGGTAAATAATGCAGAACTTAAGTTCATCTCAATGTGGCAGTTTTGTGGTGTACCACCTTCCTGAAATATTCATATGATCCTGGCCCCAAGTATCTTTTTTGAGGGTCCCAGAGCTCATTCAGAAATTCAAGAGCATGAGTGCTGAAAATCAGTCTATGATTGCTATCATGTTAAGATAGGAAACACAACTATGTTATAGGCTCCAAAATACAGTTACCACAAAAAAAGAAAAAGAAAAGAAAGAGAAAAAGATTATCACTCTTCCCACTACTTCCTTTATCTTCCCAAATTAAATGTAGCTTTCCACTCTCCAAACGGTTTCCCATTCTTGTCATAAATGCTGAAAAAGAGTACCCAAGGCAACATTTTGCTCTGAAGCATTCATCTGATGAATTTTCTCTCCACATACAGATTTAAAAATTTATCTAATCAGTACCAACAATTTCAAAAAAACAGTTGGAAAGAGGAAAAGGTAAACTCTTTCTTCAGCTGTTTCATGGGTAAACTGATTTGCTGACATCAATTAGTTCAGGGTTTCTTTGTTTTGTTTTTCCTTGAATTAAAATTTCCTGACTCATTCAGGAAATTGAGCTGCATGAGGTTTCATGCAAAGAACCATTGCTCAAATTTAATTAGCTAGAATTATGAATTGATAATAGTCTTCCTTAACATAATAGTATTTCATGAAAGTATGTGTGGGTTCATGTATTTAAATTATTACTCCTTAGACTATGCCATTCATGTTTATGAAATACAATGGGAGCCCCTTTCAGTTCAATAAAAAAAATTCTGATTTACATATTTACTCTGAGTCAAGCTGTAATTTCTACATGACATTTTGTCATTGCCCTCTGTTCAGATTGTGACACCATCATAAAAGGGAACATTTGCCTGAAATAGAAACACATAAAAACTTCATCACTTAAAGCTTCTGATATGGAGCTGATATTCTTTGTAATAATCCTTTGAACAGACCATGAGACACCATTCATCAAATACATCCTCCATCAGGCAGAATTCTAAACAATAATGAAGTTTCATGTGCTTCCATCTGACTGGAGATTTAGAGCCTGACATTTGCAAAAATTGATTTATGTGACTGAAAGGAGACATGGTGTAAATCAGGAAAACATCAATACCAGACTGATTTTATTTTTAAAAAAATCCAACTAAGCATGTAGTTACAGACATTAGTGTGTTTTATCTGAATAATGATTGAATAGTGTGGGAGAGAATAATAGTATTTCCCACCTAATATACATATGAACCTAATGAAATTAACCAGTGTGATGCAGTGGTTAAGGGATTAAACTAGGATTAGTGTTCAAGTCCACTCTGAGCCATAGAAACTCACAGGGTGATTTTGATCTTGTTATCCTGTCAGTTTAAAATTTCTTTGGCCTTCAGTCATGCATGTACAAGGCTAAGATAAGTTGATTTGTCATCCACTATATTGTGTGAACATAACCAAAGTGTGAATGTATAACTGTATATAGCTGTATTATGTCAACATATTTTTGAACTTTTAATCTCTATGCTGTGTCATACTCTTGGGGAATTGTCTTAAACTAAAATAATTCATTGTTCCAGATCAAATCATAGAATCCTGTTTAGCAAGATTTATTGAAGTAAAAAAGATTGGGTTATGGGTTGCAATAATTTCACCAATAAACTATCTAAAATGTACAAATACTTTAACCCCTAATACATAAATGTTTCAAATAGCTTTACTGTGAACTTTGTGAGAAGACAGTTTTTACATTGACCACTGATGAGTATGGATGTATCTGTTTGCAAAACTGTCTCCTGAATCTGACTCCTGGGTAACCAATCTGAATATCTGTCTTGAAGGGAGTAATTGTCCCTTGGAAACAATATGGCGGACGACAACTTATTCCTTAAAAGTGTACGAGAAAGGACAAGAGGATCCACTAACCTGACTGTACAATAAACAAGATGAAACATACTGTAGTTAATGAAGTAGGAACATAAAGAGACAACGATTGTATAATCCTAGCATTCTCAAGTTCAAGAAACCTGAGTTTAGTCAGATACTGTGGGATCTCATCTGTAGTCAGATACTGTGAAGAACACCTTCAATCAATCCTATACCAGTAAACTGTCAGAAAAATCAGAGGAATAAACACTACATACACAATCTTCATCCTTTGATAAATTACCAAGGAAGAATATAGACAGGTAGCCTGAGATTTTATAATCTGGAATTTGGCACTGTTAAATCTCAGAATGATTTAATGTTAGTGAAGGATGCTAAGAAACTAATATTCATTTATGCTCAAAATTTAATTTAATCAGAATAGAGTTAGAAGGGACCTTGGAGGTCTTCTAGTCCAAGGGTTCCCAACCTGTGGGCTGTGCCCTACTAGTGGGCTGTGAGGCAGTGGTGGTATTCTACCAGTTCCGTGAGGCCTGGTTCTGGCGTACTGGTAGCGCCAAAGATCAGCTGGCAGAGAACCAGTTTGCTCCAAGTCATTGGGCCCATCCGTCCGCCTTGCTTTTAAGTCCTTTTTAACCTCTCAGGGACAACAGTTGTCTTCTGAAAAGACTGAAAAGAGGTTCTAAGCTACTATAAATCAGTTTGACAATGACACATAGAAAGAGTCTATGCTATAACATGGCTGATCTTTAAACATCTTGAGAACAATGCTTAAAAACAGTGTTTACTGGAAGTCAATATAGATTTGTCTGGTACAAATCTTTCCAGATTTTTACCCTCCTCAGATTTTGATTGAACAACACACTTAGCAGATTGTTAAATCATATAGCTATAGTAAATCTTGATCTTCTGGTAACATTTGATGCAATATTGTATGACACTATTGTATAATCAAAAAGCTTATTAAGTTCAGGATAGTAAAGGCAGAGCCAATAATTTCTTCAAATCACTTCTGATTATTACCTAGAATGTCTATGTTGTTTTCTTGGCAACAGTATAGAAGGAAGTTTGCCATTACCTTCTTTCAGGATGTTTTAAACTTTCCAGTTTAGTCTATATAACTGAGATTTCCTGATGGCTTTGCATCCAACTTGTCCCTTTCCATACATGCACACACAGCATGAGCAGGATTAATTGTGTTTATTTCACACAATCTACCCCATAGTCATTCCCCAGGTCCCAACTCTGCACGTGTAGTCCTTAGAGTCAGTTTCAAGTGATGTCGCCAAAAAATGCGGAGTGGACATAGTGAAAACAACAGAAGCAAGACAAGCTGCAGTCTCTTCCATGCCTAAGGCATGGGGACAATGCTAGCAAGGTGAACTAATGAACTCCAAGCAGGATGACAGCAACTGCTGATTGCAAGGCCCAGTAAAAGCAACCACAACTTTCTGCATCCAGACAAAGTGAAGGCAATTTGGCTTCAGTGGGTTCAAGCAGGACAAAGGCAACTTGATTTCAATGGGTGTACAAGGCATGACAATGGCAACACAGTCTCAATGAGTTCAAAGCAACAGATCAAGAGTATCCATGAATCGATGGTTGAATGGTTGTTTCTAACAATAGGTGCTGACTGGTGCACCTTATTAGGAGGGGTAAAGTTGCCTCCTCATGCATAGCCTCACTGATCTCCATTGTGCTTCCCTCTGCACAGTTCTGTGCAACCTGGGATTGGGCAGGAGTAACAATTCCTACTCTTCTGTATGACCAGGTACCGCTGAGCCTCTTCTATGCTCCATGTGACTAACTGGTTGTCCATACTGTCTGGATGCAGCTGCACTTCTTTGGTCTCCACAGCTGGCTGCTCATATGGCCACTCTCTCTTGGATTCCTCCAATGATCCCAACACAGCTTCTTCTCAACCATTCAGTTTTGCCACAGAACCTTGCATGTTACCCTGGTGCTCCCCATAGTTCCTCTCAGGTGTCCCTGGAGCTGGCTTTTCATCATCATTCAAGCCAATGACCAAGGGAGCTATCACAGTAATATTAATAAGGCCTGACCCTACTTAGCTTTTCTAAGATCAGCCAAGAACAGTTAGGAAAGATGGCATAATAATTAAGTAAAAACATAACTGACTCAAAATCACACTGAAAACATGTTCATTAACAGTTCTTCATCCAACTGAAATAAAGTATTAAGTGGGGTGCCACAAGAGACAGTCCTTAGGCCTGAACTCTTCAGTATTTTTATTAATAATTTAGATGAAGCAGTGCAGATCATGTTTACCGAAGTTGGATGAAGCAACAGATTTTTGGGGAAACAAAATTACCTTGATAAGTTATAGAAACAGGTTGAAAAGTGGAATGAAATATAACCAGGACAATTTCAGAGTACTTCTGCTTAGTAACAGGATTTGAAAAAGACTGCATAAATAAAAGTATATTTCCTAAATCAATAGAACGCATGGTTCCACTTGATTCTACATAAGGGAGACTTTTGATTTTTTGGCACCATACTTTACAGAGACTAATCACCAAAACAAACTAATAAATAAAAAGTATTGCATAAACTGGACCACTAAGGAAACTTCCTAGGTCCTATAATTCAGAATAGTAAAGTGTATCAACAAATAACATGGTATGTACAGAATATGTGCATAGGAATATTGTGGATAGGTGCATTTGCATATACTTACACTATGATAATACTTTATTGGAATGGCGTATGCTCTTCACAAAACAAAAATAAGCCCTGTGATCATCAAAAATCAGTCTTTTTGGCTACTTTAGAAGTAGCCTATTATTGGAAACTAATACATTTCAGTGTAGTACACAATAAATTTGCTAATCTTGGTTTGTCAGGATAATGATGATTTAATAGCTGATCAGCTGCTGTAAGGCTGTAATGCTGTAATACTGTAATGTTGTAATGATGCAATGGTAGCAATGAATTAGCAGAGTTATTTGACTGCTACTGCTTTAAGGGGCTATAATATAAGAGACCCTGTGAGGGTGTATCTCTTTCTCCATGTGTGCTTCTGTGGTATAGCTGTAATTTGCTGTTTGCTGTTTGTTCAAGGCCTGTATCAAAGTACATGCATGTATATATGCTTTTGTATGGATAAAACCACTATATGTTTAGACAAACCTGTGTGCTGTGTTTGCTCCTGGGTTGTCTCACCTAGTCACACTGTGTACACTCTGACATGGTTGTTACACTTTATTCATTTCAGTAGCAATTAAACGCAGATGCCTTTCTATGGAATAGGGATGCAGGACTAAGGCTTAAACTTGCTAAACTGTAAAATGGGACTGGACCTTCCATTATCTCCTCCACTGCTTCTAGCATGTAATTCAGTTAAAGCTGATATTCTTTCAGATTCAGGAGCAGCTAGCTGCAGTTAGAAACAAATAAGTCTGTTCGATAGCTCAGAAATAAGCCTTAATTAGGTACTTCCTTATGGGACTATTACGGAAAGACTCCGAATGATATCTTAGCAGGAACACTTTTTTTCATTAGTATCACCTATTTGCTTTGATAAACAACAGATCAGAGACTAAAAAATGGTGATAATTTTGTCATGTTCAATCTCAAATGAGATTTTTGTAATTATGTTAAAATTGACAAATCTGTACAATTGGAGCCTGCCAAGATTACTTTTCCACTCATAGCAATATTTATAATTTAGCACTGGAAGACCCTGTTGGAATGGGAATGAATTCACTCCATATGTTAGGAAATCCTGATAAAAACAGGAAAGCAAGGAGAAAAGGAAAACAGAAAGGGAGGGACAGTGAAATAGAGTGAAGGATAATTAGGATTGTGTGAAAAGTATAATTTTTAAAAAATGTTCAGGTGGAGACGATGCTGGTAGAATCATATTCTGCTTTTTTTAAAAAGTGTTGTGTCTGCAATGCACATAAAAAAAACAAGCTTTGTTTGCACCATCTTGACATTTTCACCAAACACTGAAATATCCCTGGAGCTGGATAAGACTTTATTGCTCCATCACCCTAACTAATTTGAAGTATGCTATGAGAATGCCAGGCAACATAAGCTTCAATTTAAAACCCACCCCTGGCACATTTTGATTTTTCTCCTTCATCAATTATATTTCCTCCATACTTAAATAAAATTCAGAACACAAAACTTTTTTGTACTTTTTCATACATTTTAGGATGGAATTCTTCATTTAGTTGTTTGCTTATGCACCAAAAAACACCATTATGTGTTACTGAGGCGTTGCTTCCACATTATCCATCAAGCGTATATATAAAGATTGTAGCTTAATAACGTATTAATAGTATAGAAATAAATGTATCACAGAACTTGTCCAATATGTAACATCTGATAAAGAACTGGAGGCATATCAGAGAGCAGCTTTGATTTCTTTATTTACTGGCAGAAAAACAATGTAAACTAACCTTACTCCAAATATTGCATGAGATAGCATTATAGTGCCATCTAGAGGAATATAATACATATTTAGAAATCAGATATCACATAACAAGGTAAATTACAAATTTGAGTAGAAAAATCATCCTTAAAGTGTAATGGGCATGTTATATAATCCAAAATATAGATTGTTACTATTTAATTAATATTAACATTTATGTAAAATTCAACCGTGAATTTGAGTATAGGTACCTTACATAACATCTGTAAGTGAAACAGGAAACCATTGTTGCTCGCTATTACCAAATAAATAAGTGAATGAATAACTTTTTATATTATAATAAACTTTGCATTTTTTTCTATAAGATTGAAACCTTTATGACTGTAGTAAAGTGGCTTGAAATGTTAAATTTCTATATAAGCGGGGCAGGTTTTTCAGAATGGTTCTCTTTCTGGGTACCACTGCCATCACTTCAGATAACAGTATCCAAAACAATAGTGACATTTTTTACTCCCAAAAACATAAAGCAAAATTCTGCACATTTGTTGTTTAAAGTCTGCCCTCCCATGTGCAGTGAAGACTGAGCATAAAAAATGTCCATAGGTATAATTGACTGTGAGAAAGTTCTCCCGATACATAAAGGAATTTAATTAGACCATAGGTTTGATTGGATGAAACCCTCATTGATCAGAAGTCAACAATCTAGGAGATTGTGTATCACTTTTGCCTGAAGTAACGTCACTCTTTGAGAACTACAAATGGTAAAACATAGTCCCTAGCTTAAAACCACTGCCATTTGGCCTTGCTCTGGTTCAACCTTAAGCCTGTTTCTCCCCACACCTTTTCAGATTCCAGCTAGGAGAACAACATATTATCAGAGCACTGATGACCCTTCGTTGATGGATGGCCACACTCATTAGTTTCATTTAAATGCTAAATAGTAAGAATGGGGAAAACATCGAGCCCTGTGGGGCCACAAAAAGCAAGGATCTTGAGCTGCATCTTACCCTACCTTCTAATGGAACCAGCTGCAGGGGATGGGATAAGCACTGTAAATCAATGCACGTTTGTCCACCTCATCTTCTGAAGATGATCCAAATGGATACCATGATAACTGGTAATGAATACTGCTGAGAGATCCAGCAAAACAAAGTCACATCACTCTTACCCCAAACACCATCCACAAGTATAGTTAATACTATCTTACTGCTGTATCCAGGCCATAAACCCAAATGAAAAGAATGCAGATAATTCACTCCTGAGACTTTTGAATTTGTTGCACTTTCTTTTTTTCTTTTAATTTAAATTTTTATTAAACAAAAAGAAAACATTTAAAAACAGTGAACATGGTATAATAATCCTGACACACCTAATTGTCATACATAGCTATTTCGGATGATAAATAATACATATTTACATAGTATATACATCTATATCAACAATTCTTTATACTCCTAATCTGTTATCTTAACATCGTTATCTCATTTTAGTTTAAGTTTTAAGTCCTTCCTTTTTCCCAACCAGTGGTAAAATTTATCCCATACTGTATAATATTTAGACTCATCTTTATTTTTTAATTCCAACATTAGTTTATCCATTTCTGTGCATGTCCATATCCTTTTAATTATCTCCGCTTTGAATTTGTTGCACTCTCAATCTCTAAAAGGAGAAGAGATTTGAAACAGGTTGAAAATTACCCTAGATTCCTGGGTTTATTGATGGTTTATTGAGGGGCAGAACAATGTCTTCTCTAGGGCTGGCAGGATAATTTTGTCACTCAAGAAAAAATAACCATTGCTTGAACCCTCCCAGAAGATCTTGAGTGATTGAGGTACAAGGTTCTAATTCACAGGTAGCAGTACTGACATCCTAAGGATGCCATCCACTTGATTGAGATTAACATATGTAACATTTTGGACTATTTTTTGCCTTGGTGGCTCAGGCTGTTAATTGCCTGTACTTAAGTTCCAGCTGCCTACAACTGCTGTAGGCTCGAATCCCACCAGGCTCAAGGTTGACTCAGCCTTCCATCCTCTCGGGTAGGTAAAGTGAAGACCCAAGATTGTTGGGGGCAATTAGCTGACCTAGTAAAAATGCTGCTTAGTAATAAGCAGGCATATACAATGGAATGAAGGCTATTGCTGAGCACACTGGGTTGTATCCCAAAAATTGTAAGCCGCCCTGAGTCTCCGGAGAAGGGCGGCATATAAGTGTAATTAAAAAAAAAATAGTGACAAAAGGAATCTAGTTGAGCATGCTTTTTTAAAGGCATAATTGTATATATAGTTGTCCTCCTGCCTGCATGCAGATTTTGATAAATTCAACATCTTTGAAAGCATTTACAGATTTAGATTCAAAAATTTAATTTTTTTCAGTTTAGCTGTGTTTTTGTTCTTCCTGTCACATTAAATATGGAAGATGAAAGAATTTCCCCATCTGACTAGTAATGTATTTATTCAAGCACACAGTAATTCAGCCCACACACTTTATCTGAGCATGTGATCAGAGTGGCATTCTTGCCTTCTCATATGTTGTAAGATGGCATATTTGACAAAATTCTAACCTTGCCAAAAAAAAAATAACCTAGAATCTACATAATCCATTGCTTTGGATATATAGTTTCTAGAAGCATATGGCTGGCTCCTGCAGGATAATGGTTTCTGCTTAGAAGTACCAAATATAATCCTTGCTATTTTCTGTTAAAAGAAGCAGCAGCAACTGTCAGAGGATGAAATAGCCTTCTGCCTGCCTGTTGATCAGATCCAGTATAAGGCAGTTTCTGAATTTCAAGGATGAAGGTTTAACCAGTTCTTATATTCTCACATTCTACTACATTTATAGATTTTGTGCAGGAAAGAGGCAAGCAAGGCAGTTCTGCTTGTCAAACCTAAGTTTCAGAAGTAAAAAACAAGTATGTAGTAGTTTCTACATGACAATATTGCAGGTGAGACCTCAGCACTATCACTTCAAAATTCACGATGCTGAAAAAGAATCAGCCATAGACTAATCTTGAGCATTCCTTATTTTCATCTTGCAGCTGTTCTCCTATCCTAATACCAAGGGTACTGAGGGAAAGGAGGAGCTTCAGAGAAGCTTAGACTTCATTATATAAAACCTGATTACCACATGAAAATCTTCTGAACTTTTGAACTAAAGAATACAGCTTTCCAGCCCAAACGATTTGTTTATTTTGTCTATTTTGTCCTTGTCTTAGGTTGTTTGTTTTTGGTGGGTCTGAGATGCCACAAACAATCTTAAAGGTCACCAGTCTCTCAAAAAGGCAAAAACTAAGATTGGTAACAGGATTTATATCATTAAGAACTAAGATATTCCACCCATTCCTTCTGGCAAAAGGACTTCCAAGCCATCTATAAATCATAAACATTTTTATTTTCTGTTTCCTTTTACAGAAAATGCTTGATATTTGGGAGAGGAGCAGGGAAAGGAAAGTGATTCTTTGAGTGGCACTTTGTCTGACAAAAGATCATAAACAAACCCCTAGCAGCACTTCCTGAGCCAAGCAAGGCAATTTGTTGAATCATTTCAGCATAAAAAATTGATGTGACAGGCCCTGCTTTTTCACCAGGCAGAAAAATAACTCATTGCTTCAGCTTCATGCAGGTGCCCAGTATGGAGTAAAACAGACATGGATGAACTCTGAGAACTTAATCAGGCTCCCAGAGGGGTTCAGGAAATCATACAACAAAGATGTTGATAGATCATGTGTCGAAATGACCTAATAATTACTTTAACAGATTAGAGGGGGGTTTTTCCCCAAGGCAAAACCACTTATCATTTTTAAAAAATGTCAGCAGAATTTGCAAAGCTTCAAAAACATAGATTGCTTTCAGTCGCTCCTGGAAAAATGTTGAAACATATAGAAACACTGTGCACAAATGTACTTCTCTATATCACAGAGCAAGTAATTAGTCCTTTTATTGTAAGGCTTTCTTTCCTTTCACTCTGGCTGTTTGGACATTTCAAAAATGGCATTACTGAACAGAAATACAAATGTTCAGACTTTAGCAAAGCAGAATAAAAAGTCTCTACTGATACAGCATATTATCTCAGAATGTTGCATTGCTTAGTTTTTTCTTGTTACTTTGTTAAACTGCTTCATAATTTGCCCTATTAAAGCCATTGATTAATAATACCAATATTAATTCTAACGTGTAATCAATACATTCCATTTTGATTCTAGGTCCACTCCTAAGGTGTGTGTTCATTCCTTAATGTCCAGAACATTATGTATCAAGGATAGCTGAAACCTTGTTCATCAGAAAGATACGCAAACCTTCATTTGAAATATACATTAACACGTACAATTTACCATAACAATAACAGACACACAAAGAATCTAAAAATTAACCATAGCAGGAGAAAAAATAAATTCTAAGGTTAAAAGCTTTAGAAAGAAAAATCTTTTGTCCGGCATCTAAAAGACATTAGCGTGGGCACCAGGTAAGCCTTTAGAAAATGGTCTGCCTCTATTATTATTCACCTCAACCCAATTTTGCTGGAAATACAGTGAACCCTCCTTCACCTGAGGAAATCAGGGCAGCTTACAAAAGCTTACATCAAATGCTAGTGCTACAAAGCATCATATTAAAAAACTTTTTAAAAGGGAAACTAAATAAACCCATGTAATATTTCAAAGTACATATGCAAATAAGGAAATTTTATCCCAGGGTGCTAAAATGATGGCAATCTCAATACCACTCAATCTTTCAGAGAAGTACTTTCTCAAGTAAGGAACTGCCAGAACAAGAAAAATGGCTTTCTTTTGAGTTTTTAGATAAGGAGGTTTTTTCTGACAAATGAACTCAAAGAAAAATATTCTTTAATGATCTCAAGACATGACCTTTTTTTATTTGAATCCAAAGCCACTAGCTAGTAATTATGTTATTTTAAAGTAAGATTGTAGGAGAGAACCTGTACAAAGGAAAACACCATCTATCTTCAAACAACAGCTTGTTTATTTAGCAAGCAATTTATCTTCATTCTCTAAATACCTGCTGTGTTAGAGTATGAATAAATATATAAGCAAAAGGTAGTAATCAATATGCAGTAGTAGTTATAATAAAACTACAATAAAATCAACCTGAAATGTGACCCAAAGAATAAAGCCTATAGTTAAAGATGCCTTTAAATATTTTAAGATATTGCTTGCTGCTAAAGTAAGCACAAGGACTTGTTTAATGCCTTATGAAAAATATATATATCTTCCCTTCCAGAAGAAAAAGAAAACCAAGGCTGCAGAACTTATATATCTCTATAGTTTTCCAAGTATCCTACTGATCAGCTTTGACTTCAACACTGATTTTACCATATTTGCTTGCAGACAGAACATTGATTTTACCATATTTGTTCATGCAGACAGAACTCTTTATAAGACAAATTGATTTTGCTATTGGGTCTTCAGTCAAATTAGCATGAGTAACTCTCTCCCTGAATCTTGGTCTTTCTAAATCCATGATCCTTGGACTTTACAGCTTGACACTTATATGTGCTGGAGATTGAAATTGAGCCTTGGCTGAAATGTCTTCAGATAAGCAGTTTCCTTAGAAGGTCACTTGGCTCCAAACTGTTCTTAAAAGCCAAGATGAGAGAGAATCAGTAATTCAAAGTTTTCTCTAAATACAATCTCCAGGTCCTCAGGTTGCATATGTAGAAACTGATCTCATAAAAGCAAACTAGGTGATACTCTTGCCGTCAATTTTAATTTGTTCTGAAATTGCAACAGTCTGCTTCCGAGAGTCCTCAATTTCTTCAGTAATCATTATCCCCAAAAGCTCAATTGGACAGCTAATTGTGAAGACGGTGCCAGTGACATTTGCACACTCGCAGCCTGAAGCTGGTGAGTCACAAGCTGTAGCAGTGGTGGGATTCAATTTTTTTTACTACCGGTTCTGTGAGCGTGGCTTGGTGGGTGTGGCTTTTTTTTTTGCTTTTTTGCAGCCACTACCCTACCCGTTTTTTGAGCCTGGAGCGGGCACACAGCACCCTCACCTCTGTTTTGGGACCTTCCTGGCCTCAGTGGAGCCTCTGGGGGGGTGTTTTTTCTTCCAGAAGGCTCCTCTGGGTCTCAGGAAGGGAAAAAATGGAGGGGGGCTGAGCCCTCCCTCCATTTTTTGCCTTCCTGGGCCTCAGCAAGGGGAATTCTGGCACAGCTGATCGTATGAACAGCTGATTGTCGGGATGGGAAAAAAAGAAATACCTTAAGGGGTGAGCGTCAGATGGGTGGAGTGAGCAAGTATCAGGAAGGCGGGGCAAGCGAGCCAGTGCCAACCGGGTGACCAGGTCAGGGGCGTGGCCAGCCAGAACTTACTACCGGTTTGGCGACCCATGCCAAATCCTTGCTACCGGTTTCTCCTGATCTGGTGCGCACTGGCTGAATACCACCACTGAGCTGTACCCACCTGAGAATAATGACTCAGGTCCACAACAGGTTACTGCTTTAAACAACATTTGTTTACTTATCTGATGTCTACAGCCATTCATCTCAACAAGTTACTCTGGATGGCCTATATCACAAAAACATAAAATAATTAAAACAAATAGATATGGTCTTCAAGTAAAACCATTGCCACACATGTTAATATAGCTAAGAAATGGGGTCCTTAACATACTCAGCATCCCAGGCCCGGGCACATAATCAAGTCTTGACAAGCTTTAAAAAGGCCAGCATTGTCAGGGTCATCTAATCTCTGAAGGGATAATATTCAAGAGCAAAGATCCCTCACCCACAGGCTACAGACCAGTACCGGTCCATTACCTGTTAGGAACTGGGCTGCACAGCTAGAGATAAGCATCAGGCAAAGAACAAAGCTTCATCTGTATTTGTAGCTGCTCCCCAGCGCTACCATCACTACCCCAGCTTTACCTCAAATTGTTAAGTTTGCATGAAGAGGCAGACGTGGAGTGCTTCAGCTCTTAAGTTTATTAGTGACTTCATCTCAGAACGGACCCGATTTGGCTTAGCTGAGGCAGCTATATATAGCCGGCTGCCTCGGCTGACAGCCAATCAGAGTGCAGGGTTTTCCCGCACTTTTTAACCAATGATTTCAAACACTTTACAAGAACAACCAATTAATTCAAACTCTGCATACATAACACCCCTCCCCACTAGGTTTAGTCCATACTCAAACCCCAGCCTATCTAATGTATTCTTTTAAATAGGTGGGGCTCTTACATGTACGTTGAGACCTACGTGGTTCAGATGTTTTAAGATTCTCACCTTGTGAGGGAGGAAATGTGTTTGTTAACATCTCCTTACTTGGACTTCTAGTAATGGTAGAACCTGTTTGGTTACTACAACCTGGTCTCTCCTCCCAATCCATCTCCAACCCAATGTCAGCACCCAAGTCTGGTAGTGATATGCAATCTTCCATTTGTAAAAATGGTTGTTGGCACTGTGACAGGTTTTGGGATGGTTCCTGTCATGTTAGCTCGTTACACATGGGATTGATTCTTGCTTGCTGACTACCCTCATAGTCCTCCCCTTCCCCCCTAGAAGAGGCAGTAGGTATGGGAACCAGAGGGGAGCAATGGCGATGCTCCTGAGGCAGTCTGGATCTTAACTGATCAATGTGCCTGCTCCAGAGGACACCATCCTCCGTTTGTACCCTGTAAGACCTGGGGCCTGTGATTTGGGTTATCTCAGCAGGAATCCATAATGGTTCACCCAGAAGGTTTTTGGCATAAACAGAATCACCCACAGTGAATGTGCGAATTTTGCTAGTGGAATCTAGTGGTGCGTTGGGTGCGTAAGTGGGATGGAGGCGATCAAGGAGAGATCTGAGTTTCCTACCCATCAACAACTCGGCTGGGGTTAAGTTAGTTGAGGGGTTGGGAGTGATATGCTGGACACTGAGTAGTTTTTCAACTTGATGTCCCCTGGACCCAATTGCTGGAGTTTTTCCTTGGTAAATCATACCATGTGTTCAGCCCGGCCGTTAGCCGAAGGATGCCCAGGGACTGTCAGGGCATGTCTGATAGGATGTAAAAGGTTGGATGTAAATTGAGGACCATTGTCAGAAACAAGGACATCAGGTAACCCATGAGTTACAAAAAGTTTTTTAAGCTGTTTGATGAGAGCTTCAGCTGTGGTGGATGCCATAGGGATAATCTCTAGCCATTTGAAATATGCATCTACTATGATAAGGAAAGTGTGCCCTCTGGTAGGGCCAGCAAACAATGTGAATCCTGGACCATGGGCCCCTAGGACATTCCCATTCGTGTTTGGGGGTGAGTGGTGGGGCAGGCCTGACTATCTGACAGTTGGGACAGGATGCAACCCAGTTTTCCACCATTTTGTCAATACCTGGCCACCATGCATAACTCCTGGCCAATCCCTTCAGTCTTACAATTCCCAGATGACCCTCATGTAACATTTCCAAAACCTCTTTCTGTAGTTTTGCAGGAATAACGACCCTGTTACCCCACAAAATACATCCTCTTAATACAGATAACTCAGTTTGTCTGGATTTAAAAGGTTGGGCAAGTTCAGGCAGATCTTGTAGTGGCCAACCTTTTTTGATCCAGCCTACAATAGGAGCCAATAAAGTGTCTTTGGCAGTTTCTCTGGCAATTTCAGCAGCATGGACTGGAAGCTTGGCAACAGTTTCTAGAAAGAAGGTGTGAGTCTCAGGAGCAGGGTCCTCAATGTGTGAAGGAAGTGGGCAGCGACTCAAAGCATCTGCATGCCCAATGTCTTTTCCAGGTCTGTGGATGAGTTTGTATGAATAAGCAGCAAGAAATTCAGTCCATCTCAGCATTCTTGGTGACAGGATCATGGGTGTTGGTTTGTCCCCTGTCACAATGCCTAATAGAGGTTTGTGATCTGTGACAATGGTGAATCTTCTGCCATAAACGTATTCATGAAATTTCTTGACAGCTGCCACAATTGCCAAAGCTTCCTTGTCCAGTTGGCTGTAATTTCTCTCTGCTTTAGTCAAAGTGCGAGAGTAAAATGCAATAGGAGCTTCCCTCCCACTGGGAAGCATGTGACTCAACACCCCCCACACTCCAAAAGGGGATGCATCACAAGTCACTACAACAGGCAAATTCTCAGAGAACTGTATTAGTACAGAGTCAGATGTGATTTGTCTCTTAATATTGTTAAATGCAGTTTGTTCCTTTCTGCCCCAGACCCATGCAGATTTTTTGTCCAGTAATCTATGTAGGGGTTCTGCAATGGTTGCCTTCTGAGGTAGAAACATATGATAGAAGTTAATGAGTCCCAAGAATGCTTGCAAATCTGTTTTGCATTTTGGCCTGGGGGCTTCTTAGATTGCCTGAACTTTGGCCTCTGTGGGGTGGATGCCATGTTTATCAATCATGTAACCCAAGAATTCCACTTTATCTGTTCTAAGTGTGCATTTTTCTTCTTTGACTTTTAGCCCGCTTTTTGAATCTGGTTAAGACTTCTCTGAGTCTCTCGTGTAACTGAGTGTCATTTTCAGCAGAAATTAAAACGTCATCAAAATAGGGCACCACCCCTGGCAACCCTTGTAGCATCCCTTCCATAAGGCTTTGGAAGATGCCTGCTGCCACGCTTACTCCAAATTGCAACCTTTTGCATTTGAAAGCACCTCTATGGGTGACAATGGTTTGGGCTTCTGCAGTTGCATCATCAACTGTTAACTGTTGATATGCCTGGGCCAGGTCCAATTTGGCGAAAACTGTGTCCCCTCCAAGAGAATGTAATAAATGATGCACTACTGGAACTGGATATGCGCTCTGTTGTAGCGCATGGTTCAATGTCCCCTTGTAGTCTCTGCAGATTCTCACAGACCCATCAGCCTTGACTGGTGTGACTATGGGTGTCTCCCACCTGGAGTGGTCAGTGGGCTCTAAAACCCCTTGAACTATTAGTTTATCTAATTGTGCATCAATTTTTTCCTTTAAGGCAAATGGAACCCTTCTGGGTTTTAAACGGATTGGTTGTACATTGGGATCTAAGTTAAAGGTGATAGGGGTCCCCAAGTACTTGCCTAATCCGTCGCTGAAGACCTCTGGAAACTCAGACTTCAAGGCCTCTTCCCACTCAGTGTTGCTCATGTGATTGATGCCAGTCACCTCGATGCCCAGTGGGTTGAACCATTCAAGTCCCAGCAGACTTGGGCAATCTTTGTCTACGATGGTCAGGGGTAGATGCTTGGTGTGGCCCTTGAACTTCACGTTGAATTCTCTTGTCCCAACTACTGGAATCTTGTTCCCTTGGTAGTCTTTAAGAGTCAATGCCTGTTTTTTGAAGTGAGTCTTCTGAATATTTGGTAACAGTCTTTGAATAGTGTCCCATGACACCATAGATAGGTATGAGCCTGAGTCCACTTCCGTTTGGCAAGGCCTTCCTTCAATAAGTACCTTGACATGCACTTTTCTGCTTTTTAAAGGAGATGAATGACCAATAGTTACTGTCTGATGAGTTTCATTCTTCCCATTTGCTTCTGTGCTGTGCCTCATTTTCTCACTGAGGTTGTTAGGCTTGAATTCTTTGTCTTAGTTTGCAGCAAACTTCCTTCTGTTGGGTGGAGTTCTGGATGATTTGCAGACTCTTGCTAGGTGCCCTCTTTTTTCACAATGGAGGCAAATGGTGTCTAGAAACTTGCATTCAGTGCGGGGTGGCTTCCCCACAACCTCTGCAGTAGAAATCTTGCCTCTTTCTTCCCAGGTCTTTCTTTTTCCGCTCCATTCTGAGTCTGTAAATTCCTTCCTCCACCTCACTGCAATCTGACTCAGAATCTAGTTCCTCACAATGATTTGTGGTGGACTTTTCCCCATCAGAATGGCTCGTGGCCCTGTTCATCTTCCTCATGGCTGCTGCTGAGGACTTGGTAGCTTCTGCTGAAGCTATGCTCTTCTATTGCTTCTTTCAGCGTGATTTTAGGTTTCATTAATAACTTGCTCTGTAACACCTTGTCCTTAAGGCCCAGTACAAAACGATCGCGCATGGCCTCCTCTAAACTGTTGAATTCGCATGCACCCCCAATGTCTCTTAAACTCGTTACGAAGTCGTTTACACTTTTGTTTTCCCCCTGATAATGACGGTAAAACTTGTGTCTCTTAATGAGGCACGATACTTGTGGTGCGTAATGGGCTCTTAATAGCCTTTCCAGATCAGGCCAAGCCATTACCTTCACATCTGCTGCTCCTGCGAGTGCCTTCACCATCTTGAAAACTGCCAGACCGCAGTACGTAAGAAAGACCGCCCTCTTCCGCTGCTCGGAAATGGCGGCAAGATCATTTCCCTCTAGGTACATTTGGAAACGATCTGCATACGACTCCCAGTCTTCTGCCGTCGGATCAAACGGGGCTGGGGGGGTGTTCAGCGCAGCCATCTTGCTCTTCTTCTGTTCTGCATTGCCTTCTCTTCAGGGGAATCCCACCTTCATCGCCAGTGTTAAGTTTGCATGAAGAGGCAGACGCGGAATGCTTCAGCTCTTAAGTTTATTAGTGACTTCAGCTCAGAACGGACCCGATTTGGCTTAGTCGAGGCAGCTATATATAGCTGGCTGCCTCGGCTGACAGCCAATCAGAGTGCAGGGTTTTCCCACACTTTTTAACCAATGATTTCAAACACTTTACAAGAACAACCAATCAATTCAAACTCTGCATACATAACACAAATCACCACAGATTAGATTTTCAAAGGAACATGAACCCTACTGTAAATTTCAGATGCAAGGGATCTAGGTTGCACACTCCTTTTCTACCCCACTTGGTCTGTGGAAATATTGTCTTCCATGAAACCAGTCCCTGGTGCCAAAAAGGTTGGGGACAGCTACTCTAAAAGGCATCCTGAATCCTGAAATTTGAGATCATGACAAGCCCTAAAACTCCATGTGTATCATTGAGAGAAAAGGATACCCACTCCTCCAAATAGAAGAATCTTGAATTCCCGCTGTTGAAGAGCATGTCCTAGGTTGGAAACAAATCTCCGCTCCTTGATTTGGATACCTTTAATTTTACATTCTTGTTCTTTCTTGATACCTTGTCCTGTAAAAAGATCTTGACTTATAATTCCTGGACTCTTAAAGAGGATTTCCACCTCAGATTACAGTACTGTATGCAACCGACCTTCTCTTCTTTGTTAATTTAAGTCACAGCTATAAGTTATGGCTGATTGAAAGTTGCCCACAACTGCCCATAGGCATTGCTGCATACTTACGTTGTGACAGGATTTATGGGTAAGTGGAGGTTGCAGAGGTTATGCAAATAATTCCCAGATCTCAAATGTGGATTGTGAAGAGCAGTACATCCTGGGTACTGATTGGTTGATCCGACTTCTGTTTTACTGTTTGAGGATCCCCAATGCAGAATGCTAAAATTAGCTGATGTAAAAAAAGAAAGCCTGTGAAACTATCCCCAAATGATAGAGATGCTTTGTCTGTAGAATCTTTCTCTGCCTAATTCCTAGCCCATGGCTCTAGTATTACCAGTTAACTTATTTACAGCCAAACCAATAAATTACTGGAATTATGCTTTTGCTTCTTGTTTGATTATTTTAGTGATAAACAATGTTGTAAGAGCTCTTTGTCATCGTCATTGCCACAGAATAAATGCTATAAGGTGTTCATTGGTAAATTTGGGCTACCTGAATAATATTCTCTGAAGTAGATGGTAATATTCTAGTTCCATGATAATTCAGTGGTCTATTTTTAGTTTATTTTAATTTATTTGTTTGTTTGTTTTTCTATTTCTTAACCACCCATCTGCTTCAGAAGAAATAAAAATGTTTTTAATGCAGCAAATAGAATGAAAAGATGAAAAGGAATTAATATTTCTTTGTCTCCTACTTCAAATTACCACTGATAGGGACAAATTAATAAAGTTTTGGCCACCACATTATAAAAAAGATGTTGAGACTCTAGAAAAAGTACAGAGAAGAACAACCAGGATGATTGGAGACTAAAATATATGAAGAACAGTTACAGGAACTAGGCATGGCTAATCTAATGAAGAGAAGGACCAGGGGAGACACGATAGGAGTTTTCCAATATTTGAGGGGCTGCCACAGAGAGGAAGGGGTCAAGCTATTTTCTAAAGCGCCTGTAGGCCAGACAAGGAACAATGGATGGAAACTGAACATGGAGAGATTTAACCTGGAAATAAGGAGAAACTTTCTGACAGTGAGAACAATCAACCAATGGAATGGCTTGTCCTCGGAAGTTGTCATCACTTGAGACTTTCAAGAAGAGATTGGACTGCCATTTGTTAGAAATGGTATAGGGTTGGATTAGATGACCTACAAGGTCCCTTCCAACTCTGATTATCTGTTATGTGTTAAGTATTCCTCTGATCTTTTTTTTTCAAAGAAATGCACTGTATGTAATGTTTATGTGATTTGAAATGAGAAAATACTGATCAAACTATTTCTTTAGCTTTCCAAAATCATCTCTCTAGTTCAAACTGCACCTAGTAATAATAGCATGATTTTAACTACATCACAATTTGAGCATAAATCATTGCCCAGTTCATCTCTTGCAGAAGCAGAATCCACAGAGAATCATTTCTGAAAGGTAGAATTTGAATGACATTGCCTTTTGTTAATCCTTACCTTTAAAATAATGTCAGGGTAAGCTTTTCTACTCCACTTCCAAAGTATACATTTCCATGTTTGTATTGCCTTAAGTGCTTAAACCTGTTTGTGACAGAGCACTTCTATTTTTTGCAGGCTAAGCTAAACATTCATTGGCTACTTTACAAAGAAAGAATTGTACTTCCAACACAGCAAATGCTCACCATGAACCATAATAAATTCCATTCTTCTCCAATAGCAGAATTAGAATAGCACTGTGGCTATGATCTTTGCTTAAAGCAGGGAGGTTTATCAATTTAAACCTTTCATTTTTAAAAATACAATTTTACCTTCTAGAGCACCTCTTTTTAAAAAAAATAAGTGTCCAGGAATTCATGGTTTACCAGCAGTGGGATTCAAATTTCTTAACAACCAGTTTTGTGGGTGTGGCCTAATTTGTGGGTATAGCTTGGTGGTCTTATGACTGAGTGGCATGGCTTGCTGACTGGCCGTGGCTTGGTGGTCATGTGACTAGCTGGGCGTGGCTTGTATGTAAATATTGTAAATATTTATGTAAATATTTGAGTTTTTATAAAAAAAGAGCAACTTTTACCCAAAATCAGGCAAAGCAGGCAGGCAGATTGAGTTGCTCACAGAATCACAGATTCACTCACAGATCTACCTTTCTGCATTCTGCTACCTGAGTCTCCACTGAAAAATAGAAGCTTCAATCCTAAGGAAGGTTCAGCTCTGCTCTCAAGCCCCTTCTTCTCCCCCAACCCTCTGAATACCACCCCTGACTGGGCCTCAGGGAAGCCTCCTGGACAAAGGCAAAGCAGTACAACAGTGATTTAGATTGGCGAGAAAGCAATAAATCTGATGATTTCCTGCTTTCTAGTTAATCTAACTCGGCACAACTGAAAGTCAGAACAGCTGATCGTCGGAGAAAAAAAGAAAAATAGCAACTTACCAAAAATTAGGCAAAAGCACAATGCAGGCAAGTTGGATGGTGTGCATGCCAAGTAAGGGGTGACTGGGTGGGGCGGGGCCAACCAGTAGCGCAATTTGCCAGTTCTCCAAACTGCACAGAATTGTAACAACTGGTTCTATACCAGTCCAACCAGGTAGAATCCCACCCCTGCTGTTTACTATTTTTGCAGGCCCCTGACATGCAGGATTTCAAACCCAGCTCCCAGGCAGCCCATTTGAACTGCCATTTTTTTCTATGTTGATCCAATATAATATCTATTATTTACACTATGCTTGTAAAAAACACCTATAGAATCTGTAGAACAAGATGAAAAAAGGGATTTTTAAAATTTTTGAACCTTTGAATTTTTGTGCTTGAATCTTATGTACACACACACACACACACACACAGAGGTATATTTTGGCAAATACTTTCCTAGAGCAATTTAATATGTATGAATATTATGTAAGAAAACTGATTTGACATTATTGCTCCGCTTTATTTATTTATTTTTTTGAAAAAAGTTTTATTGTTTTACAACAAACATACACAAAAGAAAACATATAATATGCCGGTAACTCAAAACTCCTTATACATCTTTTCCATTTTCATCTATAGATTGTTTTTATATACTCTCATATATAACATATTCCATATTTTTAAATTAATGTATCTTATATCCCTTCTCATTATTACTTCAGGGCTATTCCCGGCAGACAGACACATATTAACAAATATACTGAACACAAAAAACAAAAAAATCTTTTTTTGGGAACAGTGTGCTACCAAACCCTCCCTTCTCTTTGCAACTAAATTTCAGTTATACACTTTCACTCATTTTTTATATTCTATCTCATTTATCATAACCATTTGTACTATTTCCCTTTATTTTCCCCCTGACATTTTTCCAAACAATTATTAAAACACTTTTGTCTATCATGTTTGCAATATCATACTTCTTAAAAAGCATCTTTTGCCCTTAATAGCACCCTATCATTTTACCAACTATTATTTAAACAATCTCCTTCAAAATCATTATCTCTATTAAGCCTTTATAGTGAAAAACAATGAAATTGTGAATATATATAACCATTATAACAATTATAACAAAGGTGATTCTTTCTATTCAAATTTGATTCTATTCAAAATATTTCCATTTTAATCCCATATTAAATCCATATCGTATAGAAAAAAGGCAAAACAGGAAAAAAGCTCTAAATTTCATTTCTAATATAATCATGTATCTCAAATACTCTTACGAGTTCCTTTAAGTCACCCTGATCTAATTAGCTTCTCTTATATTACAACTTTCTTTTGTACTCCACCCCCTTTCTTCTCCTTCCCTTTCTATTCTTTCTATTCCCTTTCCTACTTGGTTTCCCCTTCAGAAGTCCTATCCTTTGGCTCCTTATAACATTAAAATCAAGCTTTTTTTTGAATGTTAATTCAAGTTTTAAATTCTTAGCTCTCTTCCCTCTTTTCCCCTTTTTCCCCTTATGCTTTTTCTTAATTATACCAGCCGTTTTTGGATCCTTTAAGATGGCATCCTCTTCTTTGTTCCGCCCTTCTTGCTCAGCCGACATTTCCTGTTGTTTTATATATTTCAGGACCTCCATTTTTACCCATTGTAACTCTTCTTTAATTTGTATAAGTAGCATTTTAACTTCTCCCGGTGATGATGACATTCTTGAGAGAGGTTTTCCTTTTAAAACAACCCCCAGTTAGTTTTAGTCCACTTAAAATCCTCTATGTGAAAAGCCAAAATCCTCTAAATATCCAAGGTTATCTTTTACTTCTTTGCTCCTTTCGCTTCTCCGGGGATGCAACAATGTTTCAATTGTAATGTGTCTTTTTCCAAATGATGTTACAAATCCACTCTTAATCCTTTTAAGTCCGGGTGGTATCCTCAGTTTTTGTTTTTTTTTAAATTACATTTATATGCCGCCCTTCTCTGAAGACTCAGGGCAGCTTACAATTTTTGGAGCACAACCCAATGCGCTCAGCAATAGCCTTCATTCCATTGTATATGCCTGCTTATTACTAGCATTTTTACAAGGTTAGCTAATTGCCCCCAACAATCTTGGGTCCTCAATTTACCTACCCCGAGAGGATGGAAGGCTGAGTCAACCTTGAGCCTGGTGGGATTCGAGCCTGCAGTAATTGCAGGCAGCTGGATCTTAAGAGCAGGCATTTAACAGCCTGAGCCACCAAAGCTCAGTTCCAGACAACACCCTACTTTCACTTTTTTTCTTTTCCCCTTCCTCTATCTGCTTTCTTTCTTTTTCTTTATATACAAAGTTCTTTAAAATTCCAAAAATTCTTCTTTACTTGGCACTTTATTTTCAGCTTATAAAAAGCCTATTAATCTTAGTATCCAAGCAAGTTAATAACCATCTCATAGGCTTGTCTTTTTCTCCTATCTTTCCAGGCTGTCTGCATCAAAGAAAGAAAGAATAAAAAGTCTGACTTTTCACTTTCTAGCACTGCTTCTTTAAAAATCTTCCTTTTTAAAACAAAAGTTACTATTCACCTTAGGGCACTTCAAGTAGATGTTTTCCAGCTCCAGCCCGGTCTGCTACACTTTCTCCCAGCAACTTCCTCCTGCACGTTCTTGTCCGCTTGAGCACTTCTTCAGGGTGGCCATTTCTGACCACCGCTTGCTGCCTTCGGGGAAGGGAAAAATCGACTGGGGGGGAGAGATGCAGCTCTCCTCCGCCACGCCAACAGCTCCCCCTTCTTCACCACCTCTACGGGGTGGTTTTAACCCCAGAGCCAGCCGGCTCGGGGTCTTCCAGTGGTAAGCATGGACCGAAACCGCGCACAATCGCGGATTTCGCATCCGTCCTCGAAGCCACTCAAACCGGATGATGACATTATTGCTCCGCTTTAAAGAGAGCAAGTAATTGACACTATTGCTTTCAGTTTCTTATGACCAAAATAAATTAAATAAAATCCCTGATCTATTAAAATCCCTGTAGCAATTCATAGGTAGATTTGCAGCTCTTCTCATCATGTGACGCTATGGGACAGATGCTGTAAATAAATTTATTTATTTATTTATTTATTTGACTTGTATGCCACCCCCTCTCCAAAAGGACTCGGGGCGGCTCACAACTAAAACATAGCAATAAATTATTTATCTAAAAACAAATTAATTGTATCTCCCTAAGTAAATATCATACATTTAGCTCCTCCTCAGCAATCATTATACTGAACTTAGATAAAATTAGATGATTAAAGTTTCTTATAATGTTTAAAGGAATCCATATGTCTGAACCATGCCACTTCACTTCACTCTTTTCCTTTTTTTAAATTAAATTTTATTAATGAACAAACAGAAAAAAACATTAAAAACAATGAATGTGGTGCATACATAACAAAAAATACAAATTTACATATGTACATAAATATTAATCATCTTTGCTAGAGTTACTCCTTTCTTTTTTTAAACCAGTGGTAAAACTTCTCCCAAATTCTATAATAATCAGATTCAGTCTTATCTTTTAATTCTTGAGTTATTCTATCCATTTCAGCGCATGACCAAATTTTTCTAATTATTTCCATCTCTTCTGGCATATCATTTCCTTTCCATCTTTGGACAAGAGTTAGTCTCGTGGCAGTGGTGACATGGATTATTAAATATATTATCTCTTTATTATATTTCCTCACATTAATTCCCAATAAGAAAATTTCAGGTCTGAACTCTATTTTAATTTTACACATCTCTTCTAACCAGCTTCTGATTTTCAGCCAATATATTTGGGCTTTTTCACATTTCCACCATACATGGTAATATGTTCTTTATTGCATTTCCAGCATTTAGGAGATAATTTTGGATACATTTTTGCTAGTTTTGATGGTGGGATGTGCCATCAATAAAACATTTTTAGTAAATTTTCTTTATATGATGCCGCCAGAGTAATTTTCCTATTCCTGTCCCATAAAATTTGCCAATCTTTCAGATTTATACCATATCCAAAATCTTTCATCCAGGCCAGAATTGTTTCTTTCACCTTTTCTTCTTCCAATTTACATTCCAATAGTACTTTATAAATTTTTTAAATCAATTTCTCATCCGCTCCTAGTAATATTTTATCTAATTCTGTTTTCCGTTTACTAATACCCCATTCTTTCATATCTTTACTATATCTTGATCATAATTGTAAGTAGGCCCACCATTCTATCTCAAATCCCAAATCTTTCAGCTCCTGTCTTGTTTTTAAGTTTCCCTTCTCATCTAATATGTCCTCACATGTAATGACCTGTCCTTGTCACAATAAATGTGGGTACATTAACGTTTCCAATGTAGATAGCCAAGTTGGTATTTCAATGTAGAATTGAGATTTAGTTTTGTTCCATGCACTTAGTAAGGTCTGCCTAATTTTGTGCCTTTGGCAATAACCATGAATTTGGTGTTTGTCCTGCCACAAAAAAGATGCTACCCTGCCTGTAAGTTATATCTTTCTAATGTTAATATTCTTTTGTTTTTAACACTTATCCAATCTTTAATCCAGGTCAGAGTGGCCGCTCTATAGTATATTTCCCAGCCTGGTAAACCAAATCCTCCCCTTTCAGTAGCATCCTGTAACAATTTCAGTCTAATTCTGGGCTATTTTCCCTGCCAAATAAATTTTGATACTAACTTATCCAATTGATTAAAAAAATTTTTTTTCTAATTTTACCATAGCATTTTGGAATAGAAACAGTAATTTTGGTAATATGTTAATTTTTATTGATGCAATTCTCCCCAGAAGAGAAAGTCTTAGATTGCTCCATTTTCTGAAGTCTTCAGCTATTTTTTTTAATTAGTGGGGTATAGTTATCCACTTTAAGTGTTGTATATTTTGTCAAAATTACAATTCCCAAATATTTAATTTTGTTTGTCTTCTGGATGTCCATTATCATTGTTAAGTTTTCCTTTTGTATATTTGTCATATTTTTAGTAAGTATTTTATTTTTTTCTTTATTAATTGTTAGCCCCGCTACTTCGCCAAATTCCTCTAATTTCTCTATTAGTTTTAGTTCCAAATTTTGTGGATCTTCTAAAATAAAATTCAAATTGTCAATGAAGGCTTGTAATTTGTATTATTCTTTCTTTATATTTAGTCCTTTTATTTCCGGTTCTTTTCTAATTATTCTCGTTAGTGTCTCTAAAGTCAAAATAAATAATAATGGTGATAATGGACATCCCTGCCTTGTTCCTTTTTGTATTTCAAATTTGTCTGTTGTATGGTCATTTATCAATATCTTAGCTTGTTGTTTATCATCTATGGCAGCTACTACATTTAAAAACTTTTGCCCAAAATCCATATACTTAATTTGTTGCAGAACGAAACTCCATTTTACATTGTCAAAGGCCTTTTTAGCATCCAGGAACAATAATGCTACCTGTTCTCCACTATGGTCCTCATAATATTCCATAGTATCTAAAATTGTCCTAATGTTATTGCTAAGGTGTCTATGTGGAAGGAAGCCATTTTGGTCTGTGTGTATAAATTTATTTAGTATTTTCTTGAGTCTTTCCACTATTATAGCTACAAAAATTTTATAGTCCACGTTTAGTAGAGATATTGGCCTATAATTTCCTATCCTTGTTTGGTCGTTTTTTTCTTTTGGGATGATCGTAATTGTTGCTTCCTTCCACGAGTTCAGAATTTTTGCCTTATCCAGGACTTCATTAAATAACTTGAGTAATCTGTCACCTAATATTTCTTGTTGGGATTTGTATAGTTCAGCAGGGAATGCATCTGGACCAGCCACCTTATTATTTTTTTGTTTATTTATTGCCCAGATCACTTCTTCCAAATTTATGCTTCCATTCAATAAACTTTTTTTCTCTTCCGATATTCTCGGAAGATTCACTTTCTTAAAATATTTTATTGCTTTTTCTTCTGTTACAAATTCTTCTTCTTTATATAGATCCTCATAGAATTTCTGGGCTATATTCCTTTTCGTTTCTTCTTGATAACATATTTTCCCCTGTTCATTTTGTAGCTTAATGATCCATCTTTTTTCCGCTTGCTTTTTCAATTTCCAGGCTAGCCATCTTCCTGGTTTATTTGCATTCTCAAATACATTTTGTTTTATTCTTTTCAGTTTTTGGGCTAAATCTTCTTTTTCCAACAGATTTATTTCATGTTTAAGTCCATTCTTGTTTCTATCTCTTTCTATTTAGGTTCTTCTTGTCGTTTTGTCTCTAGGTTTCTATATTCCATTTCTAATGCTTTTTGCTGTACTTCAGTATTTTCCTGAGAAGAACCCTATGCACTTCCTGTTTCTTTTCAAAAGTTCAGTGTTGTATTTCTAAGAACAGTGCTTATTTTTCTTCCAATATAAAAATAGTCTTCCAAAAGTACTACTTTTATCCCTCACAAACAGTGTAGGTTGTTTGTAGCACCTGAAATGCTTTAAAATGCCTTGCTCCTAATTCTTCATGAAATAATTCAAGAGTCTAAGGAAACAACAAAAATATGAGATCCCAGTAAAGACACCCTAAGATACCAGTAAAGATGCAATTAAGACATACTAAACTTAACATGTCAGTGTAGTTTATGATGATGAAGCATCTGCTATGTTATAAACATAGCAGCCTCACTATTTCATTCTTTGTAGTTTCTACCAAAATGAAGAGTAGAGGAGGGGGAAAGACATAGCTGTGCTAGAAAGTAAGACCATATCAGTCCAAACAGGAAGTAGAGAAGTAGATGAAAAGTTAAGAATCCAGTTCACATTTGTTTTCTCAGATCCATGGTAAGCAAGGAGTATTTCTGTCACTTGGTGTCATTGAACTGTTGCCTGCCAGCAGCAAGGAAAGTCAAATGCAAGAAGCAGGGACAGCATTTTGCATGCTGAGATGCTGAAAGGACATCTTAGTAAACTGAATTAATCCTGTAAATAAATCTTATTTATTTCTCCATTTACTTGTTATTATAGCCATAGACTCAATAAATAAATAAAAAGGACAGCTGAAACAATGGCATAATTAAATTGCAGAAGTAAAACAGCCGAGCTTTATGAACAGCATGCATTTCACAGCTCAGATATTATTTGTGAATCAAGCCCAGCAATATCTAGAAAAAATTATCACAAACAAGCCTGTGTATACAGAGATTAATAAAAGAAGCAAAAACAAAACAATTGGCTAACAATTGACCTAACTGTAGGTCATCACCACACCTTATATGATCTATTGCTATAGCTAGAAATAACCATTCTAGATTTTTTAATACAAGGGTCTTCAAACTTGGCAAGTTTAAGACTTGTGGACTTCAACTCCCAGAATTCCTGAGCTGACCTGACTGGAGGTGGAATTTTGGGAGTTGAAGTCCACAAGTCTTAAAGCTGTCAAGTTTGAAGCTCTCTGTTTTAATAGATTTAATAGATCACAGTAATTGTAATCACTAACTTAAGGTGACAATTTAGTGACAAGCTACTCCGTAAAATTGAGAGGCCAGAAAAAACAGAGTTACATAACTTGCATGAAGTTTTATTCTTACACTTAATCAAAATAAACAAAGAAAATGCTTACAAGGAGATAACATTTTAATAGATTGAATTGTACTGTATGTTTGAAAATCTAGTTTTCTTCCACAGCTAGTATCTAGTAATAATTTACTCCAGACAAACTTGACAGAAAAAATACCAGGACTTATCACAAATAAATATATTCTAGTGAATAAACTCTACCACCCTCCTCTTCACTGTGAAGCCTTTTCAGCTCAAAGGATCATTACTCCACGGTCCCTTCTATTCACCTTGCCTAAGATACATTTAGGGTTTCTTCTCGGACTCAATTGTGAAATGCACCAATGACAAAGAGTATTATTTCATAGAAAAAGCCCACAAATTCTATAAAGATCTCTGAGAAATCTATAGTTCCTCTTTCATAGTAGTACCTAGGGGTCACAGGTCCCATTTGAAATAAAGGAGCTAGTCACTTCCAACAGGTTGCTTATCAAACAATAAAGGATTAGACATTGAAACAAAATCAGAGATAAATGATGTTTTCCTAGTTTTCTCAAGCAAAATGTTTCCTAATAAAATCAGCCCCCAAATGAATACTTCATGTGCACAACTTTCACTATATTATTGGCTATGATTAAGAAGCAATATGAATTTTGAATAAAATACAATGATCAGTTTGAAAAAGGACATAAATTAGAGCTCTGAAATAACATTTAGAAACTAGCAGGAGAGAATTTCAATATTCAATATGTTTATTAACCTTAAACAATCATAAATACAGTAAATGAAGAATTTCAAAAGTAAATGTTAGTATGAAACAGCTGAACTACAAAAGTAGTTCACTTGTATGGATATGTCATGAATCAACTAGGGATTTTATCAGACTAATCTTAATTAATGTACAGATTCATTATTTTTGTTCTGATTAGAAATTCTTTTTAGATTATGATAATTTAACAAATGTTGAATATCTGTTAATTGGTGCATTTTGCATTTCACTTCCTTTGATTTTACTGCCTTCAAATTTTTCCCCACATAAAAAAAACCCACATACCATCGTTATGTGCATAAAAAGTATCTATTATCTTTCAGGAAGCAAATGAAAAAGTTTCATGCCATGATAAATTTGTTAAACCTTTAAAATGCCCCCAGACCTCTCTTGATTTTAT
Source organism: Naja naja (assembly GCA_009733165.1). Lineage (NCBI taxonomy): Eukaryota > Metazoa > Chordata > Lepidosauria > Squamata > Elapidae > Naja > Naja naja. Next base: position 26,716,616 of record CM019152.1, read on the forward strand.
TAATCAACCATGTAAAGTATGTGGATATGAACTTGGAAGACTGAGCAAAGGGTTTGTGCCAAGGGAACCATCAGATAACATAGCCCACAGCCAGATAATGGGCAGGGCAATAGGTTCAGAAGAGACTCTGTTTCTTGAGAGGAAAAAAATGAAAGAGGGGGGAATGTGCATTCAGATTTGCTAGGTTCTGTCAATGTAGCTTACAATAAAATAAACTAGCTCATCTAGTTGTATTTCCTATCTGGTTTGCTTCACAAGATTGACAACCACATACAATGTATTTACAAAACTATTTGTGCAGTATAGTGCAGTGCAGTGCAGTGCAGTGCAAGGTTTTGATGTTGTGCTTTGATAAAATCAGTACACTGAAGTAGATCTGTGAACCTGTGTGGGGCCTAGTTTAAAATAGCAAATTGAATCAGATAGTTTGAAAGCACTTTTGTAGCTTTTCAAAATCCTTCTTGGTTTTTGTTGATTTTCTACTGCTTCTGGAGTTCTTTTACAAAATACTATATAATATTGCAGCATCTGTTCCATATATGAGAAGATGATATGATCTATAAGATTGACATGAATAATCAATCAGTAGAATGCCTTATCAGCCTATCAAAGCTGTCTATGAGTAACCATCAACAGTAAGGAACAAGAAGTCAAGGCTACTACTTGATAAAGCATCAATGAAGGCCTTGGAAAAGATATTCAAGTGTTGTGATGTATCTATAACTACAAAGATCAAAATAGTGCAAGCATTGGTGTTCTCTGTGATTATCTAAGAAAGCAAAAGTTGGACCTCTGAAGGAATAGGACATTGACAGTTTTTAACTATGGTGTTGGAGAAAACTCCCAAGAATACCACAGACAGCCAAGGAAACAAACTGATAGGTCATTGAACAAATCATCCCAGTCCTCTTTCAGGGCTCAAACGACCAGGGTAATATTATCTTACATTGGATATATTATGTGAAGACCTAGCTCAAATGCTGGAATTCCAGGAAGGAAATGGCAAATTGAAGATGGCTTGGGTAAAAGCAGGTAGACTGAGTCTTCATAATTCCTCTTGCCCACAATTAGTTATTTTGCTGAAACCATGATTGCCACCTTCAAAAGGACACTGGGTTTGCATTCTTCCTTTTCTAATCAATTTCAGAAATTAATTAACTGCTTTTCAATTATTAGGAACCTCAGGAAAATGTTTTTGGTTTGAATTCTTAAAATAAAGGATAGGATGACACTTTGAAGTTTGGACACTAGAGGGAACTAGAAGGAACTAAATATTATTATTAAAGGAGAACAAATCTGACAGAGTGGAGCAAACTATTTTAATATTGAATTTAATTAAAGATATTTTTGAACAATGGACTCAGAAATTAATTTAAATGTCTGCTTCTAGAAAAGGGGGAAGGGGAGTGTGGGATGCAAAAGAAAAAATGGGAGAAAAGAAAAAAGTGTCCCCTCTTTTGTTATCTTCATATTCATTGTATTTTATGCTGTAATAAACCTCAATAAAATGTTAAACAACAAAAAAGAATGTTTTTTTAAATTTTATTCATATTTATATCCCGCCCTTCTCCAGAGACTCAGGGCGGCTTACAGGTTTTTTTTTGGAGCACAACCCTATGCACTCAGCAATAGCCTTCATTCCATTGTATATGCCTGCTTATTACTAGGGCTTTTTTTTGCCCCCAAAGCAGCATTTTTACAAAGTCAGCTTATTGCCCCCAACAATCTTGGGTCCTCAATTTACCTACCCCAAGAGGATGGAAGGCTGAGTCAACCTTGAGCCTGGTGGGATTCGAGCCTGCACTAATTGCAGGCAGCTGGAACTTAAGTACTAGGCATTTAACAGCCTACACCACCAAGGCTCTTTTTAAAATTAAAAGTTTAAAAGATTGTTATGTAAGAAACACTGAAATTGACTTGAAAATGGATTTTAAAATGACATGCTGCAAGAATGATATAGAAAAAGATGCTACACAAAAGATACTGACTTATGTCTTAATAATTAAAAAGGATATACAAATAACAAGAGTCTGTGCTGGATTCAACATGCCTGTGTCGTATTTCCTTACAAATTCAAACAGACAGATAGTTTATAATAAGTTGATTAGGATTTGCATATCCTCCTGTTCTAACTAAAATCCAAAGAATGAGTCTTCGTTTTAACAGCTACGGTGATGACTAACCTATTTATCAGTTAGTGTTTCCTGTGTTATCCACCTACGTTTTGCATAAGGGAAACAACAAAGCATTATAGAGATTGCACACTTAACAGTTTAAATATTCTTTGTCCCACAGTTCAATAGAGAACAGGTTATATTTTTAGCTGAGTCTTAAGAATTAATCTGCAAACAGTTTTATACATAAATGGAATTTCAATTTTTTCATGGAAATATAACTAAAGAAAAGTGTGAAGAATTACTGAGCAACGTAGGATTAAATGGAAGCTTTTTACTACGAGACAGTGAGAGCGTACCTGGCGCTCTTTGCCTGTGTGTTTTGTAAGTACTTCCACTTTTATATAATTAAAATAACTTCTTTTTATTGTTAAAGAAAAGGATTCTTTTAGAAGAAATGCAAATGTTTAATTGAATCTGGTATTGTATAAAGAACTTAAACATGACTAATGTTTTATGGACTGAGATGCATTTTAAATACTTGCACTTTTGAGAACCAACTAACATCTGTTTTCAGAAAGTGAGGAAATTGTTCCAGGCACATATACCTAGTGGGAGTATACATAATACTTATTCTGCTTTATTATAAATGGAAGTGTATATCCATACCCCAAAGTTAAATATAGAAATAAACATATAAAATTATATGCTGTTTTTGGAGGTGATACATTTCAAATCATTACAAATTCAAGATCAATCCTTATAACATACTTTAAATCAAGATATTTTTATCTACCAGCTCTCACCATCTCTTCTCCAAATGATGTATGGTATAGAAACAGATATGTTAGGATAATATACATAGCATATATGAAAGCCAGTTCTCACGTATGAATTCAATCGGTCATATGATGGAAATGGTCATTGCTACTGAGCTTAAAGGCAATTTGTATTTATAAAAATTATTTAGAGGCAAGTATATGTAATTATTCCATACTGATTGGAGATGTCAACCAAATATAATTCTTTTAAGTTGTCTATATATCTCTATCTATCTGTCTGTCTGTGTCTGTCTGTCCATCCATCCATCCATCCATCCATCCATCCATCCATCTATCTATCTATCTATCTATCTATCTATCTATCTATCTATCTATCTATCTTTTTTCTCCTCCAGAACAGATTTTTACATGCTCTGGAGAGGTTAATTCATATATTTGTTCAGAATTTTCACATCACAAGAAAGTTCCTATTTATTTAGCTGATACCTATTTCTAGAAAACTTAATTAAGTTACAGTTGTGTTTACCTGTGACAAATGTATACATTTTGTGCATATTTCTTTTTATGGTTATCAGTTTTAAGCATATGATTCTTCAGTGTATTTTACTTTCCCAGTACCTGAACATACCCTTTGCTAATACACTTTCCATTCTAAAAATTAGTTATGAACATCTTATCTACACTTACCGAATCTTCAGGAAAAGTAATGGACATTTTATGATGCAGGTAAGAGAATGTATAATTTATTCTTTATTCTTTAAATGTAAAGAAATATAATTTTAATAGACTCCTACAAGACTTTCATGCAATTTTACCAGTTGGAAGGGGGAGAGGCATGTTAAAGTAGAATGTGCTTAGATTACCTTATTTTTCTTACTTCATGCATTTTAAATTGTGATGAATAATGTTTAATTCTGATTCTGTATTAATATAAAAAGATGCTAGAGGTCATAGTTTGGGAGTATTTTAAAGACATGCTACATTAGCTATAATCATATATGAAATGAATCTATTTCTGTCATTATTTAACTTTTGGATATGAAATAAATTATTAATATGTTTTTGAATTAAATGTAAATTTAGCTTCAATGTGCTTATGTTTTAGACATCTGAGGGTACTCCAAGACATGTCTTCAAAACATTAAACTGTTTAATTGACAACTACAAAAAACCAAATCAAGGCCTAGTAATCAATCTGTGCTTCCCTGTAAATCGTTGTCCTTACTATCAAGAAACTCAGACAGTGTATGTCACTAAAGATGAAGCATATAAGCATCCTGGTAAGAGACAAATAATTATAAAGGTGGTAAAATATTTATATATTTCAAATTAAGAAACTATCAGCATAGATTACTAAAGCTTGCCTTTATGAATGAGAAAGAGGGAGAGGGAAGGGGAGAGGGAGGAAGGGAGGGAGGGTGGGAGAAAGAAAGGAAGGAAGAAAGAAAGAAAGGAAGGAAGAAAGAAAGGAAGAAAGAAAGATTCTAATCTACCTAGAGGAATCCTTTATGGGATTGTTATTAAAAAATACCAGCAATTCTTTTCTTAGGGGCAGTGATAATGCATATGCAGTATTTTTAAAAGCATTGTGGGATTGGAAGTAGCTGTAACTATTACTGTCCAGAACTAACATAATTTTAGGAAAGTATTGGCTGTGGATTTGGGTTTTCAGATTACTGTCATATCAGTCACATACTAGATCTGGTGTGATAGAATGCATGGTTCTTCCTTTGCATGAACCAATGAGATACGTTACTTTTTGCCAAACCTAGCTTTCAGAGAAGATCACAGTCTCCTCACAGCCATAGCAGAAATGCCTATCCTGTTATCAATAGAATTTCAGCATATAAATTAGCAGTATTGGCCAAAATTAATAGTGGGTCCAGAGCTTGCTTCTGCTTATAACAACAGCATTCCCTGAATGGAATTCTAGTCAGAAAACTCTCACTGAATAACTATCAATATTTCATTCTCCTTGCAGTGCAAAACACCTGCACACTGTTCCCTTGACAAAATGGAATTTATTTAGAGGGAGCCTATGAAATTTAGGCAGATTGGTAAATTAGTAAATATTAACTACTTTCAGATTTACCAGTAAAATTAATTCATAAACTGGATACTTATTTTTTTTCAATTTCTATAATCACTCAACTCAATCAAGTGACTCTGAGTAGCTTACAATTCTAGAAGTATAAAACAATTAAAATAATAAAAAAACATTAAAACAATAAGAGCATCCACAAGATAAGTACAACCGTAACGGAGATAATTAATGTACTAATAGTAAAGCCAAATAACCGGGACCCTTAACACATCTCCGCTCCTTCCCCTGGGACCTGAAGACCTGGTTGTTTCAACAGGCCGGTCTGGACTGACTTTGGGGGTGTGGGTTGATTTTTTTAGTCTTTGTTTTAATTCTTTTTAAATTTTATAATCATTGATTAGGCTTGTATTTGTTTAATGGTTTTTTATTGTAATTTGTATTGGGTTTTTTTATTGTTCGCCGCCCTGAGTCCTTAGGGAGAGAGGGCGGCATACAAGTCTAATAAAATAATAATAATAATAATAATAATAATAATAATAATAATAATAATTCCAGTTCTGGATACATAGCCAAGGTATTAAAGCTTTGCAAAAGGCCAAAATGGTTGAGCCTATTCTAATCTCTGAAAAGAGAATATTCCATAACACAAGAACTACAGCAGAAAAAGTCCTGTCTTATAGTTCTTGCCAGTCTATACTCCTTGGCTGATGGGATCTACAGCATTCCCAATTTATTTAGTTGAGTTGGATGAGTAGAAAGTCTTGGAAAAGGACAGTCCTTCAGGTAAACTATACAAGCCATGTAGCGCTTTAAAAATGACAACCAGCACCTTGAATTGCACCTAGAAATACACTAGCAGCCAGTGCAGCTCATGGAGTAGTGATTTTACACGTGCCACATAGCTGGCACATTTATTACTCATGCAGTTACATTTTGCATCAGTTTAAGTTTCAAATGCTCTTCAAAGATAGCCCCATGTAAAGCATGTTACAGTAATCTAAGCAGGAGATTACAAAGACATGAGTGATGGTGAGCAGGACTCCTACTCCAGGAATGGGTGCAACTGACGCAGTACCCAAAGGTGTGCAAAAGCTCTCATAGCCACAGCTGCCATATCTTGTTTGGATAGAAAAAAACTTCACTCTGCAGGAAGAACCAGTTTAGATTTAGTCTAAAAACTCAACAGTGGCTCCTCTCTGGATCATGTGAGCTAATATGAGCCAACAACATTTTAAGCAAGTACACATCTGTCTCCTATTAAATGGGCAACATGCTAAACTTGTTAAACTCACCATTTCAAGTACCACCTAAGGGCCACCCTGTTAGGTTATTGAATGGTTGTGATTATAGTGATCCTGCTGGTTGGACATGCTTAGTGGAGCAGTGGCGGGAGACAATAAAACTACGGACATTCATCAATCCCTCTTCTTAACTGGGTTCCACATTAAAACAATAAAGACAGGACCAGCTGTTAACCTCATTACTAACTGCTTGGCAAATAAGGCAGCAAATTTTGTGCCTGCATACTTTTCTTCAGCTGAAGGACTGATGGAGAATACTTTAACATCTGACTATGCCCTGTAGGTCAAGGGTCACATACATCCTTTGCATTTTCAAGGTCAACCCTAGATAAAAGGTACAGCTGGTCTTTGACTTCAAACCATTCATTTAGCAAGCATCAAGTTACAATGGCACTGAAAAAAGTGACTTATGACCGTTGCAGCACCCTCCAGTCACATGATCATATGTAAGTGGCATCATTTATGATACTTTCATTAGCATAGGGTCATGTGATTGCTTTGAAACGAGATGGCGGCAAATAAATTTATTAAATAAATCAATAGCTCTTTGTAACCTTTCCAGCCAACAAGCAGTCAATTGGTAAAGCCAGATTTCCTTACCGACCACAATTCACTTAATGACTGCAGTGATTTCACTTAACAATCATGGCAACATTGTCATAAAATCAGCACATGCATTTTCTGCAGTGGCTCACCTAACAGCTAATGGAAAAATTGGTCTCAACTGTAAGTCAGGGTCTACCTGCATAAAAGCATAGCAACAATAGCACTTAGACTTATATACTGCTTCATAGTGCTTTACAACCCTCAAGTGGCTTACAGAGCCAGCATATTGCCCCCAACAATCTGGGTCCTCAATTTACCAACCTCAGAAGGATGGAAGACTCAGTCAACCATATTTTTATTTATATTGTCCTATTTTGTTGGTAGCGGTTTTAACTTTTTGAGTTGTGTTTGTGTTTTATATCTGACATATCGTGAGTCATCAGAATAATTTTGGAGTTAGGCAGTATGTAAACAGGTTAAATTTAAATCTACATTGTTATAATCTCATTCATCTTTACAGTGGAAAAAAAAGTTCCTTTTATGTCAGTTTCAAAATAAAAAAGCTTATCCCAGGGCAGTCAGCTTTTATCCCAGGGCAGTAGCTCTTTTGAATTCTGCTGTATAGTGCAGTGTTGGTGTGGTGTTGGGGGGTTTCCGGTTCAATGTGTGAAGGGTGAAGGATGTGTGTTTGTTTATTTTCATGGCCATGGTCATGATGTGCACTGAAGATGGTGTTTGATTTCATTGTACAAGGTGCAATGACAATAAAGTACACTAAACTAAATAAAACTAAAAAAGAGAAGCAAGTACAATAAGCATAGTGGGTGTATGTAAATTCTTTTAAAAAACAGCTTTTCTTTGGTTTTACTAAAACGTCAATGCCCCTCCAGAGTGTGAAAAGGACTCTATATCTAAGTGTCACATTGGAGTGATACTATGTTGGAATTGACTGCTGAATGAAGTACAGTACATTCCTACCAAAGTTAACTGCCCTCTGACTTTTGATTGGAAGTGTTGCTTTTCTATATTCAGGCACTACAACTGAAGTAGACAGCATCCTACAAAGTGAAATAGTTACACATATCTCTATAAGATGGGGGGGGGAATGAAAGGAGATTTTGGAGGTATTGGAATAGAAGTTATTTGCTGTGGAAGGGTGATAAAACATGCCATAGATACAAGCCTTCTAAGATTTTGACTTGAGCTACATTTAACACTGAAAAAATAATTGAACCAGAATTTAAAGGATCAAAAATAGGAATAGATCAGAGGCGGTATTCAGCAGGTTCTGACCAGTTCTAGAGAACCGATAGCAGAAATTTTGAGTAGTTTGGAGAACTGGCAAATACCACCTCTAACTGGCCCCACCCCCATCTATTCTCAGCCTCACGAGTCCCAGCTGATTGTCTGGGTCATCTTTTGTTGCCCTGCACAGAACGGAGCTGGAAACGTGGTTAGTGGGGTGGGGAGGGAATGGATTTTGCAGTATCCTTCTCCTGGAATGGGGTGGGAATGGAGATTTTACAATATCCTTCCCCTGACATGCCCATCAAGCCACACCACGCCCACTAAGCCATGCCCACAGAGCCAGTAGTAAAATTTTTTGAATCCCACCACTGGAATAGATGTGTGAGGTAAAAAAGAAATCATTTTATGTCTTTGCTACAGATTTCTGCTCTGCATTCAGGTTTCTGTCCCCTTGGATTGTATATTGTAAGGTAGTCATGTAATAGATAGAATCTTCATTTGATTGAGTCTTATGCAGTAAATTATCTTTCTACTGTGTTTAAATCAAAATTATTTAAGCAGCACATTGTGAATATGAATGATACTGATAACTTTTTGCACTGAAATTTAGAGAAATATAATTTTTTTCTTATCCTCTCTCCAGATGTTGGTGAAGATTACATTGATGTCTTGCCTGATTAATCTGTTCACTCCATTTCAGCATGGGCATTCTGTGGATCACAACTGTGCAAACTCTTCTATTCACTTCACTGGATTCTATGTTCATTTGTACTTTGGATAATTCTGTGACAAATACCAATTTTTACTTGCTGGCTTGCTTGCTTGTGTAAAAAGGCACATTTTATAAATGCATACATACTTGTATAATCTTCTTTCCATGTACCAAGTACACACGTGTCTCTGTAAATGATCACTTTATGACCTGACGAAGTGGACATCTGAAAAGCTTATACCACAAAAATGTGATAGCTTTTTCTATATTGTAATATCTCATTATATTTTCATTTTAAGTTTTCCTTTATTTGCACTGTTTAACTTACTATATATTTGAGAGGCAAGGATCTTTGATGTTTATAAAAATTTAAATTATTTTAGTCAATAATACTCAATATTCAAGTGTTGCTATAAGTAACACTTACAAAATAGACATATATTTAAATCTCATGGAGTATGTTTTAAGATCACAGTAATAAACATAAGAATACTGTTTATATGGCTGATCAAGTAGCTGTGCAAGATTTGGTTAAGTAGCATAAGCACTGACAGTAATTACCAATTATTATTTAATACGTTAAGCAAGCCAAATGCTTCACTTATCATGCTACATCATGTCCATGCAAGAGGCAAAGTTTGGAAAGATCAATTACCTTAATAGCTTATGCCCTCTCAAGAAACTTTCTATTTACTAAAATTGTATTTTTAAAGATTACATGTATTTCAGGGTTAAATTGTGGGTCTTTAAGTCTTCTTTGATTTTATTTCTGCACATATATTTCTGTATAAAAGAAACCTGCAAACTCTGTTCCTCCATGCCATGGGTGTCAAACTCACGGTGTCACGTTGCCTTCACATGAAGTTTCACATTGTTTTTCCCTTCACTGGTGTGGGTGTGGCCTGCACGTGACACATCTGGCCCATGGGCCACCAGTTTCACACCCCTGCTTCATGCAACGATGATGTCACCTAGCCTGTAAATGAAATGTCTGCAGGAAGAAAGGAAAACTCAAGAAGACACCAAGAAGCCAATAATTGTCTGAACTACATAATTTTATTTGGGTGAAGTGTCACTATACAAGAAAAGATACAAGTACATATAGTTTTTCTTGATGGTATTTTACAATGGAATTTTATATTTTGATCAATTGTTGCAGGTAGCATGCAGTATGAATTCAAGGAACTCTTATAAAATGCTTTCTTTTTAGTTTATATATGAAAAATAGAATGCATAACATCTAGCACTTTAAATAAGCTGCAGTTTAGAAAAGAAAAACATCATTAAAATGTTTGATTAGTTCCACCAATTCATTTTCTTGTTAAAGTAAAGCTATTACAGAGTTTTGTCATTTCCCCCCCTTCTTTAGTAAAAACTTTGGCATGTTACTAATACTTTAAAAAAAGTACTAGAATGCAAAAAAGGACAGTATGCCAGAGAAATGAGTTTAAATTGGAAAAAAATATATACATCCTTTTAACTTAAAATTACATTAAACTAGATATAGTTCTAACTTTTTAAAAAGTTACCGAAGCATAAATAAAATCACTGTATCCTTACATTATTTGAAGTTGAAGTAAAATGCTTTCTAGCTGAGCCTTATAGATGTCTACATTTTTTATATAATTTCATGCAAGGCTTTTTTAGTTACCATCTTCTTTTTTCTGCTAATGGCTTTTAAACTTTTAAATTATAATGTACTCAAGTGTTCTTTTCAATTCATTTTAACCATAATGTTAATGTGCTATAATCTATCCTGTGAACTGAAATATCTTGATGAACTGTGAAGAATACATCTCTATAAAAAATAAATGATGCATTTTTCCAGATAACACATTTGTTTGTGCAATGATTTTTCTTTAGAGAAATGAAATAGTGTTGTATGTTCAGGAACATTTGTACTAATGATAGAAAATCAATGAGAATGTCAGTTTCCAAATTCTTTCATAAAGAAATGCTAATCATTTTATAGTTTTGGGGATTGGGGGTGAAGCCATTTCAAGGATCAAGAATTTGGAAAGGACCTTAAAAGTCACTAAGTCCAATTCCAGAATATCCAGTGCTGTGTTATGTTTAACAAGTACTGTAGTCATACTAATGTCAACTCATAAAACATTTTGTATACATGTTCTATAGTTGACAACAGAAAGGAGGGGGAGTTTCAAAGAGCAGGCGGCACTGTGGAATCGAAAGTACATTCCATCCATGTTTTCTTCAAACATTGATTAGATGACTGAAGCTTCTGCCGCACAAAAATCTAATTGGAGAACATGATTAATGACTCTTGGCTATGGACATTTTTCGTTGGATGATATACCCAGAGGGGTGGGGGTGAAAAGCAGGATCAAGGGTGACAGTGAATTACGTATCTGAGTTGGCTACGGCCAGGTAAATGCTGGACATAGAATGTTACCTTCAAATAAATCTTTAGTTTTGGGAGTGTGGCTCAACGCTCATGATTTAATTGGAGTAACTGACAGAATCCTGACTACTTTGGCTTTAAGAACTCTATCAGTTTATACTATCAAAAAGTTACTCCTAATGTTAATTTTGAATTATTTTTCTTAGAAGTACAATCCATTGCTTCAAATCTTAAACTCTGGAGCAATATAAAACAAAATAATGTATTTTAGCATATCTCATAATATCCTATCTTGTTTTCTTGTGTGGAATAAATGTTTGAATCTTTTCTCATGAGAGTTGATCCCTAAGCTTCTTACCCTCCTTCACCTAATATGCAATAGAACATATGCTATTGTTATATCACTTCCATTTCAAATAGCTAGTGATCTATGATGATGATAACATTTAGCTGGGTATATTTTTGATTGTTTTTAATTTATTTTGATTGTTTTTCAATTTATTTAAGTTTTATGTATATAAAGACAGAAGCCTGTGGGAAATAATTATCATTTCCATTACACAGGATTTCACACTTTCATATTGGTTGATTGTATCAACCAGGTCATAAGGTTTTTGTAAATTATCTGTGTCACAGGAAATAACAGCAGAAACATTTGCCTCTTTATTCAATAAAAAATTGTCAATGTATGAAAATTGTCCTATTGCATATAATAAAATATATACACATAATGTCAAAGTTACTATCTCTGCAAGTAAACCTAAGGTTTTTCTAAAATAATGAATATTTTGTAACCATCAGTAAGATATGCCACACATCTAGAACTGCCCAGAGCAGATATTATCTTCAACTTACCACTTATTTAATTGTGAGGTGGACTTCAATTAACTCATCATATAATCTATTTGTTCAGGAATTACTAATGCTCTTAGATGAGACAGAGAATTCATATGAAAAATAACCTCTGTTGTTTTAACTCATGGCCACAAATGGGAAGAAGGGATATAAAGTAGGTTAGAAATAGCAAGCCCCTCTTCCAAATCTGTCTAAATAATGGTAACAATGATTCTGTTATCATGGATTACTAATATTTCATTCTCATACAGAGAAAAAAATGAAGGCAGACATGGAGTTGAAGTCTGCGAGGATAAAAATAATATAACCACATGACAGATCCAGACATTCTGTCATATCTTGCTAGAACAAAAAGTTGTGTCAATTGATGCAGAGGGGATAGCTACATCTTTCAAAGTCTGCAAACAGTCTGAATGGCAAAATATCAGCATTGAAAAATTCCTAGGTTGAAAAAGATTTCTCAAAGTGGGAACAAAAATACCTCCTTATACTACAGATATGACAAGCAACTAGAAAAGAATGGAGAGGGGAAAAGAGGGGACAAAACAGCAAGACTACTGGAGTGGTTTGCAATGTCATCAGTGAACAGTAGGCTATCTAAAACTTAGTTCAGCATGTGACAATTGATAAAGAGTTGTTAGCCAGTGAACTCCATTTCCCAACTATGAGTAATATTTCATCATTATAAAGATATGTATGTACAAACACATTCAAATCTTTGTTGGTTTATTTTATAATATTGATTAAGATACACACAGTACAGTAATTGTTGTTTTCCCTATCCTCAATATCCTGTCTTATTAAGTTGTCTGGAAACACTTATAGAACTGAAAAATTATGTGTTGTAACAGGTTTGTGAGACTCTTTGAAGATGAATCACCTGTGTCCATTCAACTGGAACACTGCTTTTGACACATTACATACAGAGGCACTGAGCATATCTGATACATAATTTTGCTAAAAATAACAGCTCACTTTTAGTTTGGGAGTCTTAAGGAAATGAATTAGCAAAATAATTGTAGCTTCCTAGTCTGCCACACAAACTCAATATTCCTGCCCATGTTGTTTTATTCTAACTAGCCTGTGGTACAACTGGATGGAATCAGAAAATTGTGAATACATTTTTACAAGATAGTGTGATCTTAAATTAACAATAGCAATAATATAGTAGAGGATGTAAACTGATTCTAAACCCTGGAACCTTTGGATGATAGTTCCAGGATACAGATGGTAGGGAGCTTAATCGTTCTAAATTAAGTTGTACCCTTTAGAAACAATAACATATATTAACATCCTGCAGAAATGACCACATGTCGTTTGAATACCATAGACTCAGCAGTGATATTATTTGCATGGAAAGTACTATGCAAGATCCAATCAGAATAACATTTCCTGCCTGAGCAGGGGGTTGGAGTAGAAGACATCCAAGGTCCCTTCCAACTCTATTAATTTTAAATCTCACATTGACAAATTACGATTATAATCTGGTAAATTATCATACAGTAATCTTTCTGGTCACAGAAAACTGCATCCGCAAAACTATGCAACCAGTGCAGCTTAGCAATGCTGAATTTCTACTGTTTATAAGGTCATGGATCTGTTGGTGGGTTTTTGTTTGATGCTTTGCATTTTTTATGGATTGTCAAAGCAATTTTAGACACAAGCATGGCTGGACTTACTTCCGGATGAGAATAGAATTGCAGACTGAATCCCTCCCTCTCCCTATTCAATCCTCGATAAAAACTCGGGACAGTCTGCTTTAAAAGTAAGATTTAATTCGAGGGGAACTCGGAACAAAACGAGGCCAAAGGCACCGCAACCCTTTCTTTCTGAAAACGATAGTAAATTCTAAAAATTCAGCCTGGATTTCCCCTCCTCCTGTTCTTACCTGCTTGTATTCTACAACGCATAGTCTAATCACCCCTCCCTGCAGAGCTTTGCCCAAAAACCCTTCTCTCAAACACGCTTTGAGAAACGGACGCGGTTTCTGTCTGACTTCCATGGGGTTTTCGCGGACGGAACTTTACGAAAGCCGTTGTTTGATAGGCTAGCCATCCCACACACTGGCCTCAACTACGCCTGGCCATATTCCACATCGGCTACAGAGGAAGAACACGGTCGAGCTCCGACTCCAAGGCCAACAGAACTACCCCGCCAAGAGCGTTCTCACTGGTTCCCAGCATGCAAGCGAGCTTCCTAGAGCGGCGGACGCTTCCGCCCAACTCCGGAGGCTTTCCTTCACTGGAGCAACACCGGCAAAATGGCGGCCAAGGCGCCAAATACAAATTTTTGAATGCTCGGTGAGGGCTAACGCTGTCTCTGGCCGACGTTACGGATGGTGAGGCCATGGACGCTTCGGCGTGTATGAAGTCTCTGCTCTTGGCGGCTTCTCAGTATCGAGCTGCTCGCACCCAGCCCAACGCAGCGCTGCTCCAGCGGAGTTTAGAGGTGAGAGACAGTCTCAATACACCACCCGTTTTAAAGCTTTCTTTTGTCTTTTTTCTTTTTCCTTCCACTTTCGGATACTTTGTAGTAGAAATAGGTAGAGAATTAAGGCGCGTTCAAATAACTGGCCTGCTGCCGCCTAAGCGATAACGAAACTTTTCCGTGACAATTCCCCCTAGTATTGTTTCGTTTTTGCGAACAGTTGAAAGATATGCAGAACATCCGTATACAGGTGAAACTCAAAAAATTGGAATATCGTGCAAAAGTTCATTTATTTCCGTAATGCAACTTAAAAGGTGAAACTAATATGAGATAGACTCATGACATGCAAAGCAAGATAGTTCAGGCCATGATTTGCCATAATTGTGATGATTATGGCTTACAGCTCATGAAAACCCCAAATCCACAATCTCAGAAAATTAGAATATTACATGCAATCAATAAAACCAGGATTGTACATAGAACAATATTGGACCCCTGAAAAGTATAAGCATGCATATGTACTCAGTACTTGGTTTGGGCCCCTTTTGCAGCAATTACTGCCTCGATGCAGCATGGCATGGAAGCTATCAGGCTGTGGCAGTGCTGAGGTGTTATGGAAGACCAGGATGCTTCAATAGCGACCTTCAGCTCTTCTGCATTGTTTGGTCTCATGTCTCTCATCTTTCTCTTGGCAATGCCCCATAGATTCTCTATGGGGTTCAGGTCAGGCGAGTTTGCTGGCCAATCAAGCACAGTAATCCCACGGCCATTGAACCAGGTTTTGGTGCTTTTGGCAGTGTGGGCAGGTGCCAAGTCCTGCTGGAAAATGAAGTCAGCATCCCCATAAAGCTCGTCTGCAGAAGGAAGCATGAAGTGCTCCAAAATCTCCTGGTAGATGGCTGCATTGACTTAATGAAGCACAGTGGACCAACACCAGCAGATGACATGGCTCCCCAGATCAACACAGACTGTGGAAACTTCACACTGGACTTCAAGCGTCTTGCAGTGTGTGCGTCTCCATTCTTCCTCCAGACTCTGGGTCCTTGGTTTCCAAATGAGATGCAAAAGTTTCTCTCATCAGAAAAGAGGACTTTGGACCACTGAACAACAGACCAGGTCTGTTTTTCTTTAGCCCAGATAAGACGCTTCTGACGACATTTGAAGCCCATGTCCAGGATCTGTCTGTGTGTGGTGGCTCTTGATGCACTGACTTTAGCCTCAGTCCACTCCTTGTGAAAGTCCCCAACATTTTTGAATGGCCTTTTCCTGACAATCCTCTCCAGGCTACGTTCATCCCTACTGCTTGTGCACCTTTTTCTTCCACATTTTTCCCTTCCACATAATTTTCTATTAATGTGCTTTGATACAGCACTTTGCGAACATCCAACTTCTTTTGCAATTACCTTTTGAGGCTTTCCCTCCTTATGGAGGGTGTCAATGATGGTTTTCTGCACAACTGTCAGGTCAGCAGTCTTTCCCATGATTGTGATTCCTACTGAACCAGACTGAGAGACCATTTAAAGGCTCAGGAACCCTTTGCAGGTGTTATGGCTTAATTAGCTGATTAGAGTGGGACACTTTGAGCCTAGAATATTGCACCTTTTCACAATATTCTAATTTTCTGAGATTGTGGATTTGAGGTTTTCATGAGCTGTAAGCTATAATCATCACAATTATGGCAAATCACTATCTTGCTTTGCATGTAATGAGTCTATCTCATATATTAGTTTCACCTTTTAAGTTGCATTATGGAAATAAATGAACTTTTGTACGATATTCTAATTTTTCGAGTTTCACCTGTAAAACCTGAACGCATGTTATGTTAATGTTATGTCCTCATGAGCAGCCTAGAGTAATCCATTGAAGAACTGAATATAGGACGCTGTCCTCAACTGATCCTCGGCCCTTTATGTACAGATGAAACTCGAAAAATTAGAATATCCTGCAAAAGTTCATTTATTTCCGTAATGCAATTTAAAAGGTGAAACTAATATATGAGATAGACTCATTACATGCAAAGCAAGATAGTTCAAGCCATGATTTGCCATAATTGTGATGAGTATGGCTTACAGCTCATGAAAACCCCAAATCCACAATCTCAGAAAATTAGAATATGACATGTAATCAATAAAACAAGGATTGTACATAGAACAATATCAGACCTCTGAAAAGTATAAGCATTCATATGTACTCAGTAGTTGGTTTGGGCCCATTTTGCAGCAATTACTGCGTCAATGCGGCGTGGCATGGAAGCTATCAGCCTGTGGCACTGCTGAGGTGTTATTTATTTATTTATTTTATTGGACTTATAGGCCGCCCTCTCTCCCAGGGGACTCAGGACGGCTTACAATAAGAAATGAGAATACAAATATTAAAATACAATTAAACCAATCGAATTAGCCCAATAAAAATCAAAACCCAATTAAAACTAAAATCGATAAAACCCCACCCCACCCCACCCCATTCAGTCCAGGCTGGCCTGTTGAAACAACCAAGTCTTTGGGGCACTGCGAAAGGAACGGAGGTCAGGGGCCAGCCGGAGCTCCAAGGGGAGTTGATTCCACAGGGTGGGTGCTCCCACAGAAAAGGCCCTACCCCTGGGCGCCGCCAGCCGACACTGTCTGGCCGATGGCACCCCCAGGAAGCCCTGCCTATGGGAGTGTACAGAGCGATTGGAAGTCGACGCTGGCAGGAGACGCTCCCGCATGTACCCCGGACCCAACCCATGTAGGACTTTATATATGATCACTAATACCTTGAATCTCACCCAGACGGCAACCAGCAGCCAATGCAGGTCGCGCAGGAGGTGTGTAACATGGGAGTATCGGGACACCCCCATCACTACCCGCGTGGCCGTATTCTGCACCAGTTGAAGCCTCCGGATGGTCCGCAAGGGCAGTCCCATGTAAAGAGCATTACAGTAGTCGATTCGGGAAGTCATGAGTGCATGAGTAACCGTCCATAGGGAATCTCGGTCCAAATAGGGACACAATTGGCACACCGGACGAATCTGGGCAAATGCCCCCCTGGTCACAGCCCCCACCTGCTCCTCCAAATTGAGCTGTGAATCCAGGAGGACACCCAAATTGCGAACCCTATCCACGGGGGGGCAACACCTATCCCCCCCATGGCCAATGATGGAACCTCTTGGATTATCCGAGATGCACAGCCACTCAGTCTTGGCAGGGTTGAGTCGGAGCCTGTTTCTCCCATTCAGATCCGCACCACATCCAGGCAACGAGACATCACGGAGAGAGCATCACCGATTTGGTTCAGAGTGGAGATGAACAACTGGGTATCATCAGCATATTGATGATACCTCACCCCAAATCCACGGATGATCTCGCCCAGCAGCTTCATATAGATGTTGAACAGGAGAGGCGAAAGGACCAAGCCCTGAGGCACCCCACAAGCAAAGGTTGGAGACCGGACGAAAGTTGTTCAAGATGGCTGGGTCCAGGACAGGTTTCGTAAGGAGGGGCCTCACCACCGCCTCCTTCAAGGCGATGGGAAAGGATCCCTCCCTTAATGAAGCATTGACCACTGCCTGGAGCCGGCCACGTGTAACCTCCCTGGAGGCATATACCAACCAGGAGGGACACGGGTCCAATAAACACGTGGTGGAACTCAGCCTACGCATGGTCCTGTCCACTTCCATTAAGGACACAGGCTCAAACTCATCCCAGATGATGTCGGCCAGACTACTCGTAACTCCTTCATCTGACACCTGCCAGTCGGAGTCCAAGCCAGCCTGAATCTGAGCAAACTTATCCAGCAGATGCTGACTAAACTCCTCGGCCCTTCCCTGCAAAGGATCCTCCCTCACCTGATGTAGGAGGGAGGGAGTGACCCTAAACAAGGTGGCCGGGTGATCATCTGCGGATGCAATGAGAGCGGAGAAACATGCATGTTTCGCCGCTTCCATCGCTACCATACAGGTCCGCATAGGCTGTTAACTGGGCTCAATTGGATTCGGACCGACTGGATCTCCAACTGCTCTCCAGGCCCCTCCTTCGACGCTTCATCTCCCAGAGCTCCATTGAAAACCAAGGAGCTAACTGGGATCTGTGACGAATAAGAGACCGCAAGGGGACAATTCGGTCGAGAGCTTCATAGGCCACCCGTTGCCAGGCATCCACTAAGGCCTCGGCTGAGCTGTGGGTAAGGGAAGTGGGAATCAGCCCAAGCGCCTCCTGGAACCCCTCAGGGTCCATTAGATGCCTGGGGCAGAACCATCTAGTAGGTTCCGCCTCCCAGCAGCGTGGAGTGGCCTGCCAGAAGACCAGCTGCAGGAGATAATGATCAGTCCATGACAGGGGTTGAGTAGTAGGTGCACCCCACCAAGATCATTACATCACCATTCTGAGATGAAAACCAGGTCAAGTGTGTACCCCCCCCCATGAGTCGGCCCCCGGATTATTTGGGTCAGGTCCATGGCTGCCATGGAAGCCATGAACTCCCGATCTAAGCTCGATGTAGCGCCCAGAGAGGGCAGATTGAAATCCCCCAGAACCAGAAGTCTGGGGAACTCCTCTGCTACTCCCGAGAGCATGTCCAGCAGCTCAGGCAGGGCTGTCATCATATTGCTGGGAGAAAGGCACATGGGGACCAGGCCCAACTGACTACCCGGGCCAAACCTCAGAAGGAGAGGTGTTATGGAAGACCAGGATGCTTCAATAGTGGCCTTCAGCTCTTCTGCATTGTTTGGTCTCATGTCTCTCATCTTTCTCTTGGCAATGCCCCATAGATTCTCTATGGGGTTCAGGTCAGGCGAGTTTGCTGGCCAATCAAGCACAGTAATCCCATGGTCATTGAACCAGATTTTAATGCTTTTGGCAGTGTGGGCAGGTGCCAAGTCCTGCTGGAAAATGAAGTTAGCATCCCCATAAATCTTGTCAGCAGAAGGAAGCATGAAGTGCTCCAAAAGCTGGTAGACGGCTGTGTTGACCCTGGACTTAAGCACAGTAGACCAATACTAGCAGATAACATGGCTCCCCAAATCAACACAGACTGTGGAAACTTCACACTGGACTTCAAGCATCTTGCAGTGTGTGCGTCTCCATTCTTCCTCCAGACTCTGGGTCCTTGGTTTCCAAATGAGATGCAAAAGTTTCTCTCATCAGAAAAGAGGACTTTGGACCACTGAACAACAGACCAGGTCTGTTTTTCTTTAGCCCAGATAAGACGCTTCTGACGACATTTGAAGCCCATGTCCAGGATCTGTCTGTGTGTGGTGGCTCTTGATGCACTGACTTTAGCCTCAGTCCACTCCTTGTGAAAGTCCCCAACATTTTTGAATGGCCTTTTCCTGACAATCCTCTCCAGGCTGCGTCATCCCTGCTGTTTGTGCACCTTTTTCTTCCACATTTTTCCCTTCCACATAATTTTCTATTAATGTGCTTTGATACAGCACTTTGCGAACATCCAACTTCTTTTGCAATTACCTTTTGAGGCTTTCCCTCCTTATGGAGGGTGTCAATGATGGTTTTCTGCACAACTGTCAGGTCAGCAGTCTTTCCCATGATTGTGATTCCTACTGAACCAGACTGAGAGACCATTTAAAGGCTCGGGAACCCTTTGCAGGTGTTATGGCTTAATTAGCTGATTAGAGTGGGACACTTTGAGCCTAGAATATTGTACCTTTTCACAATATTCTAATTTTCTGAGATTGTGGATTTGGGGTTTTCATGAGCTGTAAGCCATAATCATCACAATTATGACAAATCACGGCTTGACCTATCTTGCATGTAATGAGTCTGTCTCATATATTAGCTTCACCTTTTAAGTTGCATTACGGAAATAAATGAACTTTTGCAGGATATTCTAATTTTACGAGTTTCACCTGTAGGTAGCCCCTGCCATTATTTTGTTTTGACAATGGCACATGTCAGCCTCTACCAGAACAGGCAAAGAAGCCACTCCCAAACCCGTTTAAGGACTTGATCCTGGTCTATGACTGTTGGCCTGTTAGGGCTACTGTGCTTCATGCACCCGTGCCACCGCCACTGATATTTACCTTTTGGTGGTAGGAAAGTCAGGGATGGTGGTGGTGGTTCCCCTTGTGCCAGAAAGCCATTGCTCCCGCTTTTCTTTTTCTTTATTTTATTTTGTCAAGAGATTATTAGATAACAGGTATAAGTATAAACATGGTTATGAATACATGAAATGGATAAGAATAAGAAAAAAAGACAAAGAAACAACAACAACAACAATAATAGTAATAATAATAATTTATTAGACTTGTATGCCGCCCTCTCTCCCTAAGGACTCAGGGCGGCTAACAGTATAAAACACAATACAATCCTTTACTTAAAAAATAATTAAACAGTACAAGCCCAATAATACTAAAAGCAATTAAAATTACTTTAAAAAAGAAAGACCACCCCCTCTTTGGTTCAGTCCAGACCGACCTGCTGAAATAGCCAGATCTTCAGGTCCCGGCAGAAGGAGCGGAGATCAGGGGCCAAACGAAGGCCCAAGGGGAGCTGATTCCACAGGGTGGGTGCTCCCACAGAGAAGGCCGTATCTCTGGACACCGCCAGCCCACAATGTCTGGCTGATGGTACCCGAAGGAGGCCCTGCCTGTGGGAGTGTACAGGTTGATCGGAGTGTGGACATGGGACAGGGACAGTAGGCACATTGGTGCGCTTATGCACGCCCCCTACAGACCTCTTAGGAAAGGGTGAGGTCAATAGTAGACAGTCTAAGGTTAAAGTTTTGGGGGTTTGGGGAAGAAACCAGAGTCAGGTAGAGTATTCCAGACACTGACCACTCTGTTGCTGAAGTCGTATTTCCTGCAATCAAGTTTGGTGCGGTTTGTATCTTTGTGCTCTTGTATTGTTGTGGTTGAAGCTGAAGTATTCATTGACAGGCAAGGCATTGCAATATATAATTTTATATATTATACTTAGATCAAACCAAAGGCGGTGTAGTTCTAGGTTGTCTAGGTCTAAAATTTCAAGTCTGGTGGCATAAGGTATTCTGCTACGAGTAGAGGAGAGGAGAACTCTTCTTGTGAAATATTTCTGGACTTTCTCAATTGTATTAATATCAGATATGTAATGTAGGTTCCAGACTGATGAGTTGTATTCAAGTATTCGTCTAGCAAATGTTTGTATGCTCTAGTTAGTAGAGTGATATTACCAGAGAAAAAGCTACGCAGGATTAGGTTGACAACTCTTAATGCCTTTTTGGCTATGTAGTTACAGTGGGCTCTAGCACTTAGATCATTAGAGATGAGTACTCCAAGGTCCTTGACAGAGTTTGGATCATCAACAAGGTCTTGACTATTCAGCTTGTATTTTATTTTCTGATTTTTTTTTTGCCAATATGTAAGACAGAGCATTTATTTGTTGAGATTTGAAGTTGCCATTTGTTTGACCATTCTGACACATAGTCGAGGTCTTTTTGAAGGGTAGCAGTATTGTCTGTGATGTTGAATAGCTTTACATCATCAGCGAAAAGAACGCAGTTGCTCTTAATATGATCACAGAGGTCATTTATGTAGAGTATGAAGAGGGTTTTAGGAGTAGTTTGTTGTGTACCACTGAATCAAAGGCTTTACCAAAGTCTATGTAGATTGCATCAATTGCTTTGCCCTGATCAAGTTGTGTAGTCCATTTGTTTTTGCAATGTAAGAGTTGCAGATTACAGGATAGTTTTTTTCTGAAACCAAATTGTTTGTTAAAGAGTAGGTTGTTTGTCTCTAAGTGGAGGATAATGGATTGGTTAATAATTGATTCCATGACTTTACAAGTGATGCAGCATAAAGAGATTGGTCTGTAATTTTCAACTAGGCTGGGGTCTCCCTTTTTGAAGATGGGGATGACCATGGCTAGTGACCATAAGTTTGGAAAGGAGCTGGTCCTGAAAGATTTTTCAAAGATTATGCTTAGAGGCTCTGCTATGGCAGTGAACAGCATTTTTAAGAAGTAGGCACATATTCTGTCTGGTCCAATAGATAGAGATGGTTTTAGATTGCGTGGTGCTTTTTCAACATTGTCTTCTGTAAAATCGATATGTATTAGATCATTGTAGTTGTCTGTGGTTCGACTGGGAAATATTGGGCATGATCCATTGCTGTTTACAAATACTGAGCCAAAGAATGTGTTAAAGAGGTTGGCTTTAATGGTGTCGTCGTTGCAGTCTTTACCATTAGGTCCTTTCAGGGGTGGGATGGACCTTGAGTCTTTTAGTTTGTTGTTTACAAAATTGTAGAAATCATGGGTGGAATTGGTATGTAGAAGGTTTACCTCTTGTTTAATGTGATAATTGGTGCATTCGGTCTTTATCTGGTGGCATACATTTTTGTATCGGCTTTTAAAGTTGGCAATGTGACCAGATTTGTTTTTCCGCCAAAGGGATTTCTTTTTGGATTGGAGCTCCCTTATTGTTATGGGTAATCTGTTTTTTCTGGTTTTGGGAGTTGTTATTGGTACATATAGTTTGATGACTCTTTTGACTTCAAGTAAAAATATGTTGCAATGGTCTTCAACAGTATTGCATCCAGTGAATAGAATTTGCCAGTCAAGAGATGAGAGATCGTTGTCTATAAGCTCGTAGTTGCTTTTTTTGAAGTTATAATAGTGGATCCTGTTGTTATGGTGATTTTTGTGAGGATGTATGTTGAGACAAAAGTCAATCATGCTGTGGTCACTGTTGGAAAAGGGTTCATTGATTTGTAGTCCGTAAATTGAATTCAAACTGTTGCAGAAGATGAGATTGAGGCAGTTGTTAAGTCTAGTGTTGTTGGCTATCAGTTGTTCCAGTCCCAGATTTGTTACAGCATTGCAGAAGGTTGCATGTATGGGTTCGGTTGTACATTTGAATCGAAATGTGATATTTAAGGACAGTTCACAGATGATGGTCTCTGGAAGAGCAAGCTTCTGGGTAATTTGGATGTTTTTTAGATGTAGGGACTTTTTATAGAAGATAGCAACACCACCTCCTCTACGGATTTCACGGTCTGATCGGTAAACATGATAGTCTCTTACTGTGGTAATGGAGTCAGGGAGAGATGCGTTGAACCATGTTTCACAGACAAATATGATGTCAAATTTAGCCATATTTAGTAAGAGGAGAAATTCAGGTATTTTATTTACAAGGCTTCTTGCATTGAGTAGTTTGCATTTAAGGCCAGTTGTAGTTGGAATTGAAGTCTTGGGGCCACTGAGCCATCATTGTATTTGATGAGGGGATTGGTTGATAGTAGGGTTGGATGTGAGTTGTGGAGTTGCTTATGATATACTTTGGTGATATCATCAGATTCTTTGGTGTCTCCAAGACCAAATAAGATGGCATTTGGACGTTTCTGATCACGTTCCATGATGTCTCTGATGAGTAAGGGGATATCATTTGTGTTATTATTTGATGGGATAGTGATTATTTGTGGCTGTGGTTTGGTGGTTATTTTTGGTTGTAGTTGTGATTGTAGTTGAGGTAGTAGTTGTGGTAGTGGTTGTTGAGTTGGGATTTGATTTTGAGTTGATAGGTATTCACTTATCTGGGCTGTATTTTTTTTTCAAAAGAGATTAGGCTTGCTTGTATAGTTATTTCAAAATGTGTTACTAAGCATTCTTCTATTGAGTGCATGAATGATTCTATGCTTTCAACTCTGTCAGGCAGGGTACTTAGTTTGTTTAGCTTAGGTAAACATGATGGACGTAGACAAGGAAATGTATCTGATGTTTTTAGGAGATCAGCTAGGCTTTTGTTTAAGTTTAAGCAGGCAAGGTGAGCTTGACTGTCACATAGGTGGCACTTAATGTTCTTTTTGCTTTCATTGATGGTTTCAAGATATTTGAAGCATGTGCAGGAGTCTGGGAGGTCATTGGTAGAGTTATTATTCTTTTGATGTTTGGTGGAGGGTTTGGAGTTTTTGGCTGGCATGGTCAATGACAATAGTACACTAAACAATTACAATAGCTAAATTAATATGACAGGTGGACAGTTACTTAATGAATGTTGGTAATTAATATATGTTAATTGATAAGTTAGAGAACAAATCAATAGTAAGGTTACTTATTACTAAAAAAATCAATCTATCAATCAACTAGATAATCAATTATACAGTACTAAATCACTATCAATCAATAAATCAGTAATTAGTGGTCATTTAACAATTAATTATTATACTATTAAATGATAAATCAATTATTTTACGCAAAGCATTATCTATCAATAATAGGTCTTGAGGTAACGAAATAATGGAGGTAGTGAAGTATTGGAGGTTGGTAGTGAAAAGTTCCTTGGTTTTTCCTTAAAGCCACGTTGTTGTTGTTGTTGTTGTTTTTTCAAGAGGAAGCGTTGCTTGAAGGAGCTTTGTTAATGTTCTGTGGAAGATGCTTTAATCAGTTACGTTTCATTAGATCATGGAGATGTTCCAATCAGATGCTTGAGAGATTTGAATGGGGAAGATTTGAATGAACTCTCCAATCATCTACTTGGGAGTTTTGAAGGGATGAGATTTGGGTGGGGATTTAAATGGAGCTTGTCCAATCAGCTGAGTGGGGATTTAAATGTCTAATCAGCTGGGTAATTTAAATGGAGGAATGAAAGTTAAAGTTTTGTAAACCGATAGAATACCACCACTGACATCTAAGTGATTGTTTCTTGGTGAGGTAGAGGTTGTTTAATGGTGTCTAATTGATTGTTTCCTGGTAGAGGCTAGTTTCGTTCTGCCTCTCAGGTCTTCCGGCCAGCTCAGAATCTCCACTTAGTTCAGTATCTCTGTTTATAATTCTCTCAGGACTATCCACTAGTTATCTCCTTCTCCTCAAGTCTTGGTCTCTCTCTCCTCTCATTGTTTCTCCCTGCCAGATATCTGCTGTGGCTCTGGGGAAACTCTGTGGGGGATTTGAATGGAGACACGTTGTCTGGCATGGAAGATACTCTGTGTGGGGGATTTAAATGAAGATGCGTTGTTTGCATTCCGCTGGCTCCAAGTGATCCAGTTCAAGAGCTCTGGCTAGCTTGAGCTCTGCTGGTGTGGTTAATAGGGCTTGAGGGAAGGAGCTCCGCTTCTCTGGGGAAAGAGGGGACAGCTCTGGAATTCAGCATTTTTTGGGGGGGGCTCTGGTTTTTGGGAAGGCTCTCTGAAGAAGGCCAATAATGGTCCAATTGCTCCGGCTAGCAGGAGCTCTGCCGGCATGATTAGGGATCCAGGGCGTCAGAATCCAGCATTTTTTGGGCTCTGGTTTACCCACGGTTTCTGGCGCAGGTGGCAGCTTTAAAGGTGATTTCTGGTGCAGGCAGTGGCTTTATAGGGTGATAGTGCTCCAGGAGGAGAGCCTCACCTTCCTAGTTGGGCGCCGCCATCTTCTTGAATAGAATTGCCAACCCATGGAGAGAAAGTGGGAAAGCGGAGCTAGGACTAGTATTCTGCCACTAACAAACAGCTCTTCCTCCCTCCACAGTGGCTGATAAGTTTCTTTTCCCTGCTGTAAGGAAATGGAGTAGAAGTGTCTCTTTAGCATCTGTATCTCCACTATAACGTTATGGGATCTTCCCTGCAGGAATGTCATCTGCACAGCCACCAAGTACAGACTTTGTTAAGTCCCTTACAGCAGCAAAATTCAGACCAGTAGCAGATCAACCCAACTCACAGGAGTGAAAATAGGAGATAGGAATATTAGGTATGTTTTCCACCTTGAGTGACCAGTATAAAAATAAATACAAAGGCAAGGTAAAAATCTAATAATAATAATAATTGGATTTAACTCATGGAAATGAAGGTGAGTTATGGAATCTCTGAAACTAGATATTTAGTACTTGCAGTACTTATTATGGAGTACAAGAAACAGATGTCTCACCTATGAGATAAGACTGATAAGTACTTGGTTCATTTTTAGCCATGCCTTGCAAACCTTTCTTGATCATATCAAGACACATATGTATTTAAATAGATGTCTCTTGATAGATGTTTTGTTGGGGTATAAGTCATACCGTAAGTAGGGGAGGAGAAACATATCAACCACTAACTGGTTCTTGTAGTGCTCGGAGGTGACTCCGCAATCTGCACCTGTGACAGAGGTGGTGTGTGGGGAGTGTTACTTTCTTTCCTCCCTGCTGAAACTGGTCTGTACTTCTGTGGGGAAGGTGACAAGACCCACTTCCCTTCCTCTTTGCTTATGCTTCCTATCCATGGCAAAAGAATAAGAACGGACAAAAAAGTCTTCTTTTTTCTGTTCTGCTTCTCATACTGTGAGTTGTGTGAGAAAGAGAGGAAAAACAAGAAAAAGAGAATAGTGTCTTGGTACCACTTTTCTGATTCAACTATGTTACTAGCATCAAGGGAGATGTTTTTCCATTAGCTTTCTTCTACCCTAGGCTTCCAATGCTTCACTGTATATGCAAAATATGAGTCTAAAGTCTGAGCAGTCTTTGAGTTGAGTGTATTTTTATGCCGATTTCCAAGCTGCGTGTTTGTACTTCAATGCTCTGTGCAAAAGAGCTACAAGGTCACAGTTATACATAACTTGACTTGTTAATAAACTTATATTAGTCCAGTGGGATACAGGTATGTTTAGTACAGAGCTGTTTTGCAAGTTCTGTCTTCTATAGTTGTTTGATAGATGAAAATTTCTTAAAATATATAATGATGAGGATAATATTGTCTTATTTATAAATTGTATAGTCTACCCATCTTACCTCATGGTAATTGGGCAGCATTTAAGATAATTGGGCACCTGTTTTCAAGGTGACAAGGACAACAACAAAAATCTGTGATATAGGGATTGATTTATCTCTGCATATCATGATTTGCATCCAATAAATCTATTGCAGTTTTAAAGCACACATTGCTTCAATGATGTTGCTACATAAGAAAAAGTATCAGCAAGTTAATATACTAGTAATCGGCAAATTAAACAAAAAGAAGAGTGTTTCAAATTGACTTGTGGTGACTTCATAGATATACCCTTATGATTTTTGTGAGCAACTATATAGGTTTGTTATATGTTATACACATGGCTCACACACACACACACCAGGTTCTGTCACTTGAATAATTTCTATTGGCTTTATTATTATTTTATTATTGTATTTATTATTTTATTTTATTTATTATGTTAAGGTCATTATATATAGTTATATCTTCCATTAGCTTAAAGGTTTTAATTGTCTTTTTTTTAGCAGTTGTCATTTTTTTCAGGTTATCTCAGGATTGAAATTGATAAAATTTTTTGCATCAAACCATATTTTACCAAGTGAATGCCTCAATTGCTTAGTAGAACTTATTGAGGACCCAAATCTAAGCCCTCCATTAACCTTGAATGTAGTAGGCGTGCTTTCTCAGTTAGGTAAGTTTTAAATGTGTTTAAGTTGCATATACAAGTTATTTTATAGCTGGGAATATATGTGATATTTTATTGATGGCTCTGATTTCTTTCTTTTTTAAATAGCCTGTGTGTCCTATTAAACTTTTAATTAATGAGGAGTTCACTTGTTATTAGAATCATACTTCCTTGAATGAGAATTTAAAAAAATAATTCATTGCAAGTGTTTGGAGCAGAACAGTTTAATTCTTGTAAAAATAATAACAAAGTAAAATAGCATGAAATGTACTATTTGTAACATATTCTGTACAACCTCATTTATTTCTTTGTGGAATATGTAAACAAGAAGTGATTATGACACTTTCACCAGAAATGTATTATCTCCAAAATATAAAATCTGAGATTTTATCTGAGAAACAGTTGAAATGTTTTCAGTTTGTTAAATTTAGTTAGCTTGTATTTTGAATATATGTATACTGGTAGTCTCTGACATACAACCACAATTGGGACTGAAAGTTCTTTCACTAAGTGATGCCATTAAGTGAGTTGTGCCTGATTTTCTTCTTTTCAGTTGTTAAGCTAATCCATTTTTCCCCATTGACTTTGCTTGTTGGAAGCACCCTGAGAAAGTGCAATCATAAGACTCAAGGATTCTGCAAGCTCCATAAATACATGCCAGTTACTAGGTGCCTGAATTTTGATCATATAATCACGGAAATACTGTGTCAGTTGTAAATCTGAGTACTGATTGTAAGATACCTTTTTTACACTATTGTAATTTTAAATGGTCATTAAACAAATGGTCATGTGTCAAGGACTACCTATATTTATATATAGAATGGTTAGGGTTAAGATGGAACTGGTTATGGAAAAGTTAAAAAATGATTTTGTGGAGGCATATCATTTTTAAAAGATTTTCCAATTTTTTTCAGTTTCTATGAATATATTTCTTACAGTGTTAGTGATACATTTATTGTATATATGTTACCTATAGTTCTAGATAATGAAACCAGAGAAGCCTTTCAGAATGCTTACAATTTGTGTGGTGCCCTTGCAAGTGTAATTCTACGAAGTTCTACAAATCCTATTGACCCAGTAATATTGCAAGTAAGAGAATGTAATGTTTTATATGTAAGAAATTATTATTATAACATTTTTATTTTTGTTATTATTTATTATTTTGTTTTGTGTAAATGCCACAAAAGAAAGTATTGGCAGCCAATGGTCTCTTATGTAAGCTGTTGCCAAATCCTGTCTGCTTAGCATTCAGACTATGCTGAAATATAAATATTAGAAAGATCAGAATAATGTATATTAATATTTGCACACTTTCTATCAGAAATATAATTTTTAATTATATTGTAGTTTACAAGTACAATTTGATTGCTTCTTATATTTTTATCTAAAAACTGCTACATTCAATCCAATCAAACCCTTATTATGGCCTTTAGATCAAAGAGCGCAACAATAAAATGCATTAATCTGTAATTATTATTAATAAAACTTTAAAAAGATATAAATCAAATCAAACGTTTATTGTCAATGCACAACATGTGTACAATGAAATTGAAACAAATGAAATGAAATGATATAAAATACATTACTATAGAATTGTAGTACATTTAGCGGTGAGAATCACAAAAAATGTGCTAAACAAATACAAAATTAGGCAACCTGGTAAAATATGATAGAGTTCTGATCAGGTAGAAGAAATGACAGATGAACATTGTTCTGGCTACCAGAGTACTTTTTAAAAAGTGGGATAAATATATATCTTTCGAGATTACCAGTACAGCAAAGGAGTAAATGGCTTAAGCCAGGGGTGGGCAAACTTTTTGACTCGAGGGCCACAATGGGTTCTTAAACTGGACCGGAGGGCCGGAACAAAAGCATGGATGGAGTGTTTGTGTGAACTAATATAAATTCAAAGTTAGATTACTTCACGTAGCCTTCTGGGAGAGCAAGAGAATCCTCCGCTCTTTCGGCTCCGCGGGCCGGATAGAACAGCCGAATGGGCCAGATCCGGCCCCCGGGCTGTAGTTTGCCCACAGCTGGCTTAAGCTTTTCATAGAGTCATATTCACACAGGCATAATGTTGCTGAAAAGGAATGTTTTATACGCAGAACTGCCCCCAACTTGGTCAAGATGAAAGCCAGATGAAATTTCAGAATTAGTACTTGAAGAGAGATAAGATGATGGCACATGCCTATTTGAGAAGAATTGAGGGTATAACTGTAGGATTAGATACTAGGCTTAAACTAGTGTGAAAATCAATTTCCCAGATACATTGTTTAAGATGACTCCTGACAATTTCAACCCTAATGGACTTACACTTTATAAAGAGTCGAAAGAGTCTTAGGGATTGGAGTTTGCTAATAGCTTTTGTTAGCCAGGTTGATTTAAAACAATCTCTGAGAACCAATCAAGCCAGACCCATAGAAGAAAAAAAATCAATTAAGGAAATAGTCTCTGGCACCCACGGTAACCGTATCTGCCTGTAATCTTCTGTCTCTGGCACGGTAATTACATCTGCTTATAATCTTATAAGTATTACTCCCATGAATTTGGCTGGACAGTTTACAATATATTAAATTGTAAAAATATAAATTTAATAAAAAAGCCAAGAGATGAACTGAACCAAAAAAAAACATTTAAAGCTGGAAGAATAAAATATTCCCCTATTTGAATAGAAGAATTTTATGACAACTCTGGACCTATGTTGGGCTACACTTGTCTGATAAAAGAAATGTGTGCTCCATCAGCTATATCATAAAGTTTTACATTAACTGAGATACGATGTGAAATAATGGACAACAGTAATAATAATAAGTCTCTTCTTTAAGCATTAGTCAGATCAACATTTTATTGACCAAACCTGTTAAGAGAAAACAGATGGATTTATCAAGCAAGAATATTTTATCTGAGTTTTAGTTTTTGTAATGTTTGACATTACCCCTGAAAATTGAATTTCATAGTTATTTTGGTTTTTTTAAAATAAAGTGATTTTTTTAAAAAAAGCAGTAGGTTATAATTTTAATACAATTTCAATTGAATTGTTTTATTATATCCCCCACAATTTTAAGGCACTTGGCCATTTACAACAATTACAAACATTTAAATAAAATACTCATGATAGAAACAAATTTACAACAAATTGTAATTTAAATCTAAAACCAAAATAGTATAATTATTATCTGGCTATGCATCTGAAAAATAAATGCAGATAAATCTAATTCATACAGTTATACTTTCATTGATTTTGTTTTTATTTAACAGAGTATTCAACTGCTACAGAAATTGTCCTACAATGCAAGAATATTGCAAGCCAGTGCTAATATTGAAGACTTAATTTCTTTCCTAATGCATCGTATGTAAGTTTCTTAAATGCAATAGTTAAATCTGCAATTGTAGGTACATTTATATCCCTATCTGTTCAGTTATCCTATGTACTTGAATCCTATGCAGTCTTGAGATGCATGGAAATATGTGACAATTGAGTTTAAATTTGGAGGCATATTGGACTGTTTACTAGAAGTTTAAACAAGGCTTTCTAGTTGGAGATGTTCCTGCCACACTAGTGCAAGAAAGGGAAGTTACTTGTATATTAATCCCTGCTTTGGTTTGAACATTCCTCATGCTTACTATTAGTGTAGTCTATCATATATGAAGATTTTGAATACACAAAGCTTACCTAAAGCTTTAGAATAATACTTGATTGATGAAATTCTTGCCATTCGTGCCATGAGAATTTCAAGCATTATTTTATGCTCATCTTGGTGGGCAATCTTACTAGGAACTTCACCATGTGTCCCCTAGATATTTGATTGTAGGAATTGCCTATTGTAAATGTGCTACCGGATTTAAAATGTGCTGAAAAAGCAGAAGTTGAAGAAGCTTCTTGGATAAGAAGCAAAACATCTTTAAAAAAAAAACCCAAGAAAGTCCAGTTGTCTCTTGAAAAAACACCTTTGGGACAAGAAGAAGTTGAGAATCTCCATAGACAAGTTCCAAGAAGATTTTTTGAGTCTCTACAGGGTCTGACAATGTGCCACAGTAATGTTTCTCTTTTTATTTGGTCAGCTGCTACTGTATAATATAATATCTACAGGATAACCCAAACAGTTATCCTATAGAATATACAATAGGAGCTAACTGCCTTTGATGTTAGTATATAAACAACTTATAGTTATTGTAAAAGTGGTTTGTCCTGAACATTTAGTAGAATAAGTCTGCTAGTATTCAATGCATCCAAGTATCTTTCATAGTGGGGTGGTATTTATGAGAATGTAGGCAGCATTCACAACTAGTTTTAGCACTTTGCCACTGACCACATAACTATAGGCAATCTCTTCTCAACCAGCTGTCAGTCACCTTATTTTTATTTTTTATTGATTAATAAAGTTAGTAAAGTATTTGGAGTAGTTTAAATGCTGAATTTTGTATTTTTCTTTAATGTTGCCTTAAAATAATCACTAACATTTACATTCATCTATATACAGCTTAATAGATACAAATCTA
Source organism: Naja naja (assembly GCA_009733165.1). NCBI lineage: Eukaryota > Metazoa > Chordata > Lepidosauria > Squamata > Elapidae > Naja > Naja naja. The sequence continues at coordinate 26,748,799 of CM019152.1, forward strand.
TGTATATACTAAAATTAATGTGTTCTATATTGTGTAGCAAAGTGAATATTTTCTGAATGAATAATGATTAACTTGTAAAATCAGTTTATTAGTAAATACTGAATTATATGAAAATATTTAATGACTTTTTAAAAAATCTTCAGTCAGTCTACAGAAGATGAGTTAACTATACCATGCCTAGGACTTATGGCAAATCTTTGTCGACATAATCTCACTGTTCAAACATATATCAAGTCATTGGTAAGAAATTTGCTTTATTGAAGTCTTTTTAAAAACATTTCCATAATTTAATAATTAGAAATCAAAGCACTTTTGGTCAAGGAAAAGGTCACAACTGCTTGCTTAATCTGGAAGCTTTTATTTTTGTGCGATTGTGGTGGTTTTTCTCATTCAATTTGATTGTGCAAAAATAGAGATATTTTATCTAAAGCGATTCTCCTTTTTTCAATCAACTTTCGTTCTACTATTCCATAGTTCCACTATGAAAGAATCAATCCATCTTCATTATAATTAAATGGAATGTAGACATCTGTGACCATACATACAATTAACGTACAATTAATTCCTAATACATTTCCAACTGTGTTTACTTACTTGCTTAAATGATTGTGTAAACTAAAATATGTCTCTGCGGTCTGTGAAGATCTGTGATTGAAATTGATCAAAGCTTAAACTGAGTTTTTCATAGAGAGATTTCTGAATGTTGACCACAATTATTGCTAAAAGAATGAGCATGTTTATTGTTATGGATGTTGAATGTTATATCTTATAATTGCAAAGTCTGTAGGTTTTGTTGCTAAATAAAATTGTCTACATAATTTGCTTAATTATGTTATCTTTAAATAATTATAATGTAAATATAACTATAATACTGATATATATGTAACAGTGCAGTATGCTCTAGGTAAAACAATATTTTACAAATATGGAAGTCATATCCTATACATTATTTATTGTGTGTGTTTGTGTGTATATATGTATAGTATTTTTTTTTATAAGAAGTTTTATTTTTCCAAAAACACAAACATAACAAACAAACATACAACACATAGATCCATATCAATTTCAAGTATGTCGGTCGGTCAAAAATCACAGTGCCTACCCCTCATTATTCATACTCAATATTACAAAAAAGAAAAGCTATAATCATTATTATTAATCCTTTATCATATTATAATCTCTATATTGTTTCAACAGTTCTATCTATCTTTATATTCCCAAGAATACATTACCAAACTTTTTGTCTAACCATTGATAGAACATATTCCATATCTTATAAAACTGCTTTTCTTCTTGATCCCTAATTTCAAATGTTAATCTACTCATTTCGCACAATCCAAAATCTTCTTAATCACTTCCTCCTGTAGGTGTCTTATCATTTCTCCAGTTTTTAGCAAATACAATTCTAGCGGCTGTCAGTACATTAACAATCAGATATTTCAGTTCTTTGTTAAATGTCTCTGGTACAATTCCCAACAGGAATATCTCAGGTTTCAAGTCTATATGTTGTTGTGTCATTTTTTCCAACCACATGTGGATTTTAGTCCAGTATCTTTTAGCATCAACGCAAGTCCACCACATGTGGTAGTAGGAGCCAGGTATCTGATGACATTTCCAACACTTATCCGATTTATCCTTGAACATTCTTGCAATCCTTCTCGGGATAGGTGCCACCTGTAAAACATCTTATACAAATTTTCTTTATATGCAGTTGACATTGTAATTTTATAATTCTGATCCCACAGTGTTTGCCATCTCTCTAAATCTATCCCTAACCAAAATTTTTCCCCAAGCAATCATTGTTTCCTTAACCTGCTCCTCTTCCATTCTAACTTCTAATAGATAACCATAAAGTTTTTAATCATTTTTCGTTCGTGCCCATCAAGATTTTATCTAATTCAGTTTGCTTTTTATAAATCCCTTCAGTCTTAACATCCTCATCATATCTAGATTGTACTTGCAAATATGAAAACCAATTCATTTTTATACCTTGTTCTTGTAGTGTTTGCATCGATTTGAGTTCACCCTTTTCATTTAAAATCTCTTCATATCTAACTGTTTGTTCCTTCTTGTATATTATTGCATATGAAAAAGCTTCAATAGTAGATACCCATTGCATATGAAAAAGCTTCAATAGTAGATACCCTATATATGTATAGTATTATTTGTCACTCTGATTATATGCAACTTTAGTGCTTTGATGGGCAAAAATTAAAATGGTTGAATTTTTAATCATTTTGGCTAGATATTTCAGTTGTAAGATTTTAAGGTGTACATTTTTCAACTAATACAAAATTATTGTAGTGCATATAATGCATTGAATTAGGCTGTAACTTTAATCTCATTGCATTTTTAAGGATTTTTTTCTCTCTTTGTACTAGACAAATGTGAAAGGTTTTTATCGCACTCTGATCAGTTTCTTGGCTCACAGTAGTCTAACAATGGTTGTTTTTGCACTTTCAATATTATCAAGTCTTACATTAAATGAAGAAGTTGGAGAAAAGGTAAGGCTGACTCAATTTAAAAGAAGCTTATGCATAGTATTTATTCCTTTATTTGCTATAGTTTGCACACCACTTAATTTCCAAAGGCTCTGAGTACTTACCTTAAGAAATACTTTTTTTAAAAAAATGCAATCTAATAACAATATTCCTTAACAATAATGCTATCAAGTGCTGCTGTTGATTGGACAACCCAGAGCATTGCATGGCAGAGTTTTGGAAAATTCTTTAAGTACCCTTTGGAAATCTTGGAGATATAAATTGTGTGATCTGGTTGACTGGCTAAATAAGTACTTTATCTCTAAAGAGAGTCTTGGTATGGGAAGTTCTAAATTCTAAAGACACAAGAGAAAGATTTGCCTCTGAGAAAGTATTGATACAAATACCCACAATCAGTACATATATCATATATTCTAAGAAAAGAAACAGGTCTAGTATTTGGAGTCCTAAATTGGGCTTCATACTCACAACTCTAAGTAAGACAATTTGAAGTTCCACAAGACCAAAAGTCTGAATGCAACTGACTTGAGTTATAATGTACAATTCATATGATTGTAAATCAGTTTTGTTTCTTTAGCTGTTTCATTCCAGAAATATTCACCAGACTTTCCAGTTAATATTTAATATCCTTGTGAATGGTGATGGAACACTAACAAGAAAATATTCTGTGGATCTGCTTATGGATCTCCTGAAGAATCCCAAGATTGCAGATTATCTTACCAAGTAGGCTTTACATAATAAATAATAAAAAAATTTACATCCCTCTATTTATATATAAATACATTTTATATTTCCTGTGAATATTTGTCCTAGTTGGTTCTTTTTGTATGATTTCATTTGCTATATTTTTCCAATCTTTTCTTTGATTCTTTGGATCTTTTAAACTTAAGATATGAATTGAATTCTATAGTACTTTCCTATAGCTTTAATTTCTATTTAATGTAAGGTAATAAGAAATCATTCTCCATCAGGACTTATCAATAATTGGGCTAGATCAGGTTAGATCCAGCTAGTCTCTTCTAAAATTTAAAACACTGTGTATTATGAAATGCACCATTTTATATGTGGGTCCCTTGTTTTAATTAAATAAAAAGCTGTAACAGAACGAGCTGCAGCTAAAGGGTTAGGGTCATCCCCCTTTCAGACTTTTCATCTTGCTGATGAGTATCTCAAATATTTTTTATTCTACTCCATTAACAGAATAATGTACAGCTTTGGTTTTCCATTTACCAGATATGAACATGCTTGGTTTTGGCCCAAGGCACTAATGAACAGCCAGACTAATTCTACTATTCTGAGAATGGTGGAATTAACAATAAGAGGAAATCTCTGGCTATATGCATCATAGTTCTCAACTTATGACTGGCTGGCAAATGACAGCAATGAAGTGGTTTGATTTACTTTACTGATGTTCTGGTGCTGTGGAATGCTTCAGAGCTCACATTAGCAAAGCAAAGCAAGTCTCTCCATTGTTGGGCTGTACAGCGCAGTCCCACAAGTGGCCGTTATTTTCCAAGTGGACACTCTGAAAATGATAGCTGCTTGTGGGATTTCAGCAAGCACAGACCCAGGAATGAAAAGCTTTCTTCTGCTTTCCTAATGTAAGCGAAACAAAGCAAGGCACTGTATTACTGGGATCATACTGCAGTCCCATAACTGACTATCGGATTTGCAACAGCTGCTGCAGTGATCATGCCACACAGCCACAAGCATGTATCTAGAGTGCCACTGTGTACATGCTAGGAGAGGATGCTGCTGCACTGCATGAGTGCATGCAAGCTGGAAAAAGGCCGCTTTGGTGCAAGCACACTGTTGAATGCAATCTTGTATTTCATAGTGGGTATATGGGGGTGGGGGTGGGGAGAGAGCAAGAGCAACACACAACTTTGTCTGCCAGCTTCCCCATTAATTTTGCTTATGGAAACTATGTGACCAGAGGATTCTGCAACTGTTTATAAGTGTGAGTTGGTTGTCAAGCATCCAGTTCAGGATCACAAAACTGCAGATATCATGGCCAGAAATTCAAGAAACAGTCATAGTAAAGTGTGTGTTTGATAAATCCTTTACCAAATAATTTTTATTTTTGCCTGTCAAAATATACGTAATTTCAACATTCCTTTTTATTCCTTTTTTCCTTCAAAATTATAGGTATGAACATTTTACATCTTGTCTCAATCAGGTGATAGGCCTTCTGCATGGAAGAGATCCTGATTCTTCAGCAAAGGTATTTTCTAGGTGTACAATAGTGTGCGTGTGTGTGTGTAGTAATTTTTTATATTATCGGTAAAATGCAGTAAGCCACAATAATAAAAGTGACATCAGTGAATCTATATAACATCTACAAAATCTACATAATTCAAATGATTAAAGTAAGCTTAACATTAATAAAAAAAAGAAACTAATAAAAACAAGAACAGTGTAATATCAATTTAAGATTAAATCATAAATCATTAATCTTAAGTCTAGACTCTAGACCATGTAGAAACATATTACTCCATTTCTCATTTTTAGAATATAAAATGTTTCAAAATTTAATAACAAATATATATCTTGAATCCGTTCCTTAACATCAGGAAAACAAGTTTCTTTCCATTTATATACATTTATAAAGCCTTGATAAAATCAAATCTCTCTTTAAAGTTCCCAATTTCTTATTTTAGACAATAGTTCAACTATTGCCCGCACTTTTTGGAACATTCTCTGACACCCCACTCCTGGCTTTTCAGAAATATCTGAAGGCCTCCCTTTGCCTTTTTAATTTTATTTCAATCCTGTTTTCTCTTAATATAAATGTATGCAACATTTTTGCTTTTATATTTTAATTGTACATTGCCCAGAGTTGCTGTGTGATGGAGATGGGAGGTTGTTAATTTTGATAAACAAACAAACAAACAAATAAATAATGAAAGAACCAGCTTGCATGGTGGTTAAGGCATCAAGCTAAAAACAAGATGACCACATGTTTTACTTCTGCCTTAGGCATGAAGCCAAGCTGGGGTGGCCTTGGACCATTCATGGTCTCAGCCCTAGGAAACAGGCAACAATGTGCTAGGGCTTGTCCAGGTGGTTGCCAGGAGTTTCCCCCCCCTCAAAGTATATAACTAGTATAATTTTACTATCTCCCCTGCCTATGCTAACATACTATAACTTGGGGGGAAAAAGAACTGCATAAAAAGTCCTCTGTTATTTAGACACACACACACAAAGAAAGAATTAACATTCAATCTTTTAAAAATATTCTTTGATCAAACAATAGTTTCTGCTGAATTAACCTCATTCATCAATTATACATATAAAAGCAAAATACCATCACGCATCATCACAAAATCTCTAGAACCATAAGAAGCCTACAAACTTGAAATTTGGCACGTTTGTTCCTCTTGGCTTCTAGGTGCTCACTAAGAAAGGATTTTTTGAAATGACCATCAGAGCATTAATATTTTGTATATTATTATTAACACACTCTGATGCTAAGGAGTTCTACTCCCCCTCCCTACTTGATAAGAAATCTGTTCCAAATGCAAAACACAAGCAGAGGAGAGAAGTTTCAGTTTTAGTTTCACAGCAGCAAGCAGCTTTAGTACAGAACAGTTGACCTAAGCCACGCCCAGGCTCCTTGCTGTCTTGCTCCTACAGCAAATACTGTTTCAGTTTCCAAACAACCCTCAGTTCTCTCACACACTGACAGGACGCTAGCCAGATGAATACCAATGAATTTAATATGTTAGATAGCTTTTCTAGATAGCTTTCTTTGTGATGCCTAGGTCACATTTCTCTACTCACTGACCTGAATTAGTTCCTTTTCTTTTTTTTTAAACAAGTTTTACTCAATTTTCCACATTTTAACGTCTCTTTTCAGTAAACAGCATGATTACAGGTTTGACATATACATACAAATTCACATTCAGTTTTTATATTCAATTTCTTATCTTAACAATGTTTTTATATATTTTCTATTTTATCATATTGTTCCAAATGTTTATCTCATTATTTAATTCACATATATTAACTTCATAATTATTATATTTTAATACTTTTGGCTGTCACATTTGTATATTCCTCTTAAATTCTAATTTATAACATTCCTTCTATAAATTGGTTTCCCCTGAAATAATTTAAGTGCACCACCTTTGAGTTACATATTCTTCCATTAAATATTAACATTTTATTACCTAGCACATTAAAATTACTAATCCCATTTAAGATTATATAACACATATAAGTCAGGTTCTGCATGGTTTCCCTTTCTAATCTTAATTTCATAAAGTTTATCTAGTTTCAGAAAAAAAGAACATGTTGATCTGCTCATTTAATAGGCCCTGATGTTAACTCCATTTCATCTCTCCTCCTATATCATTTCATTTATTTTAATATATTTAAGATATTTAAGATATTTCAATGTGTTCAATAAACATATTTCATTATTTATTGCAATTATCTTTATAGGTAATAAAGAGCATAAAATTCCATTATCAATGAAATAACAATTAGTCAACTCTCATGCCAATTTCACCTTCAAATCTCCTCCTACACTATTACATTTATTATTTATTCCATTCATACTTAAATCAAGAGAAATGAAAAGAAAGTCAGCATTCCAATCCTCAGAAAAGAAAGATTCAATATATTTAATAATCATGTTCCATATGTTCATTATATTTATTTCTTATACATAAAGGAGGAGAGCTTTACAAAAATAACACTTCTATTATCCATCTTCTATGTCTCCTTTTCACAACTAAAATTTATCTATATTATTCCCTACACCTTGCAGAACCCCTCTCCCAAGGTTATTCAACCATTATCTCTGTGTAAGTTTACTCCCATTTTTTTCAAATTTCCCATATTCCTTTATTCCCAGATCCTGTTTCTTCTGCCTTCCATCCTCTAACATTTCCCCTTTTATTATTTCACTCCAATTTTAACCCCTTCTCTCTTTTGACTATCTTCCAGCCTTCAAGTTTCTGCTGATTCTTTTCCCCTTTTTTATTTTCCAGATATTTCCCTCTTTACTCAACCCTCCGGTATTTTTTCCCAATTCTTTTCCTCTTTCCCTCTGGGTTCCTTTGTTCTCGACGATAATAGTTAAAGATGGCCCTTCTGGAATTTGCTCCACCTCTTCTTCGATACTTTGTTGTTCATACTCTGATGCCTCTTCAAGAAATTTAAAAACCGGGCCAAAAGTTTCACCTTTTTCCTGCAAGTTTTCTTAATTTTACCCAGTTCCAGTTTTAATGCCTGAAAGGATATTTCCATTTTACAATTTTTATTTAATCCAATTGATGTCTTTAAAGTTAATTCCCAGAAAAACCGGCTTCTGTTTCTTTCTTCTCAGCTTTTAGTCCTCAATTAGTCCAATACCAAGTCCATAACGAGATCAGCAAAATCCAAAAGCAAAGTCTTCATATATCTTTCTTTACTTCAATATTTCAATTTTCGAAACTCTTATTTTATTATGTCAGTTTTCTTTGTATTTTAGGAGACAGGTTCTTTAAAGAAAAAGTCAAGTTAAGTTTGACTCAGGTGGCTCTCTTTGTTCTAACAAATCCACAGCTCCTCTTTTCTTTTCCTTCCCAGTTATTCAGAGCTTTTCAAGCCACACAATCCACAAAAGGATCCAATTGGTAAACATTTCCTCCTTAACAGTCTTTAGCAGTCTATAAATCAGCTTAAATTAATGCTTAAATGAAATCAAAATATACTCATCCGAGTGGCTGTGTAATTTCTTTATGGCTTCTACCTCTCTCGGCTTGAAGCTCCGTCCTTTCACAAAGAATTCACACCTTTTTTTTAAACCTCTTTCAGTTCGCAGCTGAATTCTTTCTTAAGAATGCTTTGTAGTGTTAATCCAGAGGGTAATTTTCAGTTGATTATTTAGTCCCGTATTTCATGCTGTCTGCTTCTTTAACTCTCTCCTGCCCAATGCTTCTTCTAGTCTTATTCTCCCTTCGGGTGGCCATTAGACCACCGCTTCTGGCGTCTTCGGAGGGAGCTGTGCCAGTCCAGGGAAGGGATTTGCGACTCCCCTCCACCTGGCTGATGGTTTCCCCTTCCTCCACCGCCCCTACGAGGCAGCTTCTGCCCCAGATCTAAAAGATCGGGGCTCTCTAACGCCGAAGCACAAACCAAGCTGCAAAGAACAATCGCGGAAAGGTCTGTCCTCGGGGAGGCTCAAAACCAGAAGTCCTGAATTAGTTCCTTTTCTATGTCACCCGTGCTATCCTTAGTTATCCTCTCTGCAGATTTTCCTTCCTGATTCTACTTGCTCCAGGTGAATCCTTCATTGCATATTTCTTCTTCCTCTAGTAATCCTCCCTTCTTTTCTTTAATTGCTTAGGTCATATTGTTTACTATACAAATAGTTGCATTTCACAGAAACTGACAGCATCAACCAAAATTTCCTTTGCTTGACAAAATTGGTTGGATGGAAATTATGGAAGGGTCAGGCATCAATGATTCTTGGAATAATAGCATCCTTGTATTGATAAGGGAAAGGAGTTATTTTCAGTCACTGAATATCAGAAGAAAAGGGTGGTTTATTTTTCTATGTCCCTTTGTAATTCTTTCCCTTTGTATGCTTGTGTAGACTTTCCGTCCTTCTGATTGCTTTCTATGTGTGTCTGACCCCCCTCTGTGTGAATCTGTATGTGTCTGTCTCCTCGTGCCCTTTACTATCTGTTTCATTTTCTGTGCCTGTAATTTATAATAACCGTTTTGTGGTTCTGTGTGACTGTTAGGACTCTTCATGTCTATCGCTTTGCACTTCTTTCTGATTTTGAAAAAGCAGCTGAAAAATAGATAGTAGGAAAACTAACAGCTTTTTCTTACAGGCCACAATACTCTAAAAGCCTGTTTGTTATTTGTCACACTTTCACAGATTCATTTGCTCACAAAGCATCTTCTTGATAAATCCCCAAACATAAATTCCTGGAATAGTCAGATGCAATCTAAAATGATAAATGCTATGTTGTGTCCTGAGATAAACTACACCTTCTTGAAGAGATAGTTTGCTAAATTTATTTTTTTAAAAAAAATATCTAACATACATTTTCAATGTTGCAACTGCTTAAAATACTGAATGAAATGAACAATTTGATAGTTTTTTAAAGTAGTATCTTAAAGCAATAGTGTGCTTCAGCAATGAAGCTTTGCATCATAAATCTGAAATTGTAAATATTAGTGTAAAGAATGTTATTCTAATAATTCTTGTGTTTCTCTTAGATATTAGAATTGCTACTTGCATTTTGTTCAGTAACACAACTCCGTCATATTGTATGTCAAGCAGTACTGGAACCAAATGTAGCAGTCTCTGCAAGTACAAGACTTGCAACTCGTGCTAAGAATTCAGACTCATCTATTGTTTTAGTGCATTGGTCAAACCAGCCACTGGAAGTTTCTGAAAAGTGTTCAAATCTTGCTTTGGAGCTATTCAGGGAGCTATTTGAGGTAATGAATTCAATGTGTTTTGGCTGTTGTATTGGGTTACTTTTAGTTTTTTGTAGAAGCAATGTTTATTGTAGCAAAAAAATGATCAAGGAATCTGATAATAGTTATTTTACTAATAAATTTGATTAAAAAGCATAAGCTTTTGCTCACTTCATCAGATGCAAGGAGTAGCTAGTCTGATACCAGATTTAAATTAGGATGGCAGGGAAGGATGAGTAAGACAATTTTGTTATATAGATGCATGTGAGTCAGATTCCAGATTATAGCTTCCCCGAGTCTTCTTGAGTGGTGCAGGAACTATCTAGATAATGATGAAGATCATTGTGAGTAGCAATTGTAATATATTAAAAATGTTGTATTTATTAAAACCTTTTTAAGATTGCCTGAAACCTTTTGAAATATGAGCTCAGCCATCTCTCTTAGTATCATTTTTTAAAAAATAGTCACTGTGGTTTGCTACAGAGTGGGAGATTAAAACACTTATTTTGTTCTGATTTTGAGTTCTGATGTCAAAATTATGTCCATTTGTATAAAGTTTGTCCTGCTTATTCTACATAGAATCATAAGGATATTGTTGGCATTTCATCATATAAGAGGCAGAATAAATGAAGGCACTTTTTAACTTGTGTGTGTACTTGTTAGGGCCTGCAAAGTAATAAAACATTTATATAAATGAGCATTTGAAAATACTTAGGCAAAAATTAAAGTTCTTACAAATTTTCTTATTTTAAAATTGTTTCCTCTAAGGAAAGGCCTGCTGCCTACAATTTTGCAAGTTCTTGTAATAAAATAACTCATTAATTATTATTTCATTTTTAAAAAGGGAAAGATACTCAAGATTGCAGTCAACAATCAGATCAACAATTAACAATGATATTTTTGTAAAACAGTGGTTAAAATTAGTCTATTTAAGCTTATATAATTAAACTATAGCCCTTCTAAAACTACAAACAAGAATAAAATTGTCAAATCAAATTTACATAAAATTTTGTGGTTGGATTGCATTTTTAAAAATAATAAATTGGACTCCACAAAGTTTGGTGACAGGATAATTATTTAATAGTTTCAATGTCATTAAACTGATAATATTTCTGTAATAGGACGTTATTGATGCAGGCAATAGTGCAACTGCTGAACGCTTTGTGGATCTTCTTTTGCCCATTCTTCTCGACCATCTTCATTTTCCTGACCGCAGACTAGAAGATCTGTTGGCAAAGAAAAAATGTGAACGAATAATCAAGACTATTGATATCTTGATAAATATCCTTCTTACAAATTTTTGATATTGAAGATTGCTAGAAAATCATGCATTTGAAATAAGATAAATACATTTTAATTACAGTAAGTTTAAACACAAATTCTCTATTGGATACCAATGCAAAAAGAAAAAAAAGATTTAAGACAAAATAGAGACACTCATCTAGATAATTTTAAAACAGATTAGGACATTAAAACATTTTTAAATGTTTAAACATTTTTCTGTTTGTTTTATATAGAAAATACATTTTCTGAATTAATATATCAGTAATTGGCACTTAATAACTAACGGAGGAGATTTCTTGATGTTCATTTATTTTCCTTTCAATGTCTGGGTTTTTGTTGCATGACACCTTATATATCCAGCAGAAATATTTTCCATTATACATTTATAGTATTCAACAGAAATTAAGAAAAATTAGACTATAATAAATTATAAATTATTATTTAACTTATTTGGGAAATTGTAAAATACAGAAGAGCATTCTTCGTTTGCCAGTTATTGTGGACATTGCTTGAAGATTCCCATGTTTTTAATTAATTTACTTTGAATTAGATTTATTTTTCTGTTTAGACTTTCATTTTGCATCACTAGGGAGTTTTACCTACAGGCAATCCTCACTTACTGATCACAATTGGCACCATGTCATGATGGCTAAGTAAAAAAAAAACAGGGGACTTACAACTTTGCATATGCTTTTGACATTAAGCAAATTCCTGCAGTCATCAAGCAAGATATCATGTAACAGCAACTTGCAATTTTCCTTCCTCCTTTCTTTTTCTCCAACCATTAAAACTTTGAGTGGTTGTTAAACAAAGCAATCAATAAGTGAGGAATATAACAGTATTCGTTAGTGAATTTGACCATCAGCTGAATATTTCAGAAATACAGAGTCCTTAACAGAATTTACCTCTTTGTGCAGATGAAATGCTGAAAATGCACGTCACTAAAGTTTTAACAGCTAGCAAGTGTTCTATTTTAATAGAACACCAATTTACTTCTAGTGGAGTTGATTTTAGTTTTGGAACAAAATTTATGGACTGTGAATTGAGGTAAGCACAACCTAGCCTTTTTATCATCCTTTTTTATTTTTTCCAACTGATAACTTTGTGTTTCAAAAGAATGTATTGAAATTTTGCGGGGACTAGTCCCTATTATTATGAGCTGTGATGGCACAGTGGTTAGAGGCTTCTTCTGCTGACTGCCGGCTGACTGCAAATCTCACTAGGCTCAAGATTGACTCATCCTTCCATCCTTCCGAGGTCGGTAAAATGAAGACCCAGATTGCTGGGGGTAATATATTGGCTCTGTAAAATCGCTTAGAGAGAGCTGTAAAGCACTGTGAAGCAGTATATAAGTGCTATTGCTATTATATTTTTGTGAAACACTTATAGCGAACTCTCCCTAAAATGCATAGCCTGCAGTTCTATTTTAGCAGGAATTTAATGTATAAATATGTGGTTGCAATAATTCAACAATTACTGTTTTTTAACTTTGCCATTCTTTTTTTATCAAGTTAAAAACAAAGTTTTTCAGAGTACTATTGCATCATAATATAACATTCTACACTCCAGAGTTTAGAGTATTCCTAAATAAGGAACCCAATAACCATGGAGCTATGTGTGACAGTCCCATATCAGTATTCAAAAGAAAGTCTAAATAGAAGTGCAAGTATATATTCATGGCCAGGGGGGCTTTTGCCCAGGTTCGGCTGGTTCGCCAGCTCCGCCCTTATCTGTGCCGTGGTGCCCTTCGAACGGTCACTCATGCGCTCGTCACTTCCAGAATTGACTACTGCAACACTCTCTACATGGGGCTGCCCTTGCGGACCACCCGGAGTTGCAGCTGGTACAGAATGCGGCCACGTGGGCTGTGATGGGGCTGTCCCGATACTCCCATGTTACACCCCTCCTGCATGACTTGCACTGGTTGCCGGTTGCCTTCCAGGTTGCCTTCAAGGCGCTAGTAACAACTTATAAAGCCCTAAATGGCTTGGGTCCAGGGTACTTGTGGGAACGCCTCCTGCCATCATCACACTCGGATCGCCCCGTGCGCTCCCACAGGAGGGGCCTCCTTGGGATACCGTCGGTTAGCCATTGTTGGCTGGTGGTCCCCAGGGCTAGGGCCTTTTCTGTGGGAGCGCCCGCCCCACGGAATCAGCTCCCCGTGGATCTTTGTTTGGCCCCTGATTTCCGCTCCTTTCGCTGAGACCTGAAGACCTGGTTGTCAGCAGGCCGGTCTGGATTGACCTGGGGGTGGGTTATTTTAGTTGTTTTAATTTAATTTTAATTGATTACTAGACTTGTAGTTGTTTAATTTATTTTTATTGTAATTTGTATGGTTTTTTAAATGTTCGCCGCCCTGAGTCCTTAGGGAGAAGGGCGGCATACAAGTCTAATAAATTATTATTATTATTATTATTGTTATTATTATTATTATTATTATTTAAACATACCTGGATGAACTCTTGCAAAATTAAGGAACTCTACTTTATCAAAAGTTACCCAAATGTAACCTTATTCCTGATTTTTCTGCTCAGCAAGGGAATATTATTTAATTTATTTAAATAAATTAAATAAATTTATTTAAATAAATAGTATGTGGAGTGGAAATAGAAATGTTGCTGTACCTATTCAGATGTAATGTATGAACAAGGCAACTGAAGGTTCTGTTCAAGATTAGCTTTTTCCCTTACTTCTGGTAAAATGAGGACCCAGATTGTTGGGGACAATATGCTGACTCTGTAAACTGCTTAAAGAGGGCTGTAAAGCATCATGAAGTGGTATATAAGTCTAAGTGCTATTGCTATATATTATAACCAAAAATTTTAGCCCATTTATCTTTAACCTGTTCTTCCTGTTTCAAGCTTCCACAAAAGCTTATACATTTTTGCAATTATGTGTTCATCATCATTACGCAATGGTACTTCAAATTCTACCTTATTTTGTCCCAAACCATGTATTTATTTTTTAACCTTCCTGATAACTACAAATGGAAGACCATTGACAACTATATCCTTCTGCCATTACTTGCTCTTTTGATTTAATTTTCTATTCCCCTTGATTATAGGTTTCATAGATTTGTAAAAGTAATTATTTTAATTTTGAATGTTTATTCATTATAAAATATTCTCTTAACACTTTTAGCAAACTTGCTGCTGATCTAATCTTAAAAACACTGGATCTGATGAGTAAGCTTAAGCAGCTGGTTCCTAACATGGAAGTCAGTTTTTACAAACTTCTTCAGGTACAAAGTTTTAAATATTTATATTAATCACTCTAAAAATGAAATGTCATTCTGATCATTTTCTAACAGTGACTATTACACTTATCAAACAAACCTCCATAGCCTTTAAAAACGTAAGTATCACCTGGGGAAATGAAAAAGGGCTAAAAGGAAGGTGATGCCAAAAAAATATTATTTGTACTGTTTGTGCAAAAACCTGTGTAAACCACTGCTGGCTGTTTTGAAAAAGGTTTTTTTAACTAACAAATGCTCTATACCTAGGACCAGCGCTTGGTTTCCCCTTTGGCTTTTGCTTTAACATCAGACCACAGAGAACAAGTTCAAGCAGGACTTAGAATATTATTTGAAGCAGCCCCATTGCCAGATTTTCCTGCCATAGTGTAAGTTTCCTATTGTTTCTTTAAAAAAATACTGTCTTTCGTAAAAATGTTTTTGAAAATCTACCTTGAGACACTGCCATTATTTCACATTTTGATCTTATTCTATAAGACATACATTTTCCCACTGATAACTGCCTTTTGTGTGTGATGCTTTTATTAGACTTGGTGAAAGTATTGCAGCCAATAATGCTTACAAACAACAGGAATCTGAGCATGTCTCTAAAAGAAGTCATCTGCAGGCATCCATGACTTCTGTAAATTCAGTAAAGTCCTCTAATGTTTGCCATACCAATGATGGTGATGCTGCAACTTTCAACATTCAGGACCTGATTCACAAACTCCAATCTGGCTTAGAGGTTAGTACTTTTAACACAAACATGAAAACATTTTTGTCTTGATATAAAATTAAACCACAGTACAGTGTAGCTCAGTGTGGGACTTGAATCTACAGTACTCAGAAATTTGTACAAACTCCACTAAATATCTGAGTGAAGGAAATGAAGTAAATTGATTTTGTAAGACAATAAATATAAATCCTTGTTCATAATTACAGTGCCTTAAAATGTATGCTATAGAATCCATTAATATGGAAATAAATGAATTTTCATTTGTTCTGTTTTGATGCACATTTGTTAATAGGGGCAAAGAAAATTTTGTTTTGCAATATTACAATAATTATATTAATTCCATTAATATCCAGATTGTGTATGATGTCACTTTGTGAATAGAACATGTGTAGTCATTCCTCATATCAAGTTTTTTATTTGTCCATATAGGTACAATTTTGAATTAAGATTTGCATATTACTTTAGCTTATATTATGAACATTTCCAACAGATGAAGGAATCAGTCACAGACATCAGGGTATCTGAAATAATAGAAGTATATGAACAGAAATTGTCTGCACTGGCAGTGAGTATATTTAATAAGACTTTTTTTTCATGTGCATGCTCTGAATGTGCAGTTCATTTTGCAATAATTTTCTTTTTAGTCCAAGGAAACAAGGTTGCAGGACCTTTTGGAAGCAAAGGCATTAGCTCTTTCTCAAGCTGATAGACTTATTGCCCAGTATCGTTGCCAGAGAGCGCAAGCTGAATCTGAGGTGCGTAAAGCAGAATTATCATATAAGGATTCATTTACTATGTACATACATCTGTCAGTACAAAATTGTTCGTGTAATCTGTCTTGTTTTGTATTTGAAAATAAACTCTAGATTATATATTTCACTTGGCATAAAAACACTATCCTTTTATGATTGTAGATATTTGTACACCTGCAAATTATGCTTTAAGGCAAATTTGCTGTCTGGTTCTTGAAACTTAAAAGCCTTAAGTGCTGGTTTAGCATTAGTATGGTTCATTGGTCTAGTGTCCTAACATTTCATTCACACAATGGAACTGTCATTTTGCACAAATTCCCAAAGGCTAGGACACTTGCTTCAATATTGAAGGATACAGAAAGAAAAAATGAAGACCTGGAGTCACTATTGAAATCACAGCAGACAGAATCTGAACGGGCACAAAATGATATTGAACAACTATTTCAGCATAATCGGAAGCTGCAAACAATAGCAGAAGAATATGAGACACTGAAAAGATCTTCCATTGATCTGCTTCAAAAGTAAGATATAACGCTACTAAGCATTCCTCCATAGAAAGCAAGAGAGAGAGAGAGAGAGATTGCACTCAGACTATATATAATGGTTTATATCATCAAAAAGGATGAATATGGATATTTTATTTTTATTGACAAATAGAATTTATAGGCTCTATAATTAAAGGAACATTGCTAGATATAACCAATCCAGTTAATATCTATATAAATTTCAATAAAATTATCTTAGATAAAGTAACTAGTGCAGTCATTTTTACATATATATTTTATTTCAGAAGCATCCATATAAGACCCCACATAGGATTGAAAAAGTATTTTGCCATGGAACCCATGTGAACTTAATTTGATACTTACAGGTAGTCCTTGACTTACAATTATTTGTTCAGTGACTATTCAGAATTACCATGGTGTTAAATGAAGGCATTACAACTTCTCCACAGTTACATGATTACAATCTGGGCACTCTGATCTCTTGAGAGCTGGTTGAAAAAGCTCCATTCAGAAATCCAAGCAGGGTTATGGCATGGGGGATTTTCAACCAGCCCCCAGATCCAGATCTTGTCTCGGAAGGCTGCCTTAAAAACCTTCCTGGCAAAACCCGAGCAGAATTTTCAGCCACAGAATGGAAATGCTTCAGAAGTCTCTGGGACGAAACATCCAAGTGGTTCTGAAGCCCTCGAAAACTCCCCAACACTTTCATGCAGCCTCTCGTAGCATAGTCTGGGACTTGCAGCTTCCTTCTGGCTTTCCCCCCTACATTGATTGTGTGAAGCTGGCAAGAAGTTGCCTCACCTAATGTCTGGGACATTCACTTAATGATGGCAGCCAGGATTACGTTTAATGTCATTGCTTGCAAAGTAGTTTGCACTTTATGATTACATCTTCTTAGTGATGGCCAACATGACTCCAATTGCCCTAATATGTCTAGGACTACCTGTAAGTGCCAACAATTCCTCAGTGGGATGAATGTTAGCTGAATAAAATTGGATAGTATTCTTTCTTTCACTGCATAGGCTGAAAAAAGGCTGTCCAGGAAAGAGGTATCTACTCTTCAGTGTTGGTTGAAATTTATCAGATATTGCAAAATTTAGATAGTAAAGGCATATAAGTTTTCTCAAATATTTTAAATGTAAATGCAATACCTAGCTGAGCTTTTAAATAAACATTAATACAAAGTTTGGACAAATTGGAATTTTTTAGAAGCCAACAGATAAATTGAACCCTTTGCTAATCTTATTCTACATAGGTATGAGAAAGAAAATTATTTCATAGACTACTCATTTGTGAAAACTACAATCAAGTTTGGCTAGCAAATTGCAAAATTAGGTCTTAGTATTTAATCTTATCCATGAATTGTTTCAGTTATTTTTTCTACTGTTTCTTAGCTGTGGGAACTTTTTTATCATACCCTCTAATAGGTAAGGGAAAGTGATAGAAATAGAAGCAACTGATACCACAAGTTTTGCATAAACCTCTCCCCCCAAATTTAAAAAAAAACCCAAAGAATGAACAAAACTCTTAAGGGTGAAAATGCCTGATGAAGCAATTAAAAAAACATCTTACGAGTTCACAAGGTTCTCTGGAAATTGGGAAGTATCTTGGTGAATAGCTTGCTTATCTGTAGATCTCAAAACACAATTCGTATAGGTAAAAGTATAAGTAAAAATTAACTGCAGGTGTGATTTGTTTCTTGTTGATAGACAAGATCCTGTTGTCTCTTATTACTAGAAAATAAGTTTATTTTTATTGCCTTTTATTGTTAAAAAGTCATATTTATATTCCACAAGCTGCATAGAAAAGTAAAGATTTGTCATGCAATTAATTAGTTACAAGATTTTTTTTTAAAAAAAAATGTGTATTCTCTGATCAGAATTCCTCATGGAATATGTTACAGTGCTGAAAGTTGAATTTAAAGTGCTAAAAACATAATTCCAAACACAAGAAAGAGGATGCATAATTTGATAGGCGGAGCTAACATATATCAACAGAAAACAATATTTGTAGCTCAGGGTTGAACTAAGGTTTCGGTGACTGATGATATTACCTAGTTGGGTACATTTGGAAGAAAACAACCAAACTCAGAGAGCACCAAGGACCCCACACTCTATTATGAAAACTGCATAGTATTCATTCCTTTTAATAGTAATAATTTGAAAATTTTAGGCATGAAACTATTGAAAAGCAATATAACAATCTGCAGGGAATGTGTAATTCACTGAATAAACAACTGGAAACACTTAAAAGACTGAATGAATCGCTGAAGCAACAGAATGAACAGTAAGTTAAGTTCTTTTGTAAAGATTAAAGAAAGCTACATTTAAATTAAATGTTTTTGTTGAATTGTAAGAAAAGTTATATAGATTTTTTTTGTCAAACAGCCATGATAAAGATTATTCAGTAATTGGGGACAAAAGTTTATTACAGTAGTAAAATTAAAATTATTTTTAAATAAAAATACTTTTGAATTTATTTCCTGTTGCTAAGATTCCCACATTTATATTGTTGTATGACTTTGAGAGTATATGTCTATTCCAATTGTACTATTTACTTCTTTTCTCACTTGCCACCAACTGAACTTCAACTTTTTATCTGATTCTTTTTTTTCTTAATTCCTGTTTTCAACATTGTTAAAGGTTGAAAGTTTCACTTTTCAAATGAAAAGTTTCATTTGGGTCAGGGGTGCTTCTCCCTGTTGAAGATATATTATATGAAAATAAACTTTGATAACAAGTCAGGCTGTTATTGGTATACACAGCTACAGCATGATTCTTAGAGGCGTAACACTATTTTTCATATTTATTTTAATATGTGAAATCTAATATTTATGCTTACAATTTCAGAACCATCGCTCAGCTTCTTGAAACAGAAGAACATAGAAAAGAATTGAACAAACAGATCCAAGAAAAAGATGGACAAATATCAAGTTAGTACTTATAAATGTATCAGGTTTTTCATACATATTGCTCATAAGGAAAAGGTAAAATTCATATGTTCTGTTATTACATATTTGTTGCATTCTTCATGCTCCCTTAGCTTGGTTGTTTTCTTGAAGACATTTCATTGCCAGGCTGTTTATATTGTTACATATTTTATATTTGAAAAGCTGTAAACTTGCAATTATATGTTCCCTTTTAAGACATCCCAAAGACAGGCAGTATTTCAAAACCCTGTTTTCTAAGTTGTGCAAATGCTTCTGGTATAAAGCATACAACTCCTGTTCCTCATTTTAGAAAGCCAAGCAAAAAAATTACACAAGCTGAATCCTAGTCTGGTCCCCAAACAAGCAGGGAACTATTTTATTTCAAGTATTATTAATGCTAGTGAGAAAACCTAGAAAAGTAAATGTTTTAAAAAATGAAGTGCTACTTCCTATCTTCTGCCCTGGCAACAGAAGGCCATAATCCCTTAGAGCCTAGGAGAAGAAAATTCTTCTACTTTTAATTTGCTCCGTTCTGCTCCTTTTCTTTACTGTATTTGTCAATGGTCAGTACTGCACAGGTTGCATGTTAAAAGTGCACCCTGGTCCTGAACCAGGGAGCACTTTTAACATGCAACCTGTGCAATACTGACCATTGCAGTGCAATATTTAAATGCTAACTTAATTAATGGGACCCTTGAATTGTTTTGCTTTTGAAATTGTACCTATACTCTGAATCAAAGCCAATGTTACTGGTTGAGAGGGCCTGGGCTATCTTTCCAATTTGGCTAAGAACTAAGTAGAAGAGTGAATGATCTTTAGCTTTCATAACCCATGAGAAAGGTAGCTAATAGCCCAATTAATCTCTCTGCATATGGAGCTTCTCTCTGTTGACCCTTTAGTTAGATGTGGCAGCTGACACAAGATAGAGCAGAAGCCTGCCAAAGGAAACTGCTAATGCCACCCCCACAGTGTCAGGACTAAGCACAAGTAGGGCATTCCTCCCTCCCTCCTGCCATTCCTCCCTCCTTCTGCTAGATTTCACCACCCCTGAGCTGTTTAGGATTGTGGCTAAGTGCAATATTAAATTTAGCTACTATACATTGTTTCTTAAAATCCCCATTTCAAGCCAAGTATGTTTTTGCACTAAACTGAAAAATGTGGAAAAAAATATTAAGACAAATGCTGAGGACTGTAAAATGTGAGCGGTCACTGTTCAGCAGATGGCAGTGCTGCACAATTCATGCAATGATAGTTGTAGAGAAAGTATTCGTGTCCAAATGTTTTGGAGTAAACTGCTTTGGAAAAAGAAAACCCACTTTTTTTTCTTACATATTTTTCAAAAGGTTTACAACAGAAGATAAAAGTTCAAGAAGAAAAACTAAAAGCCAGACAGAAGGAAAAATAGACATGGAGGACAAAATGGACATTCTCAGAAAAGACCTAAGTAAAACTGAACAAGCAAGAAAAGAACTGAGTATTAAGGTAAGTTATTTATTTATTTAGGATTATTTGTGTGCTCTCACTTCTTGTGATTCTAGGGAACATAGAATAAATTCATTGTCGGTAGGTATACATATTGAGAAAAATAAAATTAAAAATGGATAGAGGTTGGAAATATTGCTAGAGATATATTGAATTAAATAAGATACACTTTTGAGTAAATACAACTCTTAAGAGTCATAAAAAATAACAGACATTAAACAACTTACATCTATATCTAGTGCCCTTGAAACCTAAACTGATTTATTTTGTTAAGTTTTTTGTTGATTTTCATTTTTATTTTGCAAAAAGTAAAGTTGCTATGTTCCAATAAAGTACATATTTATGAAAAGTTTTCTTTATAGTTTTTAAGGTGTGTGTGTGTGTGTGTGTGTATGGGTGTGTGTTATCGAGGTTTTAACTTGAAATATTTTTTATTCCTTTTTTGAGTTGATTATTTCTAATCAGGGAAAATATGAATTTTCTTAGTTTATACTGAAAAGATTAAAGATAGTTGTGATTATTGATTTATGACTTGTCAACTGAAACATCCTCCAAAATATACTTAGCATAATCAATAATTAACAACTAAACCACTTCAAAATATGTTTTATGAGTTATTGTCTAATTCAATGGTTCCGAAAGTGGGGGTCAGTGGGATGCCTTAGGGGGGCGCTAAGAGGCGGCAGGGGGGTGTTCGAGGCACCAGCCCTGCAGGATCACCCCATTGACTGTTGCACTGCTCCATAGCCGGCGCCTCGGTGACATGTTGGGAAAGTAGAGCAACGTGCCGCTGCGGCCATGTTCGAGGTGCCAGCTCTGCAGGCTCACCCCATTGAGCCCCTTGCACCGCTCCAGTAAAACAGTCAATGGGATGAGCCTGTGGTGCTGGTGCCTCGAACGCCCCCTGCCGCCTATTAGCGCCCCCGGGATCGGCAGAGGGGTGCTAAGAGGCGACGGGGGCATTCGAGGCGCTGGCCCTGCAGGCTCATCCCATTGACTGTTGCACTGCTCCGGAGCTGGCGCCTTGAATGTGGTGGCGGCAGCTTTGCTTTATTTTCCCAAAGTGCGCCGGCTCTGGAGTGGTGCAACAGTCAATGGGGTGAGCCTGCGGGGCTGGCACCTCAAACGCCCCCCTGCCGCCTCTTAGCGCCCCCAAGGGGACTGGCAGAGGGGCATTAAGAGGCGGCAGGGGGCGTTCGAAGTGCTGGCACTGCAGGCTCACTGCATTGACTGTTGCACTGGAGTGGTGCAAGGGGCTCAATGGGGTGAGCCTGCGGAGCCGGCGTGTTGAATGCAGCGGCGGCAGGACGTTGGTAAAGTAGAGCAAAGCCAGAGTGGCTCTACTTTCCCAAAGTGCCACCGCTGTCGCATTCTGTCTGTCTATTTGTCTGTCTATCCATCCATACATCCAAAAGGTCTGTCTGTCTGTCTGTCTGCCTGCCTGCCTGCCTGCCTTCCTGCCTACCTACCTACCTGCCTGCTTGTGTGTCTTTCTGTCTACCTACCTACCTACTTATCTACCAATCTATCTACCTACCTACCTACCTATCTGTCCATACATACATATATCCAAAAGGTCTGTCTTCCTGCCTGCCCGCCTGCCTGCCTGCCTGCCTGCCTGCCTGCCTACCTACCTACCTACCTACCTACCTACCTACCTACCTACCTACCCATACATTTATCCAAAAGGTCTGCCTGCCTGCCTATCTACCTATCTATCCATACATTCATCCAAAAGGTCTACCTGCCTGCCTGCCTACCTACCTGTCTCTCTGTCTCCATCCATCCATCCATATTCGAAGCGCCAGCCCCACAGGCACATTGGGAAAGTAGAGCAAAGCCAGTCTGGGAGGGCGGGAAGGAGGAAGGGGGAGAGGGGGGGGGAGAAAGAGAGAGTGACTTGATGCATCAGATTGAAATGAGGCCTAGTTTAGACTGAGGCCCTTTTCCACATTGAAATATCTTTGCCAGCAGATTGAAACCTCTTTGGCTTCTATTAAAGGTTTTGTGGACGAAGCATGGTCAAGACTATCAGGAAGCTCTCACATTTTGTTGAGGCTTTAAACAGAATCCTTTGGACCAGACCTCCACCCTAAAAAATTACTTTTCCCCAATGTATTACAGTGCCAATTCTGAAGAAGGCAGAACCAAAATGTACTGGTAAATTACAGAGAGAACAAACACTTCCTTCTAACCCTGCTGGAGCAGGTGATTGGACTAGAATAGATATCTCATTATCTTTTTCCTCCTTCCCTCCCTCCTTGTTTATTTCTTTTTCTTTCTGTCCCTTCCTTCCATCCCCTCCCTCTTTTTTTGTCTGTCCCTTTTTCTTTCTTTCCCCTTTCTCTTGCTTTTCTTCTTTCTCTCTTTCTCTCTTTTCTCTCTCTCCCTTTCCCTCTCTCAGGCTCACCCCATTGACTTGGTGCACCGCTCCGCTCAGACTTGCTTGGGCAGGTCCCTTCAGTGCAGCGGGCTCAATGGGGTGGACCTGCGGGGCCGGCACCTAGAACGAGGCAGTGGAGGCATGTTTGAAAAGTAGAGCAAAGCCAGAGGTCGGTAATTTTTGCTGCAAAGAATCACAAAAGCTTCTGGGTTGTGCACAAGAAGGGACACACATGTCAATGCAATTCAGCAACATAAAATAAAGAAATACAAATAAAACAAATCAACAAGAATCGACAAAGCATCTCTGATTAGATTTTATTCACTACTAGAATCTAATCAGAGATGCTTTGCCGATTCTAGTCCAATGACCTGCTCTAGGAGGTTAGAAGGAAGTATGTGTGTATGTGTGTGCATGGCTGTCAAAACTCCAAAAGCAGGTCAAGTATCTCTGGGGAGGCCAGTCATAAATTAGAACACTTGCTAAACAACCGGCCATTAAGTGAGGACCACTTGTATTTGGTTTGCCAGTCACCTGGCCACACCCACCCAATCACATGACCACCAAACCACACCTACCCGGTCATGTGACCAGCAAGCCATGCCAGCCAGTCACATGACCAGCAAGCTACACCCACCCAGTCATGTGACCAGCAAGCCACACCCTTAAATTAGGCCACGCCCACAAAAATTTGAATCCTACCCCTGGGTGGGGGGCACCGAGGATGAATTTGTTAGCACCAAGGGGGCGGTGGACTGAAAAAGTTTGAGAACCACTGGTCTAACTGCTGACTCGTTTGTCAGTTTAGATGTTCTGAGTAAGTGCAGTTAGCTATTGTGTGAAACTTGCTGAATTTTGATTTCACCCAGTGTGAACAGAGAATGCATATTTGCATGCTTGTTAGCTATATTAAATAGTGTATAATATGTATTTTCAGGCATCTTCTTTGGAAGTTCAGAAGTCACAGTTGGAAGGGCGACTAGAAGAAAAGGAGGCGTTAATCAAGCTTCAGCAAGAAGAACTAAACAAACATTCTCATATGATTGCAATGATTCACAGCTTAAGTGGTGGTAAACTAAATGCAGAAGCAGTAAATCTCAGTTTATAGAGCAGATTATCTCAATATGCAATTAATGTCGTTTTATGTTTTGTTATGAAAAATATTTTAGGTAACTTTCCTTGAAGATATTGTGGCTTTTATGAATAGTAGGCTACATTCTATTCATTTTGACACTAATATCTATATCACTATTAGCTGCCTTGTTTATGGATTTAACAAGGACTGGATATAATTTTAGAAAACATAAAAGTAAAAAACCATTTAATGCCCAAACTATCAACTATGATAGGTTTACTTAAGTTAGTAATTCTACTCTTAAACTGATTTTACAAAAGCTTTCATTTCCTTGTATACGAAGTGTTGTAGTGAAATCTTGGTTAACCTATACACTCCAAAATGAAAGTATACAAATATATGTGTATATATATATATATATATATATATATATATATATATATATATATGTGTATTGGTCTTGTCCGTGTAAGATTGAGAATACCTTACACGGGACAAGACCCGAATACACCAAGACCTACATACCTTTACCTGTGAAAATCTACGAAAACACACACATATATATATATATATATATATATATATATATATATATATATATATATATATATCTTATGTAGAAAAATGTTTTAAGTCTTATATTACAATACAGATATACATTAATGAGTTACAAATATAAAAGAGGTCTGAAATTTCCCCCCACAAAGTAGAACAGAAGATCAGTTTTTATATATTCAGTTTTCCACCCGGTGTAAATGTCAAATAATTATATTCATAGTTTTTCAGATTTAAAGATTTCTGAAGATAATACCACAGGTTGTTTTTGTTCCTTTTAAAAATATTCTACAAGTTTTCTAGCATTTAGTACAAACCTATTTTTTGCTAAAGATAGATAAAGATAGTATATATATTTAACTATTGCATGAATATGTTTTTAAATAATGAACTTTCAACAACTGTGTAGTTTAAAAATCAACTTACAACATATAGGGCAAG
The DNA here is from genome assembly GCA_009733165.1 of Naja naja. Lineage (NCBI taxonomy): Eukaryota > Metazoa > Chordata > Lepidosauria > Squamata > Elapidae > Naja > Naja naja. Next base: position 26,774,100 of record CM019152.1, read on the forward strand.
GACATGTTTTCCTATTGTACTTTATATATCTGTCCTCTTTAATGATATAATGAAACCTGATTATGTTTGGAGACACTGACTCTCCAAAACAATTAGTATTAATTCCACTTAAGAGGGTAGTGATCATATGCCAACATTTCAACAAATACCTTTACATTTTAAATTCTATGTGTCAGTCTTCCTCTAACTATGTGCAATTGATGTTGTCAATTATATTTTTGAAAGCTATTTTCTCCAACTTGGCAGTGGTATTTGACATCTAAATGAAGTATTTATTATGGACTCTAGTAGTCTTTTTATATTTTTGTTGTAATTGCCTTAAATTGTCTCTGGAAAAGGAAATAAATAACTCTAAAGTTATGCATGGATCTTTGATGAAAACTGGTTGTCTTTTTTCTTCCAATTTATCTTGACTTGGAACTTGCATCAGCAGTTCATAATTAGTTCCACAGTCAGCTTTTGTCATTCTTTCCTATAATAACTGAAGTCTTCCATAATTTTTTTTCCATCAAAAAACTCTTTGTGTATTCAGTATAATGTTGCCCATGTATGATGTACTGTATTGTACATTTTGTTTGTTAGTTATAAAAAACACTGGATTGGGAAAAATTGGTATGCCATTCTCCTATTTCATTTCTATTTCTTACTCATGCTTTCCAGCTAGGTTGTCCTCCTGAACACTTCCAATTTTGGCATTGCTTTTGCAACCAAAAGCAGCACAGAGTGCTTGCATATTTTGTTGATTTCAGATTCAATTTGAGGAGATAACCTGTGAATCTTCTCCTCTGAATCAATGGTTGAGGCATAAAATTAGTTAATCATCAACTAAGGTTTCTCTGCAAAGTCTAATTGATATTATTTAATCACTGTTTTGCATTGTACCAAATGTTGCCCTTACAATATCACTCCTGATTATGAAAGCAATGCCATCCTCCTGTGTATCCTGAGTAGTAAAAAGTGTGATCTTTTGGCTGAAAGATCCACTTCCAGTCTATCTAATTAGTTAATGCCTAAGATGTTAATATATTCCCAGTTCATTTTTCTATGCTGATTTTCTCATGTTCCTGATTTTTATATCCCATGTTTCTACTGTACTTCTGCCTTCGCATTTTCAGATTTTATTATACTGCAATAAGGGCAAATAGATGTCCCAGAAGCTTTAATCTCACTTTAATTTTAGTACTCTGATAGATCCTCAGCTTTTCTTCAGTAGCATATTAAGCATGTTTAATATATTTATTTAAGAAAATTTATATGAACACCCAACTAACTCTCAGTGACTCCAGATGGCTTTCAAGGATCAAAACCCAATATAAAAACAATACAAGCAATAACACCACCACTCCAACTACCATAATAAAATAAGCCATTTGATAGGCTCCATCCCTCTGGGTTCCCAGGCCTGTTGGCAAAACCAGATCTCCAGGCCATGCGAAAGATTGTCAAAGTGGGGACTAAACTTATCTCTAGGGATGATGTTCCACAGGGAGGGAGCCACCACAGACAAGAGCTTTGGCCCCGCTAGATCGACCTCCTTAGGAGAGAATCTATTGTATACAGAATGTATATATACTGTACAACAGTGCATGCTAGGATGATAAAAAGAAACTACACACTTAAGCTACATTTGTCAAGTGAAATGATAACGTAAGTTTCCATTAAAGAATGACGAGAACAGCTCTTCCCAAAGGTCCTCAAGAATTAGCGCCACTAATAGCCAACATGATGGTAGTCCTGTCTGGTGTGGCCTGTAAATGGAATAAGCATAATTGTTTCCACAATAAGAAACTTTATAAATGGCTCTAGCAGATCTTGCATATGGCAATTTAAATGTCAAAGTTTCCAATGTTCTCTATGAAAACATTAGTCTTCAATGAGCCCTTTCATATTTTGAGAACAGATATTTAATTGTGCTGTGCTGCCATCTGCATTCAGAGAGAAAATGATTCAGCATATACATACTCTTTCACATACCATCTGCTGGGAACACCTTAAACCAAATGCATCTCTTCCAGGAGATGGTATTAGCTGTGGAGGCAGCTGTGAGAATTGAGAAGAAGCAACTGTTTGAAGGTTTTCCTGAACTCTGAGTCACATTATGCCCTTTGAATCTAGATCTATGAACATCTATAATATGAAGCCTTAATACGAATATTAAATAATAGGAAAGCCCTAATATAATCTAATAGGAAGAATAAACACATAAGGAAATGTTTTGCAAAATAGCAAATTTTTAACTGATCTCCTCAAAATCATATAATAAAAGTTACTGATTTGTTCAAAAACTTATAGAGTTCCTGACTGAAGTTTTCAAATCTATTTCCTCAGTCTGAAAGGCAGTAACTAGATAATTAAACTATTCTGGCTTCCTGACTAATTAATACTAATCAATGAGCTAAACATTATTTATGAGAATCAATAGGCACAGGATATAACCAGACAAGGCTTCCTTAAAGACCCTTTTTTTTGCTAATGGAAATATAAAGCAAATTCATAACTTTCCCTTTAAAATCAGTAGCAATTACTGGCAATTGAAGCTACTTATGGTTCTGTTTCAAAGTTACAGCTGCTGCAGTGCCCTCACAATCATTCACCCCTATGACTTTTTGTAGGTTGCAGCAATGGTTCCTGCCTCTCTCCACCTCCCTCCTGCTCCCCACACCCTGAGGGCCTTGGACCTATTCCCCGCATGCCTGGCATCTCTTGAAGATCTCTGAACCTCTTATTGGGAAGGTACACGATTCTGGGCCACATGACTGCCTCCCAAAAGTGGCCGGCATTTTCAGTGCACCCACAATTCCTTGCAGACATTTCCAAATGTCAATTGCTTCTGCGAAGCTGCGATGAGCATACCAAAATGGCCGCTTTTGCAAGGATGCTGCATTGGCCAAGGATGAATTGCTTTGTTTTGCTACCTGCATGCAAATCTACACAGCGCTGCAGAATTGCAGGTGTGCTGATAATGATGACGACTTCCAGGAGGCAGCCATGTATCCCAGTACCATCTGTCCTGTACTTCTCTAACATGAGGTCAAGAAATCTTCAAGGGGTTAACAAGAGGGAATGCGTGGAGCCTAGTGGGGTGGGAATCAAGCCTAAGGCCTGTGAGGCCCAGCGTGGGCAAGACCTGTGTGGACTGAAGGGGTGAAAAAAACAGCATGGGATATTTTGGGGGAGGAAGACATTTTGGGAGGTCTGGGGCAGGTGGGCCTGTGCCTGTGCTAGGCCTCTAAGAACCTCTTCCACCACTGAGACTGCCTGTGCTCCACTTAACAACCCTCATTTTCATTTAACGACTGCCTCAGGAAAAGCAGAGGTTGGGGATCATTAAATTAGACCATCTCACTTAACAGCCATCATCACTTGCAACCATAATGGGCAGGCACCATTATGGTCATATCTTGAGGACTACCAGAATTTCAGAACTCTGACTGGAGATGTAATCACAGTAGTTCTAGAGTATCACAAATGTCCCAGATATAAACTGGAAAAATATTAAAGTCTTCCATGTTTGCTTGAAAACATCGAGCTCAGGCCAGCTTATAAATGGAATAAAAACTTGGGAAGAAGGTTGTCTGTCTGTCATGGTGAACTGGAAGATTCCATTTTTATTATGGTGTAAACTAGACATTTTTGCTAATGCTTTTTGTGTTACAGTATTACTGCTTGTGCTACCAGTTTATGCACTTCTGCTTGAATGCTCTCAAAGTTTTAATGCAAGACTTGGCTGTTTTGTCCTAATTTTTCCTATCATAAGACTATACAAAGTACTTTATATTCATTTTGTATTTTGAACAGCTCAGTTCAGTAATCTTTAATCCCTGTGATAAGTCTATAAGATGGTACTAAAGCAATACTTCTTCCCCTGCTTTTTATGCCTGAGGACATGAAATAAACATGTCAATGAGAATGAGGCAAGAAGAGCAATGAGAAACAGCATAAACTAACAAAATAATAAAGGACAATTGTCTATAATCTTCCAGTCCAATTACCCGTGATTAAGTTTAGCTGAGTTCAGCTGGATTTGCATCTGACCGAACATATCAAGATAGTATTCTTAAAAATATCCCGTTTCATTGCAGCACCTGGACTTTTTAAAGTCCGAGTAGTTCTCATTTAGCAAGTGCCTCATTTAGTAACCATTGGTGATAAAAAAGCAAGAGTGCATTTCATTCACCCTGCTGTCCAGCGCTCACCAGCCTTGGTGCCCTGCTTGGCCTTGCAACTCCTGACTGACCATACCAGGCATTCAGCTCAAGGCTACTCATGCCATTCTCCAAATAGCTTCTGAGACCTTCCAACGCATCTCAAGAACAACATATGCAATTTTGAGAACGATGGTCATGGTCTTCCTATGAGGTTTTAGAATGCTTCAAAAGTCTTCCAAAGCATTGTAAGAAGGACACACACCATCCAGAGAATGGTGGGTGTGGCCTCACAAGATTTTAGAAGGCCTCAGATATCTTTGGAACATTGTGAAAACAGTGTGCACTATTTGGAGAACAGCATGACCAGTTTTAAAAAGTATGTTTGGCCGGTCCAGCAACTGCCTGGCATTGAGTCAGCCTGGGTCTTGTGAGCAACAGGAGAAAAACAGCAAAGGTCAGTTGGGCTCATCAGGGCCTCAGAAACACATGGTAAGTGGCCTTGGGAAAAAGGCCTGGTGTGGCCAGCTGATCAGCTGGAGGTAGCACAGCCAGCAGAGCCAGCATAGCAAAACCAGTAGGCTTCTACTTTAGACCCACCTCTGCTGAGAAATACCATAAAACAGGGCAGCCAAAAAGCAAGGTGGCAGGGTAAGTGGGTGGGAGGAGCTGAAGTATCCCTGTGGTTGTAATTGTGGATGGTTTGCCAAATGGCCAAATTTTGACCATAGGATCACAGAATCATTACAATATCCATAATTTTGGAGACTGGGTGTATCATTTATTCAGGTCGCCCATAACTTTGAACAATAGCTGAACAGATGTTTGTAACTCAAGGATTACATGTATGATATTACTATCTGCTAGTATATAAAAAGTTGGTATTTTTCCTTTAAAATATGCAGTGATGTTCTGCAAATTGTTTTCTCTGAACATACTCCAACCATACATATATTAATAACTAGGCTATTCTTAATAAAAAAAGATACAGTAGCTAGGCAGGAGCATGATGTACTTAAAAGAAGCCTTTCCAAAGTAAGGTAAATATTATATGCTGACATAATGTCTTCAGAGTAGCAGCAGCTATAATGCATTTTGGCCTCTTGCTTAGTATTATCTGATTAAGAACTCATTTTGTCAGGAGGCAGCTGTTGTCTTGGCTGGGTATTACTACAGAAATATGCCAAATTGTTTATATTAGTATTCAAAGGTTACGTTTCAACTGTTTTATAAGTCAGCCAAATAGTTTTGACATCTGAATGGAATGAAAGGCCACAATAATATCTAACTCAAGGCTTGAATACTGTATTGTATTCCAGGGTTTATCATTTATCAGTTAACACTAGATTTTAGCCTCATTACAGAAAAAAGGTCAAGGGTCATTGCTGACCTTTCATTTATTTATTTATTATTTATTTATTAATTCGACTTATATGCCGCCCCTTCTCCCAAAGGACTTGGGGAGGCTCACGACTAAGATACAGTACAACAATAAATTACTTAAAAATTATATTAAACAGTTATAAGCCAAATAAGCAATTAAAACCCCCAAGTTGAAAGGAAAACCCCAAGAGTCAACATAGCCCAGATTGTAAAAACAGCCAGGTTTTTAACTCATGGCGGAAGGTGCGGAGATCCATTTATGATGCATCAAATGCCTTTCTTCTGCTTCCCAAGGAGGTAACTCATAAATACACTGTAATCTATTTTAAATTCAAGCTCAACAATTGAGTTCAAGAGTGCCCTGATTTTCCCACCCCATACGGGAGTGTCCTACCCGTATTAGGACAGTTGCCTATTCCTGGACCATCTTATGTAACTAAAGTACTGAATTCTAGATCTCAATAGCACATAATAAATATATCCTTTGTGTATTGTTTATAGCATTTAGCACCTTTTTGTTTTATTATCCAAAACAGAAAGTACTTGGAAATAATCTAAGATTCCATCTATCATTTACAATTCATGCCTTCTATCAGTCGTCAGTCAGGATACTGGCTCTGTGTATGATTTGTTTAGCATGTGGTTTGAATTATCTTCTTTACAACAAGCAAAAAGAAAAAAAAGATTTTAAGGTACCATTGGAATCTTAACTGGTGGACCACTAAGACACCTAGATCCCTCTCACAGTTAGCACTCTTGAGTCAGGTATCTCCTAGTCTATGCCTGTGCACTTGATTTTTTTTTCTGAAGGACCTCTTTTCACCACTGATCTTGTTGTTTAGGCCCCAGTGTTCAAGTCTATTAAGATCCTTCTGACAGTGTTGTCTGCAGTTTGATGAGTTTCTTTTCTATTCTCTTGCCTAATTCATTTTAGAGATTGTTGAAGAATAATGAGCCTAAGATAGAGTTTTGTGGTACTCCACTGCATGCTTCCCTCCATGTAGATGTAGTTCCATTAAGGACTACATGTTGAGTCAGTTGGTCAGCTAGTTGCAGCTAGTTCCATCTGGTGGTGATGCCATCCCATATTTTTCTATATTACCAAGAAATTTAGTTTAGCTGTTATTGATTTGGTGGTGCAATGCCAGCACTAGGCATATCTTTTATTCATCATTGCTAGTGTCAGTGAGGCACTCATTCTGGACTAGCTGCAAGAAACTTTTGAGCTGCATAATTAAGATGAAGCTGACTAGAGGAGGTTTTAACTTGGTGTGCTTCAAGTTACAGACTCTTAGTCACTGGCACCAAATGGCTGCTGGAGCTGAAGTTGGACAATAATATTATGAATTGGCTTCCTATTGTTGCCATGAGACTATCTGAAAAGACTTTCAGCAAGAAGATTCATAAAAACCAGGGGTTATCTTGTTTCTTCATTTTTACTGCTCTGGAATTGTAGATCTTTACTATCTTAAAATCTAGAGGATGGAAGGGCTAAGACTTACTGTAGGACACTTTTGATAAGAGATGTGGAGGACCTGGTATCCCTGAGGAGTAACAGTTTATTCCTTCCTGGGTGAGGTTGGTAAGGGTACAGATTAGTTCACTTTAAATTAGTAAGAGTGGTTATTTTTGGTTCCTTCCAGCCACCCAGGTAACAGCAGAGTATCTGGGAGTGGGTGTTTGACTGATGGGCAATGGAGTGGTCTTGACTGGGGGCACTGATTCTAGCCTTAGACCTTACAATTGATTGGGAGAACTTTGGCATCTAGTTACATCTAGTATACAGTATATGATGGAGTTCCTTGATTGGAAGGGAGGAAGCATGGGGGTTGAAGGAAGTTACTATGTCATGAGGCAGAGGAAAGGAGTTGTATCATCCAATTATCTCTGGTCCAGCTCACAGTGGAAATCATCCCTTAGATCTGATTTCTATCTTAGGGCAATGGCCAAATGAACTGAATTTGCAGTACCTTATAATTATACCCTTGTCATGATCAGATCATTCCCTGTTTCTTTCCATCTTCCCAGCATCCCACTATATGGAACAGAGGTGTCAAACTCGTGGTGTCACGTTGTTGTCACATGACATATCATGACTTTTTCCCCTTTGCTAAAATGGGAGTGGGCGTGGCCAACGCATGACACATGCTACCCGTGGGCTAGGAGTTTGATACCCCTGGCATGGAGAAAGAACCTACTTGATTGGTTTATGCCAGGCACCTACCTAATGGACAGTGCTTGATTCAAAAGGAATTTGGGGTTGTTCTTGAGGTTCTGAGGCATAGTTCAGCTGAGGCCTTAACTGCAGCCTGGAATGAGGGGTAAAAACAGCCTTATACCAAATCAGGTCTATGCAAGTTTTCAAAGAAACCGTAGGTGACATAAGCTTGTGAACAAACTTTAGATTAATTTTTAATAGTCATCGCAGGGTAGCAGAAGAGTGATGAAAGCAATATCAAGGCATAACAATACAAGCTTCAACCCTTTTGTAAATGTGTGAAGCTGAATGAATGTAAAAGTGGCAAAGATTGCAAGCTCCTGTGAAAATTGCTGATTTCTTGCTATCATGAAAACATTTAATATTCTCAAGGCATATTAGATGACTATCCCCACCTACCGTGTTTCCCCGAAAATAAGAGCTACCCCGAAAATAAGACCTAGTGTGTTTTTGGGAGCCAAAAAAAATATAAGACAGTGTCTTATGTTAGGAGAACACACGGTATGCGATTTGTTCGTGGTTTCATACATGAATAAATGTACATTGTTCTACATGAATATGGTAAGTGTTTTTTTTCATTAAAATAAATAAATATATATATATATATATATATATATATATATATATATATATATATATATAAAAGACCTACCCCGAAAATAAGACCTAGTGTGTTTTTGGGAGCCAAAAAAATATAAGACAGTGTCTTATTTTTGGGGAAACACGGTATCACCGGTAGCAAAGTTATATTTGATATTAACTTTATTATGGAATTTGCTTAATGCAAACTCAGTTTAAAAATTACAACACATGCAAAAATGATTGGGGCTTACAAAGCTTTCAAAAAAGATGCTTTGGAACTTATGGAGATGCATAAAACACAGGCCTGTTTTTAATTTACACCAGCTGCATCTTTTTGAAGGTTGATGAGGCTGCTTTAACAATTTGAAAGAAGTATGTAAAACATGATCTTGGTGTTGTGAAGCATCTCTTTTGAATGCTTTATTTTTCTCTAGATCATAAAACTTTATGAAAACCAACTGTTTAACCTATGAAATGAAAGATAGTTCTTGAATAATAACTACCTGTGACATGTTAGAAGAAATTTTATTTTGGCAAAAATAAACAAGGTCATTGTTATATATGTGATGATTCAGTACAAATTTCCCTTTTATCTCCTTATGTCGATTAAACCAAGTAGCTGCTCTCTCCAAATTTTAAACTTACATAGATGAATTTGCAAAATAAAAGTATAATATATTTAATATCATAAAATACTGCGTATAATCTAATCAATGGAAGGATTTATTACATTAATTTCATGCTGTAAATAGCCAGCAGATATTGTCCAATTTTTGTTTCAAACAGAAAACTCCTGCCTGACAATGCCGTCCCCTACTGTCAGTCTTATTTTTTATCTGTTAATCTTGCTATCCTGTATTTATCATGCTGAGAGTCTATTATGTTACTTTAAATAATTGTCTTTATACATAACAATATTAGAAATGTTATTAGGATTTTAGAACTTAGAACTTTATCCCAAGCACTCTAAGAACATTGTTCCATATCTTGCATTTGGCTCTTGTTCCTTTCTTATGCCGCATTAGTGATAAAATACAACATCCAAAAGGGCTTTGCTCAATGCCAGATCAATTCTCACAGGCAGCTTATACAAACTTTTATATCAACAATTCAATTATATAAACATTGCACAAATATATCACACACAGTCCTTACTATGATTATGGCACAGCTGAAATAAGCAGTCAAAATTCAAAACGTTTTTGACTAGCAGAAAAGGAGTAAGAACGTGCCATTTTCTCTTGAAAATTTTACCTGCTCAGAAACAGCTTTGTGTCTAGTTGTGCATTGCTCCACACGATATTTAACTCTTGCAGCTTGATAAGCCATCTATCTATGCTATCAAGCTGCTACAAAGATTCTTTTCTTTTCATCATTTGTAATAGTATATTTTCTTTTAAGCATTGAAGTAGTAGTGCACGATAACCAGAAAATGTGGATAACCACAAATATTTTATCTACCTACTTGTTGTCTCACATGTTAAAGAGGCAAAGTTGTTTTTTCAACATAGAAAATGTCATGAAGGTGACAGTACATTACCATTCCTACTTTATCTCTTTGATGCTCTGCTGTTTTCAGCTGTTCTATTTTAAGTCATCTGGGAGCTGGGCCTAAAAAACATTCTTAAAAGTTCAGAATGGCGTGAAATAAAGTAAGAAATGAGCATTCTTTTTATCACAGTAGATATTTTTAATTTTTTTCCAAGCACAGAAATTATACTTAAACAACAACAAAAATTCCTAGAACCATTATTCCAGCAAAGCTCTATTGATAGAAAATTAGCAATAAAATAAAACTTGTCATGGTTGGAGTGTGTGTTGTGATTGTGTATTATTTGAATTTCCATAATTATTGTGCCAGAAAATTTATACTGTAAATTTAAAATGTAAATTTATTATAAAGACAAAATTAGAATTTTCAATGTACAAAAAAATAAAACCTGAATTTCACAATTACATGGGACATTAGTGTTTTAAACAATGTTCAATGAATGGGGCATGATTGCTTTTCCTTTAAAAAATGCCATCAATATTTGATTTAACTTATTTTTTCTGTTACTCTCTCGAGGAACCCTATCAGATTTTTTAAGAATTCCAGAATTACATAAAATACAGTTTAAAAAAACCCTGCATCACATGATCATTGGCACTGAAAGATAAACTTCTGTCTCTCTTTACATATGTACTCTCATACACATATGCATTTCTAGACATTTCTTAATCTTCAAATCTTGCTCATGTTAAAAACTATAGAAAATAAATATTGTCTGATATTTATTTATAGTCACTATTGCATGTCAAGAAGCAAGGATACAGAATCATCTTACTCCTGGAAAAGCTTTCTTGAATCCATTGTGTTATCCAGAAAAGGGTACTACTGATTTCTGGATACTGAAATTAATTATGATGGATTCTAATTTTCACACTCCTTCATAAACCCACACATAGAGTTAGCAATTCTAGATTAAATGACTCAATGAGATGTTAGCCTCCATCCCTAGTTAAAAAGAGCCTTGGTGGCTCAGGCTGTTAATTGCCTGCACTTAAGTTCCAGCTGCCTACAACTGCTGTAAGCTCGAATCCCACCAGGCTCAAGGTTCACTCAGCCTTCCATCCTCTCGGGGTAGGTAAATTGAGGACCCAAGATTGTTGGGGGCAATTAGCTGACCTTGTAAAAATGCTGCTTAGTAATAAGCAGGCATATACAATGGAATGAAGGCTATTGCTGAGCACACTGGGTTGCATCCCAAAAATTGTAAGCCGCCCTGAGTCTCCGGAGAAGGGCGGCATATAAATGTAATTAAAAAAAAAAAGTCATGAGGGCCTAGGATGGGAAATGGTACTGTGCACATGCTCCTTAGCTTATAAACATGAACACAATTGTTAACTAAATGCAACACTGCACAACTTCAGGATGTGATGTGACAGCTTTGGCTTAGCATCTATTGTAAATCCAGGTATTGTTTTTGTAAATCATAGCTTATGATTAAGTACTGTAATTCATATGTAATCAGTTACTGTGCATTTGGAACAGACTTCATGCTATGTAAAAAGCTAGTCATTGACTGTTCTAGCTACATCCAGCTACCACCCCAACCTTGACCAATACTGCCTGGGAGGACAGAGAAATATTGTAATCTAAGGCCAGAGAGTTTCTTTCTCCAATCTGCTAAAAGGGGAAATCTATCTGAATTCTATTCATATTGTTCACTAAGCCATGGTTTGGTTTCTTAAGTAAACTGGCATTGACTGGTTTCACACAATGCTGCACCAAAACCAACCAAACTATAGGATTTACTGTGAAATGTAACACCAGCACTGGAATTAAAGAATTAAGGATAGGGTAGCACAGGGGTCGCCAACATTTTGGACCTCAGGGATCACCAAACTCATAATTTTAAAACCCGTGGACTACTGATATGAATTTTGACTGATGGTGGCTTGCTGACATTTTCCAAGGGTCTCTGCAGAAAGCAGCAGAGTCCCTGGGAAAATCCACAAAAAAGTCTGCAGGAAAATTCTCCACCCCATTTTCCTACCAATCGATCGTTCTGTATTTGGGATCGCAAGATACTGTCTCCAGCTTCGTTCTCGGGGAGGGGTGCAGGGAGAGAGAGAGAGAGAGAGAGACTTTTGGCTTCATGCAAGGAAAGCAGCAGAAGCAGCAGAAGGCTTTCTTTCTCTCCCCCAAACTCCACCAGAAATGAGTCTTTGTGAGACTTGTCATGCCGGCGCAGCGTCTTGGAACAGGATGCCTTGCAGGGTCCCAAAGACTCATTTCTGGCGGAGTTTGGGAGAGAGAAAGAGAGACTTTTGCTGCTTTCCTTGTGTGCAGCCAAAAAAAGCAGAAGCAGCCCAGTGGCCAGTCGAGACACGTGGGGTGAGTGGGGCAAGTTCTCCCCTCCACCTTTTCCCCCCTCCCCTCACTACCTTGTGTTGTTCGCAATGCAAGCGACGCAAGCGTTGTGTTCCCACGGGCCATGTGGGTGGCTGGATTAATTGCTTTGGGGGGGTGCTTTGGGGGTGACATTTCTCTGTGACCACCAAAATTTTCTTGCAGACCACCAGTGGTCCCCAGCCCACTGGTTGGTGACCACTGGACTAGCATGCCAGAAAATTGGTGTGAATTCTACCCTTTTTGTAAAATACTTGCATAAGAAGTAAAGTCATCTCTGCCTTCAAATGAAACTATTTAAGGCCTCGCTTCTCTTCTTCTCTACTTTGGATTATACCACCAGCTGGTTTATGAGTAGTGATGACGGCTATTAAAAGGTCTAAGAACTCCATCAGCCTCACTTCCTGAAAATGAGTTCTTCAGCTACAGGCATGACCTATTTAGAAGTGCTTAAGATACAATAATGATAACATGTCAGCAGGCAGAATGAGTAATGACAACTTTGAAATTTATCTCAGGCTGAAAAGGCTGGGGGATAATGGTACTTGTGCACAGTCTTTCAAAAGCAGTCTTCTGGGCTGCCAAATAGGCTTGTACACTTAAAAACGTACTAGAGATTAGCCATATCTTTGCCTGTTTTGAAACCCATGAAGAATGCAACATTATTTTCCATTTGTAATGAAAGCATTTCTTTTGGTCTTTTTGTGTTCTCAATTTATTAGTGACTATCCAAATTGTAGCCTTTTTGATCAAAGGAACAATGGACTATTTTCACAAGTGGCATGAAAAGTGATGTAATTGCTTTTCAGACACAGAGCAAACTGTCAATCAGAAATTCAACAGGAGGCTTTTCAAGAAGGAATTCAGCTGCTTGCTCACCACCTGGCCGTCATTTCAGTATCATTTTCAAAATTTGCATAAAGATCCATGGGGATTGGCTGCCCTGATTGTGCAGTGAGCGAAGGACTAATTATTGTAATATACTGTAAGATCGGATGTACAAAGGTTCACACAGAATTCTTTGGGTGTCTCTGTTCTTAGATCCAAAATGCAAGAAAAGGTAGAGAGCTGTTATATTTGCTATCGCCTTAAATTCTTAACAAATTCTGAATATGGGGTGTCAAAACTCATGATGCATCACACGATGTATCTTGACTTTTTCCCCCTTCGCTAAACTGGGGGGTGGGGCTGACCAGCGCGTGACGCATCCAGCCTGCAGGCCGCAAGTTTGACACCCCTGGTATAGAGCCTTTTTTCAGATCGTGCAGTTAAGTTCTTGTCACACTTCCCACTTGATTGTTTAACCTGTTGCATTAAGAGGAGTGCTTTCTGTTAGTGGTTATGCAACCCAGTTGCTGTTGTTTGTGAATGATGTAGCATATTGCATAAATCCAGGTAATGGTGGTTCATTCCATATACCATTAAGCAAGCTATGATTTAGCGCATTGCATTCAGAGCTCCAAATCTCAAAAGTATTTTGTTTCACTTTACATATTGTTTTCTAAATTATAATGACTGGATTCTTGCAAGATGTTTCGTAAAGCAAAGCACTGTGAAACCAACATTTATGGGTCTTTCCCCACCCCCTCAAAGGACCTGAAAGATGACCTTTTATGTCTTCTTCTATTCCATCACTTTTTTAGTTGTAAATACAGTAGTTGCTGCATTCTGTAACTACACTCAGGCAATATTCAGCTTACTGAATTTTTAAAGATTGTTATTTTTTTTATAAATATGGCAAGTATGAACAAATCTCCAGCTTCATCTTTATTTACAGAAGAACCCTGGAGTCCCACATGGACCATTTAGACATTCTTAGAAAGTAGTACTTCTAGCCAAGTATGTTGTTTGGAAATATGCCCATTAGGGGTGAGGAAAGAGAAGTGATAGGAAGGGAAGATTTTTTGTTGGAAGATTAGAAATGGGAGAATCTTAGTTCTTTGCTACATAAAAAAATCCACAATCAGTGTGCTTCTCGTACAGTGACCATTTTGTGATAACATCCATTAAAGTTGACCCACCTGCCCAGAAGTTAGAAAAATGTGCTTTAGTGTTTGTTCATTCTAAGTCAAGGGTGTCAAACTCGCATTATCACAGCAGCATCATGTGACACATCAGGACTTTTCCCCCCTTCGCTAAACTTGGTGTAGACGTGGCCAGTGTGTGACGCATCCGGCCTGCAGGCCACAATTTTAACAGCCCTGTCTAAGTAGTTAAAGCTGAATACCTTTTGATTGAAGTAGTATAGTCTGTCCATATGAAAAATAATGTAGGGACCTAAATAAATAAGTTCTTAAGTGTTAACAACTAGGTGTTGGTTGGTTTGCAAAAATATTTTCTGTTTTAAGTTTTAGTGGATGGGGCAGATGTCTGAGTCAGAAAATGGAATCACATGTAATGAATTTAAGTTTTATGTGTTTTGAAAAAAAAGATATTTCACATTTTGATGAAGTTTTTCACATTTGTGAATTGAGAAAAAAATGAAGTAAAATACAACTCATAAACTAATTCTGGAACTCTACTCTGATAAAAATAGCCAAATCTGTGTCTTTTGACATAATTAAAGAGAAAATACATATTAGAAAAAATACTAAGCACTTCCAAGTAACTATGATAGTTTGTTACAATTGAGTTGATGTGGGGCTAAGATTTTTTTTCTGCAAGTTTTTTCCTGCATGTTTTTTAACAGTAAACATTTAATGAGAGCCTATGGCTAAGAAGACATTTTCTCTTCTCCCAGAGAAATTCAGAAAAAAATATTGATTTAATTCTTCTGCCCACATATTTGATCAAGCATAGTATTTATTTGTCCAGCTCCTGTAAAGATAGCTTCATACTTTTCTTAGACAGAAAACAGAACACAAAAATGTAAAAATGTAAAAAAGAGAATAGAAAGTGAGGATCAATTGAATATGGTAGTAAATTGCTACTCTACAAACTGGGAAACCATGAAAGTCAGCTGGTGATGACTTTGCTCTCTTGCTCTTTCCTTCAGTTCAGTCCACCTCCCAAGGTTGTTCTTGTTATGGAGAAAATAGAAGCATTATTAAGTTGCCTGGAATTGTACAAAATAACACCAGACTATCAATCTAAAGTTTGCTCATTCAAAGCCTAGTCATCTCACAATTGGACTATTGTAAGAGGCTCTACATGAAGCTACTCTTGAAGAACATTCAGAAGCTACATGTGGTGTAGAGTGTGGCAATGCAGGCAGTTCTTGGGCCCAAAGGTAGTCCATGTAACACCACTGCTCCCTGAGCTGCATTGATTGCCAGCTTGCTTCCAGGAGCAATTAAAAAATATTGGTAATCACCTTTAAAGCTCCTTGTGGCATGGGGCTATGTGAAAGACTGTCTCATCCCACTGGGATTTGGCTTACCTCACCTGTGCTGGCAGAGGAGCCATGCTGTGAGCCCCATCGGCCAGAATATTCCAGCTAATGGGGTCCTTCTTTGCCATTGTGCCTTTTGGAATATCTTGTCCCCCCTGGACAAGAACTCACACTCTCCTCACCTTCTGCAAGAACTAAAAGATCTTACTTTGGAGGGGTTTCACATGGGAAGTGGTTGATAGATCAATAACAGATCTCACCTCTACCCTACCTCCCCATCTTTTAATTGGGGCTCAATAATAGAATTTGTATTGTATTGTATTTATTTTATTTGTGTCTTTTGGGTTATGTATGGTTTTTATATTTTTAAGATTGTAAGCACCCATTGTAACCCTATGGTAAGGTGGGCAGCCAATAAATTTTTCAAATAAATAATAATGTTAAAAATAATGATTATTTGCAGTAATCATTTGATTTGCAGATATAAACAATTAATCAGATAGAAGCAATTAAAAAACTATATATCAGCACAACAGTTGTTTGCGACTATGGAATCCTAAAACCTTGCCTCCTGTCATAGAAAGTTTTCTAGTCAACTTTCAAGCTGCAGTAATGATGCAACTACTGTTCCAATGTCACTTAGTTCTAGATACAGCTGACAGGCAGTCTCTAGTGCATGTTATTTCAACTGAAGAATAAACAGATGTAGAGGTAAAACTTTCAGCTGAGTGAGCTCTTAATCTGTCCCAAAGCTGGCTCACTGATTCTGTCATATAGTTTATAGTTTATAGCTATTGCCTTGCAGTAGGGCAAGAATTTGCCCTATAGATTGCCAGGTGTTGGGTAATCTTTACTTTTTCTATTCCTGACAGTTATTGTATGATCTCTATTGCAGGAGTGTCAAACTTCAGGCCCGTGGGCCAGAACTGGCCCACGGGGTGCTTAGATCTGGCCCGTGGGACCACCCTGGAAACAGCAAAGGACTGGCCCTTAGTGTCTCTACCAGCGAAAATGGAACACATAGCCCTCCCGAGCTCTGTTTTTGCTGGCAGAGTGCTTGGACCACCACAGGAGCTCCCAACACAAGTGACATCAAGGTGGACATCCCTACCCCGGCCACACCGCCCTCCAAGGTCAAATACAAGCCTGATGCGGCCCTCAATGAAATTGAGTTTGACACTCCTGCTCTATTGTATGCTCTTTTGATTTTTAATGTAATTTGATGGGTTTCTTTTTAAAAAAACACATTGCTAAGCTGCTTATTCAAGACAAAGTCTGTGCAGTTTTACAGAATTTAAAAGCAACAGCAGTAAACAACAAAACACACTTTAAACAGTGATCATTAAGGGATCCCAACTATCCCTCCACAGCCTGAAAAACCCATAAGGTCCATCCATCCATTTCAACCCAAAGCTGGAGGGAAATACCAGCTTTTAAAATGCTTCAACACAGGCAAGGTGGAAGCCATGTAGATCTCTGGGAGAAGTCAATTTTGAAACAGAGAAAAAAATTGTAAAAAATTTTCATTGCCTTCTGTATACAGCAAACCCCCTGTAGTCTTCTCTCTAAACAATGATTTTGTAGTCAGAGCACATTACAAAAGAACTAAACTCTTGGTGCTAATTCTTTATTTAGAAAGCAGTATGGTGTCATGAATAGATTTTACACAATCCAGACAACCACTAGAAGATTGTGGCACTGCTTTTGACACTATCTTGTGTCTAGAAAAGATAAATCTTATTACATTCTTTTCCAAGAGGCAGTGTTATTAAAAATAGACTACACTAGTCACAAGATGTATTATCAAGGGTCTTTATAATTTTTTGTTTTAATCTACCAGTTAAAGAAATATTTGCTTTTTATATAACCAATGTAGATACTGCATGTCTTGTTTTTAAATACCTTAAAACAAAATTTTATTCTGACAGGAAAAGGGTCCAAAGACATGAATCATAAGAAATATCTGATATATAATCACTCTGAAACTGATAGTTTTTATTAATTATATTGATGTATATACTGCTTCCCATATCAAGGAAAACAATCAGTTTGAGTGGCCTTAATTCAGAAAAGATCTGTGTCAGCATTCAAAGTAATGCACCCATAGAAAGCAGAACTCCAAGGCAGGTAGATTCCTCAAGGAATGATTTATTGGATACCTCATCAGCACAACTGATGAAAATCAACTCTGAAAGTTCCTGTGGTTTTCACCAGATTAAAAACTGAAAGTTTCCCCTTCCCCCAAGTCATCAGTCACATTGTCCAATAGAGGTGCTGGACAGTTGCTTGGTTACTCCACTCCTCCCCCCCCGCCACCTGTTGGAATGTCCTTGGTTCCCATTGGAAATTTTTTTGTTTTGACTACAAACCCCCAGCTATCTATTTCTCTACTCCCTGTCTCTTCTTCCTTGTTGCAACTCTGAAGCCTCAAAGATGGCCTCAACCTGGTTCGCTTTAGGATTGACAATTTGAAGGCTTTGCTAAAACATAAAATGAAGAATGGTGTAGAAATTGCTAATTGTATTTT
The DNA here is from genome assembly GCA_009733165.1 of Naja naja. NCBI lineage: Eukaryota > Metazoa > Chordata > Lepidosauria > Squamata > Elapidae > Naja > Naja naja. The sequence continues at coordinate 26,792,181 of CM019152.1, forward strand.
GTAATTTTGATGATATAATTGCTTTTTATTTCTACATAAATCTAAGTCACATTAGATGTTATTTTAGAAATATTGCACACTTCATTGTTTATGTAATTTATATGCCTCTTTTTATGTAGCAAAATCTTGGTAGTTTATAAATCATAATAAAACAATGAAAAGAATAAAACCATCAGCACATCCCTCAGGCCTGATACACAATTGTATGGGACAGTGGTGGGATTCAAAATTTTTTACTACCGGTTCTGTGGGCATGGGTTGGTGGGTGTGGCAGGGGAAGGATGCTGTAAAATCTCCAGTCAGAGGTGGTATTTGCCAGTTCTCTGAACTACTCAAAATTTCCCCTACCAGTTCGCTAGAACTGGTCAGAACCTGCTGAACACCACCTCTGGTATGGGATCAGCCTCACCCTACCCTAACACTACTGGAAAACTGCAGGGTAGAGGCCTGGAGGAAGTGTTTTCCAAAGGGCAAGGCTGCTATGGAGAAAGTGTGCTTCCTAAGTCACCCTCTGGAGGGAAACATTTAAGAAAATGGATCTGGAGAGTATATTCACTTTATTGGACCTGGTAGAGCAGGTAGATAACCCTAAGAAAAGAGGATGCCACAAATAAACTGATCTTGTTATATTCATGGCTTTAAAGATGATAACTATCACTTTACAACATACCTGGAAAAAAACTGGAAGCCTGTGCAACTCACATAACAGCAGTGCTACTATGACATACCCCAAACTGCCCAGCACTGCATTATGGACCACTTTCAGCTTCCAGATGGTCTTCTAAGGCAAGTCTTCTAAAGCACATGGCAGGCATAGAACCAGGAAGTGACCAGAGCATGAATGACCATGAGCAATACTTTCCAATCCAGAAACGCCTATAATTGCTACATGAGATGGATTTGTGCAAAGCTCTCTTAGTCATAACTGCCATTTGCGGTTTTGGAACATGAATTTAAGGGGTGTGCATAAGTGCACCATCGTGCCTCCCATCCCTGTCCTATTGTCCCCATTTATTTGTACCTATTTCCTGCATTCTTACTGATGTTTATACTTATACCTATTATCTTGTAAGCGATTGACAAATCAAATCAAATAAAAAAATAAAATTAATTTGAGAACCCCCCCAACTTATACACCGTTTCTACCTAGTGGAGTGCAACTCCAGCAGAGCTCAAGAATGATATCTCATCAGATGCAGGGATCAAAAACTCAGAGCTACTCCTTGCTAGGGATGAGTTGAAGCTAGTTTCTCCCCATCCAGTCTCCAGGTAATGAATCAAAATCAGGACAAAGTGCTTGGTTGATCAGGGATAGAAATGTATAACTGAGTATTATCAGTATGTTATCAACTCCTATCAGAAGATGACTTCACCCAGTGGCCTCATGTAGATGTTAAAGAGGAGAAGTAAAATTTCCAAGCCCTGAGACAGCCCACATTGCAAGGGACCAAGATTTGGCCTTTTCTTCTTTCTCTGCACCCACAACATGGACTGGAACCTGCCACAGAAAAGGAGAAGCTGGTGCAGAGCATTTTCCTCCACTAATCCCAGAACTGGTCCAGAAAAATATCACAATCATTTTACCATTGTGTTAATGGTAACTATGCTTCTCTAAACATTATTATACTTAAATTTTTACCTGTTTCAGCTAGGATTGGATCAAGAATGATAGGAAATACAGCCCAACATCAGTTCCATATCCTTACCTTGCACTGCTTCTAAATCTCCAGCAAAGTGCTTTACAATAAAAATGCTAAGTATATGCCAGAAGCATTTTTAAAAGCAAACACAATTACCAACAGTATCTAATGTACAGTTATTCATTATATTTATAGCCTGCTTTAATTCTATTGTTATTTCTGCTTTAATTCTATTGTTCTATGAGAAATGCAATATTATCATTTCATTTGACAATATACATACAAAAAAAGCAAAAAGAAAAGAAAAGAGAACAGTCATCCTGCCAAGACCACAAAGAAAGATAATCAAATGTTAAACCCCCAAATAGTTTCTAAGTTTGGCTTTTGCCTGTGTTTATGATATTAAATCTGTACTTTTGGCCTTGTATGTGATTAACTGTGGCTACTGCATTCCTTTGATCCCTTTTAGATCATTCTGTAATTTTTAATTCCAGTGACTGAGAGATCATCCAGATCAGTGGTTGCCAACCAGTGGGCCGGGGACCACTGGTGGTCCACAAGAAAATTTTGGTGGGCCGCAGAGAAATGTCCCCCTCAAAGCAATTAATTCAGGCTGCATGGGAACACAAGGCTGCACTGCCCACATGACCTGACCGCCCACTGGTCCTTTGGCCGAGTGCAAACCTTACCTTGAGTAGAGCCACACAAGCTGGAACTGGAAGGTAAGACCAACAGTGGGGGAGGGAAATCCGCCCCGGAGTGGCTTGTTGACATTGGTGGGAAAGTTGGTCCCATATTCCAGAGCTGCAGTAGTCACAGGACTGGCCCTTTGGTCATCCCGGAGGAGCTTCTCCAGTCCATGGTAGGCTGGTGCACCCGGGTGGAGGAGCAGCTGCTCCAGGATGACCAAAGGACCAGTCCTGTGATTACTGCAGCTCTGGAATATGGGACCGACTTTCCCACCAACGTCAGCAAGCCACCGTCACTCAAAATTCATATTAGTGGTCCACGGGATTTAAAATTGTGAGTTTGGTAGTCCCTGAGGTCCAAAAGGTTGGTGACCCCTGATCCAGATGGTAGATGCTAACAGAATTTTATGTGTAATTAGTCCCTCTTTTTCTCCTAAATGTTTTTGACCAATTAAAAAGAGAAAATTAAAGACTCGGGAAAACAGGAAAGAGAGAAAGAGAGAGAAAGATGACACACTACACATCTAACTTTAGCTTTCACCCAGTGGTGGGATTCAAACATTTTTACTACCGGTTCTGTGGGCATGGTGTGGTTTGGTGGGCATGGCAGGGAAAGGATACTGCAAAATCCCTATTCCCTCCCACCCCAGTAACCTGCTTTCCAGCTCCGTTCTCCTGTGCTGGGCAACAAAAGAAGACCCAGCTGATCAGCTGGGACTTGGGAGACAGAGAATAGATAGGGCCAGTCAGAGGTGGTATTTGGCAGTTCTCCAAACTACTCAAAATTTCCACTACCGGTTCTCCAGAACTGGTTAGAACCTGCTGAATACCACCTCTGCTTCCACCCTATTTAATTCCACAAAGTAGGAATGGTGAACCATAGTAAGATCAAAGTCTAGAAGTATCCTGAAACATTGGTAACACATATTAATAGTTGCATAATTGTTGGTGGTTATTTTCTAAAATATTTATGAGAGGAACACAGTCAGATACAGAACATGCTGTTATCTCACTCCAAGATATGGGACTTTTCTATCAACAATTTGCTCCTTGGAGAAATAAATTTACTTATTTGCAAATGTATTATATTTATACACTGCATAATAGTATTCAGTGTTAACATATTAGTGACATATCAACTACAGTTACAAATCAGTGTCATTTTAATTATGCACACAAATTACCCTACCATCTCCAACTCTCAGCATGTAAAAGACATTACTGGTTAAATGACAAGATTATGAGTTGGAAATAAATGCAACCTGTCTTACTGAAAATAGCTGCAATGTAAACTCTTGGGACAAGCTTTCAAAGAATCATTCATTCTTCAAAGTTAGAATTAAACAAACAGTAAAATATCCTTTGATTCAAGTTCATATAAATACATGGATGTGAACATGTGGCTTTCTTAAAAAGAGTATAGAAGTAGTTTCTGACAGTCTACTTCCATAGGGCTTTTTACTCAGTGATAAATTCCAAAGTGCCCTGGAAGCATTTATGCAAATATTAATCAGGTGTAACTCTGCTAGCTTTTTAAATTAGCCAAGGGTGGTTTGATGTTTCCTCATCCTGTGTTCTGTTTTGGAGATTTAACTCTGTTTATTTCTGACCTCTCTCCAGCTTATTTGAACCACAGCAAAATTATATTTTCTTACGAGTCATTATAACTCTGCAGATCTAGTGATTAATCAAGTTTCCTGTAGATGGATTTATGAAGGCAACAGCTGTCAAGAGCCAATGCAAATGACAGAGACTAGGCTTCATTAAGGAACAATGGACAGGAGCCAGCCACTCATCACACTATGAAATAGATAGGGCTTAGTTTATAATAAATAAATAAGTGCAGGAAAAAAAAGAATTTTGGATAGACATACACATAGAAGCAAATAGTTTGGTAATCATTCTGTTCTTTTTATTTATTAAGACTTTTCTAAGATCTTATTAGAGCTTGGTACTTCCATTTCTAACTGTAGGTTTTCTAGTTGTAGCCTCAGTTTGGACAAAGCTTGACCAAGCACTTGCAGGGCTCAAGTCTGCCTTTACAATACTTTTCTTTCTTTCCATTCTGAAAGAGCTAGGCTCTTTGGGAGACTGCCTATAGATAATAAGATCTACTGTATGCAGAGAAAAATATAAAATCGCCTGCCCTGGATTGAAATATAGGATCTGCAATTTTTGTTTTTAGCTTTTGCTCTTGATAACTGTTGTCTTCATACATCAGAATAAGAATACTTTTGAGGGCAAAATGGCACAGAAACAAGAAATGTTGATAGCTCCAAATTGTTGGTTTGGGTTGGTTCATTAAAAACTTTACTGTCTGACTCTAGAAAGTCCACAGTGCAATGTATATCTACAGAAATGTGTGCTTTTTGTTTGTGTATTGAGAGTTTTTGTACAGGCTAATGGGAATTTTCAAATGCCAACAATAAAAAAAGATGCAGCTATGATATGTGAGATGCTGAGTCAATACTAGAACAAAGAAAAGCTTTCTATCAGGATGTTGATGCTTGTTAACACTTCTCAAACCCACAGTAGAATATTGCCTTTTTATACTACTTGTTGGTCTGAAATGCAGTATGTGACTGTCAACACATTCCGGATAGTTTTGACAACCTAGCCAAGATGGATTTCAACTTCAAAATTATTTTCTGCTAGGAAAATAAAATGAATATTTAACTTTCTTGTTCTGCTTTACTTTGTTTCATGCTAATTTATACCATGGATGGAAAAGCTGTGATTCTTTAACTGTTGGGGAACCACAATTTGCAGCCTTTTTCATTGAAGTCATGTCAGCTGTAGCTGCTGGAGTTTATAGTTAACCTTTAGAGAACTACTATATACATTTATAAGATAGCCCTGTGGTAGAGTTGTGATATATCAGTTTTGTAACTCTATACATTTTTATTTGCACAGAATTAAAAAGTCCATTGTATTTCCAGTGGGAAAAGAAGTCGATTGATTTACTGATGTATGAATACTATGTTTCATACTAGAAAGACTCTGCCTTGTTTTTCTTATAACAATATTATAATTGCCTACAGCAATTGTGTGCAGCTGTTGATTGATAGCTACAGATTAAAAAATCATTTAAATTATAAATAATAGAATCTAAAAGCTTGAGAGGGAGTCTGAAGCATCTCCATAATTTGTGCCTGAAGTATAATTTTTTGCTCTGACAATATACAAAAAGTAATCACTTAATATAAAAAGTAATCATTAAATCTCTTTAATCCATTTTATATGTACAAGTTTAGCAAAAGTAGTTTTGGAGCACAGTCTGCACACTACTGGCACCATGGTATGTACCCCATCTGAACATGGTAAGCACCCTGTATTAATCTCAATTATTCTTTACTGTCCCTAATAGTTTCTTAGTAAGCAACCCAGTATAATGTGTCCTCATTTGTGAAAACTCAAATTTTTCACAGGGTTCAGTTTTTCAACTACTTACTTACTTTGTACTTACTTCTGCTAGAATCACTTAGCAGGCAGACTATTTATTTTTATTTACTTAGCTAAAAATAGTGAACACTTTTTGTCTAGATGGAACAGAATAACTAACCTAAGCTGCTTCCTTTGGAAGTATTCACACTAGCAAGCTATTTGCAGTCACACGCGTGCTCCTTAATGCTAGACATCTTAACTTATTTTCATTCAAATAGAAATGGACATGCAGTATGTGCATGAATGTAAAAGCATTTAAAGATCCAGTGAAATTCATTTCCATTAAATAGGATTCTGGCTGAGGAATCATTTTACTTGAAAGGATATTGAAGAAGACACATTCCAAAATAGCTATTGACTCCACTTTGTTTCCAGACACAAAAGTCAGTTTGTTCCTTACAACCTATTTAGTTCTTAACAGTCAATAAGACTGGGACACTGTTCTCACATGAACCTTTACATTTGTTTGCCCAAGAGACCCCTTGCCAAGTTCTACTTCCTACAAAAAGGCAGCACTTAGTTACTGAAGTCGTTTCCATGACAGAATCCTACATTTGAAAACATCTTTTCTGAAAAATATTGATAAGAAACATTTTGTCTTTTCAGTTTATTTGTTTATTTATTTGTAAAATTTATAGGCTGCTCATCTTACCTCAAGTAACTCTGGTGGCTTACAATCATAACCACTAAAATATTTTCCCTCAGCTGATTAATGGTTTAATGAAGTTGTTTGTTGAAGTGATCAGATGTTGAAGGTTTTTTGAATTACATTGAATAGATGGAGATTCCAATAGAAAAAAAGTACAAGTTACCTGATAGAATACCCTCTTTTAACACAATTATAAAAGGAGCTTTCTTTTGCTCTCTTTACTTCCTTTTTGGCATTCAACACCTGCACATGTAGATAAGTGAGCGAGGGCTTCCAATTCCGCCCTCCTCGTCGACGGACCAGGGACCATGACTGTGAGTGGCCTCGGTTTGTGCTCTCTTGTCAGAGAGCCCCAATCCGTTGGATTAGGGGCTGAAGCTGCCTCAGAGGGGCGGTGGAGTAAGGAGAAACCGCAAGCCAGGTCAAGGAGAGCCACATCTCTCCTCCCTGGGCTTGGCATTTTCCCCCCCGAAGATGACTGAGCGGTGGTCCAAAATGGCCACCCTGAAGAGGAGGACCTAGCCAGATTAAGCTTGTGCAGGAGGAAAGAAAGAGGTGGACAACATAAGAACCAGGACAACAACTAATTTAAAAGGTACCCCGGGATTGATGTTTAAAGAATTTTTCTGAAAGAAAGAAAGCGGCAGAATTAAAAATAGAAGGGAAAAAGTGAAAATACTTTTTACAGCTGAGTGGGGCTTCAAACCGGAATAGGAAGAAGCCGGAACAAAATAGTTAAATAAATTGCATTAAAATACAGTGGAAATAAACAGATATAACTTAAAGCTGGATTTAAGAACATTAAAAGGTTTGATTGGTTTGGAACATCAAGGCTCGGAAAGCCCTGAATAATAAAATTGGGGGAAAGGCGTGGACATTGTACATTGTATAACAGGGGGTGTCATCCTGTGGACAAAACTTTAAGTTGAAAAAGAGAAGTTCCTATCCTTCTACTAACCTGATTTGATATTCTGAAAAGGAAATATTGAAATAACATAATAACTACCCCAGAAAGTGAAAATTGAATCATAATAAAAGAAAAGGTATGGAATGCTGAACTGATTGGTGATTTTGCTATAAACCCAGTTTTGGAATAATTGTGAATATAAATAATTTCAGGAAGAAAAAAGAAAAAGAGAACCTGATTTGTGGACTTCAATGACTATAAAACACAAGAGTGTGCAATGATGGTATCTTTGTGGGACTTAAAAATGGAACTTAAAATTTTTTAAGAACTACATGCGAGAGGTGAATCACTTGTCTCTGAACTAAGAATGACGATTGAAAGTTATGAAAAAGAAACCTCAGAGAAGGAGGAGTTAGCTCAAGAAGAAGCCATCTTAAATGGACAATCATCACCAAGAATTTCACGAAGAAGAGGAAAAAGAAGGAGGACTAAAAATGGGAGATTTAAGAAAGTAACTAAAACGGGGAATACCTGTAAAAATTGGAAAGATAGAAAGAAACAGCAGAAAAATAAAAGGGGGAAGGCAAACATATATATATAGAGAGATATAACCCAGAGGAAGAAAAGGATTGGGAGAATAAAAGGGAAGAGAGGTATTGAGGAACAGGAACAGAAAAGAAAGAAATATGGGGACTGTGGTATAAAAGAGAATATCTTTTTGCCTAGAATACATAGAGATACTGGTTAATGAATTAAAAATTAAAAAGGGGATTCCGCAAGGGTATGAGAAGTAGTAATAAGGTTTTTTGTGATTATAAATTATAGAATATAGGCCATAGAGAGAAAGGAGAGGCACTGATATTTTCTTAGAAGATGAATGTATGTATTGTTTTGTTTTGTTTTTTATTATTAGAAGAAAGGTTAATGTTTAGTATATATTGAAATGATTGAAATGAATTGTGAGGAGGTTCAAAATGGCAGTAATATCAGTGACCAGTATAGTTAAATGGATTAATTGTTTCTTTTTTTTCTTCTCTCTCTCTATCTTTTTTTAATATTATAATCAAACCTTATGTAAGTAAAGGGAGAAAATATATTGCGGAATCTGATTTAAAAGTACAATATAGAATAGTTTATTTTTTCTAGGAAATGATTATTACTACAATTAAGTAAAATGGACATTTAATTAGGGATTATAGATGAGGGAATGAAGATATATATAAACCACTGAGGACACACCCCAAAATTAGAAAGAGCTGGGGGCAATCTATGTTTTGCTTTATGATTATAAACTTGTATTGATTTGGACCTTATGGAAAGAATATGCGATGGAACTGCCAATTTGCCAGACAAAAGAATTAAAAGGGAGTAAGTATGAAGATATGGGAAATATTAGTGATTCAAATGAGAAAAGAGTATTCTGGAAAAGGAATTGAAATAAATTGAAATGAATTGAGAAGCTGTTTAGAATAAAAGTAATATTAATGATTAGGATTAATTTGTTAGTTCTTTTTTTTTGAAAAAGTGGAGGTAAAATGAGAAAAGAACATTTTGGAAAAGGATGTGTTTAAAAGAAATGTTAATGTTTAAGAAATATACTTGAAATAAATTGAAAGGAATTGAAAAGATGCTTAGATGGAAAGTAATAGTAGTTAAAATCTGGAAAAGGTTATATTCAAAAGAAATATTAATACTTAAGAAATATATTTTAAATAAACTGAAATGAATTGAGAAGAAATATATTTGAAATAAATTGAAATGAATTGAGAAGATATTTAGATGGAAAATAACATTACTTAATGGATAAGATAGGATGTTGACTGTTAAAAGTGAATATATAATTACTGTCATATTTGCATGTAAAAAGAGTGACTCGGAATTATGTTGTACACTGAAAAGAGCTTTTTTTTATATTGTTTTGGAAAAATTGAGTAAAACTTGTTATTAAAAAAAAAAGAATAGCTAGCTATCCCCATGTATACAACTTGTAATTTACCTCTTTTTATGTATGCATATTTTTCTCCTGTGCATAAAACCTTAATATTACACTGGAAAAAGTCATGACTTGACATGATGAAAAGTGCTTCCAGATTATTGGCAGGGGTTGATGTCATCAACTGATTGGCAGGAGGTTTACTTGAATTTCCTAAGCCATGCAACCCAAGGTGTGAATTAGGGAATTTCCAAATGATGCAGCCTGTGTGAATAAAATGCCGTCATTTTTCATTGTGATGTTAACAAGTATGCTGGAGCCCAGGGGATTAAATGAAATAAAATCTTCAAATGAGTGAAGCAAGTTCAATTGCCTTCCTAACCCTAGTTTGGCTCCATGCTTTTCTCTCATTAATTAAGCCTGAGCAGGTTAATATTATTCACTGAAACAAGTTAAAAATAATCTGGCCAGCCACTACAAATATTTCTGTGATGCCAATTTGAATTTTGATAGTGACTAACAAATTATTAGTAGCCTTAGTTTGACATTTGTTTGGTGTGTGATCCTAGTAAATGTTACCCATAGTGGGTAGTAAAACTGTTCAGTGTCCAAATATTCTCCCAGACTACTAAATATACTGTAGATGGCAAAAAGTGTATATTCCTCTCCTTCCTATAACTTATCACAGGACTATAAACCTTCATGTCCAAAATTTAGCATTTTGAGAGCCCTTTGTAGGATTGTCTTGCAGTCCAAAAAAGGTTTGTGTTTATGGGTAGGTTGATTGATTGATTGATTGATTGATTTTAATTTGATCAGCAATTCATCTTTGTATTTACTTTGTAAATTTTACATTGCTTCATAAAGAATCGTGAGTTAGAATCCAAATTAATTAATCAACCCCTCTTCTTAAAATGCCACATACTTTGAAATGTGCCTTCTTCCCCCACCCTCCCCAGCTTCTTCTAGGACCAGCAGCCAAATTTAGAAACAAGGGGAAGTATTGATGCCTTTTATGTCGCTATCATCAATGACCTTGGTGAAAGATGTATAAAAGCCAGGAACAGCAGAATCTCTTTAGTTGGTCCTTTTCTTGCCAGGGTAGGTATTAACCTCTCTTCTTTCTGAAGATATATGAGTATATTTTGAACCTGGTGTCCTATAAAGTTTGATTGGTATTATATGTTTTTCTGCTAAGTTATAAAGGTTTAGCTACGTAAACAGGGAATATTGTTTTAGTAGTACTGACCTGCTGCCAATAATGTATAGATTAGATGCACTAAAAGCTTAGTGTTTTGAAAGGAGATTGAGATCTGTGTTATATTAAAGATGGACTGATAAGTGTTTAGTCATATTTTCTATTTTTCCAACTATCATTGGAACTCATTCTGTGACATGGTTTAAACAGATTGTGGATTGAGATTAAGTCAGAGCTGAGCTGCAGTCCTTTAGAAATGCATAATTTTAGCCAATTCTTATTGCAGATGAGAAAATATTAATCATTGCAGTGATATACAGCTATTGGTTGGGATTTTTCTTTGGTTTGTATTCTTGGTTTTACTCATAATGCTCTTCTTTTTTAACTTTCCAATATTTCAGATTTTTAAAATATAAGCATTATTTTATTTTCCTTTATTTTATTTTAAATAGGCAGTACTAATTTGCACCACAGACTAGAATTCCATTTCCTCTTACATTTAACATTACTTAGTATTTCTGTCCAATGTTTGTCCAGGAATTACATCCTATTGCCATGATTTGTATAGCACATTGTGAGACTTTTCTGAAATAGTCTAATACTTGAAGATTATAGAATAACTCAACAGATGAGAAACGCAGGGTGGAAAAGATTATTCCTATTACTTCCAATCTTAATAGCTGAAAATTCATAAAGATTACTCAGACTTTCTGTCTTGGGATAAAAATCTTGATATAGTGGTCCTCATTTCCAAGTATATCACTTTAGGATTCTATAGTGAAGATCTGATACATTAATACTTTTAGCTCTGAGTCAGTGCTAACATATAAAAGAAACCCTGGAGAGATTTCTTGTCACTAATAATATGAAATTACAAGCAGAGGTCAATTGCACTAAATGTAGTTTTCAGTGAATGAGACATTTGTTATACACAAAAGGAACTTACCTTCCACATTTTTAACATTTTTGATAAATATTATAAAAGTGTACAAAATAGGAATTACCATCAAGAAGGTATTATGTCAGATGTATAAACATCAAATAACAAATAAGAATGAATGTTGATTATTCCTTTGAATGTCTATTTTTAAGAGGAACTACTCAGGGATGGCTGTTATCATCCTTCTGTTTATTTATTTACAAAAACATTAACATTAGCAACATCCAAAAGTAATATAAAGGGCAAAGAGCATTTCTTAAATTTTTCACTCCTTATTCTTTCAAATCTAGTATATTTGGATAAATGTATAAAAAAAGGCTTCAAAAGTTTTGCAAAATTATCAGGCCTATCAATTATTTAAAAACTATAAATCAGGGTTATATATTGGATAGAATGTATATCTGACCTTATGGAAAAAGAAGGACCTATCTGGACACATGCCTTTTATAAAGGTTTAGTAAGTTAAAGCGTGCAAGTGACATACACTATTAATCTATAAAATGTCCTGGCTACTTTGGTCTCAGCTAAATTCATGTTATAAGCAAAGAGGATACCAGAACTTGTAAACCCGTGTTTTTGAGAAATCAATAATAATTCTGCAGAAGCCAAAAGATTAATATAATAAATTTACCCATATTTGTTATATTTACACCGGGTTTGAGACAAATTTAGGAGTCAGATTTAGGCAAGGCATTCGATGGTGTCATATGGCACTCTGGGAATTCTTATATGTTTCAAGGCAGGAATTATATTGTAAGACTTTACACTGTTATTTAATTCCTATAGGAATCCTATATAAAATAAAACACATAATTATAAAATAGGTGTGGTGTGTTATAATAAAAAGGGCTCTTTTCCATTTTAGGTGGGAATGCAGTAAAGCCTCAAAATTTTGAGGGTAGATCTTTGACAAAATAATAGCAATAACTAAATAATGAAGGAATTCCTACCAAATTTAAACATATTATATATAGTATATTTGATGGATTTTACAAAGCAAAAATCATATTATTTCCTGCTTCTAGCAGCAAAGTTAATTTTCATGGGTATTGAAATATTTGCAGCTATTTTTGCTTGAAAAGTGATTTAATAAGGCGATCTATTGCTCTGCTTGAGAAGTGAAAATAACTATTGCATAGAAATTGGCAGAATTTTATCTGTTTTATAAATAGCAAAATTAATACTCACCTAAAAATGGAAAATTTAAATGAGCTGATATAAGAATATAGATACTATTTTATTTTACATAATAAAACAATGTAATAATACCATTTTGAATGTTAGAAATTTATTAAATCTTCTTTTTACTCATAATGGTTTCAGATCAGGTCCTTTTAATAAATACCAGAACTTCTGTTATTACTTTCATTTTTGAAATCGGCACAGCCCTAGTTTTCATGTCTAACGTAAAATAAACAAAAATTCCTGGCCTGGTTGCTTTGAAGACGAATGAATGAATGAATGTGAATGAGTGAATTCTATTGATACCAACATTCATTAATAATAGAGAAAAATCATATATTTAAAAGATTGCAGTATCACCTTTTATTCAAATTCATAGTTGTAATTCAATGCGAGTTTCTAAATCCCAAGTTATCTTTAAATTCAAAGTTTGAGGGAAAAATAAGCAAAATGGCCTGTGACTAGTTCATTTTGTATCATAAGTCTTCTCATATTTGAGCATTCTCAAAACCTGTAACAGTTTATGGTCCTATTTAATCTTTTGGCAGTTTTCCCTTTATCCTAGCAAAATGTTACAAGATTTCTGTGTTCACTACGAGAAGAAGGAAATGCCATTCCTTTTTTGTAATCTACTCAGAGAACAGTAATAATTAGAAATGATAATGGTGCATGAGCAATTATATACTAAATGTCACAATCTCTCCAAGGAATTTTTCCATTAACTCTACAAGAAATCCGAAGAACAAAAGGTATTTTATTTTCTAAATATGAAGTATGCGTTATTTTATTTAAGACAAAGAATATATAAACCATATATACATATACATACATAAAATATATAAACATACCAAGAACAGGAAAATAATTCATCCAACAGTCACACTGCATATTGACAATATCAGCTCTTATTGAATAGACAGAAATAAAGGGTGAAATAGTAATGACCTAGAAAGCAAAACTAAATCATCTCTGTATATTTTCTTTTATTTATTAAATTTCTATAGACAAATGTGACTCTAGGCAGTATATCCTTATTCATCATAGTGTTTTGTTTTATATCGGAAGTTCTATTTGCTATCTGAAAATGTCATATTACCTAGGACCAAGTGCCACTGAATTCACTGGGACTTAGGTACAAATAAATCAGTTTAGATTGGATTGGTAATGTATTTAACATTATTTATTTGGTAGTAATAATTGTACTGAAAGGGATTTTTGTTCATTTGTATGACTATTTTTACTCCCAAACCTCTACCATATTTCATAATGATTCCTTGCTTCATTAAGGGGAATATTGATTTCATTTTGAACAAAATGAAACCACTATGATGAGTAGATCTAGTTTTCAACCTAAGAAAATTCAAATTTGACTTTAAATAGTTATATTCTTTGTTGAATTTACTGACTTGTTTTAAAAACTGTAACCCTTGAAATCCAAAAATCTTGAACAATATTCTGCCTGTTTCAGTTGTTTGTGACTAGTAGTTAGCTATGTTGCTGTCAATCTGAATAAATAGTCCTGAACTAAATGGTCTGATTTAATATGGCAACATTGGGTGCCAAAATCAGCCTTCCTTAACTCCTACAATCTCCAGCTGGCAGAATTAGTAAGCAATTATAACAGTTGTAGTACCAACCTATTTGGAGGTACTAGGATGTGTTGGGAGCAGGACAGAAGTGGGAAGCTGAATTCTCCAGAGGGGGACTATGTCTCTTCAAGGTTAGCCAATAATTGTTGATTTTTGTTCATATTTTGAAGTGCCCTGAAATTGTCACATTATGGCAAAATAGTGGGACATAAATAGCTTTTAAAAATTTATCAGCAAATCCTTGTGTATTAGTACAACGTAGTGTCCATGTCAGAAATAATGTTTCCAGAGAAGATTAAGTCTGCTCATTATTTTTCTATTCCCTAAAAATGTAATGCTGGGTGAAAATGTTCCAAATGAATCATTTGAGCCTGAAAAAAGGAGACTAGTCATCATCATCATCTGAATGTGTATAGAATCAATTATGTGCATAATCAAATACGTACTAATAAACTATTGTGAGCAGTCCTATAAAAACCAGAACAATAGAGACATTTAAAAAATGTTGCAGTGTGCTTCCAAATTTATTAATTAACTTGCTCCATGTATGTCCCACTTTTTCATTAAGAACTCAATGTAAAATTTGTGGTAAATCCTTCTCTAGTATTCTTCCACAATAATAATCCAGCAAAGTAAATTGGCTGAAAGCCAAAGGTTAGGTCAAGGGCAACTGGTTAGTTTTCTTTCCTGAAGAGGAATTTGAATCTGGATGTCACCAGCCTTAGTTCAATATTTTAATTTAAAATTGTTATTTCAACTAAAAAGCACATTCCTTTTCTATGATTTAGTGACCTGCTACTTTAGCAGGAATGATTTTTCTGATGCAAATGTATCTCTTAATCTCAATAATATGTGGGTTTTCTCTCTTTGTTCAGGTTCTACGTTGGAAAATAGAAAATATGTGACTTACTTTGAATTTGTCATTTTATCTTTGTAGACTAGCTTGTTTCATTTTTCCTTTGTGAGCATACATCCTCCTTCACTTTGTTTGCCAAGATGATGGACATGTCAGAGTTTGGGGAAGCTGCACCTTTCCTCCGAAAAAGTGAGAAAGAAATCATGGTGTTGCAGACAGTGGCCTTTGATGGTAAGATATAATGTGATTATTCTGCCCATCATTTCTTCTAGACTGGTAAAGCAGATACCTGATCGGATATAATAAAATTGAAAGTTCTGATATAAAAGGTACACTGTAGATCTGAACTTGGATTTTAGCCCTTTTGCTCTCCTGGGAAAAAAAATATTCTGGCTGAATCTCAGAATCACACTAGTTATATCAGGCAAAGTTTATAACAGCAGGTGAGGACCAATTATTTGTTGGTTTGTTTTATGTATAAATAAACTATCCTCTTTGAGGTAAAGAAAACATTTGGCTGTGGAATTCTGGGAACTGAAGCCCACCCATCTTAAAATTGTCTTATCTGAATATATTTTGTAGGCATTACTTGATCTATGAAATGGAATGAAATGATTTAGAGACAGCAAGCAGCCTCAGGACTGCTAAGAGAACATTGTATATACAGCTGTTGCTGTTATTTGACAATTTTAAGTATTTAGCATGCTTGTATAATGACAAAAATGTCTTCCTTTTCAAGGAAAGAAGAAATGTTGGATTCCTGATGAAAAGAAAGCATACCTTGAAGCAGAGATCAAAGAGAGTGGTGGTGGCAAAGTTACTGTGGAGACAACAGATGGGAAAGTAAGGAACCTTCTCTGCTTGATAGATCACGTGCAAGACCTATAAGACAGAGAAACAACAAGCCAACGTAAACAGTTGGTCCAGAAACACTTTAACAATAAGGTCAATTAATTCAAGACAAAAAAGAATGGCCCATATAGCTGGAGATTGCCTTTATATTTTTATGTCTTTCTGCCTGTCCATCCATCCATCCATTCATCCATCCATCCATCCAACATACTTCAGTGTTGACTGCTGGTGACTGTCTAGACAAGTACCTATGATTTTCTTGGCAAGAAATTGGCTTCTTCACGGGGCTGAGAGTGATTGGTTACTTAGCTGAATTTGTGTGCCTAAAATGGGACTAGAAATCATTGTCTCCTGGATTATAGCACGATATTGTTAAGTTTGCATGAAGAGTCAGACGCGAGGAGTTCCAGCAAAAGACTTTATTAATGACAACAGCTCGAATGGACCCGTCCGGTAAGGCTACGGCTGCTTCTTATAGCCGCAGCCGTAGCTGCTAACCAATGGGAGTGCAGGGTTTCTTCCCGCACTATTTAAACCAATACCATTTGACATTTTACAAGACCAATTCAAATAAACCAATAACATTTAAACCTACATACATAACACCCCTCCCACTAGGTTCAGTCCATACCAAACCCCAACCTATCTAATGTATTCCTTTAAATAGGTGGGGCTCTTACGTGTCGTTGAGACCTTCGGTTCAGAATCTTTATTGTTCTCACCCAGTGAGAGGGAAATGTGTCTGCTGACATTTCCCTGTTAGGACTTCCTGTGAAAGAAGACCCTGTTAGACTGTTAGAATCTGGTCTCTCCTCCCAACCCATCTCCATTCCAATGTCAACACCCAAGTCTGGTAGTGATGTACAATCTTCCACTTCTAAGGATGGATCTAGGCATTGTGACAGGGTTCGGGATGGTTCCTGTCGTAATGACTCTACTTCTAAGGATGGATCTTGGCATTGTGACAGGGTTCGGGATGGTTCCTGCCGCAATGGCTCGTTACACAAAGGGTTGATTCCTGTTTGCTGATATTCCTCCTGTTCCTCCCTTCCCCTAGAAGAGACATCAGGTGAGGGACCTAGAGAGAGACAGGGCGATGTTCCTGAGTGAACCGGGATCTAAGTTGGTCAATGTGCCTGCTCCAGAGGAGGCCATCCTCTGTTTGAACCCTGTAAGAAAGAGGGCCAGTGATGTGAGTTATTTCAGCAGGAATCCACAAAGGTTCACCTGTAAGGTTCCTAGCATAGACAGAATCTCCCACACTGAAAGAACGAACTTTGGAAGTGGAATCCAGTGGTGTATTGGGTGCATAAGTGGGATGAAGTCGGTCAAGGGAAGACCTAAGTTTCCTGCCCATTAACAACTCTGCTGGGGACAAGTTAGTTGATGGGCTAGGAGTGATGTGCTGAACACTAAGAAGCTTTTCAAGCTTCTCAGAGATGTCCCAGGACCCAGCTGCTGAAGCTTTTCTTTGGTAAAGCGTACCATCGTTCAGGCCGTTGGCGAGGTGCCAGGGGCTGTAAGGGCATGTCTGATGCCCTGTTGAGCTAGAAAGGATTCAAAAATGTTAGACGTGAATTGAGGGCCATTGTCAGAGACAAGGACATCTGGTAACCCATGGGTTACAAAGAGCTTTTTGAGCTGCTTGATAACAGCCTCAGTAGTAGTAGAAGTCATGAGAATAACCTCTAGCCATTTGGAGTATGCATCTACAATTACTAGAAACGTGTGCCCTCTTGTAGGGCCTGCAAAATCAATGTGGATTCTAGACCATGGGCCCCTAGGACATTCCCATTCCTGTGTGGGCGTGAGGTGGGGCAGGCCTGACTACCTGGCAATTGGGACAAGAGGCAACCCAGTTTTCAACCATTTTGTCAATACCTGGCCACCATACATAACTCCTGGCCAAACCTTTCATCCTTACAATCCCAGGATGACCCTCATGTAACATTTCCAAAACCTCCCTTTGCAGTTTTGCAGGAATAACCACCCTGTTACCCCACAAAATACATCCTCTTAATACAGATAATTCAGTTTGCCTGGATTTGAAAGGTTGGGCAAAGTGAGGTAGATCTTGAAGAGGCCAACCTTTCTTAATCCAGCCCATAACAGGTGCCAACACAGCATCTTTGGCAGATTCTCTGGCAATCTCAGCAGCATGGACTGGAAGCTTAGCAACGGTCTCCAGGAAAAGGTGTGAGTCTCAAGTTCACAGTCCTCCTTGTGGCAAGGTAGTGGGCAACGACTCAGTGCATCAGCATGTCCAATGTCCTTGCCAGGCCTGTGAATCAGTTTGTAGGAGTAGGCTGCAAGAAATTCAGTCCACCTCAGCATTCTTGGTGACAGGATAATAGGTGTAGGTTTGTCTCCTGCCACGATGCCAAGCAAAGGTTTGTGATCTGTAACAATGGTGAATGACCTGCCATACAGATATTCATGAAATTTCTTAACAGCTGCAACAACTGCTAAGGCCTCCTTGTCCAATTGGCTGTAGTTCCTCTCTGCTTTGGACAGCGTGAGTAGAATGCAATTGGGGCTTCCCGGCCATTGGGAAGCCTGTGGCTCAAAACCTCCCACTCCAAAAGGGGATGCATCACAAGTCAGAACAACAGGTAAATTCTCAGAGAATTGAATCAACACAGCATCAGGCGTGATTAGTCTCTTAATACTGTTAAATGCTGACTGTTCCTTCCGCCCCCAGATCCAAGCAGCCTTCTTATCAAGTAAGCGATGTAAGGGTTCAGCAATAGATGCTTTGTGAGGTAGAAACATGTGATAAAAGTTAATAAGGCCAAGGAAGGCTTGCAGATCTGACTTACGAGGTTTAGGGGCTTCCTTGATGCGCTTTAACCTTGGCATCAGTGGGGTGGATGCCCTGTTTATCAATCATGTACCCCAGGAATTCAACTCTGTCTGTTTTGAGAGTGCATTTATCTTCCTTGACTTTCAAACCTGCTTTTCTGAATCTGGTAAGGACTTCTCTGAGTCTCTCTTGAAGCTGAGTGTCATTCTCAGCAGAGATTAACACATCATCAAAATAAGGCACTACCCTGGCAGTCCTTGCAACATTCTTTCCATAAGACTTTGAAAATGCCAGGTGCCACGCTTACTCCAAATTGTAGTCTTTTACATTTGAAGGCACCTCTATGAGTCACAATTGTTTGTGCCTCTGCAGTGGCATCATCAACTGTTAATTGTTGATATGCCTGAGCTAAGTCCAGTTTAGCAAATACTGTACCCCTGCCAAGGGAATGGAGCAGATGATGCACAACAGGTACAGGGTATGCGCTCTGCTGCAGCGCATGGTTAAGTGTCCCCTTGTAGTCACCACAGATTCTCACTGACCCATCAGCCTTGACTGGTGTGACTATGGGTGTTTCCCATCTGGAGTGGTCAGTAGGTTCCAAAACCCCTTGAGGCGATGAGCTTATCTAATTGTGCATCAATTTTTTCCTTTAAAGCAAATGGAACCCTCCTGGGCTTTAAACAATTGGGGCACCTTGGGGTCTAAACTGAAAGCAATAGGGGTCCCCATATACTTGCCCAGTCCTTCTGAAGACCTCTGGAAACTCAGACTTCAAGGACTCTTCCCAGTCAGAACTGCTCACGTGATGGATGCCAGTCACCTCGATGCCAAGTGGCTTGAACCACTCAAGTCCCAGCAAACTTGGGCGATCCTTGTCCACGATGGTCAGTGGCAAGCGTTTGGTGTGGCCTTTAAACTGCACGTTGAATTCCCTCCAACTACTGGAATCTTGTTCCCTTGGTAGTCTTTGAGGGTCAGTGCTTGCTTCTGGAAATGTTTTTCTGAATTCTTGGAAAGAGTCTGTGTATAGTGTCCCATGACACCATAGATAAATAAGAGCCTGAGTCCACTTCCATGTGGCACGTCTCCCTTCAATAAACACCTTCACATGTACTTTTCTGCTATTTAAATGTGAAGAATGACCAATGGATATTGTTTGGTGAGTTTCACTCTTGCCATTTGCTTTTGAATTTAGCCCCATTTTTCCACTTAAATTGTTGGGCTTAAAATCTTCCTCAGGAAGTTTCTTCCTGAATGGTGGAGTTCTGGATGATTTGCAGACTCTGGCTATATGACCCGTTTCTCAACGTAGGCAAATGGAGTCAAAGAACTTGCATTCAGTGGGGTGGCCCCACATCCTCTGCAAACGAATCCTTGCCTGTTTTTCAGAGTCTTTTCTTTTCTTCTCCATTCTGAGCTTAAAATCCCTCTTCTTCCTCACTGCTATCCGAATCAGAGTCTATTTGTTTGCAATGAGTTGTTGAGGATTTTTCCCCATCAGAATGGCTTGAGGCCTGGCTCGAGGCCTTGTTAATCTTTTTCATGGCGCAGCTGAGGACTTGGTGGCTTCTGCTGAAACAGCCTCTTCAATAGCCTCTTTAAGCGTGATTTTTGGTTTCATTAACAGTTTGCTTTGTAAGATCTTATCTTTAAGGCCCAAAACAAACCGATCACGCATGGCCTCTTCTACGTTGGTAAAGTCACAAGCACCCCAATGTCCCTTAAGCTTGCCACGAAGTCATTAACACTCTCGCTATCCCTTGATCCCGACGGTAAAATTCGTGTCTCTTAATGAGGCACGCGATACTTGTCGAATGGGCTCTTAAAAGTCTTTCTAATTCCCATTCTATTACCTTCAATTCTGCTGCTCCCGCCAACGCCCATTTTGAAGACTGCGGACCGCAGTGTGTGAGAAAGACCGCCTTCTTCTCTCGGGATGCCGGATCGTTCCCTTCCAGGAACATGTGGAACCGGTCTGCATACGATTCCCAGTCCGCCCCGGATCGAGGTGCTGGGGTGTTCAGCGCAGCCATCTCGCCAGTTGCTTGTTCGTCGGCGCGTCTTCTCTTCAGGGAAATCCCACCTTCGCAGTGTTAAGTTTGCATGAAGAGTCAGACGAGGAGTTCCAGCAAAAGACTTTATTAATGACAACAGCTCGAATGGACCCGTCCGGGTAAGGCTACGGCTGCTTCTTATAGCCGGCAGCCGTAGCTGCTAGCCAATGGGAGTGCAGGGTTTCTTCCCGCACTATTTAAACCAATACCATTTGACATTTTACAAGACCAATTCAAATAAACCAATAACATTTAAACCTACATACATAACAGATATCACCTCATCACATTTGTTTACATATACTGTAGTATGTCAATGGTAAATATATGTCCTTTTAAAAAGAGTGCAGCAGTTTCTACCTTATCCTGCAGGGACAACCATTGTAGCAACTTGAAAAAAGCCCCCTACAAATACATGCACATCTTTGGATCTGAGGCTTTGGGCTGATCATGCATAAGGCTAGCTGCACGAGAGTAATTATATAAAGATGGGCCATATCTCAGTTGCAGAGGTGGTATTCAGCAAGTTCTGACCAGTTCTGGAGAACTGGCAAATACCACCTCTGACTGGCCCTGCCTGCCAACTGATCGGCTGGGGCTTCTTTTGTTGTCCTGCAGAGGAGAACAGAGCTGTAAAGCAGGTTAGTGGGGTGGGGAGGGAATGGGGATTTTACAGTATCCTTCCCCTGCCACGCCCACCAAGCCATGCCCACCAAGCCACGCCCACAGAACCAGTAGTAAAATTTTTTGAATCCCATCACTGCTCAGTTGATTTATGTAGTTCGGTATAAAGGTGGGTGGGTGGTTTATAGGGGATTCCTGGTGTTGTGGAAACAATAATACATTTTTTATGCTGCTATCTTTGGAGGGAATCAGGGTGGGCACATATGATTTACTTATGTGAAGGCTCTGACTTAAACTTTTTTTTCCAATCTTGGTTAAGCTGCAGTACTTGTGACAGTTCTGACTATTCTCAGAGGCAATGGGCAACAAAACCTTAACTCTTTTATGTCACAGGCATGAATACAAAGCAACTGAGTATAAGCAGAGTAGAATAAAAAGATCTGAGTTTACAAAATGTAAAAACACAAACCAACGATAGAGGTAGATTTTGTAATTCTCTGTTATTTCTCCAAAAAGCATTGTAAACAAATCTTAAAGAACTTCAGCAATCAATAGCTGCTTTAATAATTGTTCAGTTGTTTGAAATGTTTTTAAATAAGCATGCTTCTTTCATACGTTTTTAAATGTTTCATAGGTTTTTAAATGTTTTCATTCATGAAATATGCTTTCCAGTTATTGGAATTTAACTTTGAATATAATTTACAGTCTTCTATGTCAAATGGCTTTTAACTTATTCTTAGATGGCCAGCATCATTACTAATATCTGAAAACCTCAAATCTGCTATTATCGTTATTTGAATTTCTACACCATATTTTATAAAACAAAATTACAAACCTACCATTTTCTATTTGATAATCAGATGTTCCAAGTGATATTGGTACAAGACTGTGCTGATCTGTTTAAAATTTAAGTTGCATTTGTTAATAATATATACTTGGGAATAATCTTTAATAATGTCCTTTTGTAGTGAGGCTACTATATCCACAAAGGTAGAAAAATGCAAAATTATTCACAACAGATAAATGGCCTTGAAAATAGTAGAACTTGCTAAAATGGTTAAATTGACCTGTTAATTAATAACTACTTTTATAAAAAGACCAGAAACCTTTTATGGACTTTTTCCTGAAAATGGACAAAAATGAATTGGTGATTTGGGGAAAATGTTGTTTAGGTCCGGCTGGTTCACCAGCTTCGCCCGTTCCTGGACCGGGATGCCCTGCGTACAGTCACTCATGCCCTTGTTACCAGCACTGACTACTGCAATGCTCTCTATCTAGGACTGCCCTTGCATACCATCCGGAGATTGCAGCTGGTGCAAAATCGCGGCGCGGCGGTGATGGGAGTTTCCCAGTTCTTCCATGTTAGCCCCCTCCTGCGCTGCCTGCATTGGTTGCCGGTTGCTCTCTGGGTGAGATTCAAGGTCTTAACTTTAACATACAAAGTCCTACATGACATGGGTCCTCATTACTTAAGGGAGCGACTGCTGCCGACATCGAATACTAACCGCCCTGTGCGAAGTCATAGACAGGGACTCCTTGGGGTCCCATCGGCTGGGCAATGCCGGCTGGCGGTCCCCCGACGACGTGCCTACTCTGTCGCGGTCCCCGAACTCTGGAATCAACTTCCCTTGGGGCTCCGCCTGGCCCCTGACCTCCGCACCTTCCGCCATGACCTGAAGACCTGGTTATTTGACCAATCCAGGCTGTGACCCATGGGTGGGGTGGTTTTAGATTTTGACTAATTTTAGTTTTGTATTTGTAATTGCAATTGGGACTGTTAGTTTAATTCTTTTTTAAGTATTTATTGTTGCTGTTTTATTGTAAGCCTGAGTCTTCGGAGATGGGGCGGCATATAAGTCCCATTAATAAATAAATAAATATATGATTTGGGAGGGTGGAAACAGTAATAATTATGTTTGTAACTGCTGCAAAGAACAGAATTCACTTATTTAGATATTTTTCTTTCTCCCCACTTCCATGTTTGATTTTCTCACTTTTTGTCCTATTATCCAGCCAGCCAGCCAGCCAGCCAGCCAGCCAGCCAGCCAGCCAGCCAGCCAGCCAGCTATCTAGCTAGCTATCTAGCTAGCTATCTGAAAATCTGTTTGGTGTAATGAGGCAAAGCCACCTGATTGATCTTGTGTCACTCCCTTTTATCTCAGCCTTAGGAAAGAGGCAATAGCAAACCACTTCTAAGAAGCCTTGTCCTGGAATCTCTAAGAACCAGGCACAACTAAATGGAAGATAGAGATATACATAATGCCTTTCAAATTAATAATAATGGGAAAAAGAATGCATCCAATTAAAAGTTCCTTTCTTTTTTGCAGACTGTTACTGTAAAAGAAGATGATATTCAGCAGATGAACCCTCCAAAGTTTGACATGATTGAAGATATGGCTATGTTGACCCACCTAAATGAAGCTTCTGTGCTATATAATTTGTATAGACGCTACTCTAACTGGATGATTTATGTATGATTTCTTTACTTTGTCATCTTAAAATGTGCTATTTGAATAACATATTTTTGTAGAAGAATGCCTTAATGTTTTTCCCTAAAGAATTGTTCAGGAATTATTTTTATGAAATATTTTTTGTGATACATTCTTCCATTTAATTTAGCAATATTGTGAACTTTCTCCTTATCAGCCTATTTAAAGGACAACAATTTGGGGAAGGCTGTTTCCAAAATGGAAGAAAGCAAATGCATTAGGCTCAGTAGAGTCAATGGATATTGTATTTTGGATCAAAGATGTTGGAAAAGATTCCTTAATAAATTAAATTATTTTTCATTACATCTTTTTATTCTGAAGAATTTCTAAAGAGAGAGATGTAAATATAGCAATTGAAAGTAGTATTGTCTTAAGGCAAAGTTGTACAATCTGCCACCTGCAGACCTCTGAAGTTCTTGTGGGCCCAAGAACTCTCTCCTCAGCTGGCTGTTGAAATTAAGCATATTAATAATTATGAAGTTGTCTGAAGGTTATTTAAATTATGTTTAAAATGATAATGTTTCTTTGTTTAGTTGCCTAGATTTTTTTATATGTTGCATTTATTTTAGTTTTTTTAACCCACCTTTATTATTTTATAAATAAGTCAAAGTAGCAAATATACCTAATACACCTTCCTGCTCCTTTTCCCCAACAACAACAACAACCTTGTGAGGTGAGCTGGGCTGAGAGAAGTGGACTGCCCAAAGTCACTCAGAAGCTTTCACAGCAAATGCAAAACTGGAACTCACAGTCTTCTGGTTTCTAATCTTTACTAGACCTAACTTAAGAATGTTGGAAGATCTGTGTATTTGTTCTATTAGATATCCCCTGTTATATCCTTACTCCTTCTGGCATGAAAAGACAATTCTACTAACAATAAAATTCTCCTAGATCAATATGACATCGATTCTTAATACTATACTGGCAGGATCATTCTACTCTTATTAAAAATCCTTTTCATTTCTAGACTTACTCAGGCCTCTTCTGTGTGACAATAAACCCTTACAAATGGCTTCCTGTCTACAAAACAGAAGTAGTTTCTGCTTACAAAGGGAAGAGACGCTCAGAGGCTCCTCCCCACATCTTCTCCATTGCAGATAATGCGTATCATGATATGTTGCGTAGTAAGTAAAACTATTTGATCACAATTCTTTTTAAAAGTTATGTGTATGTGTACATGTAGCCTCGAGTGTTCCCAGATCAGCTTGTTAACATTTGATGACAAATCACCAATATACAGCAGTACAATTTTTAGTTAATATAATGTAGGTGTCGACTCAATTCCTTAATTTGCTTTTTTAAATAAGTTTGTACAGAATGGAACCAAAGTTTCAACTGTGACCTTTCTAGTGGTGTCATCTTCTTTCTGGCTTACAAATACATTTTTTTTAAAAGAAAAAGCATATTCTACACTGAAAAGCATATTATGCTTTCTAAAAGATTTTTAGAAAGATATCTTATTTAGTAGAAGATGTTTTGTTTGAAATGACTTTTATTTATTGATTTGATTATCTATGGATTTTATATGCTGCTCCAATTAGACACATTTTTAAGCAGTATATATTCCATGATCCATTAATTAGATTAAAACAAAGCTAGAAATATGAGAAACTAAAAGAAAAGCAAATCAATCTAATATAACAATAAAATCATCCTAGATCAGTATGATACTTAGTACTATACCATCAGGATCATTCAAGTATCCTTCAATCCTCAAAACATTTTGGAAAAGCAAGGTCTGAAAGAAATGGATAACATATTTCAAGGGCTATGTTGTTCCCAAGAGTGAGAATGATACAAAGAAGGCCAATCCCTGAAGTTCTGGGTGTTAGCATTTTATCATCTGAAGTTAGGAGCTTCAGCAAATTCTCTTACTAGATGTCATAAGGCAGGCATATTGATGTAAAGTAGTCCTGCAGAGCCATAAAGTGATTCAAAGAAAAATAATTGTATCAAATTATTGTTGTATACAATTGTATTTTTGGATACAATTATTTGGAAAGCTGCTCACAGCCAATGCAACTCCCAAAGTACTGGTGTCACATATGGACAAACAAAATAGATGCCATCATAACTTGGGCCAGTCATTTCGGATCTTCAAAATCTTCAAAGGAGTCTGATGGCCAGTTGCAATAATCTAATTGTGATGAAACCTCAGCCCATAGTAACAGGTGGTGATACTTCACCCAGTGAATTCATAGATATGTTAAATTGGAGAGATGACAGGGTTGATTCCTTAGGCATGCCACAATGCTAAGGTACTAGATAAAAAGTGAAGGATCTAGAAGTATAAGAAATAAGATTCTTAGCTTCATTCATATTTGGGACATTAAATCTATGTTGTCTTTAGTTGAGTTAAATTCAAATATCAAAATGATGTATAATTATCACCAACTCAGATCTACCTCCTGCACGGCTGCAATGATCATAATCTAAACTTGACACATTGCACATTTTTGTACATTAGATTTCTTCCATCAGAGGGCACTAGTGATGCATGCTTAACATCGGGGATAGAATATTTGCACTGTTTTCAGCATTTATGAATATTACCATATAAGGTTTACAGACTACAATTGTGTACAGCAATTTAAAGAGCAGTATGGTACAAATGGATACTTTCTTTATTCACACTAGAAGGCCATAATATACTAAATAATATGTTATACATTATAAAAATGTATGTTGAATAATATACACAAAAGCCAAATGAAATCTGTAATTCTTCAGGTCCTAATAATATGTTTTACCAACTTGTATAATTATCTTGTATTTAAATATGGACTGTCTGTACTTTAAAAGGCATGATTATTGTTATAAGGCCTAGTTTGACTTAATCTCTTAAACTCGGTTATTTATTTAATAATATTTATAGAACACCCCAATCCTTTCTTTTGAGTAATTTTTGTTGTTATAAAAAAAAGCATAGTGAGAAGATTCTAGTCCTCAGGGATTCAAGATCAGTGGTTTTCAACCTGTGGTCCAAGACAGTGGAGGTTTGCAAAGGCTTGAAGAAATATTACACTTAAATATAGAATTAAATCTTGGGCACCCATGACCACAAAAGATATATTCAAAAGGGTTAGGGTTAGGGTCGCTGGTGAAGAAAAGGTTGAGAACCATTGCTCTAGATGATTAACAACTAAGCATAAAAACACAGTTGAAATATTCTTAAAGCTGTTAGTACAATTCTAAAAATTCCTACGACTAATGCATCCAGGCAAAGGTCAAAAGCATGTTGGAATAATATGGTTTTACTGATTTACTTATTTCTGAAATGAAATAAGGGGTTGAATGTACTTCAGAGATACACTCCTATAACAGTGTTCTACCAAGTTATAGGCATCTCTTAAAGGTGGTCTTAACAAGCCCCCCCAGATGTTTGGACTTCATAGGCAGATTCAATTCTAGTAAGGGTCTGCCTAATATATTTCACTGTTGAGCATTTGAAGTTTTGAAGGTAAAAGTAGCACTTTGAGCTGACCTACTGGAAACCTACTAGCAAACAACACAATGACATTAAAACTGGTGTTATTCTGTACTGCTCTCCTCTCAGCAGTATGGCTCTCGTAGATTCTATCAGCTGCAGCTTCTGAGTCATCTTCAAAGGTACTTCAATGTACAGTGCATTACAACAATCTAACCAAATGGTGATCAGGGATTCATCACCACTTGGTTGGATTATTGTAATGCAGTATTATTACTAGCATACCAGTCAGAGTTGGGCAAAGAACCCATAACCAAAATTTCACTCCTACTGCTAGAACAAGAACTGAGTATCTAGGAGCACCCTCAAGTGATGAAACACTTGCTTTGGAGAGAGAATTGCCCCGCTCAAACTACTATGTCTGTTGCTATTGGATTTTCTAGTTATTTATAAATGAATAGCAACAAAAATCCTACAAGACATGGGTCCAGGCTATCTACGGGAGTGTCTCCTGCCGATATCGAATGCCAACCGCCCAATACGAGCTCACAGGCAGGGGCTCCTTGGGGTTCCATCAGCAAGTCAATGCCGGCTGGCGGTGCCCCGGGGACGGGCCTACTCTGTGGCAGTTCCCGCCCTGTGGAACCAACTACCCCTGGGGCTCCGTCTGGCCCCTGACCTTCGCACCTTCCATCACAACTTGAAGACCTGTTTATTTGAACAGGCCGGGCTGTGCTGACCTCCTGGGGGGTGGAATCTTTTAAATTTAATTTTAACTTAACGTTAATATTTTAAATTTAATTAACTTTTAATTATTTATTGTTTAATTTTCTTTTAATTATTTATTGTTGAGTGTTTGGTTTTAGTTGTGAGCCTCCCCGAGTCTTCGGAGATGGGGCGGCATACAAGTCCAATAAATAAATAAATAAATAACTCTTGGCATAATTTAAGTCATAAGAAGTGATTCTGAACAGTTCAATCGTACACCTATTCAGGATTTCAACGGAATTTCTAGCTCAGTCAGAGGTGGCAATGTGTAACAAGGTGTCATCAGCATATTGATATTTCATTCCAAAGTGGTGGACAACATTTAAATGTTCATTAACATAAGGGACAGCCTTAAGCTCTATTGGACCTCACATTACTTGTACTCTACACTATTACCAGAATCAGATACAAATGGAATATAACAGGCCATCCAATTTCCAAATTCTGAAGAATACCATAGTCAATTATAGTGAATGCTGCTGAAAACTGCCATTCACTGGAGCAGAGGTGTCAAACTCAAGGCCCAAGGGCTGGAATTCGCCCATGAGGTGCTTAGATCTGGCCCATGGGGCCACTCTAGAAACAGTGAAGGACCAGCCCATGGTGCTTCTACCAGCAACAATGGAGCTCGGCCCTCCCAAACTCCATTTTCACTGGCAGAGGGTTGCAGAAGGCCGTTGCAACCGAAAACAGAGCTCGGGAGCTCATTTTCACTGGCAGAGCACTCGAGGCAACACAGGTGCCCCCTAAACAAGTAACATTGAGCTGGATACATCCACCCCGGCTACGCCCACCCCAAAGTCAAACACAACTCTGATGTGGCCCTCAATGAAATCGAGTTCGACACCCCTGTACTAGAGCAAACGAAGCCATCTTTATTTATTGATGATCAGGATGATACATTTTCCTGTAGGATTCTCTGTAGTAAATTCTTTTTGACAAGAATGTCCTAAAATATGTATTTTAAAAATAAGCATTTCCTAAGAATAATCTATGAGGAGAAAATGCTGTTGATGTTTTTTTTTCTCTTACTCATAGATCGAGAGAACCAATCAATGCTGATTACGTAAGTGGCTCTTCTCAAATGCTTTATATTAAAAAATTACTTTTCTAGTTTCTAGAATTTTTAGCAGAACATGCACATATAGAGAAACCTAATTTTGTTCTTGATTGCTAAACCTTTCCATTTTGGCATACAGTTAATTTTGCCCTTATGTTCTGAAAGCAACCTTGGTTTGTATGAAAGCTTTTTATTGAGATTACCTTAAGTCATAAATCTGGCAGATTTCGAACAGATTGTCCTAGTATTCCTTCCTAACATTCATGAACTGTAGATTTAAATGGATTTTGTTTGAGAAGTACTTTTAGAACATATTAAAAACTACACCGAATTAAGAACAAGTTTCTTTTATTCCAGTACCTTATTTGCTACAGGGCCCAATTAAAAGCATCACATCAACAACCTTTACCTGATGCTGCTCATTAACAACCTTTATTCAGTGGCATATTGGCTATGAGCTAGCATCATTACCATTACCTATGGAAAGTCTTATCCTCCATATTGGATAAACTTCCCTCTTTTCTTTAGTGTTCTATGTCTGGACTGCAGTTATAGGGATAACCACCAGATGGCAGCAGAGTTTTCAGTGTCTCTTTTCTGCCACATGGAGGTCATCTAGTTTATTGTAACCAAATTCTGGTAGTCCTATTTTTCTATAAACATTCATTGAAAGAACACTTATTTCAGGGAAAGATGGCTGAGTCTCATTACAAAAAGATTAATGTTCAAGTCATATTTTCTTGTAAATTAAAATGTTGAGATGCTATCATCTTTCTTTTGTTTACAGTGGAGAATCTGGTGCTGGCAAAACTGTGAACACAAAACGTGTCATTCAGTATTTTGCCACCGTTGCAGCAATTGGTGAACCTGGGAAAAAAACTGTAAATAAAAATGACATTTACTTTGTATAAACAATGACTACACAGTCACAAATACCATGATAATTACCTATGATGCTTTAAAGAAATTCCAAGTATAAAAATACCAGGAATATTTTCTCCTGTAAGTTTAACCTATCTAACAGTTTGTACCATTGTTACAACAGTTACGACTGGGCTTCAGGTATTGCTTATAGGTATATGAAATACTCTCTCTCTACATCTCTCTCTCTCTCCCTTTCTCTCCCTCTCATGCTTTTTCAAGAGACAACTGGGCTTTCTTGTTTTTCTTTGAAGACATTTTGCTTCTCATCCAAGAAGCTTCAGCTCTGACTGGATGGTGAGGAACTGAAGGACTGAAGAACATAAATCCTTCCATTCCCTACCATCCAGTCAGAGCTGAAAAAGCCTCTTGAAAAAGCACTTTTGGGAAAACCATGACCTGGATGACTGAGAATCTCCATAGACACACTCTGTCGGCTTCTCCCAAATAATGTTGAAAATGATAATTTTCCAAGGCAGCCATGAATTTCTAAGATATTTCCTACACCCCTCTTTCAGACAAAAGAGGAATGATTATAGAAGTTAGTTAAAATTTGCGATATGAAATGCATCTGACTTAGGGGGAAAACCCTGCTGTTTTGGTTCTTTACAACATATATTTTTAGTATTGTCCTAGTGGAATAGGTATGCTTTGCCATGAATTATACAGGGGATGAAACAACTCCTTCAGGTGGGACAAGACATGAACAAAATTAACTGGTATATGTTGAACAAGTAACTGAAACACTGGTCTGATTCTTGGTGATTAGAACAAGGACCGGTCAGGATTAGTAATTTTGAGAGGACAATCAATAGTAATCAATCCAAGCTGCAGAAACTAAATCTATACCTAGGTACCATGTCTTGATTAAAAACAAGAATCTTAGAATTAAAATCATGTTGTGTCACATATCAAAATGGATTGTAAAAAAAATACCTAGTAAAATCACAACTGGAATGGATTGATAGATGAATATATGTTCTTGGTCTTTTCTTCAATTTTGTTTTTATGTTTTGTCTTAAACAGCAGCCAGCCACCAAGACTGGGGTAAGTTACCTACACTTGATTTTGTGCTATCAAAATAGTTTCAACTCTTAGTGACCACATAGTGACTGTGCAGATAGTCATCTATATTACCAAAAGTTACTCCAAGCATTTTCTGAAGTTTAGAAGTCATATATGCTATAATGTTAGTGCTTCAAAATGTAAGTATTAGTTTGCATTCATCCATTTATTGAATTATAACTGCAGTAACTGTAAGAGGAACACATGATTCACAACCCTTCCATATTGCATTTTTCCCATTTTTAAAAATTATTTATTTGATATAGCATCTCACCTCAGTGGGACTGTCCTGCCCCCACTGCACCGGCAGAGCAGGCATGCTGAGGATTCTGTCGGTCAAGGAACTTTGGCTGGTGGGGTCCAGGAGAAGAACCTTCTCTGTGGTGGCTCCTTTTCTTAGGAATATCTTACCTCCTGAGATGAAATTGGCTCCCAGCCCTCTGACTTTTCATAAGAGCCTTAAAACCTGATTCTGCCAGATGGCTTGGGATACTAATGGGGAACTTCACGCTGGAGGTGGTTGACTAATTAAAAGCTAATCCCAAATCCCCACCTCCCAAGTATCTGGCTCCCCTCTTCTCCATATTGTATTAATGATTTTATTTTGTTTTGCTTGTCATTTTATATTGGAATTTTTAAAATATTTTCAAATGTTTAACATAATGTAATGTTACGTTGCAAGCCACCAAAAGTCACTTGAAATGAGATGGGTGGCAAACAATTCTAACAAATCAATAAATACAAAAAAAAATCTTAGATGCAGGGAAGGATGGAATTATTCTGTAATGCTAAGCCAATACAATATAGGACATCTGACCAAATACAGAGATTTCAGCTTCTTCATCATAGAATTCACTGGCTGACATTGGGACAATCATTTTCACTCCATCCAAACAGGTTGTGAATATGAAATGGGAGAAAGATCTCCTATGTCAACTTCCTTGAGCTTCCAGAATAAAGGTATTTGAATTGGAAGGATTAGCAATTGTCCATGTGAAAGCTATTCTGCAGTTCTGTCCACATCTTAACCCTGATTTAACTGTTCTGTCTGAATATCTGGACTTCTGTATATTCTTTGCATAGTGTTGCATTCTTCTGGTTTATCAAGGTGAAGCCAGAAATTGGGTATATGGTTACATTCTAAAGGTACTTAATTTTTTTGCATTGTAAGGGAACCCTGGAAGATCAAATCATCCAAGCCAACCCAGCTTTGGAAGCTTTTGGGAATGCCAAAACTCTGAGAAATGACAACTCTTCACGTTTTGTAAGTAGCATTTCTAACTATAGAACATTACCATCTTGCATTATGATGTTCATAAAATAAAAGCAGAAATTGAATTACATTTAAATCAGTTTTTTAATAGTACTGTATTCCTTGATTAAGTTATTGGATGTTTTTTACAAATAATGTCAACAGCTGTTCTGCTGTTACTTATTACAACATTTGGCATAGAAATTGTACCATCTTGGGATTTTAGCAACAACTTGGCAAGCTAAAGCATAAGCAAACAGGACTTGATTTATTCAGGTTTTCCTGCTATAAAAATGGCAGAAAAAATGGTGTTTTAAAATGGCCCAGAGGGAATTCAGGTCAAGAATTTTATATAAGAACTTTTCTAGCCTCATCAAATCCAGCCAATGATTTTTTTTCTTTTTATGAACCTGTAATCCCTTTTATCAGGATGGAGTTGAAGCAACTGAATGGAATTGAGTGTTTACTGGCCGGATTCCCTCCCTTATGCCTACATAGAGTTCGCAGCAGATATTTGCTCTTTGCGCCCTGATAAAGAAACATCTGTTGATACCTAGGATTGAACTCTCAACCTCCTAAGTGTGAGGCGAGCATTTTCGCCTCTAGGCCACTGTACCACTCAAATCTAGCCAGTGATAATTATCCTAAATCAGAATATAGTACTAAAAGTTTCTGGTTCTCGCATAGGGAATCATTTCCTTTGGCAATATTCTTCCCTTTCTGTGCTCTATCTTTCATCTTACCACCGCCAATATTCTCGCGTGCTTGGAGGATATACTGTTTAATCAGAAACACACTCTCACAGAGTTTAAGTATATGGAGTTGCCCGCCCTTCCACAAATTCTATGCTTTATGGGCTAAGCAAACCTCTGTCCAATTGATTTTCCTCCTCAGATGTTAATTTGCTAGAAGTTATGGTAGACACCATTGAATGTGATGCTATCTATATCCTTAATCACTATTGCCTGTATAGTTATAAAATACTGTCACATTAGAAAAGAACAGAACAGTAAAACAGAGTTGGAAGAGACCTTCAAGTGCTCAGGCAGGAAACCCTATACTTTTTCAGACAAATGGTTGTCCAATCTTAAAAACTTCCAGTGTTGCAGCATCCACAACTTCTGGAGGCAAGTTGTTCCACTGATTAATTGTTCTGTTAGGAAATTTCTTCTTAGTTCAAGGTTGCTTCTTTCCTTGATTAGTTTCTATTCATTGCTTCTTGTCCTGCCCTCAGGCGCTTTGGAGAATAGCTTGACTCCCTCTTCTTTGTGGCAGCCCCTGAGATATTGGAACACTGCTATCATGTCTCTCCTACTCCTTCTTTTCATTAAACTAGACATACCCAATTCCAGAATCCATTCTTTATATGTTTTAGCCTCCGGTCCCCTAATCATCTTTGTTTACCATTAATAAAGGTGTAATAGGGAAATATCTGATTTGCCCTCTTGGAATTAAA
Organism: Naja naja; assembly: GCA_009733165.1. Taxonomy (NCBI): domain Eukaryota; kingdom Metazoa; phylum Chordata; class Lepidosauria; order Squamata; family Elapidae; genus Naja; species Naja naja. The sequence continues at coordinate 26,825,982 of CM019152.1, forward strand.
TATATTAGACCATTTGTACATTCTTGGCATGAAGTATATACTTCGGTTTTTTGCAAAGTTCCTAAACATACACAAACTGCTTACATGCTTACATTTTGTACTTATCTGAGAAGTGTGAAGGTAGTCCAAAGGAAACTTCTTCAAACTGATATCTTACATTGGTGTGTGGACAGCAATTTTAGAATTGATTATCCTTGACCAAGCTGGCTAGGGAATCTGAAGAATACAAGATAGTTTAATGAACTTGTGGATAGAGAAGGATACTAGCCATATTTTACTGCCTTCCTCTAACATGTATTCACTCCCAACAGAATACACTTCTTATATCTACTAATGGTCCAAATCTTAAATTAGTTTTGATGTTTATTAAATGAAGACCTCATTTTTCACTGAAATACTTGGCCCTTTGGATTATTTTCCAGTAAAATCATTATTATTCACTGGAAAGAAGAAGGGACTCCCACATGTGTTACAAGTATCTTCCTGTTATTAGTGAGTAATATGAATTTTGATATTATTATAACACAGGAAAAGCTATAAATTGTAAGGTCATCAGATTTGGATTGCAAAAGCTTTATCACCCTTCGAATTTTGTAGTCCATGTCTAGTGGCCATATTAAATTAGAAAGATGGACAATATGTGAAAAATAGGTATGCAGGTAGTTTTTCTAGATCAGTTAGCAGTAGTTGTGGGATATAACTTGCTACCATGAACATGCAGTATTCATACAGTAGTCTGGATTGCAAAAGCAGCAGGACCATCTAAAGTTTATCGATAAATAAAGAAATAAACAAAAATTTTTTTTACTGATAAAACAAGTAGAGTACAGTTTTGTATATGTGAAACATATGAGTCCTATGTAATATTCTCTAAGGGTTTCAGCAATCTAAGCTGATTGCAATAAAACCAAAGGGAGTATTTATTTTAATTATGGCTGCAAGCTTCAGAAACCACACTAGACCCCAAATTCAAACATTTTAAAAAAAAGACTGAAGTTCCAGACACTTTAAAAATATCTATGCTGTTGTAAACTGATAACGTATTTTAAGTCGCTGTTTGTATATATTGTATGTAAAATGTGTGTCTTTACAGGAGGAATATTTAGAATAAAATGTGTATATGTTTGCACAGATATCTAAATATCACATTTTCTTAAGCAGTCCTAAATAAGCAGGCTCCATGTATACCTGTTCTGACCCAACCGGGTTCCCAAAGAGCAAACACAGACAAAGGCAGCAGCCCCCACCTTTTAAGGTTTAATTAACTAATTCTGTTCCTTACAGATAAAAGGCTGCTTTCCACCAATTAGCTCTGACAAGAAAGAGCCTTGCCAAGGTGTTCGTCAATGCTGCCAAAAACTCAGAAATAAGAACTAATTTACAAGATTCTCCAAACACGAACTAAGATGTCCACAAGTTGAGCTTCAGAGCTTCTTTGCTTTCTGCAAAGAACACTTTTTCAAACCTGGTTTTTATCCTCTTGAGGGAGAGGCCATTACCTTGCAGCCTTTACTCCCGAGTCGCCTGTGCTGCTGTAATTATTCTTTCCTCCAAGTTATTCTTCATGTACGTGCACTTGGCACAGGCTCCTCGGGAATCTCCTCATCACTGCTACCAGCCCCCACAATCTCTGAAGGCAGCAGTCCACTCCCTGATGGTTCTGGCCCTCATCAGACTCCTCACTCTCCTCAGCCATCTGCACCTGCTGCTGGCTAACCACAACAATACCAGTCATAGATTATTCATCTGTCAAACTCGTTTAGAAAGTCTATTGACTTAGAATAGTTCCAAACCAGTGCTTTACAACACTTCAGGGAATGACCATAGACTTGATTGTTGTCACAGTTTTGTTTTGGAAAAAATGTAATTTTTTCTAGGGTTGAGTTTGACTCCCAGTAACCTCCATGCTTATTTGGTTCTCCTGACAACAATATGTCAAATATATTCTAGGTGCTCTATTCTTCTGGATCTTTTAAAAATCAACTAATCTAGCTAATCCCTATAGCAATGTACCTTGGTTTTTTTTGTATGTGAAGTTTTTCTATATCTAATGATAGTTCAGGACAAGGAATGATATGTTGCTATTTTCTATTGATAAGTTGCAAGGAAGGAGGTTGCACAGTCATTGGAACATTGCATGAGTTTCATGTTCAATGAAATCTGAACCAAAAATAAGATAATGGATATATTTCAGACTATTTTATAATGATTGCTGGAGAAACATGCATATATTTTATCTAAAGACAAAAAGGGAATCACATTCAATGACTGTGGGAAGATATAATGGGACATAGTAATATTGATCATCCTGCTGATGCTCAATATTCTTGATTGTGATTTGTCAGGGGTCCTGGAGATCGTTTTATCAAGATTTTTGGGTATAATTTGGGAACATGCATGGCAAACTATTTTTCTAGCCATCATCACCATGACTTCCTTGAATGAAGATTCATCCTTCCAAGGAATCATGTTTCTTTAGTTATATATTGGACAAACAATTTGTCCTGAATCTTCCACCATTATGAAACTTAAAAATGAAATCAAGAAACTATTGAATATAAATTATATCCGATCACTTACTCTAAATAAACTATTGTGATTTATGCAATAAGCAATTATTTAAATAAACCAAGGTATAGCATAATGTTTCAGCCAAAGATTTATCTTAACATCCAAACAACGCAGTTATCAAAGCAAGCTTATAGTAATTTATAAACTACTATTGTTTGTATATATTATCATTTTCACATGCTTTAAAATATTGTACAATAGGGTAAATTTATCAGAATCCATTTTGGGACTACAGGCAAGCTATCATCTGCTGATATTGAAATCTGTAAGTAACATACTGCTTGTTATAACTATAGGCTTTATATTTCACATAAAACTTTCAACCTATTTTTCAGTTTAATTCTTCACTCTCCAACTAGATCTTTTAGAGAAATCCCGAGTTATTTTTCAACAACCAGGTGAAAGAGACTATCACATCTTCTATCAAATCTTGTCAGGAAAGAAAGCAGAGCTACAAGGTAATAAAAAGGAAAACCATGCTTTGTGTGCATGTTATAAACATGCTTTGTGTGCATGCGGTAAAACTTATCTGAATGAATGGACAGAGGAACTGAGAAAGAAAAATGTGAAATAACAACCATTTCAATTAAATAATATCATGGCAATAAAAAGTAAACAGATAATCTGGTAAACTTTGAGTAATTAAAATGACAATTTTCTATCTTCAAAATAAAGAGCAATCGACAATCTATTGAAATAATGCTAAAATTAATTTATAGTTACTGATTTAAAATTATTATATCTCATTATTGGCCATATTAACTCACAGACTCGTAGTCTGCAGACTGTTACTTTATCCAGCACTTTAAAATAGCACATATGGAGCTCATGTTAAATAACACTATATGTCTATAGAAGAAAAGAACTAAGTTTCTATGTATAATTTGTGTTTAGAGTAGAAGATTGCACACACATATATAACAGTGAAATCCTAGAATTCCACTACTGGTCAAGGTAGACAATACTGTCTATATGGATTCTAACAGCATGAAAATGAATTCTTATGTACCCCAATTGATGTCTTGTATTGAGATGCTGCATATAATTCTGGATGAACAGAGAGCAAAACTATCATACTGATAATACTTCATATAATTTGAAAGAGGATGCTCCTTTCCATCCATTTTTTTACTTACATCTGTCTTTTTATGTGACTACATCTGCTATTACACAAAACCATTTTTTAATTTCAGTAGGTGGTCCTGTTTACACCCTGTTTATGCATAGAGATTGTGCATTTATATAGATTGCTAGTGCTTCGTGTAATATGGGCAAAGCTTCCCTTTATACATGTCCTAAATTTCTGCTTGGCAAAAGCAGTAATAATCTCATTTTTGTTCTTGTCATCCAGGCTGAATGGACCATCTGCTAAATCCTTAACCAGTTAGCCTTTGCTATGGCCTAATTAAGGTAGATTAGAGGAACTGTTTCAAAGTGATTTTCGGCTAACAGGATTTGGATGGAAATATTCCACTGTGAAAATGTACCTTCCATGGTTAATTTATTCTTATGCTATACTTGCTGGCCATGATTGTTGTATGGATAAACTGCTGTCCACACAACAATTTTACTATTACAATCAATTATTCACAGTCTGCACAGCTATATGTGTGAAATGACAGAGAATTTATTAGAAGTAATACTTTTGTAAGAGGTTCTAGTTGTTGACCACATTTTCTGATATCTTAATAAATTTGTGAAACAATCCTTTTGTGCTCAATTTGTTTTGGGGGGGAGAAGGGGGTGATATGCTTCTTGCCCCAATTTGGACATTTAAATTACATTGCTTCTCCGCATAACATCAAGACATTAAAATCAATTGAACACAATTTTGATGGGCTTTTGAAATATGAGAAGCTGTGTAAATGTCTTTGCCCTTTATTATTTGTAGCAGAATTAGGATCAGCAAGCACATCTGCCTATGCTATTTGACTGAAAAGCTAAGCAGGGTGTAGGATATGAGTCTATTGATCATGTGGAGTTAATTGCATAAGTATAAGAATGTGTCATTAGATGGAACTATTCAGAGAGACTTGATTATCCAGGCAAATACAATAAAAAATAAAATAAAGTCAATTTATAGTTTCAGAATGGCTTGAAATTCAAGATCTTTTTAATCCTACTGAAAATGTGTTCATGTTATCACTATTATATTAGATTAATCTCTTTCTGAAGGACTAGGAATGTCAATGACAGTTCTGTATAGAAGCCTGGTTAATATAAGCAAAGAAGTGGAATAAGCCATTTTATAGTGATCAAGTGTGGGTTTATATATTTTGCAACAGAAGTCTCTTTTGTTTGGCACTAATGCTGTTGGACTGCATTGTTCTATTCTTATGGGGAATAAATCCCACTGAATTGGTGGAACATATTTCTGTGTAGATATAAACAGGGTTCCATAGTGATATAATTTAAAAATAGAATTGTACACATTTGTGTAGATCTAATTTCCCAGCAACTTTGAATAAACTGTATGAATTGCACTTGTGCTATACTGTATTTTGACTTAACAGGAGCCCAGATCTTGAGAGAATAAACAGTTTTATCTTTTCCTCATTTGCAGATATGCTATTGGTGTCAACAAACCCATATGACTACCACTTCTGTTCACAAGGTGTTGTTACTGTGGATAATTTAGATGATGGGGAAGAGCTGATGGCAACTGATGTAAGACTTGTTTTTTTATTAAAGTACAAAAGGGCATAAGCTGCTCAGTGAGAACAACAGCAATTTACTTATTTGAATCAGTTCAAACCAATCTATATAAATTGTCTCACTCAACAGAATTGCTGACAATAAATATGCAATGAATCCAGGATCAGCACATCAAAAGTCAGGGCAATTTTTAGCATGCAAAATGGTCCCAATAGTGAGTCACTCTTAGCCTTCCTATACATTATTTTAGAACGGGACTGTACAAATAAACCCATGCTGTCTATTGACTTTCATAAATTGAGGTAAAAATGTAGTTCTGCTGGATCAGGTCAACACCCTTCAAAGATCAGAATTTTGATTCTTATAGTGGTTAGCCAGCCAGTGTTTGCAAACAAGAGATGGAAATATAGCAGTTTCCTGTTATTGCCTTGAAATGAATATTTGGAGGCATGCTGCCCTCAGCAGTGTGAAAATAATACTGAAAGTACAAGACAAATAGCCTTTGATAAACCTGTCTTAGATACATTTATCCAACCTCATTTTAAAGCTATTTAAGTTATCAATATTAAAATATTTTAATAAATATATATCCAGAATGTATTTAGGGAATCTGTTTCCCAATTTGAGCACGGTGCTCCCCCTAGAATTTGCCTAATTATCTTTTCCAAAGCATTTTGTTAAATGATGTGCTTCTTTTAAATATATTTTCCAAATCCCATAATGTGCTCTTAATGTTACTAACTGTTCCATCAGCATCAGGAAATAGAACATGAATAAGACTTTTCCAACAGTTTCAGCTTGAATTTTCAATACCAGAAGAAACACAGTTAACACCAGCAGTGCTCTAAGGCAATTTTGGAAAACAAAGAGGCATGTAACTGAGGAAACAAATAACAAAAGCATTGTTTTTTTTTCTTTTTAAAAATTTTAACAGCAAGCCATGGATATTTTGGGTTTTGTTGCGGAAGAAAAATACGGTGCCTACAAACTCACTGGTGCAATTTTGCACTTTGGAGACATGAAATTTAAACAGAGACCCAGGGAAGAGCAGGCAGAAGCTGATGGCACAGAGAGTAAGTATTTTCTTTCTTATTTACCAACTGCATTCCTTTTCTTGTTTTGTAATATTGCCGTTGTTTCCCCCTAATATTATTCCCAAATAGAAATCAAACTTCTTTGTGGGAATCTATCTATAGATCAGTATGCTGCAGTTGGACACAATCTGAGCATATGGTCCATGGGAGTGGATTGATGTATGATGCCTAGGAAAGAAAACAGCATAGCTTTCAAAGACTGAAAAACATTAATTACATAAAAAGTGCCCTGACTAATTTTCTCACTATTTGCTGAGCACTTAACAGAGTTTAAAATTCCCACACTTAACTCCTCACCACTCCCAATTCAAAAGATTCTAAGATTCCAATTATTCCTTAATTAGAGAAAAAGTAATAAGTAGCTTCTGTGAGTGTTGCCTTACCCATCATTTTGCAACGAGGACTCCAACATTACTATACAATAGGGTCTTCTCCAGGGCAAGGCGTATATGCTGTGAAGCCCTTGGTTGATTCTCTTGTGCCATATGTTGAAGCTGATTTTACAAATTACGCATACAAAGTGTACATGATACAAACCATGCTGTTTTGCTCACATTCACTTTTTACAAGACATAATTGCCCATATAAAATATGCAGAATCTGTGAAGACAATACTCTATTCATACTGGATAGGTAGTTTGTTCTGTAATCACTTCAGAATCAGGTAGTGCCCCCAATCAGTAGCTAATTTTTACATGATAATGTCTTCCAGACGATAGTCTAAATTATGATCTTATTGTGCCCATTATCTACGCTTTCAGAGTAATACCTGCAAAAAATCACCTTGTATTCAATAGAATACACATTGAATTCTTTCTGAGCAATCTGTTTCTCAGTGTCATGAAAGAATTTCTAGGCATGCAGGTGATCAGATCACACTAATTAATTACCTATGGTGAGAGGTCTAAAGATGCATGTGGTCCCCAAAAGCTTCAGTGTAGTCCTCAACATGACCTCTCCTAGGTCAACTTTAATGTAACAGACGGCAGGTAATTAAATTAGGGCTGTGTGGTTCTTTGGATTAAATTTTGAAAAGTTACTGAAGGGGTGCAAATAGAGCAGCTGTCAGTGTCTAATTAAGAATCAACACCTTTAAAAAATATCTCTCACTTTCCTTTTCTCTTGCCTTTGAACTGAAATGGACTCCTTGTGACTTTAGGGAAATCTGTCTATATATAACTAAAACTCTCATTTTTAACGGGGCAAAATGGTGCATCTTAGGACAATTTTTGAACCAAGATACCTCAGACAGGCTAACTTACAGAATGTATCCAAAATCTGGGGCCCATGATTTTCAAGAATCCACATGTTTGGAGAAGTTGTGGCTGCTTCAGTGCTATTGGTTGCTGTGGTACTGCTGCTGCAGTCACATGATCTTCCTTGGCAACATTCCATGACAGTTTCCCAGCCAGTTTTGCAATACCTCACTCTTTGAACCCTACCTTTGAACTGTTTGAACCCTATCTTTGCTTTCTTTTGCAATGGTTATTCTACTTTATATGCAGGCGTTTATATTATATGGTTATATTTTGCAATTTTTTTCCTAGTTCTTTCTTTTCTCTTCTGTCAGCAATGTTTTCTACCCAGTTTTTTTATCAGCAGTTGTTAAGTCTGGAGTGTTATGTAACAGGTGCTTGTCTGCCTGAATTCTATTGTCCCAGAGCATTTTAGCTTTTTAATTTTCTATTACTTTGTTTTGTGGTCCCACCAGCTCTTGCTTACAATTTTATTATTACTATGGTAGATTGCAGTTTAGATTGGATTTGGCGTTTTTATCAACTATTGAATCCTTCTAGAGGACTTGGGATAGGTAGATGTTGTTGTTTGATGGTGTAGGTTATAAGCTGTTCCAGTAGCTATTTTGAATCTCTTCCTCATGCCCTCTCCTTTTTCTTTTTCAGAACTGAATTTCATTTACTTTTTCTTAGCAGCTCTTCTTACAGTTTTTGCATATCTTTGACAAGACTACCTCTGCACTCCTCTCCATATTCCACTCCCAGGTTTTCAAAATGGGCCACATAGAACCATCTTGTTCAAATTTTCCTTTAACAACAATATATAAAGTAGATTGGTCTAATAGGTCATGATTGTTCTCTGAAAAAACGATTGCATTTGTGCTCTTTCATTGGTTAAAATTAAAAATTGTAAACCTGTAATGGAATCAGTCTAAAAAAAAGTTATTCAGATTTATTTTGTCAAGATTGTATAAAAAGAGAATGTAGAAAAAATACACTGTCCCAATGTCCTATATGTCTTAAGGTGTCCAGGCCACACTAGCACAACATTGGCTCTGTTCAATATAAATCAGAATGAGAACTTCTAAGAAAGTTTATCCATAATCACAAAGATGGGTGCCAGTTCACATAAATGTATGCACCTTTAAACATAGTTGTATGCAGGAGTTCAGAAATTTGAACCTGAATAATTCCCCCCCTCAAATTTCCACTAATGTCTCAATTAGAATAAGAATAAACAGTTATAACATTGCTTTGCATTAGATTATTTTTCTTATTATTTCTGTTCATGTAACTATGGTTTACATTTGTATTTTTTTTAAATTAAATCTTGTTCAATGTCTCATCTTTTGATATTCTCTGTGGGAGAGCCCACCTTCTGGAACCAGTTACTCCTGGAATTGCGCCTGGCCCCTGATCTCCGCTCTTTCCGCCGTGACCTTAAAACATGGTTATTTTTACAATCCGGCCTGGACTGACAGGGGATCGGGGTTTTAATCTGGAATGGTTATTTGGCTGCAATTTAATATTTTTTAAATTGTTTTAATTTTTGTATTGCTTGTTTTTATGTACGCCTCCCTGAGTCCTTCGGGAGAGAGGCCGGCTTATAAGTCCAAATAAACATAAACAAACATAAACATATACCTGACAATGGCAAATATTGCTTCAGTAATTAAAATAATTATATTTCTATTTTCCAAAAGTGCTACTGTATATGAACTGCTTATTCATTTTTCATTTTCTTCTTTTGTTTTATTGTTCTCTACCTTGAGTGTCATCTAGGTAGAAAAATACCATATTTTGAAATAATCATAATTATAAAGCTACAATCTTTTTCTAGACAGCTAGAATTTCAGCTACTCTACCATCAGTTAATTTTCTTTTTCTGCAAGTACAGTTGATCAGTCCTGTCTTCTTGGCCTCTGCGTTATCATTTCCGTGTGACTGAGATTATACATTTTCTGAGCTGTAATGCTGACAAGTGTATGTTCTGCCAAGTGTCAAGATTTTTCTGTTGAGATAAATAAACGTCAACACATAACAATAACTAGACCTCAAAGTATTGGTATTGGATCCGCGATAAACCTAAAGTAGCTTTAGGAAAAACATATGACGCAAGTATTTTATTCTACTAGATGTTTTACATTAAATGTAATTTTAGCTCACAATGATTATCAGCTGAGCTAGTAGTTGTATGATGGTTAAATACCTGCTTGTATCATACACTTCATATTATTCCTTTACTTTGGAATTCTCTTCTAGAATATGTTATAGAAAACAAACAAGCTATATCTGAAAAATCAATCTAAACTAAAAAATTTTTTTTTTAAATTTGTATCCTGCCTTTATTACAAATAAGGCTGCAGACATATCCAATACCCTTCCTTCTCCTATTTTACCCATTGAAATGCTGTTTCTTTCAGGTGCTGACAAGGCTGCTTATCTAATGGGAGTTAACTCTTCTGATATGCTTAAGGGTTTGGTGCATCCAAGAGTGAAAGTTGGAAATGAGTATGTCACTAAAGGCCAAAATGTAGAACAGGTGAGAAATCCTTAAAACCACATAATCCATCAAGACACCTCTGTCATATTCAGTTGATTTTTCTGTAAACAGAAGTATTATTACAAATATTTGTATTTTTATTCCTACTACTACAATTGTCTAGTATTTCCCATTCCGTAACTATGGCTTTTGAATGATCCAGTCAGCACCTGAATATCATAGTGCTCAATGATCACCAGATCAAGCTACATAGACAAGATTTATTATACAGTTTCAGGTTTCGACAAGGTTAATATGAAATTTGTCAAAGAGTTATAAAACTTTAGGCAAATCTATGTTTCTCTCCATAACTACAGAACCTTAGTATAAGCTAGTCACAATGAAAAGAATAAATCTTTGATGGATACTTTGGTTCCACCATCTAAGAATCCTTCTGTAGAAGCTTACGAATCTACTGCTTCCAACTGCACACCAAACACTGAGTGGTAGAATTAATACTGCAAATTCCTATCATTCTGAACAGGAATACTGCACAACACTCAAGGCTGCCAAACTCTAAAGAACAATAAACTATGGAGCACATTTTAATGCCAATTTCAATTCAGGAAAGAAATATATAGTGTGGGCACAAGAAAGCAAAATTACTTTGTGGCATTTCAATTTTTTTTTTTTTCAAAGTGAATCTGAAAAAATATGTAGTTGTTTTAAGGCACTTTACTCATTAAAGTGAATGTGATTTTTAAATGCACCCAAATAGAAGGATCCTTTTTCAGGCTCATAAAATACAGGTTGCTCTAAGGAATAGCAAAGATGTATAAAGCACTCTTGAATCATTTCAAAGCATTCACAGTCCTAGTAAACCAAGCCAATATTCCATGTATATTGATGTCATGCCATACAGTTCATTTATTGACATTTTAATCATTTTACTGAGCAGTAGAAAAATGGGAGATTAGCAAATATTGTATTGTTCTCAGAATGGGTCTCTTATGGCTTATAGTTATCAATAAAAGCTATTCCACAGCAGAAACAGAAGCAATGAGTTTTAACAAATATTTCTTGCAGATAATAAACTTCATTACATTCTTCACTATATACCCAGCCATTGTCTCTCATGTTTCCTTAGGTTACCTATGCTGTTGGAGCTTTATCTAAGGCAGTATATGATAGAATGTTCAAGTGGCTTGTTGCTCGCATAAATAAAACTTTGGACACCAGATTACCAAGACAATTCTTCATTGGAGTATTAGACATTGCTGGCTTTGAGATCTTTGATGTGAGTAATTGAAACCAAAAATGTCCACAAAAGAGCAAGTTAATTTAAGTTAGCAGACTTTAACCAAGCATTTTGTTTGTAAAATTTTATTAAAAGTGTTATATAGTCTACCCCACTTATTAGGCAATAACTAGTCAGAAGATTTCTTTGTTAAAATAGTTTTCAGGAATCTTCATAAGCCATGCCTTCCAGTTGTATTAGACTTAAGCACTCATAATATCCATTGTGATGACTTAATGTTATGTTTAAAGCCCAACATTACTAGAAAGCATCAGATTGATGAGGCTTGACTAGCACCTTGGAAAACTAGAAATGCAACTAATATTAAAATCTTGATTGCTTCCTGGAATCACTGATCTAATGTAAAATTAATATTAGTGGGACAAGGATGACTTTGGTTCATATCTTTGTGAAACATGCCTGAATAATTAGCCTAGCAGACTTTGTTAATTAAATCAATGATTCTAGCTGTTTTTCAAAATATGGCTACAATATTTAGGCATATTAAAACAGACCTTATAAATAAAGAAATACAAATTTTACCAACAAGCCATACAGATATTTTGTCTTACTCTGTTTGATTCTAAACAATTTGTTCTCTCTCTCTCTCTCTCTCTCCCTCTCCCCCCCCCCTCTGTCTTCCTGAAGTATAATAGTTTTGAACAACTTTGCATTAATTTCACAAATGAAAAATTGCAACAATTTTTCAATCATCACATGTTTGTCTTGGAGCAAGAAGAGTACAAAAAGGAAGGCATTGACTGGGAGTTCATTGACTTTGGATTGGATCTACAGGCTTGCATTGATCTAATTGAAAAGGTACTAAAAATTCTTCTAAGTCCCTGACTGTAAATTAATTTAAAAGGTTGAACTAGCACTATGCCTTTGTCCATTTTTTCCAATAGTCATAACAAGCCTGCACAACCTTTGGGTTGGCAAGTTAAATGTACTTAAATGTGTTTACATTATGGCCATCATGTTCTGATTTTTCTATTTAGGATTAAAGGAATTAAAGAGAAGAATCAATTCTTAGCAGACCATTACTAACAACATGTAGTTTTATGGGTCACAAAGCATATAGATCTGAGTATAAAAGTGCTTTAGTGTCTATCTCTTTCACTGTGACAAATATGTCAGCCCATCAAAGTATTTTGAAAATGAAAACATCAATATTATGTCAGCAACTGGGATAAAATCTAACATCTTCACATGCTATGTCAACAAGTTTTATAGCAGATGGAAAGAATAATAGATTAATGGTTATGATAAAAAAAACCAGCTCTGTACTAGTAGCATTCATTGCTGGCAACATACTGTGTATAGCTGGAAGAACATACTCCTAAAGCAGTTCCCATTGATTGTATTGGCTTAGTATTTTAGAACTGTGGAACAACTGGAAGGGACAAATCTGGGAAGGCTGTCATTGTTTGTTTATTATTCTGGTTTTTTTTGTTTACAGCCCCTGGGCATCCTTTCTATTCTTGAAGAGGAATGCATGTTTCCAAAAGCTACAGATATGACCTTTAAAGCCAAACTCTACGACAACCACCTTGGCAAATCTCCCAATCTGCAGAAACCAAGGCCTGACAAAAGAAGGAAATATGAAGCACATTTTGAACTTCTTCACTATGCTGGAGTGGTAGGGTCTTCCTTCCTTCCTTCCTTCCTTCCTTCCTTCCTTCCTTCCTTCCTTCCTTCCTTCCTTCCTTCTTTTCTCCCACCCTCCCTCCCTCTTTCCCTCCCTCCCTTCCTTTGCAGTTGGAAACACCATAGAAAGTTTCTCTTCTGTGGCATCACTTTTTGTAAACTTATATCCTATGGGGAATTAAATGCCATGGAATAATGAAGCACAGTAGAATTGGAAGATGAGAAGAGTGAAAAATGTTTTTAGCAAAAAGAGAAACTGGCGTTTTGAAAAGGCTGGCATTTGAAGTGAAAATGTTTTGAGTCTCCTTTTTTGCACTAGAAATGTATATCTTAGAATTCAGCAAATAAGAATCAGGATACCACTTTTAGTATACTTTATGCCTATTACTTTTCACCTTTATATTGTAATGTACAAGAAATGCTTGGATAGGCAAGTCAGAAATACACAACCTTTGGGTGACAAAGCGCACTCAACATTTTTGAATAGGGCTGGAGTTTGGTGTAGATTGTCAAGTTTTGTTTTGTTTTTTAACCTCAAAGTGACACAGATGAGCTTTTATTTTTCAGCAAACATGTATGGAAAAGGCTCCAAGGACTGCAAAAGAGAGAGTTGTGCACACAAAAATACTGATTTATTAATATGTCAACTAAAACCAGGCCAGCCACTTTATGGTTTGGTATCCATACTAAAGGACCCAAGATTGTTGGGGACCCAAGATTGTTGGGGGCAATAAGCTGACTTTGTAAAAATGCCGCTTAGTAATAAGCAGGCATATAAGAAGGCTATTGCGGAGCGCATTGGGTTGTATCCCAAAAATTGTAAGCCTCCCTGAGTCTCCGGAGAAGGGCAGGATATAAATGTGAATAAAAATAAAAAAATAAAATAAATCTTGTATGCATCAGGCCATTTTTTAAGTTCATCTACAAAAATATTAGAAAAAAAAATCCTTTTAAAGAAGGTTGATAGTCTAGTACAGAAGTATGCAGTATTTTGATCCAAAGTGGGCAAAACAGTTTTCAATCTCTCATTCGGTCCTTAGCTTTACCTGTTAGAAACAACTGCAATGAGTTGCTTCTACTGTGCAGATTCAAGAAAATGCTTGATTAAGTCAAACTGATGTTATGGGTGAGATGACTCATACAGCAGCACTGCATTACTTTGGTCTCTCCATTTTCATTTGGAAAGAAAGAGATTGCTGATGTGGATCAAGAACTCACACATTGGAAGGCAGTGTTTATGGAGATACTTCCTGAATATTAAGGGCTCACTCTTCAAAAAGTTACTATAGCTGAGGAAAAAGAAAAAAGACAAGAACAGGATGAAAGCTAATATTTGGTTAATTAAATACAGTAAATCAAATAAATATAGTTAATGTGACAAATGTCAAACTAAAAATTAATATTATATGGCAATTTGGAAAGATCTGAAGTCCACAGACTCTGCCATATGGAGATACAAATAGCACAGCCCTCATTATGATGAATTAAGTGTAACAGTGTAGAACATCTTTCTTATTAATGACTGAGAGAAAATGAAATGCTGGGAGACCAGGCAGAAGAATGGGAAAATGAGTATTCTGGAGGTATGATATGTTACCAAGATCAATTATCCCAAAGGTGCTTTTTCAAGAGGCAACTGGACTTTCTGGTTTTTCTTTGAAGACATTTCGCTTCTCAGCCAAGAAGTTTTTTAGCTCTGACGAGATGGTGGGGAATGGAAGGATTTATACTCCTTGCAGACAGTTAGTCATTTGCATTCTTTTAGCAAATTGTTAAGGTCACCTGGAGGTTTATCTGTGTCCTCAAGGTCGCCTGAGTAGTGCAAATGGGTGTGGAGCCTCCTTGGAACTGTTGAAAGGACTGTGTTGTAGACTGGAGATAGATGATGTCGTATCCCTCCCACTCTGTTGAGAGAGTCTGTTCAATTTTGAAGTAGATCACCTCTTTAACCTCTCTTTCCAGGCCTCAATGTGGCCTCAATAACTCTCTAAAAGAATGCAAATAACCAGCTGTCTGCAAGGAGTATAAATTCTTCCATTCTCCACCGTCCAGTCAAAGCTGAAGAAGCTTCTTGATGAGAAGTGAAACGTCTTCAAAGAAATACCAAGTTGCCTCTTGAAAAAGCATCTTTGGGACAACCATGACTTGGATGACTGAGAATCTCCATAGACAAGATCAATTATATTTTAGTCACCATTTAAAGACAGAAAAACAAAATACCTTTTCCCATATAAAGTTAGTCCTTGACTTACAACAGTTCATATAGTGACTGTTCAAAGGTACAATGCACTGAAAAAAGTGACTTATGACTATTTTTCATACTTAGAATCATTGCAGCATCCTCATGGTCCTGTGATTAAAATTCAGATGCTTGGCAACTCATTCATATTTATGATGGTTATAGTGTTTCGAGGTCATGTGATCACCTTTTTTACTTTCAGACAAGCAAAGTCAGGAAAGCTAAATTCACTTAACAACCATGTTACTAACTTAACAACAGCAGTGTTTCATTTAACAACTGTGGCAAGAATGGTCGTACAATGAGGCCAATTCCTTTAACAACCATCTCATTTAGCAATAGAAATGTTGGGCTCCATTGTTGTTGTAAGTTGAGGACTACCTATACTTCATAGCTCAAAACTGAATATAGAATTGATGTCAAATAAAAAAAGAACAATTGGTTGGGTAGTTTAGTTTCTAGTTTGTTGGCTCAAAATTTCTTTTTCGTGCTTCTTTTAGGTGCCCTATAACATAATTGGTTGGCTTGAGAAAAACAAAGACCCTCTCAATGAAACTGTGGTGGGTATTTTTCAGAAATCTGCCAACAAACTTCTGGCCAGTCTATTTGAAAATTATGTCAGTTCTGACAGTGGTAAGTGGAATAACCTTATGTTTTATTTTTTACATCACATACTAGAAAATATGGCTAATAAATATATTAGCTTATGACCATGGAATATTTGGCAGTGGAAAATACATAAACATTTCTCTGGGGAGCAAAGTAAGAATCAATAATTCAAATTGTTGGTACCTCATTAAGTCTGTTTGCTGGCTCTGACTGAATAATAATTATTAAGCAGATATTAAAGGGTGCTTTATATGTAAAAATACATTTCACAACTAAACATTGCTTATTAGAACTGGAGTAGAAGCAGTAGTTTGGAATTATAAGGAAGAAATTTCAGAGAGATATTTCCTTAATATATATATTGTCAGCTAATGGAGTAGGCTTTCAATGATTGGCAAGTTCTCCTTCATTATAATCTTCAAATAAATACAGAGATGCTCTAGTAGATGCTACTATGTAGAACAGGAGATTGGACACGATGGCTTCTATGATTTCCTGTATTTTTTATACTATTTGTACTACTCAGAGTTTATACTATTTTATAATCTTTGAATAGCACAGGCATTTGTAAATCAGCTATATTATAAGGTATACATATGAGGAAGCTAAGATAATCAATAGATTTGATCAATAAAGGAGAATATTTGTAGCTCAGGGTTGAAATGAGGGGTTTGCTTACCCCACTCCTCTTTAGCACTGATAATGTTACCTAGTTTGGGTAATAAAATGTTTGCAAGAAAACAATCAATCTTAGAGAGCATCAAGGACCACACATACCTATAGTTTTGAAGAATGAACATTCTTCAGAATGTAAATTCATATTTCAAGAATGCAAAATAATCCACACAAAAGGGATGTTTTATAGTTCAGAGGTATAAATCCTGTAGGTGTACTGTAGATATGCACTGTTGCAAATGAATTGGATGCAGACCTCAGTGTTACATAGGCAGTCTTTTGTATGGAAGAACAAAATAATATATTTAGTAACACAGAAATTGCATATACACACACACACATATTGTCTCTATCTATCATCTATCTATCTATCTATCTATCTATCTATCTATCTATCTAACTATCTAACTTCTATCTATCTATCTATCTATCTATCTATCTATCTATCTATCCACACACGTTTGAATACACAGCTACATCTGTTTAATTTTGCCTTAAAATAATCTCGAAGTCAGCCCTTATGTTTGATAAACCATGGTTTATGGCTGAGCATAATGGATAACAATAGCCATTGTGGCTCCTTTAACCAATCATGGTTAAACTAACCAAGACTTAGTGTCACAACTCATACACAGTAGTTTATGCATGAGTCAACCAAGTGAAAGCAAATTGTGCCTTATTTTTTAGAACTGCGTACAATTATTGTACATGGGTCATTAGTTGATAATGGTTGTATATATTATGAATTTTAAAGGGGCATTATAGGAATTCATTCTCAGTGGACACTAGCTATATGTTTCTAATAAAATAAAAGTATGACAGTTTATACACAGACACTCATAAATAAGTTAAATAAAGATGTGCCTTTAGTTATAAAAACATCTTTGTTCTAACATATTGTACATTTGATAAATAAAAAACAAAGTTAACTACTTTACAAATCTTTTGTTATGGAGATTGATTATTTAACAGTTATTTGTAGAAACCAAATATCCACATATTATACATTTTTACATCACAATTTCTCAAAACTGAAATGACATCACTTACACCAGTTAACCATATGATCAGCATAATTCCAATTAGGCATTGTCTATACCAGGGGTGTCAAACTCGATTTCACTGAGGACCACATCAGGCTTGTTTTTGACCTTGGGGAGGGAAGGATGGCATGGCCAGAGTAGGTGTGGCCAACTTGACGTCACCCTTGTTGGGGTGCCTGTGGTGGCCCGAGCTCTCTGCCAGTGAAATGGGCTCCCGAGCTCTATTTTTGGCTGTGACAGCCTCCTGTAACCCTCTGCCAACAAAAACAGAACTCAGGAGGGGCGCCCATGGCCCTCGCATGCTCTGTTTTCAGCTGCAATGGCATCCTGCAACCCTCTGCCAGTGAAAATGGAGCTCAAGCAAGCCTCCCACAGCCTTCCTGAGCTTCATTTTCACTGGCAGAGGCACTGCGGGCTGGTCCTTGCTGTTTCCAGGGCAGCCCCACAGGCCAGATCTAAATACCCCGCAAGCTGGATCCGGCCCCTGGGCCTTGAGTTTGACATCCCTGGTCTATACAGTAACTCTTGGACACAGAGCTTTCATGAGAGATCAGTTCTAATTGATAGTTGACATCAATGGATGGTTGCTCCTGGCCCAAGATTTGACTCTAGTTGAATAGAGGAAGTTCAAAAGAACAAGCAGCCACAAATATTTGCCCAACATTTTAACACTGAAAATATCACTGAACCAAAAGAAATCTGTTTGTTGTTTCTAAAATACTCCTAAACTTCTAAATCACGTAAAACAACTGTGGTTATATGTTAGTACTGTAATGAGAATTTAATTCTGGTTTTTTTCCCCTTTTATTTCAAGTTGATCAAAGTGGAGAGAAGAAACGCAAGAAAGGGGCTTCCTTCCAGACAGTGTCATCAATGCATAAAGTAATTTTATATTCATTTTTTAAGTATAACATTTCTTTTATTTTCTTTCGCTGCTGCAGAAATAGCATATTCAGATTAAACAGAACAATAATTAAAATTTCATTTTACAAGGTTTGAATTTTCAACATGTTCATTTAAAAAAGGACTACTTCTTATATGAATACTTAAAGTTCCACAGGATTCATTGTTACTTTTCATGACAACCAGTGGTTAGATGTCTCAGAATTAGATCAGTGACCAAAGGTGTTAGATTTGCATGAAGAGTCAGACGCGGAGTGCTTCAGTGAAGAGTTTATTAGTGACTACAGCTCATAACAGACCCGATTTGGCTGGGCTGCGGCTGCTACTTATAGCCAGCAGCCGCAGTTGCCAGCCAATCAGAGTGCAGGGTTTTCCCGCACTTTTTAAACCATATTTGACATTTTACAAGAACAATTCAAACTAAACCAATGACATTCAAACCTACATACATAACACCCCTCCCCACTAGGTTCAGTCCATACCAAACCCCAACCTACCTAATGTATTCTTTTAAATAGGTGGGGCTCTTACGTGTACGTTGAGACCTTCGTGGTTCAGAAGTTTTAGTGTTCTCACCCAGTGAGAGAGGAAATGTGTCTGCTGACATTTCCCTATTCGGGCTTCCAGTGACAGAAGACCCTGTTTGAGTGTTACAATCTGGTCTCTCCTCCCAACCCATCTCCAAACCAATGTCAGCACCCAAGTCAGGTAGTGATGTGCAATCTTCCACTTGTAAGGATGGATTTTGGCATTGTGACAGGTTTTTGGATGGTTCCTGTCGTAATGGCTTGTTACACATGAGGTTGATTCTTGTTTGCTGATTATCCTCCTGCTCCTCCCCTTCCCCCCTAGAAAAAACATCAGGTGAGGGAATTAGAGAGGAACAATTGCGATGTTCCTGAGGTAATCTGGATCTAAGCTGATCAATGTGCCTGCTCCAGAGGACTCCATCCTCTGTTTGTACCCTGTAAGAACGAGGGCCTGTGATTTGAGTTATCTCAGCAGGAATCCACAAAGGTTCACCCATAAGGTTCTTAGCATACACAGAATCACCCACACTGAATGTGCGAACTTTGGAAGTGGAATCTAGTGGTGCGTTGGGTGCGTAAGTGGGATGAAGGCAGTCAAGGGAAGACCTAAGTTTCCTACCCATCAACAACTCTGCTGGGGATAAGTTAGTTGATGGGTTAGGAGTGATGTGCTGAACACTAAGAAGTTTTTCAACTTTCTCAGTGATGTCCCCAGGACCCAGTTGCTGAAGCTTTTCCTTGGTAAAACGTACCATGCGCTCAGCCCGGCCGTTAGCCAAAGGGTGCCCAGGGGCAGTGAGGGCATGTCTGATACCCTGTTGTGCTAAATAGGATTCAAAAAGGTTGGATGTAAATTGAGGGTCATTGTCAGAGACAAGAACATCAGGTAACCCGTGGGTTACAAAAAGCTTTTTGAGCTGCTTGATGACAGCATCAGTTGTGGTGGATGCCATAGGGATTACCTCTAGCCATTTGGAATATGCATCAACTATAATAAGGAAGGTGTGCCCTCTGGTAGGGCCAGCGAAATCAATGTGAATCCTAGACCATGGGCCCCTAGGACATTCCCATTCCTGTTTGGGGACAAGAGGCGGGGCAGGCCTGACTCTACCTGACAGTTGGGACAAGATGCAACCCAGTTTTCAATCATTTTGTCAATACCTGGCCACCATACATAACTCCTGGCCAATCTCTTTATCCTTACAATACCAGGATGACCCTCATGTAACATTTCCAAAACCTCTCTTTGCAGTTTTGCAGGAATAACCACCCTGTTACCCCACAAAATACATCCTCTTAATACAGATAATTCAGTTTGCCTGGACTTAAAAGGTTGGGCAAGGTGAGGTAGATCTTGAAGAGGCCAACCTTTCTTAATCCAGCCTATAATAGGAGCCAATAAAGTGTCTTTGGCAGTCTCTCTGGCAATTTCAGCAGTGTGTACTGGAAGCTTGGCAACAGTTTCTAGGAAAAAGGTGTGTGCCTCAGGTTCAAAGTCCTCCTTGTGACAAGGAAGTGGGCAACGACTCAAGGCATGTCCAATGTCCTTGCCAGGCTTGTGGATAAGTTTGTATGAATAGGCTGCAAGAAATTCAGTCCACCTCAGCATTCTTGGTGACAGGATATTAGGTGTAGGTTTGTCTCCTGCCACAATGCCTAACAAAGGTTTGTGATCTGTGATAATGGTAAATGTTCTCCCATAAAGATATTCATGGAATTTCTTGACAGCTGCAACAATTGCCAATGCTTCCTTGTCCAATTGGCTGTAATTCCTCTCTGCTTTGGTCAAAGTGCGAGAGTAAAATGCAATAGGGGCTTCCCTCCTGCTGGGAAGCCTGTGGCTCAAAACCCCCCACTCCAAAAGGGGATGCATCACAAGTCAGTACAACAGGTAAATTCTCAGAGAACTGTATGAGTACAGCATCAGACGTGATCAGTCTTTTAATACTGTTAAATGCTGATTGTTCCTTCCTGCCCCAGACCCAAACAGACTTTTTGTCAAGTAATCTGTGTAATGGTTCTGCAATGGTTGCCTTCTGAGGTAGGAACATGTGATAAAAGTTAATGAGTCCAAGGAAGGCTTGCAAATCTGTTTTGCATTTTGGTCTAGGGGCTTCTTTGATTGCTTGAACCTTGGCATCTGTAGGATGGATGCCATGCTTGTCAATCATGTAGCCCAAGAACTCAACCTTGTCAGTTCTAAGAGTGCATTTTTCTTCCTTGACTTTTAACCCCGCTTTCTTGAATCTGGTAAGGACTTCTCTGAGTCTCTCTTGTAATTGAGTGTCATTTTCAGCAGAGATTAACACATCATCAAAGTAAGGCACTACCCTGGCAGTCCTTGGAGCATCCTTTCCATAAGGCTTTGGAAAATGCCTGGTGCCACGCTTACTCCAAACTGTAACCTTTTACATTTGAAGGCACCTCTATGAGTCACAATGGTTTGGGCCTCTGCAGTGGCATCATCAACTGTTAGTTGTTGATATGCCTGGGCTAGATCCAATTTGGCAAAGACTGTACCCCTGCCAAGTGAATGTAATAAATGATGCACCACTGGAACTGGGTATGCTCTCTGCTGCAGCGCATGGTTCAGTGTCCCCTTATAGTCCCCACAGATTCTTACTGACCCATCAGTCTTGACTGGTGTGACTGTGGGTGTCTCCCATCTGGAGTGGTCAGTGGGCTCTAAAACTCCTTGAGCTGTTAGTTTATCTAATTGTGCATCATTTTTTTCCTTTAAGGCAAATGGGACCCTTCTGGGCTTTAAATGAATTGGGGGCACCCTGGGATCTAGGTTGAAAGTGATAGGGGTCCCCATATACTTGCCCAATCCGTCACCGAAGACCTCTGGAAACTCAGACTTCAAGGCCTCCTCCCATTCAGTGTTGCTCACGTGATTGATTCCAGTCACCTCGATGCCTAGTGGATTGAACCACTCAAGTCCCAGCAAGCTTGGGTGGTCTTTGTCCACGATGGTCAGGGGCAAACGTTTGGTGTGGCCTTTGAACTTCACATTGAATTCTCTTGTTCCAACTACTGGAATCTTGTTCCCTTGGTAGTCTTTAAGAGTCAGTGCTTGCTTCTGGAAATGCTTCTTCTGAATGTTGGGAAGTAGCCTGTGAATAGTGTCCCATGACACCATAGATAAATAGGAGCCTGAGTCCACTTCCATTTGGCAAGGCCTTCCTTCAATGAGTACCTTCACATGTACTTTTCTGCTTCTTAAGGGTGAAGAATGACCAATAGTGATTGTTTGGTGAGTTTCATTCTTCCCATTTGCTTCTGTGTTGCGCTCCATTTTCTCACTGAAGTTGTTATGCTTGAATTCTTTGTCAGGAAACTTCTTTCTGCTTGGTGGAGTTCTGGATGATTTGCAGACTCTTGCTAGGTGACCTCTTTTTTCACAATGGAGGCAGATGGTATCAAAAAACTTGCATTCAGTGCGGGGGTGGCTCCCCCACAACCTCTGCAATAAAAGTCTTGCCTCTTTCTTCCAAGGTCTTTCCTTTTCTTCTCCATCCTGAGTCTATAAATTCCTTCCTCCACCTCACTACAGTCTGAATCAGAATCTATTTGCTCGCAATGGGTTGTTGTGGATTTTTCCACATCAGGATGGCTTGTGGCCTTGTTAATTTTCTTCATGGCTGCTGCTGAGGACTTGGTAGCTTCCGCTGAAGAAGCTTCTTCTATAGCCTCCTTAAGCGTGATCTTAGGTTTCATTAATAATTTGCTCTGCAAAACCTTGTCTTTAGGCCCAGAACAAATCGATCGCGCATGGCCTCTTCAAAGTTGATAAACTCACATGCACCCCCAATGTCCCTTAAACTTGCCACGAAGTCATTAATGTTTTTGCTTTCCCCTTGATCCCGACGGTAGAATTCGTGTCTCTTAATGAGGCACGATACTTGTGGCAAGTAATGGGCTCTTAATAACTTTTCTAAGTCAGGCCAATCCATTACCTTCATGTCTGCAGCTCCCGCCAATGCCTTCGCCATCTCGAAAACTGCTGGACCGCAGTGGGTGAGAAAGACCGCCCTCTTCCGCTTGTCAGAAATGTCGGCGAGATCGTTTCCCTCCAAATACATTTGGAAACGATCTGCATACGAGTCCCAGTCTTCTGCCGCCGGATCGAACGGGGCTGGGGGGGTGTTCAGCGCAGCCATCTCTCTCAGCTTGTTTTCCACGTTGTCTTCTCTTTGGGAAGGATCCTATCCTCGTCGCCAGTATTAGATTTGCATGAAGAGTCAGACGCGGAGTGATTCAGTGAAGAGTTTATTAGTGACTACAGCTCATAACAGACCCGATTTGGCTGGGCTGTAGCTGCTACTTATAGCCAGCAGCCGCAGTTGCCAGCCAATCAGAGTGCAGGGTTTTCCCGCACTTTTTAAACCAATCATATTTGACATTTTACAAAAACAATTCAAACTAAACCAATGACATTCAAACCTACATACATAACAAAAGGCACCTCCCAGTCATCTGGATTCTTTTTCAAAGGTAGCTGGCATGTCTGCTTTCTTAAGAGTAATTGGACAGCATTTACTTTTTAGGAGTTCACAATATAATCTGAAATTTTTAAAGCTCTGCTAATATATAATGCTAAACCATGATGTAGGGATTTTTAAAATGCAAATCTACTTATGCAATAAGTGCAACAGGCCACAATTCCTTATTTAGCAAACTATGGCCCAAAGTCCCTGGTAGATAATACATATCTGAGAATCAAAGATTTGGATCTTTTGTTATGATACTTCAAAACCGAAGATCCAAATGTGCCTTACTGACTAGCCTAGGTAGCTATTTTCACAGAAAATATGAAAGATCCTTGCTTATGTTCTACATATTAGGTAATATTTTTGCCATTGATAAAATTTGTGACTTAACCCAAATTGTAGAAAATGTGCAATTCTGGATAAAAAGTGCAACTTCTGCTTGTCACACTCAAATATATAAATAGAATAACTGCTAAATAATCAAAGATCACACTTTCAAGAGTGTATATTACATGTTTAATTTTGTTTGTATTTCTGTTCAGTGTTAGCATTTAATACAGAAGATTGGTCTTCCTTTAATGTATTTAATTCATTAAAATTATCAGATACCTCTGTTCAGTCGAGATTATGTTACAGGAAAAAAAATCAGCAAGATGATTTTGGCCCAGCAGTCCCCAATATGTGGTGTAAAAGAGCAGGAACAGATCTTGCTAGAAAGACCAGATTGCCTGATTGAACAACAAAAAGATGGTGGGTGGGTAAAATGGACAAATAACTTAGTTTGCTTGTTTAGAATCATAGAATTATAGGGCTGGAAAGGAACTTGGTGGGTGTTATGTTTGCATGAAGAGTCAGATGCGAAGAGGTTCAGTGAAGAGTTTATTAAGTGACTACAGCTCGAATGGACCCAACTTGGCTGGGCTACGGCTGCTTCTTATAGCCAGCAGCTGTAGTTGCCAGCCAATCAGAGTGCAGGGTTTTTCCCGCACTATTTAAACCAATACCATTTGACATTTTACAAGAACAGTTCAAAATAAACCAATAACATTCAAACCTACATACATAACAGTGGGCTTCTAATCCAATTCTGCTCAAGGCAGGAGACTTCTACTATCCCAAATTGGTTGCTATTTAAACAAATAATAGTTTAGAATAGAATAGAGTTGAAGGGTCTTCTAATCCAGTCCCCTGCTCAAGCAAGAGAATCTATATTATTGCTGATAAGTGGCTGTCTAGTTTCTTCTTAAAAACCTTCAATGATGGAGCGTCCATGGTATCTGAAGACAAGCTATTCCACTGGTTAATTGTTCTCACTGTTAGGAAGTTTCTCCTCAATTCCAGGTTGTTTCTCTCTTTGGTTAGTTTCCAACCATTGTGTCTTGTTTAACGTTTAAAATTGGATGATGTGGTGTACATAGTGTATAATCTTTTTCAGGAAAAAAAGGCTGCATCCAATCTGTAAATAGTATGTGGAAGATCTTATGCCAGAAGTATTAAGAAAAAAATTATAAATAGGTAGAAGGGACTAGGACAAAACATCCTATTTTCATTTCATTTCATTAAAATGTGATTTCATTTCACTTAAATGTGAATACACAATTAACAACTTCAGTACCTCATATTTAATATGTTATCCCTTCTGCTAGGCTAACAATTATAATTTGCATCTAATGGTGATTCTGGAATTCTGGGAAGTACACATAGTATTTTTGGAAGTTACAGGCAATTATGAGGCCTCAGGTTGTGTGGCGTAAACTAAACACAGTGTAATCCAAGACAGGCATCATAACAATACACTTTCACTTTTAGAAAGCAGCTGTTTCTAATTTTCTACAGTGGAAGAAATGTTAGATTTGAATACGCAAGCCCAAAACTCACCCAAACTCATTATCATATGATATAACATTATTATTTAGCATTGTAGCTAAATAATAACAAAATAAGAATACTTACCAATACTGTTTATTGGACCCGTGCCCTTCCTGGTTGGTTTACGCCTCCAGGGAGGTCACGTGTGGCTGGCTCCGGGAGGTGGTCAATGCTTCGTTAAGGGAGGGGCTGTTCCCTGCCACTTTGAAAGAAGCAGTGGTGAGGCCCCTCCTGAAGAAGCCTGCCCTGGACCCAGCCGTGTTGAACAATTTTCGTCCGGTCTCCAACCTTCGCTTTTTAGTGAAGGTTGTCGAGAGTGTGGTGGCGTAGCAATTGCCACTTTTCCTGGAGGAAGCGGACTACCTGGACCCTTACCAATCGGGCTTCCAGCCCAGGTATAGCACAGAGACGGCATTGGTCACGCTGGTTGATGATCTCTCTAGGGCTCGGGACAGGGGTTTTTCCTCTGTCCTGGTCCTGTTAGATCTCTCAACGGCTTTTGATACCATTGACCATGGTATCCTGTTGCAACGTCTCAGGGGGTTGGGAGTGGGAGGCACTGTTTTACAGTGGTTCTCCTCCTACCTTTCGGGACGTTCGCAAACAGTGTTGGCAGGGGGGCAGAGGTTGACTCCAAGGAGTGCCCCAGGGGTCGGTCCTCTCGCCCCTCTTGTTCAACATTTATATGAAGCTGCTGGGTGAGATCATCCGTGGCTTTGGGGTGACCTATCATCAGTATGCTGATGATACACAGTTATACATCTCCACCCCAGGCCACATCAGTGATGCTCTCTCCGTGATGTCCCGTTGCCTGGAAGCGGTGCGGATCTGGATGGACAGGAACATGCTTCGACTCAATCCGGCCAAGACAGAGTGGTTGTGCATACCGACATCTCGGTCCAGTTTGGATATTACATCTTTGGTCATGGGGGAGGAGGTGTTGCCCCCCGTGGACAGGGCACAGAATCTGGGGGTCCTCCTGGATCCACGGCTCAAATTGGAGGAGCAGGTGGGGGCCATGGCCAGGGGGCCTTTGCCCAGATCCGGCTGGTTTGCCAGTTGCACCCATACCTGGACTGAGATGCCCTGCGCACAATCACTCAGGTGCTCGTCATTTCCCGACTCGACTACTGTAACGCTCTCTACCTAGGACTGCCCTTGCATACCACTCGGAGGCTTCAACTGGTGCAGAATGCGGTCGTGCGGGTAGTGATGGGAGCTTTCCGATACTCCCATATTATACCCCTCCTGTGCGACCTGCATTGGCTTCCAGTTGCCCTCCGGATGAGATTCAAGGTTTTGGTGTTAACATTCAAAGTCCTACATGGCATGGGTCCAGGATATTTATGAGAACGACTCCTCCCAGCATCAAATACCAACCGCCCTGTACGGGCCCACAGACAGGGCCTCCTCCGGGTGCCGTCCATGACTCAATGTCGCTTGGCGATGACCCGGGGGAGGGCCTACTCTGTGGCGGCTCCCACTTTGTGGAATCTTCTTCCGCTGGAGCTCCGGCTGGCCCCCGATCTTTGCACCTTCCACCACGATTTGAAGACCTGGCTCTTTGTACAGTCCGGGCTGTGCTGACCCTCTGGGGGTTTGATCATTTTAATTGTGGGGTTCTTAACTTTAATTCGGCTTGTAATTGTTTAATATATTTTTAGGTAATTTATTTATTGTTGTATTTTTAGCTGTGAGCTGCCCTGAGTCCTTTTGGAGATGGGGCAGCATACAAGTCGAATAAATAAATAAATAAATAAATAAATAAATAAATAAATAAATAAACTCTAAGTGAAAACTTGAATAGACAGCAGAGAACTGATGTATGCTTCATTTTAGGACTACAGTTAGCGTCCTATAAAGTCAGTATGGTAATTTATGATGTAACTCTTCCAAAAATAATTGCTTTCTTCAGTAAATTTCCTCACATGACATGGCCAAAGTAAGAAGCAGTTTTGTGATCTAAATGTTTAAATGGTTTAAAAGTTTCATGATATAAATGGCAATTTATACTCTCTCTAATTCTATTGTTTATTCTCTGTGTATTTAGGAAAATTTAAACAAATTGATGACTAATTTACGATCTACATCTCCTCACTTTGTGCGATGCATTATTCCCAATGAAACAAAAACTCCAGGTAAAACTCTAAGAATATATTTTGTTTTTAGTGCTTAATATAATGGTGGGAAAAATCTTGCTTTTAGTATGTGTATATAGGAATGCATTTATTATCCTATCATTTCAGGGGCAATGGATGCTTTCCTTGTCCTCCATCAACTTCGCTGTAATGGTGTTTTGGAAGGAATCCGCATTTGCCGCAAAGGCTTTCCTAATAGAGTCATTTATGCTGACTTTAAACAAAGGTATTGTGAAAACCAGTGGCACAGTCAAATTGTTATATTTGCAGAACTGATATTTGTTCTTTAGTAGCAGCTCAGTAGATCTAGTTCTTTTTTTCTGGCCAAACTGTCTTTGAATAAAAAAAAATGACATGCAAGATATATTTTAGAATATACAATGGTTCTCATTAAAAGAGGATAAAAGGATGTTTCTGATTCCACAGAATGCACTGCATATGCAGCACCCATCCAGTGGTGGGATTCAATTTTTTTACTACCAGTTCTGTGGGTGTGGCTTGGTGGGCGTGGCAGGGGAAGGATACTGTAAAATCTCCAGTCATTTGCCAGTTCTCCACACTACTCAAAATTTCCTCTACTGGTTCTCCAGAATTGGTCAGAACCTGCTGAATATCGCCTCTGCACCCATCTCAACTTCTGAAAATAAACACATTTTCCCAGAATGGCATAAACTTTTAGTTCCTTAGCTTTGCTGCCCTCAAATCTAACAGTTAGAATTTTCAGTCAGCATGGATGACGGGCCAGAATGAGTTAAATGTTCTGGCTGGTGCAGTTACAGCATCTCTGAAGAGCACTAGATTGAGAAAGATTGATGTAGACATATTTGATTAGATGGACAAAGTGTCTGGGTTCACTAAACATACTTAATCTGGTTACATTTTTGTGTTTGTATAGTAATGAAATCTTAATCATATCCTATGAATTGTCACAATCTGCCAGGCCACAAAAAACTAATCCAGATTAAAACCAATCAAGTTATATACATGTTATAAATAAATAAATAAATAAGCTTAGTATGCTGTGTAAATAAAGTACTATTTCTACATTTTTTTACTGAAGTATTAAGCTTGTTGTGGAAAGACAGACACTGTGAGGTATTAGTAAACTTCCTGATTCCTAAATCAAGGAAGGAATTACACCATGATTTGGAGTTTAATTTTTTTTTGTCTGTTATTTATTTGCTCTTACCAGATATCGCATCCTGAATCCTTCTGCAATTCCAGAGGACAAGTTTGTGGACAGCAGAAAAGCTGCTGAAAAATTACTGGGCTCTTTGGATATTGATCATAACCAGTATCGCTTTGGGCACACCAAGGTAAAACAGTTCACTTAATCCAGCAATAGAGAAAATGGAAAGACATGTTCCTAGTTGGTATCTGGATCAAAACTCTTTTAGAATGAAATAACTATTATAAGGGAGAGTTGGAATAACCCTTAATTTATGTTGTTTAATCATGTATCTCCTCATATACAGCCCCAGTTTGATAAGGTCTGTGTGCACTATGTTTGGGTGGAATAGTTTTATCTCAAGAAGGAAAGGAGATATTTAAAATGGATCAACTACCAGATCTGTTAAGTTTGCATGAAGAGTCAGACGCGAGGAGTTCCAGCAAAAGACTTTATTAGTGACTACAGCTCGAATAGACCCATTCTGGCTTGGCTACGGCTGCTTCTTATAGCCTGCAGCCGTAGCTGCCAGCCAATGGGAGTGCAGGGATTCTTCCCGCACTATTTAAACCAATACCATTTGACATTTTACAAGAACAGTTCAAATAAACCAATAACATTCAAACCTACATACATAACACCCCTCCCCACTAGGTTCAGTCCATACCAAACCCCAACCTACCTAATGTATTCCTTTAAATAGGTGGGGCTCTTACGTGTACGTTGAGACCTTCGTGGTTCAGAAGCTTTAACGTTCTCACCCAGTGAGAGAGGAAATGTATCTGCTGACATTTCCCTGTTGGGACTTCCTGTGAAAGGAGACCCTGTTGAATTGTTAGAATCTGGTCTCTCCTCCCAACCCATCTCCATTCCAATGTCAGCACCCAAGTCAGGTAGTGATGTGCAATCTTCCCCTTCTAAGGATGGATCTTGGCTTTGTGACAGGGTTCGGGATGGTTCCTGTCGCAATGGCTCGTTACACATGGGGTTGATTCCTGTTTGCTGATTTTCCTCCTGTTCCCCCTTCCCCTAGAAGAGACATCAGGTGAGGGACCCAGAGAGAGACAGGGGCGATGTTCCTAAGGGAACCTGGATCTAAGTTGGTCAATGTGCCTGCTCCAGAGAAGGCCATCCTCTGTTTGTACCCTGTAAGAAAGAGGGCCTGTGATGTGAGTTATTTCAGCAGGAATCCACAAAGGGTCACCTAGAAGGTTCCTAGCATAGACAGAATCTCCCACACTAAAAGAACGAACTTTGGAAGTGGAATCCAGTGGTGCGTTGGGTGCGTAAGTGGGATGGAGGCGGTCAAGGGAAGACCTAAGTTTCCTGCCCATCAACAACTCTGCTGGGGACAAGTTAGTTGATGGACTAGAGTGATGTGTTGAACACTAAGAAGCTTTTCAAGCTTCTCAGTGATGTCCCCAGGACCTAGCTGCTGAAGCTTCTCTTTGGTAAACGTACCATGCGTTCAGCCCGGCCGTTGGCCGAAGGGTGCCCGGGGCAGTGAGGGCATGTCTGATGCCCTGTTGAGCTAGAAAGGATTCAAAAATGTTAGATGTGAATTGAGGGCCATTGTCAGAGACAAGGATATCTGGTAACCCATGGGTTACAAACAATTTTCTTAGCTGCTTGATAACAGCCTCAGTAGTTGTGGATGACATTGGAATTACCTCTAGCCATTTGGAGTATGCATCTACTATCACTAGAAAAGTGTGCCCTCTTGTAGGGCCTGCAAAATCAATGTGGATTCTAGACCATGGGCCCCTAGGACATTCCCATTCCTGTGTGGGGGCGTGAGGTGGTGCAGGTCTGACTACCTGGCATTGGGACAAGAGGCTACCCAGTTTTCAACCATTTTGTCAATACCTGGCCACCATACATAACTCCTGGCCAAACCTTTCATCCTTACAATCCCAGGATGACCCTCATGTAACATTTCCAAACCTCCCTTTGCAGTTTTGTAGGAATAACCACCCTGTTACCCCACAAAATACATCCTCTTAATACAGATAATTTAGTTTGCCTGGACTTAAAAGGTTGGGCAAGGTGAGGTAGATCTTGAAGAGGCCAACCTTTCTTGATCCAGCCCATAACAGGTGCCAATACAGCATCTTTGGCAGTTTCTTTGGCAATCTCAGCAGCATGGACTGGAAGCTTAGCAACAGTCTCCAGGAAGAAGGTGTTAGTTTCAAGTTCAAAGTCCTCCTTGTGGCAAGGTAGTGGGCAACGACTCAGTGCATCAGCATGTCCAATGTCCTTGCCAGGCCTGTGAATCAGTTTGTAGGAATATGCTGCAAGAAATTCAGTCCACCTCAGCATTCTTGGTGACAGGATATTAGGTGTAGGTTTATCTCCTGCCACAATGCCAAGTAAAGGTTTGTGATCTGTAACAATGGTGAATGACCTGCCATACAGATATTCATGAAATTTCTTAACAGCTGCAACAACTGCTAAAGCTTCCTTGTCCAATTGGCTATAATTCCTCTCTGCTTTGGACAGCGTGCAAGAGTAAAATGCAATTGGGGCTTCCCGTCCATTGGGAAGCCTGTGACTCAAAACCCCCACTCCAAAAGGGATGCATCACAAGTCAGAACAACAGGTAAATTCTCAGAGAATTGTATCAACACAGCATCAGACGTGATTAGTCTCTTAATACTGTTAAATGCTGACTGTTCCTTCCACCCCCAGATCCAAACAGCATTCTTATCAAGTAGGCGATGTAAGGGCTCAGCAATAGATGCTTTGTGAGGTAGAAACATGTGATAAAAGTTAATAAGTCCAAGGAAGGCTTGCAAATCAGCCTTGCATCGAGGTTTAGGGGCTTCATTGATTGCTTTAACCTTGGCATCAGTAGGATGGATGCCCTGCTTGTCAATCATATACCCCAGGAACTCAACTCTGTCTGTTTTGAGTGTACATTTGTCTTCCTTGACTTTTAACCCCGCTTTTCTGAATCTGGTAAGGACTTCTCTGAGTCTCTCTTGAAGCTGAGTGTCATTTTCAGCAGAGATTAAAACATCATCAAAATAGGGCACTACCCCTGGCAGTCCCTGCAACATTCTTTCCATAAGGCTCTGAAAAATGCCAGGTGCCACGCTTACTCCAAATTGTAGTCTTTTACATTTGAAGGCACCTCTATGGGTCACAATTGTTTGTGCCTCTGCAGTAGCATCATCAACTGTTAATTGTTGATATGCCTGAGCCAAATCCAGTTTAGCAAATACTGTACCCCTGCCAAGGGAATGGAGCAGATGATGCACAACTGGTACAGGATATGCGCTCTGCTGCAGCGCATGGTTAAGTGTCCCCTTGTAGTCACCACAGATTCTCACTGACCCATCAGCCTTGACTGGTGTGACTATGGGTGTTTCCCATCTGGAGTGGTCAGTAGGCTCTAAAACCCCTTGAGCAATGAGTTTATCTAATTGTGCATCAATTTTTTCCTTTAAAGCAAATGGGACCCTCCTGGGCTTAAACGAATTGGGGGCACCTTGGGGTCTAGGCTGAAAGCAATAGGGGTCCCCATATACTTGCCCAGTCCTTCGCTGAAGACCTCTGGAAACTCAGACTTCAAGGACTCTTCCCAGTCAGAACTGCTCACATGATGGATGCCAGTCACCTCGATGCCAAGTGGCTTGAACCACTCAAGTCCCAGCAAACTTGGGCGATCCTTGTCCACGATGGTCAGGGGCAAACGTTTGGAGTGGCCTTTAAACTGCACGTTGAAATCTCTCGCTCCAACTACTGGAATCTTGTTTCCTTGGTAGTCTTTGAGAGTCAGTGCTTGCTTCTGGAAATGCTTTTTCTGAATTTTGGGAAAGAGTCTGTGGATGGTGTCCCATGACACCATAGATAAATAAGAACCTGAGTCCACTTCCATTTGGCAAGGTCTTCCTTCAATAAACACCTTCACATGAACTTTTCTGCTTTTTAAGGTTGAAGAATGACCAATAGTGATTGTTTGGTGTGTTTCACTCTTGCCATTTGCTTCAAAATTTCGCCCCATTTTTCAATGACATTGTTGGGCTTAAAGTCTCTATCAGGGAATTTGTTCCTAGCCGGTGGAGTTCTGGATGCTTTGCAAACTCTGGCTATGTGACCCCGTTCTCACAACGTAGGCAAATGGAGTCAAAGAACTTGCAATCAGTGCGGGGTGGCCCCCCACAGCCTCTGCAATAGAACCCTTGCCTGTTCTTCCCAGAGTCTTTTCTTTTCTTTTCCATTCTGAGTTTAAAAATCCCCTCTTCTGCCTCACTGCCATCAGAATCAGAGTCTATTTGTTCGCAATGAGTAGATGTGGATTTATCCCCATCAGAATGGCTTGAGGCCTGGCTTGAAGCCTTGTTAATCTTTTTCATGGCGCTGCTGAGGACTTGGTGGCTTCCGCTGAAACAGCTTCTTCAATGGCCTCTTTAAACGTGATCTTAGGTTTCATTAATAGTTTGCTTTGTAAAACCTTATCCTTAAGGCCTAAAACAAACCGATCACGCATGGCCTCTTCTAAGTTGGTAAAGTCACAAGCACCCCCAATGTCCCTTAAACTTGCCATGAAGTCATTAACATTCTCGCTATCCCCTTGATCCCGACGGTAAAATTTGTGTCTCTTAATGAGGCACGATACTTGTGGGGCGTAATGGGCTCTCAAAAGTTTTTCTAATTCGGGCCATTCCATTACCTTCAGCTCTGCTGCTCCCGCCAACGCCTTCGCCATTTTGAAGACTGCCGGACCGCAGTGTGTGAGAAAGACCGCCCTCTTCCGTCTCTCGGGGATGCCGGCGAGATCGTTTCCCTCCAGGAACATGTGGAAACGATCCGCATACGATTCCCAGTCTTCCGTCGCCGGATCGAACGGTGCTGGGGGGGTGTTCAGCGCAGCCATCTCGTTCAGTTGCTTGTTCGTCGCGTCATCTTCTCTTCAGTGAAATCCCACCTTCATCGCCAGTGTTAAGTTTGCATGAAGAGTCAGACGCGAGGAGTTCCAGCAAAAGACTTTATTAGTGACTACAGCTCGAATAGACCCGTTCTGGCTTGGCTACGGCTGCTTCTTATAGCCTGCAGCCGTAGCTGCCAGCCAATGGGAGTGCAGGGATTCTTCCCGCACTATTTAAACCAATACCATTTGACATTTTACAAGAACAGTTCAAATAAACCAATAACATTCAAACCTACATACATAACAAGATCCATAGCCTTGCTACCTATAGATAGAGATTTCAATCAATTGTATGGATCTTTTAATGCAAAAAAAAAGTTTGATCCTGTGGATTTATAGTCATCCTTGAAATCCTTCTACAGTGCTTTGTCCCCAACTCTGAAGAAACAGGCAACATTTCTCCAATTTTCTCTAGATTCTCTATTGGCTTCTTTGCACGGTGGAGTAGTTCCATTATAAATAGCTTACCAGAATGCTATTACGGTTCAAATAAAAATAAAGGGAAAAGCATATCTAAAGTGCCTTGGGTAGGGATCAGCCACTGTGTAATTTGGGTCCAAATGTTTTACTGTATCCATACTGACAATAAATACATAAAGGGAGAAGCATTTATGCAGTGCCTTGGTTAAGGATCAGCTACATTTGGGTCCAAATGGTGTTTGTTGTATCTGGGCTGCAAATCAATCAGCATTCATATATTTGAAAAAGACCATTTTTAGTGTCAACTGAGACCATTTCTCCACTAGTGATATAGAGTATCTTCTAGCATTACCTGGCATAGTAATGATATAAAACCTGCCTTTTTTGTTATATGGTACAATGGTAGTTGAATTACTGTAGAAGCCTTTATAAATCACTAACAGAGATCCAGCCTTAGGTTTCATTTAAAACTCCTGCTGCTTGCCAACCTGGTATTTATACACATAGGCAAAATGTTGTCATATTTATTCCCGTTTAAATTTCCTAAATGTCAGTTAAAACTTGAGCAGGATGCTTTTAAAACTTTCAAAAGCTTTTCTTTTTCTATGACAGAGGCTATTTGTTTATTGTATATATGGAATGTGTAGGAAATCAAAGTAGCAAATAACCTTTGGGTTTATATTTTGGCTGATTAGTTTCCTTGCCTCAAATAAAATACAGAAAGATAATTTAAATTATACCTGATACTGTCTTTGATACTTTGATACTTCAGATATATTTGATACTGTCAAATACTGAGTCCTGAGCCCACAGCTTTCCAATGATTGCCTTTTCCTTGCACCAAAGCCAAAAGATTAACAACCCATCCACTTGTCAAAGGACCACAGTGGAAGAAAGATAGTGGCTATTATTACTTGCCTTTGTTCCGATATAGCACTTGTGAAATCTAGCACTTTCTCTCCCTTCATGAATCTACCTCCTCTCCTGCTTACACCCACTTCTCTACTTAACACATAGATTTAAACACACTGCTAGTCTAGAAGAGGAGGTAATTACAGTTGCTGCTGCTCCTGTCAACTGTAGTTTAGCTGGCATATTTTAATTAAGTTCCAGAAGAGATGAGCTTTTGCACTAGAATAAAAAAAATTCATGACCTAGCTTTCTAATATATTCATTTTTAGAAATTATATTACATCCCACATAGAATCCTAGAGTTGGAAGTGAAAAACTGCTGTGTACTACCCAGAAGAAGATATATTTTCATTGCTAGATTGTCCGGCCTTCTACATTGTGGAATATGGCTCAGTGACTAGAGCAATTTGATTTAGCAATGAGATATTACATTTACACTTATTTGATTATACACATTGTTATTATGTTTACACTTATTTGTATATACACATACATATATCTATAACTTTACTTTTATAAGCAGTTGTAAGAGTAAGCAGCACAGTAAGCAATCTGTCCCTATGTGTCTTAGTTTCAGTCCCAATTCTAAACCTATTTTAACAGTTTTATTATATTTGTACAACTAAGAATGCTTAGTTGCAGTATTCTCAGCCTTCTGTTCTCAATCCCCTTAGGGCCATCAACATCTTTTCATGGGAATTTCTAGCCCCCAATCATTTCACTACCTTTCTCTGAACTTATTCCAAGTGAGCTCAATAATGAAAACGATATGAAACTATTACATCATGTGTTTTGGATCTTTTGATACAGCCTAACTTCCTCCCTTCGTCCCTTCAATTTTCTTAGTAAGCTTTTCAGAAGTAGTTTGTCACTGCCTCCTTCCTAGGGCTAAGAGAAAGTGACTAGCCAAGATCACTCATAGCCTCTCAGTTTCTAGCCTGATGGTTAACTACTACATCAAACAAATTCTGTTTTAAGATATTTTTCAGGAGAAATATTATAAGGCAGATATCTCTCGTCCTAAAGCTGTACAATTATTTTTTTCTTTCCAAAGTGAGTTTTTCATTTGTGTCTTAAATTTATTATTTTACTTGCAGCCTATTTCTCTCTGAATATCATTTTTACTTTATTTCTATCTAAAATAATATCTATCCCATTCAATTTTCTGTCATCTGCAAATTTGATAAACATTTCTCCATTTCTATATCTAAATCCTTTGTAAAAATATTGAAGAATTGAGGACCAAGTCCTGAGTTATCTTATTCAAGGCCTCAATGCCCAATCCATCTTCAAGACAACTTTGACTATGGTCCCAGAATCCAAATCTCTCCTATAGTCACAATTTTCATATCATAGTTTATTTATAGTATTTACATTGTCTTTTTCATAGCCTGGAAAGATAGAATGGAATACTGTTTGAATTCTCAGTGTCACCTTTTTAAAATGTCTGCTGAAAATTAAGTAGTGATTTTTTAAAAATTGGACCTAGCATTAGGACTAAATGGCAATTTTTATTAATGAAAAAGCCTAATAGAAAAAGGTATATTCTAAGCTCTGTAGTATTTGTTTTTACAATTTTTAATTTAAAGAAAAATGAGATACATTTTTATATTTCAAAATCAATAGTAATTCCAACTATTTATTTTTTAATAAATTTTATTAGTTTTTGTAATTCCAACTATTCAGTTAACTACCTTATACACTGGATATTGCAATATCTAAACCTTGCTATCACAGTGTGCTGATACAACTATTATTATGCCCTTATACTGTTGTGCTTTGTTACATGTCTGAAACTGATTTATGTGTCACCAATAACAATTGATTAAATTTATTTGACAAACTGATGGTGTGTATTTCAGGTTTTTTTTAAAGCTGGTCTCCTAGGCCATCTGGAAGAAATGAGAGATGAGAGATTAGCCAAGATTTTAACACTAATTCAAGCAAGAGCCCGAGGCAAACTGATGCGCACTGAGTTCCAGAAGATGGTAGAACGAAGGTATTATGCTACATACCCTTCATGACACTTTATACTGGGGTCAAATTATTACTTCTTTTTTCCCCAAGTGATTATATTATATAGCAATTTTCCTCAGCCTGGCATCATCCAGATAATGCAGCTTACAAATTTACCAGCCAGCATCACTTTCACCATGTGGACTAGGAATTTGTAGTCTAAAATTACATACTGTATGTGAAGGAACTAGCTTGAGGAGGCAGTAGAAATTTGATTTATGGAAAGGAACTTCGAAGTTCATATAGTATCTGATATTTCACAACTGTGAATAATGCCATGAAATGCCAGAAAAAATGTATTGTTTTTTCTTTCTTTCTCCATATTATTATGTTATGCAAACAAGGTTATTTTTATGCTGACTCAGAGCTGAATAAGATTTTTTCCCCACTTCTATTTCTGCAGTGGCATGTTCTAGCTATTTTGTTTCTTCCTGTGCTGCAATCATGAAGTCCATGAGTAGGACAGCCTTAAGTCGTCCTTAGTTACAGCATTGTTAATGTAACCTCTCCTCCATTATTCTAACATTATCCAAAGACAACCTCAAGGTATATACAACCTGTCAGGCTTTTCCATGACTGACTATGGTGGGAAGTAACTTAACTGCAGTAACTTGAAACATTGGCAATAAGGGCAAGATAATGACTGGCAATAGGCATACCAAATATCCACCTTGGATAACCACCAGGAGTCATTTGCTGTGGAATGACACACTAAACAAAAAATTACATGGATTCAAGGAAAGGTTTACAGCACTATAATTCAGCAGTGGAGAAAGACCTAAATTTGGATCACTAAGAAGGAAAAATGGCTGCAGTTTTTCAAGAGAACTTGGTCCTTTTGTTACATATAAGTAAAGGCTCGTAAATTCTTCTTTTCTTATTTCAAAGGGTACTTACACAATATAAATAAAAACATGTATACATAGTAATGGTAACTGTCACAGCTGTTTTTGATACTGTGCAAAAAATAGATAGCTGTACTTATTGCTTTGAAAATGCAAAACAAATGTAGAAATGATGTACACAAATGGAGCATAAAATCTAGAAATAGGAATTATTAAAATATGTAGCATCACTGTAGTATTTAGTACATAAAGGAAAACAAATTATTACAAAGACCTAAGATCATGAGGGAAGATCCAAGTACTAGTACTAAAGTTAGCTCTATTTCAGATAACTTAAGACTTCCTTCCTTCCTTCCTTCCTTCCTTCCTTCCTTCCTTCCTTCCTTCCTTCCTTCCTTCCTTCCCCCTCCCTTCAGAGATGCCCTCCTTGTGATCCAGTGGAACATTCGAGCTTTCATGGTTGTGAAAAATTGGCCTTGGATGAAGCTATTCTTTAAGATCAAACCACTCCTAAAATCAGCAGAGACTGAAAAAGAAATGGCTAATATGAAAGAAGAGTTCCTGAAATTGAAGGAGGCCTTAGAAAAATCAGAAGCCAGAAGGAAGGAGCTTGAAGAAAAACAGGTTTCTCTTGTACAGGAGAAGAATGACCTTCTCCTCCAGCTGCAAGCAGTAAGTAGATTAAAATATCAGTGTTAATTAATCCAACCCAAGCTCTGGTCCAGCAAAGGAAGCTTGCTTTGAAACTGGTCCTGCTAAGTACAAACGGTGAAATCCCGGGGCACGTAAAACAGCATCCATTTAATTCTAGCATAAGCTTTTAATACTTTGAATTCTTAATTTACTCAAAAGTCCCCTTCCTTTCTTTGAGTACTTCTTATATAACATTTAATTACATAAAGAATCATAAAGAAAGACTAGATAAGTAAAATTGAAGGCTTGCTAAAATGATTGATACATTCTCCATCTTATAAAAAATAAAATTGATAGGTACTAAAGTTGTTCACAAAAACGTTTGACTGTCAGACATTTTGCAGCAAGAGAAAATTGGAATGGAGAGTATGTTTTTTTAAAAAAAGAAATGCCTGAGATCAAATCAAATCTTTTATTATTATTTGTTACACTTGCTGCTGGGCAATATGGCTCCCCAAAGTTTATAGCTCAAGGAGAAGAATTTTCTTTCCATTGATAAAATGCTGCTATAAGAAAGTTGGTAAAAAAAAAATCTTCTATTACTAGAGAATAGTCAATTTCCAAAAGTAAACAAGTGTTGGAAGAAATATCCTTCTGGGTTCAGTTCCAAGTGGGGAAAAAGACACTGGAAACATGGGGGCTGTTTGGAAAGTTGGTTTAAAGGTGGACAGGATCACATGCCTTGGAACTCTTGGGTGAAGAAAAAGGGAAGAGATGCTGAAAGTTACCTGGGTTTTATGCCCTCTGTTGGGCTTTGAATTTGATCTTGGGTTCTGATTGGTTGTCAGACTCCCATGGGGCCATGCAGGGGCAACTCTGTAGGCTGTCCTGAGTCCCAGGCTTGGTTGAGCCTTGCTGGATGATGATGTAATGAAAGGCCTTTGGGATTCCTATTATGGGTCTGCCTGGAGGAGGTAGATCTTTGTTAGGTAGAATAGACTGGCCCAGGCCTTAATGGCTCATTAGCAAAGGTGGGGGAGCTGAGTTTCTGCCTCTCTGAGTTTCTACTTCTCTTTTAGAGGAAATATTCTGCCTTTTTAATATGTACTAAAGTATTTCATCTCTCTAGGAGAGGGGTGGGTTTTAACTTTCAACACAAGTAATAATTCTGCATTTTTCCTTTAAAAGCAAAAACATAGATTTGCACAAATAATATAAATCTATATAAAGAAGGATATGCAAATTACAAAGGAGAAACACATTGAAAAACATAAAGGGGCATATTATAAATCTTTTACTCTATAAAATGGGGGGAAGTTGTTTTTTTTTAGTTTATCATATTTTGCAAGTATTTTTCACAATAAATTTACCTTGCTTTGTTTTTAAAAAATAAATATCCTAAAAAAGCAGAAAACAACAGCCAGTTTCAATAATTTGTTCAACTAAGGATGACAGTTTTGCTCTGCATTAGTTAACATTACTTTACATGTAAATACATGAAGTGTAAAACTTTAAACGCTTGGATATAAATACTAATGTTTTTATACATATTTCAGTCTCAGAATCAGTTTCCATGGCAAATCAACAAAGAAACAGAATGTTAAATTTGGGATATGTACTATAGCATTTTATATACAATTTGTTGGTGTACTTTTGCACTGGCAAAGAAAAAATGCTTATTTTAAGTGTTTGTTATCTTGAACTTATATCTCAACTGACTAATTATTCTATTTATTTATGTGAAGCATGAGAAGATATAGCAAAGGGATCTGAGAGAAGATCTATAACCTAAAGAGAAAGGGACTTTCTAAAGAGGTTAGCTATATCTAAGAAGAGGTTATAAGAGGAAGAACTGTGAATCTCTCATAGAAACTTCTAGTTCCTTGAAGGACTATTTAAAAGGAATGAAAGAAGAAAAGACTCTGTAGATAATTTACTAATAATATATTTATTGATTGTTCTGTTCTATCAAATAAATCTGTTTTGATCTGATACAACTTGGTATTGCAATTTATTGAATGACTCTGTGAAATAGATATAGGTTTAAAGATCCAGGCCAAATTCAATTAATATTATTTAACAGTTGGTAGCAGTGGGTGGTTAGTTAAACCTATCTATTTTCAAGTCATTCAAAAATGCCAACTCTAAAAACTACCAGAAAAAGTGCCAGGGTGATGGCCAGAGCCAAAGCAAGGCTCCTGGCATCACAAAACAGAACAGAAACAGAGTCTGAGACAGCAAGTGACGTGGAAATGAACCTGAAAGCTGTCAAAATCTCTCACTCACTCATGGCTCCAGATCTCTGCAATCCAGCCCACCAGATTGCACCGGAGGAAGCAGTCAGGGCCAGGACTGAGGCCCATGAAGACAGCAGACTGGTAAGGGTCACCCAGTCCTGCCCTGAAACCCCCTTAGCTGCTGGCATGACAAGTGCAGAAAGCCAAAAGCAGTCTCTTTCGGCTTTCCCACCCAACAAAATGGCCGCCCAAAGGCAGGAGATTCAAAAATCTCACTTTCAAATGGCACCTGCCACCTTCCTAGCTGAGGAACAGACCCTACCTAGCCAGCATGGCTACAGCTTAAGAGCTACTCTCCTGGCAGCGCCTACCACTGCAGCAGCCCACAATAGCCAGCCAGCCCAAAGGCTGACCCCACCAGCAATGACAGCCCAGCAACAAGCAGAAAACAGCTCACCTACTGAAGAAGAAATCCAAAAGGACTTAAAAACTCTAACCTCGGCCTTTGGAACAAATTTCTTACACCCCGAGAGGCCCTGGCTACTTGCAGCCAAGATGGGACCCATTCTACCTGCGGTCATCTAGACGAGCCCCAGGCTACCACGACCTGCAAGGAAGGCTCCCAGCACACCGCTCCCTATGCTGCCAACCCCCTGGCCTACCCAGGCACCACCCCTGCGGCTTGCTTACCTGGCCCAAGGTTTTCTGGAGAAGCCCCAGCGAAGAGCCCCTTCTCCAGCATCGTTCCTCTTCAAATGGCATCTGCACATGCTCAGTTGGGACCTCCCAAGGCAGGCCAGAGGCCTACCTCAGAAGCTCAACCGACAAGCTCCTTCTTCTGCGAAGGCCAAGCCAGAATGAGCTCTGCACATGTGCAGAAGGTTTTTGCTCCCCCTCCCATCTGGGAGGAGCAATTGCTCACGTCTAGGCCAATGGGGAACAGGCCTGCTGTTACCATACCCCTTCCTTATTGTGCTGACAGGGAATACCAGCACAATGGATACAAAAGTAACTCTTTTACAAAGGGAAATGCTAACTTGTTGCCTTTAGGTTTTAATAAGCTGTCTGTTTCTGGGAGAAACTTGCATGAATGGGCCAAGGAGATCCAGGTGATACTAATGAGGGAAAATGGGCTTGATTTACTAATAAATCCTCCTCACAAGCCCTGGTCTATGGAAGTAGACATGCTTCACCATAAGATTTTTTGTCTGATTCTCCTTTCAATTGATCCAGCACTTTACACTAGCATCCCCCATGGACTCACTGTATGTGAGCTTTGGGAAATTTTATTTAACATGTTTAATTCAAAGAATTATAATGCCACAGCCAGAATTTCCCAAGAATTCCATTCATCCAAATTAAGGGCTGGAATGGATATCAATGAGCACCTCTGTAATTTAAAGAGGATGAGGGAGGAATTAAATTCAAGGGGGGAACCCATCTCTGAACGGAGTTTAATAAGTATCATTATTAATTCCTTGGACGCCAGTTGGGACAATTTTATTTCCCAATTGGATAACTCCAACTATAATGGTATATCCCTGGAAGTTCTGACTGGCAAGCTCATTGCAGAATTTAATTTCAGGAAGGATAGGGCAGCCTTCCATAAAGAAAAGGGGATGACTAGAGGGACTGGAAGTCCCAATAGAATAAACACAATTGGTGAGTGATATGGATGTGGATCAATGGGGCATTTTAGGAGGGATTGTCCTAAAGTTGTGGGCCCAAGGACAAATCAAAGGGGACGCTCAAACAGTAGAAACAGAAAGAGGTCACCCACTCCTAAAAGGAACCCCCAAACAAAACCTGTCAACCAGAGAAGGGGTAAAGGGGGCTATGTAAGCAACAAAAGGAACCAGTACAAGCAAAATGACTTCACAAGTATATCTGAGATGAGTTACCCCAGGCTCACCAAGCAAAAATGTGAGCAATTATGGTTGCTAGACAGTGGTGCTAGCAAGCACATGGTTTGTAACAAGCTGTTGTTGAATGACCTGGTTGACCATGATAGCACTGTAACTGTGGCTTATGGCCTAAGAACAAAGGCCACAGGTATAGGCAATGTAAGTATACATGGGCTTGGTAACATTGACAATGTGTTATATGTTCCAAAGCTGGAACATAACCTTCTCAGTATT
Source organism: Naja naja (assembly GCA_009733165.1). NCBI lineage: Eukaryota > Metazoa > Chordata > Lepidosauria > Squamata > Elapidae > Naja > Naja naja. The sequence goes on from CM019152.1 coordinate 26,868,764, forward strand.
TTAAGACTTACTGAAAAATGTAATGTAAAAGTGACCTTCTCAGAAGGGGAAGCCATGGTAACCAAGGATGGCAATATGGTGGGAGAGGTTATCAGAATAAATAACCTACCATATTACTCCCCCATTACAAAGCTTGAGGAGTCTGATGCCAGTCTGGGAGAAGGTGGTATGAATGCCTTACTGAGTGTCTAAGGCAAATAGGTTTCACTGCCTCACCAGCTGATGACTGTGTTTTCTTCAGGCAACAACATGGTATCAAGGAAACTGTCGTTGTATACGTTGATGACATTTTGTACATCAGCAAATCAGAGGAGAGGAGTAAATCCTTCTCTGATCAGGTAAGTAGGAAGTTTGCACTGAAGCCTCTAGGCCAGATTGACAAATTTCTGGGGGTTCAGTTCACAAAAACTGAGAAAGGATTTGAGCTTTCTCAGTGGGATAAAATCTTAGATTTGATTGACAGGTGCAACATGGCAGAGGCCAAGCCCTGTGACACTCCAATGCAAACAGATTTCCCAAGAAACATGTATAGTGATAGTGAGGATTTTGTACATAAAACTATGTACAAATCCGTATTGAGCTCACTCTTGTATATAGCAGGTTGGACTAGGCCTGACATCAGCCTTTCTATAAATATACTGTCTAGGCACTCTGAAAATCCCAAACAAATACATTGGACTGGTATCAAGAGGGTTCTTAGATACCTTAAGGGCACAGTGAATCTCTCACTCTTACTTGAGCCTTACGTTTCAGAAATTCCTCAACTCTACACCTACTCTGATGCCAAGTGGGCAGGTGATACCAAATCGAGGAAGAGTACTTCAGGTTATATTGTATACCTTAATAACTGTCCAGTACATTGGTACTCCGGTAAGCAAAAGTTAATTGCCACCTCAACAGCTGAGGCTGAGTACACATGCTTGTCTAAAGTCTCCAACAACCTAGTATGGTTCGATGAACTCTTGAAGAGTTTATGGAGAGAACCCGAATACCCTATAATTATCCACGAGGATAATCTTGCAGCAATTGAAATTTCAAAAGCTGAAGCCGTAGGCCACAGATCACGGCACATAGACACAAAATATAAGCATGTTAGACAGTTGTCTAAAACAGGTTTCATAAAGACAATATATACCGAAATGAAGGAACAGATCGCTGACATTTTCACCAAGCCCTTGCCTAGAGAACAATATATGTACCTGCTAGAAAAATTACCTTTAACTATGTAAGTATAATTATTTCAATGATTGTAAATAGAGTGTGTGTATATATATAGCCCAATATATTTATGTGTAAAAATTCTGTAAATGCATAGAGAAGGGGATTGTCAGAAAGTAGAACTTTCTGGAGTTACTATGCAGTTTACAAATTAGTGGAGTTTGATGGGGTGATCAAACCCACCAATGACAGGGTGGCATTGAGCACCCCACTGTGATACTGTAGGACATGCCCCTGAGTATAAAAGGGGCTGTCAACTGTCATTTTAAATGAGGAGATTCTGTGGAGACTCATTTTTGTCTGAGGGAGATTGGAGATACTGAGAAGATCCAAGACTCTGAGGAGATATTAGGATCTGACAGACTGGGGTCTGTGTATGAGAAGATATAGCAAAGGGATCTGAGAGAAGATCTATAACCTAAAGAGAAAGGGACTTTCTAAAGAGGTTAGCTATATCTAAGAAGAGGTTATGAGAGGAAGAACTGTGAATCTCTCATAGTGACTTCTAGTTCCTTGAAGGACTATTTAAAAGGAATGAAAGAAGAAAAGACTCTGTAGATATTTACTAATAATATATTTATTGATTGTTTCTGTTATAAATAAATCTGTTTTGATCTGACACAACTTGGCATTGCAATTTATTGAATGACTCTGTGAAATAGATATAAGTTTAAAGATCCAGGCCAAATTCAATTAATATTATTTAACACTTTTTCACCTCATTAATCCTTTGTGATGATATTATATTTATTTGAAAGATGACTAATTTTGGTTGAGATATCATAGAAGCTGAAATATTGTACTGGTCATTTGCTTAACGATCACTGAAAAAAGCGTTGTAAAATCCAGTTGGGCCTGTGGGTAACCTGCTTTATGACCATAATGACTTACATATGTGATGGACAGACTCCATTGTGGTCATAAGTTGAGGACTATCTGTATTCATCTAAGAATAAATAGTAGACTTACTTTTATGATATATGTATAGGATTTAGAAAAATAAAACGGTAGTCCTAGGGTTTTTTTTAATTTAAAAAAAGCTTCCTTTTGGAATAATCTAAATTTACCATATCTGGTGATAAATGTGTTAAATTTAGATGTAGTAAATTTAGATTATTCCAAAAGGAAGCTTTAAAAAATCCACAATAAATGGAGCTGTCATTTGCTATTAGAATTGAAAGTTTATTCAGTTATTATTTATTTATAAAATTACTTCTATGGTGCCAATCTCATGAATTTCTAGGTGCTGACAACACATTTAGAAACAGTACAAAAAAACCCCAATATCAACAAAAGTGCTGTGTGTCTGATTATTTTGTGCCAGTGTACTGTTAAATCTAGTGATTACATATATAGATTACCTGCAGGATGATCTGACCCCAAGCTGGTTCTCTCGGTCTTTTAATGGTGCACACATTGCTACTGTAACTGAATCTTATAAACTTGCTGCTGGTTGTTCTTTTTCTTTTTTCTTTTGTTATTTTCACATTTTCTAGATTTCTCTAGAAACCTGGGTCTGTCCAGAGCATGATAATTTGCGCCTGGTTATTTCTGTCTCAGTGAGAACTTTGAGTTAATGTATTTGATGATTCATTTGTTTTCTTGGCTATCCACAATATCCCCAGAAGTCTGTTACAACTACTTCACTTCCAAACCATCAATACTTTTTCTATCCTAGTTTTTCAAAGCCCAACTTTCACTTCCATAAAGTATCACATGGAAACCATTCCTTACACGATTTTGATCTTTGTAGGTACAGAAACAGGACAGCATTTGAAAATCTTTTTCGATGTCTTCATTGTGAACCCACCAAGTACAAGTCTGTAGCATATTGTCTGACTCCTGGTTTCTTTATTGCAGAGTAATCCCATAAAAGCAGAATGTAGCTACTATTTCAATATTTTCATTGTATAAGTTGTTGAACAGTAATTTTGTACTCTTAGTCCCATTTTTCAGTGAAGTCTTTGATTTTTATTACAAGAACTTCCATATAATTCCTCTAAAATCGAAGAATGTGTCCCCTTAATGCCAATTTCAAGGTAAAAGTGATGGAAGAGATCCATTGTCCATCTATTATGCCCAAAACTTCAACAACGTGCCAGTGACATAGATTGCTAAGACTAAATAAAGCACAAAAACTGAAAGTTTAAACAAGTTTAATTTTGACCACACAAAACCATATCAAAACCAGTCCTTTCACTGTGTTAATAAAGAGCCAGTTTAAAAGCCAGGTGTGAATACTTTTCATCTATCCAGACCTTGGTATTTGCTGCTTAATATTTATTTATTTTTATTTATTTATTTTGTCAATCACTTGCAAGATAATAAGTATAAGGATAAACATAGTTATGTTAATATTTTTCCAAGAACTCAAAACAATCTTGTTTTTGGAATAATCTCTTGCATCTAGCATGGGTTTAGAGTAGCATGTAGTCTAGATTCCAGTTTTGTGGCTTAATACTGAAATGTATAGTTGATGATTGGTTACCTAAATAGGTTTTCTTGAGCCATTAATACAAGTCTGCAAATTCTGACAGGAGCAAGATACCCTTGCAGATGCAGAAGAACGATGTGATTTACTGATTAAATCTAAGATCCAGCTGGAAGCCAAAGTTAAAGAACTGACTGAACGGGTAGAAGATGAAGAAGAGATGAACTCTGAGTTGACATCAAAGAAGAGAAAGCTGGAGGATGAATGCTCAGAGCTGAAGAAAGATATTGATGACCTTGAAATTACTTTGGCAAAAGTTGAGAAAGAAAAACATGCTACAGAAAATAAGGTACTTTTAATATTTTTTTAAAAAAATCAACCGGGTCTAATTGTATAATGATTTAAAAAATGGGTTAAATTTTACATGTTGGAATGAAATCATTCCTAACTTCACTGATACGCTGAACAATCAGGAAAGGAACATCTGGATCATGATGGATAGCTTACTGAAAATGTCAGGCAAATGTTGATCCCTTTGAAAAAACGTGAATTTCAGAGTAAAATGAATCAAAACTAAAATGCCCGCAGTTTGAACTATGCTTCAGAAAGCTGCAGTTTCTCAGTGGGAAAAGGTTACAACAGTTGGAGATTTAAGATTAGAAAAAGAAAAAGGCATAGTAGGGGGACAAATGTAACAGCATAACTTCACAAAATTGTACATGGTGTAAAAGTAGACAGAGAAACATTAAATCTCCACTAAGTCCAGTGAAATTGAATACTGTAGATGTTTTTGATGACATATAGACATTGGTTACAGATTTTGCTAACTCAAGGTCTAATAATTTTCTAGGAAAAAGATATAGATGGGCAGAATCTATATAAATTACATTATTTCCTCCTCTTATTTTGTCATCCTGATATCTATGCCTACAGAAACTAAATTCTGTTATTTCCTAATAGCATTCACATGAACAAATGCAGTACCTGACTATTTGTTACACACACAAACACACAAATCTGAGCACATACACACATGTGCACACAAACACACACACACACAAACATGTATTTCATTATGGAACCTAAAATAATGTACATAAGATTTTCCATGCACAGACTCTTCTCTCCAGAATTGGCCACATCCACAGTTGCCTGAGGATATGTTATATGCTATGATATCTTGAGTGTTGAAAATTGTTGTGCAGGTTATTTCGAACAATGTATTTTATTACCTGGATATGGAACTGTTTCTGCTCCAATATTCTAAGCCCATTTTTTTCAAACTGTGTTCTTCACTGTAAGATTTTGATAGAGTTCCAAGAGAAGTTAAAGCTCAATTGAACACAAGCTGTTTTGGATCACTAGAGCTTTGCCCTTGATAAGGAATTCTAGAATTTTTTTTAAAAAAAAATAGTTTTGCAACTAAAAATCCTTCATCTAAGGTATTTTGCTCCCTTTCTTACATGAGGGCATGTCTGTGATTCAATTTACATGAGGGCATACTCAAAAAGGGAGCAGCTTTCTTTGTTTTGTATGAATCAGAAGTACATTGTTTTTCACAAATAAGGATCGAAATGTATTTGAACTGCATTGACTCTGCAAGTACTTCTTGACCTTTGTACTTACTTCCATTTCATTTTTCAGGTTAAAAACCTAACAGAAGAAATGGCAGCACTGGATGAAACTATCAGTAAACTTACGAAAGAAAAGAAATCTTTACAGGAAGCTCATCAACAGGCCTTAGATGACCTGCAAGTGGAAGAGGATAAAGTCAATACTCTGAGCAAGGCTAAAGTAAAACTGGAGCAACAAGTTGATGATGTATGTTTGGTTTGTTGTTGATTTACTTAGTTAAACCTTATGCAACTAGTGCCTTTACATACAATGGAGTACAACTCTCATTATTGCTATATTGTCATATTGACCTAGAATGGTGAGATCTTTTATCCAATAGTTCTTGGAGTCAGCTGAATAAAATTGGGCTTTTTAATTGATTGTCTGGGTGTTTGATGAGTAATAGTTTTGATTTTCTTACCATAGATGTCAGACCCATTCTTTGCCATGAGAAAAATGAATTAAGTAAACCAGTAAGTTTCTCAACAACAATGGCCTAATGTGAAGCATGAACATATGTGTTGGTTCAATGGTCATATCAGGCTTAGCCAGAAGTGATGGCTTACAAACTATCATGGCTAGACTCATACAGTATGCTAAACAAAACCAAATAACCCACATTATGTCTCAGCATGATGTATAATTTTTCTGTACTTTATTATAACTTATGCAGCTAAATGTAAGATACTTTGAGAATTCATACCCCTTGAAACCTTGATCTATAGACTGTTCTCTTCCACCTTTTTATGTCTGTAGCTTGAAGGTTCTCTGGAACAAGAAAAGAAAGTGAGGATGGATCTGGAAAGAGCCAAACGAAAACTGGAAGGAGACTTGAAATTGACTCAGGAAAGTGTCATGGATTTAGAGAATGATAAACTGCAACTGGAAGAAAAATTAAAGAAGTAAGGTTATTTATGGCTTTTAATAATTCAGTTTGATATGGTAACACAGTGAAAGGCAAGCTAATGCCTTCAAACACAATTTCCCCAATTCTTTATTCCTCACAACTTGCCATGCTGGATGGGACAGATGGAAGCTGAAGTCCAAAACATCTAGAAGGGATGTGCCCTTTTGGTATAAGCAATTTTGGGTCCCCTTCATATTCAGTTCTAAACATGGAAACTAACTACCAACTATGTGAAAATAAATCCACGTACTTAGACTTACAATATAAACTGCTGAGTACTTGGAGTTCCCTGCATTTTTTGATCCAGGGAAAGCAGCCAAAACCTGAAGGTTTGTCAGTCCCCTGAGGTTTTGTCATATGTGCCTGGAGGGTATGTTTGATGAGTAAGTCACAACTTCCACATAACAGAAGTGGATAGCTTGGAAAGGAAGGATAGAGAATTGATAGCTAATAAGATTTTTTTAAAGGAAAGGTCGGGGGAATATTCCTACCTAAAAAGTTACCTTGGGAGCTTTTAAATTTTACACCTCAATAATAAGAGGCAGCAAACAAAACAAAGCTTCTGTGTTGTAGGATTCTGTTTTTATTTTCCTCCCTTGATCTGCTGGCATTCCTTTTGTTACAGCAAATTGGGTTCGGCAGCAGATCAAAATGTAGCACAAAGTACACTCACCAACTTCACCCAATATCAGAGTTATTAAAAGCACAATATCCATGGATTGCTTAGTTTGCAAATCAAGAGATAACATTTTTTTAAAATTTGCATTAACAATTAGGTTTTTTTAAAAAATCTTGATAAATAGCAGTAATGGTGGCCATTATTCCTGAAACTGCATTTCTGCTTAGAAAGCAATAAGGCCATTCTGGTGCATTGTCTTATATTCTACCACATCTAAACATCTATTGCATTAACAGGAAAGAATTTGAAATCAGTCAAATGAACTCTAAGATTGAAGATGAACAGGCCATAGTGATACAGCTCCAAAAAAAGATAAAAGAGCTTCAGGTAAATAATGAGTGATTCTTACTTTTCCTCCATTGAGCTGGTAATTATTTATTATTTATAAATCAAAAGTGAATCTTAGCAGCTTACACTTAAAAACAAAGTGCATTACACACACAAAAATAACCTGTACCAATGGAACAAATATGCAATAATAAACATTATTATTGCTGCTGTGATTTCTTAAATTATACACTGCTATAGCCCCAAATCTCTTATTTGTAAAGTCAGCCCAAGTAGATGCCTCAATAATTGGGTGGGAAGGCAGGGAACATGACAGAAAAGACTCAAGATTCGATTCTAGCCACTTCAGATGCCTAGATTATTTTTAATTTTAAACAGGGCTGATGATAAGCTATCTGTAGACATGATAAGAATATAATCCCTAATATAGGCTCTTATGCACATTTGATTGGATTCATTCTTCATCTTCCTTGGAAAATAATGGTCCTCACAGTTTGGGATCAAAATGGTGTATCTTAATATAGTTTCTGAACAGCTTTAGTACCATTCAGTCTGAATTTCTGGCAATTAGAGACATCCATGTATGAAAAATTTTGCTTGATGTCATTGGATTCCACAGAAGACATCCAGATCACATTCTCCACTCTAGTGCTGCTTCATAAATTGGGAGTCTAATTAATATAATTTGCAAAATTTATACTGTTTAAAAATCCATGTCCTGTTGTTAGTCTAGATCAGCCGTGGGCAAACTACGGCCCGGGGGCCGATCCGGCCCGTTCGGCTGTTCTATCTGGCCCACGGAGCCAAAAGAGTGGCAGGTTCTCTTGCTCTCCCAGAAGGCTACGTGAAGTAATCTAACTTTGAATTTATATTAGTTCACACAAACACTCCATCCATGCTTATGTTCCGGCCCTCCGGTCCAGTTTAAGAACCCATTGTGGCCCTCGAGTCAAAAAGTTTGCCCAACCCTGGTCTAGATAATCCTTCTCCATGTGTTGTCTTCCCACAGCTAGAGGTTGCAACTACTACTTCACAAGTACATTTACTTTTCTTTTAAACCCATCTAATGTTGAAAGGAGTTTTGGATTTCATATGATTTGGATTCCTTCTTTTAATTCACTTTCTCTTCCTCTTTCTTTAATGATTAAATTATAATGATATACATAAAAATATCTAGGTAATTAAATAAGAAGGTTGCACCTTCAGAATGCCGGCAGGCCTTATATAGTCATTTCTACAGCCTGATTATAAATGCAAATCAGAATCAGTTATCATTTCCTATGCCCAACATACATCCCTTCATCCACAGTTTAAACAAAAATGATAGATGTGGTATAATTGATACCCATGACTGGTGAGTCCACATCCAATTCATCATTTCAGACCTTTAGAACAGGAGATGCAAACTGGAGCCACAGCTCTCCCAACTTTTGTTTTCCAGAGAGTTTCTTCTGATTTTATGATTTTCTGCCTTTTTGGAACAGGAAATTCATTAATACTCTAGGTTAAGTAGCTATTTTGGAAAGAAAGTCCTCCAAATACTTCCCCTAATCTCAGGAAATCAGAAATTATAGCTTGTCCATTATATAATGTGCAACTTTGGGTTCTTCACAGATATAAATAGCTATCCATCATTCTGGCTTTAAAAGAAGTGCTCTTCACTTCCTGTGAAGAGAATGAGAACAATACTCATTCCCTCCACAGTACATATACCTATATACACCCTCTCCAACACACAGAAAACTTCATTGAGTTTTATTTTGCACTTTTCAGGGAAAAAAATTATTGATCACTTGAGAAAAGCAGGTTTGAAATCTCCTTCCTGAACTGCAGGGGTTCCAACTAATAGGCAGGTCTTAGTTGCTGAATTGCAGTCATAAAAGAGTAGGTGAGACACTTGGAAAGAAAGATATATGAAAGAAAGTGAATTGGAGAGAGAGAAAAGATATACTCAGCAAAAACAAAAACATCTCTCTGAATACCCTTGATTATAAGTATATAGCGGCTGGTGAGTTACAGAATAAGATTGTATCGTGGAGGAAGACAACATGAACTATGTTGATATGTGACAACAACACTGAATTTGTACAGGAGCAAAACCCTTCCAGGAATAAAAATACTCCCCTTAGCTATTGATCTAGGGAGGCTCCATGATCATCTTGGTTTAACAGCTGCCAGAGTTAGTTTTCATTTCTCTTTGGAGGGGAGGTTATGGGAAGTGCCATTAATAATGCTGCAACTTGCTCATTGCCCAGAAGTCGAATATGCAATTAAACTGTTTTGACAGTTCTAGTTCAGAGTCAAACATGGATAAGAACTACAAAAAGAGCTTCTCTTTACCTTGTAATTCATACTTCTTTGAATTTTAAAGGGGCATAAGACACTGTAGATTTAAAAATTTGTATTTATCACTTCCATCAAAGTTTGCTTTCATACACTGGGATTTTTGCATCTCAAGTTACCCTTAGAGTAATTCTATGCATAGTTAGAATAAACCTGGCAAAGTTCAATAGTGTATTCTGTTAAGTTTGCATGAAGAGGCAGACGCGGAGTGCTTCAGCTCTTAAGTTTATTAGTGACTTCAGCTCAGAACGGCTTAGCCGAGGCAGCTATATATAGCCGGCTGCCTCGGCTGACAGCCAATCAGAGTGCAGGGTTTTCCCGCACTTTTTAACCAATGCTTTTAAACACTTTACAAGAACAACCAATCAATTCAAACTCTGCATACATAACATATTCCATATAATTTCAAATACAACTACAGCCTGATGTCTTGGGGAAATGTTACAAAACTACCTTTCCAGAAGGTGGAATCATAATAAATTCACCATGTACTCAGAATACATATCAGACACTTACCCTTATTTTAATACCTCTATGGCTTTTCCTCCAATTATAGGTTGAACTGCAACTCTTGTCATCCCAGTAATATTGCTGCCTGGGAATGATAGAACTTAGATACTAGGCCTTATTACGCTATGGTGTTTTTTGCTCTACAATTAATATTCTAATTAATGCAGAATATTATCCTGCATTTTTTCTTTCAGGTCTGTTTCAGTCTGATCATTGATTTTGTGTTTTACAAATTAGGGTAAAAGAGATAAATTCAGAGGAAATTTCATGGATGATACTTGAACTTATTGAACAGAGAGGTGGTCAAAAGAGCTCTATGTATCCTGCCATTTTACTGTGCAGTCAGTGATCAGCAGCTCCCAATATTACACATATCAATAAATCCCAAGAAGTCCATTATGAAGGAGTCACCCTCTGGGGCTTTTTGATTAGTAGTGTACTGCCATGGCTAAGAGGGAGCCTTTCTCTTAATAGATTGTTGAAGGATTTCTTTCCTTTCAACATACTTTTCTGCCCACTAAGTTGGTATAGAATTTTGAAAGGTCTGAAGTTCAGATTCATATTCAACTAGGTAAAGAGAGAAGGTTCAGAGTTAGGTATACATTCAGCTTATATATACAGTTTGTAGCATATATAAGTGGAATACGTAAGTGTTTTTAATCTGTCTGATAGGCCCGAATAGAGGAGTTGGAGGAAGAACTGGAAGCAGAAAGGGCTGCCCGAGCAAAAGTGGAGAAGCAGCGATCAGATCTGGCCCGAGAACTAGAAGAACTAAGTGAGCGACTAGAGGAAGCTGGAGGTGTTACTTCAGCACAGCTGGAAATGAACAAGAAACGTGAGGCAGAGTTTCTCAAACTACGACGGGATCTTGAAGAAGCCACTTTGCACTACGAAGCTACTGCAGCTACACTAAGGAAGAAGCATGCGGACAGCATAGCTGAGCTCGGGGAGCAAGTTGACAATTTGCAGAGGGTCAAACAAAAACTGGAGAAAGAGAAAAGTGAGCTGAAGTTAGAGGCCGATGATCTATCATCTAACATGGAGCAGCTGGTCAAGGGAAAGGTAAAAGCAATTTAATATGACAGTTTGAATGGGGATCTATAGAGATATAGATCCAGTAGATTTAGAGATGTACTTGGTCTATCTTAAGTTATAAGAACAGTTTCCTCTTTACTATGTTGAAGAACTGGGTAACTAGCTGTTTCTAGTTACTGTGGCTATGGTTTTCTGTCCATCCATAGTTCCCTCATCGTTTTATATATCCATTCTCATTAGATCTGCTATTATAGTAGCATTTCATCAATTCCAGAATCTTTTGTCCCATCCATGTATGATTGGTTCCAGGAGCTCATTTATTGTCAGGTTGCCCTGGCTCCCCAACATCTGATACAGATCTTGTTCGTTCAAGTATCATCTGAGCCAGCACGAGTCTCTTAGACTCCCCGTATTTGAGATAGGCAGGTGAAGCATTAGGGAGCTGTTGCCCAAGGACTCCACCTGGTAAGTTAAGGTAAGTAGCAACCAGGATTTCAAACTTGTCTCTTCTGTCAATGGTCGCACCCCAATCACCATGCTATCCAGCCTATGTATGTGTATATGTATGTATGTATATATGTATGTATAAGTGTGTGTATGCACAAACACACACAAACACACACAAAGTGAGAGAAAATGTATTACCTTTTTTTACTATCCAAAATTCTAATTTCTGATCTTACTTCAGTTTTCCTTTTCTATAGTCCTCCGTTGTAATTTGTCACTAAATTAGTCACTAAACTGTTGGTTACTAAATGAATATTAAAAATAGTGACCATTCATTTGCAGAAATTTTAAGCTAGCATCTTTTATGGACTTTGGCAGAAGTGGGTGACAGTTTATTGTAAGAGCACATCATGCTCTTCAGAAAAACTTCCATTTTACTTTTCTTTAATAATAAATGATGTGTGGAAGAATTATAAAATATTCCCTAAGGATATTTTTTTTCTCCCAACTACTGACAAGAGTTTCTAAAAGAATATCTAAAGCTCACAGAAGCATACTAGTGTCTAAGTAACATATTTCATCTCGTGAATTCAGTCAAATAATTCCAAATTATTATTAATTAATTTCATTTCATATGTCATAATATATTCCTATATGTTTGTTTTTGGTGATATGATTCAAGTAAAATATTACTTATGAGAAGCAATAATTCGGTTGATACATAGATGAAGAAATTTCTTATTATATTCTGAGAAAAAACAAAATGTTATCTTTGGAGATGAATGTGTACAAGTCTTGAAATTATATCATTAAAAGATTTTAGCATTTTAAATGTGTAGGTTTTGACTAAGAATCAGCTGGTTTGTATTAAATAATAACATTTTTTTAAAAAAATATCCAGTCAGATTTCCTCTCCTCTAGTTAATTAGTTAGTTAACTAATTAGTTAACTCCTCTAGTTAATTATTTATTGGTGTGCTGTTTTAATTTCTTCCAGCCAAATTTAACAATATCCAAGGTCTAAAGGGTCAGGGGTGACTGGATTATAGTTTCTCATTGTATTTCATTTATTTATTATTAAACTTGTATGCCTCCCAACTCGCCAGAAGCAACTCTAGGCAGCTGACAGACATTCCATTAAAATGCACTAGAAAACATTAAAACAACAAATAAATTCCTTTCCTGCTTACAGTAAGTTTGTTCCATCGCTTTAGGCAAATGCAGAGAAACTCTGCCGGACTTTTGAAGATCATCTCAGTGAGGCCAAGACTAAAGTAGATGAAATGACCCGGGTGATAAATGATCTCACTGCGCAGAAAGGGAAGTTGCAAACTGAGAATGGTACGTTATTGCACAGTTCTGTACAATTCTTATTATTGTGTTTTATCTTACTTTTTCTCAACACAAATCTGTGTCAACTTACATACCTCAACATCTCAGAAGAGCTTTTCCTAGAGTTTGTTTTAAACCACTAGACGCAGTGATAAAATATGGGAGATTTCATGGAGTTTGATTTGAAGGAAGACGCTGTGGAGCACCAGCTGTTGGAGACATTGGAGACATCCCTCTTGACTGCAGACTATACTTTGCAGAAAGGGCAACTTATTTAGATTCTTATTTAAAAACTTAAAAAATACTAGGGCATCTGGGAGAAAATGTCATACTTTTTGCAGGGAACAAGCCTGCCATATCACTAATAAAACTGCATTCTTTATATCAAAGGTCATTTCAAAAAGACAGACTATTTAGATCAGACTGAAATTAATTATAGGGATGATACTTAATATGAATATGTCTTATTGTTTTTCTTGCATCTTTATACTTGTATCTTTATATTACGTTTATATTTTGATATGTTCAAATGACTAAATCAATAAATATTCTACTCTGTTCTACTCTATTCTATTCTTTATTGCCTGGGTATTTTTTGTTTTTTTAAATTAAATTTATATGTTATGCTATTTCACCAGTAAGACAACTCTTACCTACCTTGTCCTAATCTCTGTGACAGTGTTTCTTAATGTACCAATTTTAAGAAGTGTTGACTTCATCTCCTTTCCTCCACCCCGCAAAAGAAACACAGAGGTTTTGAGGTTGAGAAACCCTAATCTAGGCATTTACCAGAGGACTGGAGAAATGCTGAATTTACAAACTAAACCCTAATGCAGCAGAGTTCCTTGCAGACTGGACAGTAAATGCAAATGCTCTTCAGAATTCTGGTTAAATGTGAAGAAAAGGCTAGGGACAACATTCATACTTCCTTTGTTGAAGCTTCTGTTTAGCTGAGCATCCAAATAGATGCACAATATACCTTGTTTACCATATGTACTCTATTGCTAATTGATATTCAGCTTTTAAAATTAAAAGCCACATTTTCTGAATAACAAATCATTTGGCTATTAGACAAATAGTTTTTATTACTGTGTTTAATAATTTTTTTAAAAAAGAAAAATACTATTCAAAATAAGAATGTACTGAATCCTTGTATGCCACAAAGTAGTTATATAAAGTCAAAAGCATTTGGCTCAGAAAAAGATTTGCTTTTTGAATTCTGAACACTGGTTTGTGAATTCATTTACAGGTTTTTAAATAAGGATATTGAACAGAAATACTAAACCAGGCTTCCACTCCTTTATTTCTGTGTCTGCAGGCAAGAATCATTTTGTTTTCAATATCTTTCTACAATATTTTTAAGTGTTAAGTATTCAAACATGGTAGAAGTCAATGGAGATGCATTTGTAATGAAACTGAGTATCTTGGCTAGCAGAGCTACTATATCTGCATTATGCATTAACCTGAAACTTCACGTTTATGCATCTTTTCAGTCCAACATCACATTGTTTTTTTCCCCTTCGTTTTCTCTGTGACCAGAGAATTTCTCAGATTCCTCACATAACTTCAATTTTGGCAAAGTGTGAGCCAGCCTGCAAATGTTTTGTACCATTTACTATCTCAGACCATCCCATTGTCTCTGAAGGACAATCTCACTTTAGAATAATCTGAACTGATAGAATATTTGCCTCGAGTAACAAAATATATTCCATTTTGCTTTCCTGTCATAAAAAGCATATGCTCATTATTGCTTTTGATACCTCTCTGGCAGGTGAATTTACAAGGCTGCTGGAAGAAAAAGAATCACTTATCAACCAACTTTCTCGAGGGAAATTGTCTTTCACTCAACAAATAGATGAACTTAAAAGGCAGCTAGAGGAAGAGACCAAGGTAATGTTTTCATTAGGAATCCTGGCATGATTCTGAGACAGCCAGAAAAAAAATCTCATTTTAAGGTAGTTTGTGAATAGGTACAGAATCACATGTCTCATGTCAATGCAGTGGAACTACACTGATCTGCATGACAGGACAAATTGCTTCATTATTGTTTTTCATTTGTGTAAAGCAAATCATTATTTGTCAAGATTTGTGTAAATAGCGATAGCAGTAACATGTATACTTGTATACCACTTCACAGTATTTTGCAGCCTCCTCTAAATGTTTTACAAAGTCAGTATATGGCCTCCTAAAAATCTGGGTCCTCATTTTACCCACCTCAGAAGAGTGGAAGGCTGTGTCAACCTTGAGCTAGTGAGAATCAAACTAATAGCGGTTGGTAGAATTTGCCTGCAATCCTGCATTCTAACCACTGCACCACTACAGCACTTAAAATACAGAATGGGATTATAAATTCAGAATAAAGGTTGTGATAGTTATTATGGATTGAATGATATAATGTAATGTATGATAATTTCATATCTAAAAGGTAAAACCCAAAATTGGGAATCAATCACAGGAACTTGCTAGCTACAACTCCTTTTTCTGTTACAAAATGTGCTAATTCCAGTTTCCTTATCCTGCAGTCCAAGAATGCTTTGGCCCATGCTCTGCAGGCTTCTCGCCATGACTGTGACCTCTTGCGTGAGCAGTTTGAGGAGGAACAAGAAGCTAAGGCTGAATTGCAGAGGGCACTTTCTAAAGGGAATGCAGAAGTAGCACAGTGGAGAACTAAATATGAAACAGATGCAATCCAAAGAACAGAAGAACTTGAAGAAGCTAAGTAAGAGACATCATAGTTACTGCTTAACATTTCACTACAGGTAGTCCTTGGCTTACAACTACACAAGCCCAGAGTTTATGTTCCTAAGTCAGATATTTGTTAAGTGAGTTTTGCCTCATTTTATGACTTTTCTTGCCACATTTGTTAAGTGATCCACTGCAATTGTTAGTTACACATTTCTAAAGTGAATCTGACTTCTCCATTGACTTTGCTTGTTAGAAGGTCACAAAAGGACCCTGGGACACTGCAACCACCATGAATATGAACCAGTTGTCAAACATCTGAAGGTAAATCATGTGACCACGGGGATGCTACAATGGTCATAAGTGTGAAAAATGGTCATGTCACTTTTTTCAATGCCATTGTAACTTCAAATGGTAATTAAAGGAACTGTTGTAAGTCAAGGACTACCTGTATATTCTTTTTATAAACTGGTATGAATATGTGGAAAAGAAAAGTAGCACTAGTGGTGAAACTATAGCAGAAAACTTCAAAGCAATTTTATGTAAATATTATATAGAACGAGTTGCCAGAAAAAACTTTGGAACAGATCAGAACTGATTCCTGAGATTGACTGGTCTCAGAAGTCCCTAAATTCTGTGCTGGCCAGGGGTGCAAAAATGCTCTATACCTCATGGAATTGGAAACAAAATTTTTCCAATATGTAACTAAGAAAGTTCAGTAATATTAATTGAAATTAGATAATTTGATTTTTGTAAAAGTCAGAAGTTTTTTAGATGGGTTAATTTATTATGAATATCTGATATCAGGAAAAAATTGGCAGCTCGTCTCCAGGAGGCAGAGGAAGCCATTGAGGCTGCCAATGCCAAATGCTCATCTCTGGAAAAGACAAAACACCGACTGCAGAATGAATTGGAGGACATAATGATTGACTTGGAAAAGGCCAACTCAGCTGCAGGAGTTCTGGACAAGAAGCAGCGCAATTTTGACAGGATTATTGCAGAATGGAAACAGAAGTATGAAGAATCCCAAGCAGAGCTTGAGAGTGCCCAGAAGGAATCCAGGAGCCTCAGTACAGAATTATTTAAACTGAAGAATGCATATGAAGAGAGCCTAGACAATACAGAGACCTTAAAAAGAGAAAACAAGAATCTCCAAGGTAGGTCATTCGTTACCAAGGATACAGCAGGGAAGTCATGAATAATTTGTATAAGGAGCTTGAAGCCATAACCCACAAAGATACAGAGCAATTTGCCTACCTAAAAGGAGGGTAAATAAAAGTCTGGTGTCATAACATTCCAGGTGTGATCTGGACTTATTTGTCTAGAATTTCACCTCTCAAGTACCAAAAAGAACTTTCATATCAAAAACATTAATTTTCATAACATCAGTAGAGTATCCTTAAAAAGTCTTAATTACCATGGAATTTGTCAAACACATTAAGTTCCTGGAATGGTAGAATAGACAGATATCTAATATAAATCTATGAGTAGATGATACTGATTTATCAGAACAAAGGAACACAGTGTCCATCCATAATGGACCTGGATACCAAAGCCTAGAAAAGCATGGCACAGAAGATACAATTATTTTCACTGTAATAACCCAGTGTTAGATAATATCATGTGTCTCTTTACATTTCATAGATATTTCCTTACCTAAAGAGAAATAGAATGAACAGGGCAAAAAAAAGCAGCAAGACTTCCAACTTCCTGCCAGCTTGACCATGGCTGACCAGCCTCTGGCAACAATGAGGGGGCAGGTCTTCCTGGCTTCTGGAAACTTAGGGTGGGACCATTTTACTGAACATCTGGGTGACAGCAATATTTAAACCACAAATTCCCTCATGGGAGTCATGGATCCTGGATTTTGGACCAATTCTATAACTTAGCCCATGTGAAGTAATTATTTCAAAAATTGATGCTCTGTGATGCACTGTTTTACCCAATTAAAGTTTACAGGCATAAAAGTTTTGTTTGTAGATAGATGGAACAAACATATGAAGATGAGACATAGCATTTTTGTCATGCTTCTGACCTATGTCAGTTCGTAATGAATATTCTTCATAATAGTAGTATATTATTATTGTATGATCAGTATTTCCTTATAGCTTATGTACTCTAATGATAATATAGCACTTTCTTTTCATACAAAAATAACAGAATAATAATAAATAGAGCCTTGGTGGTGCAGGATGTTAAACGCCTAGCACTTAAGTTCCAGCTGCCTGAAATTACTGCAGGCTCGAATCCCACTCAAGGTTGACTCAGCCTTCCATCCTCTCGGGGTAGGTAAACTGAGGACCCAAGATTGTTGGGGGCAATAAGCTGACTTTGTAAAAATGCCGCTTAGTAATAAGCAGGCATATACAATGGAATGAAGGCTATTGCTGAGCGCATTGGGTTTTATCCCAAAAATTGTAATCCGCCCTGAGTCTTCGGAGAAAGGCGGCATATAAATGTAATTTTAAAAAATCTTGGATGACACTTAGAAAATATATGTACATTGGCAAATTTTCCATCTGTCAGTTACAAAAAGCCACACTGCTTGGATCTGCTACTATACTATGCTAATGCATTATGACACCTTAGGTTCTTGGGGAGAATTCAATGTATATGAAGTTCAACACCAGCTAAAGAACCAGGATCTGTGATTTCATATTTTTGTGTATATAATAATAGTAATAATTTATTTGATCAATGATTGGCCAAAATTTTAAAAAACACAACACCAAAGTAAAATTGAATAGATGAGATAAACTATCAGCATTCTATATATAAAATGATTAATAAAATGTGACATAAATTGTTATAATGCATTAATTCCTTGTACAAGTGTAAATCTAAAACATTACAGACTGTGAAGTAAAAATATATATAATCTAAAAACAAAATAGTTGGTACGTGTTAACCGAAAGTGATAAAACAGAAGTGTAACCAGTTATGCTCTTTTATGATAACAATACAGAATTTGGCTACTGCATAGATGATAAACAGTTTCAAATCTCCTAGAAGATGGTTCACATGGAATTGCCTGGTCTTCCTGGAAACCTATATATTAGGGGAAGAATATAATATCTGTAGAATTTACAATGTAGTAATATATGTGAAATAACAGAATAATAGAGTTGGAAGAGACCTTGGAGGTCTGTTTAGTGTAACCCCTGCTCGGGCAGGGAACCCTATATCATTTCACACAAATGGTTGTCCAATCTCTTCTTAAATATTTTCAACTTCACAGCTTCTGGAGGCAAATTGTTCCACTGATTAATTGTTCTGTCAGGAAATTTCTCCTTATTTCTAGGTTGCTTCTCTCATTGATTAGTTTCCACCCATTGCTTCTTGTCCTGCCCTCAAGTGCTTTGGAGAACAGATTGACCCCCTCCTCTTTTGGGGCAGCCCCTCAAATACTAGAAGACTGCTATCTTGTCTCTCCTAGTCCTTCTTTTCATTAAATTAGACATACCCAATTCAAGCAACCCTTCTTTATATGTTTTAGTCTCCAGTGCCCTAATCATGTTTGTTGCTCTTCTCTGCACTCTTTCTAGAATCTCAATGGTGTCAGTCAGTATCAGTCTTACAGCAGTGCCAATGGCAAGATTTTATGTCTGACTTTGAAAAATACTATTTTCAGCTCGAAGAGAGTTACATTTTATAGATATCTTGCTGGTTCCCAAGTGCCCCTATTGGTCCAGTTTCTATCAAACCTTTTTTTGGAATATGACCAGTCTGATCCATGAAGATCATCATAAAAAGTAACAGTATGGAGATTCTTTTTATTCTGCCTTGTAGGAACCAATGATGCATTATAATATGTGTTCCACGTGGTTCTACCATTGGAGAGTATCTGAAAGCTTTAATTGGCTCAAAATTCAATGGTCTGTGTAGTTTTGGGCAAGCCCAAATTTGTGCATGTTTCACTTTTTTTGCAGAGCTGAGCATTATTGGATGCTGATTTGCTTCTGGGTGCAATTCAAGGTGCTGGTTATCACCTTTAAAGCTCTACATGGCTTGGGACCAAGTTATTTGAAGGAGTGCCTTTCTCCAATTACCTCTACCCAGCCCACTAAAGCAGAAAGGCAGGGCATGTTGTGTGACCCATTTGTTAAGGAAATACATTGGGTAGGACCAAAAATAGGGCCGCCTTCTCCTCCTTCCCTGTGGAACATGATTCCCCTGGAGATAAAATTGGTTCCCATCTTGTTACTTCTTCAAAAGACCCTGATGACATAGTTCTGTCAGTGAACTTGGGGATCCTAAGTTGATCCAAAGCCAAGTACCGGTAACTTATTTGATTTGATCTTAGCCACAGGGGCAGATGGGAGGAAATGGATTTGGGGGGGAGGGGGCTTCAGTTCAATTTAATTCATTACTGTATGCTACCCAGAGTCACTGTGTGTGAATTGGACATCCCTATAAATTTGCTAAATAAACATTCAACATCTTTCAGCTTTCATGGCACACACACAAATGTGTACACATACATGTGCACAGACATTGGTTTAGAAGAAAGGGAGGGCCTGCATATTCTTATTCCTTTATCATTGTTTTTAAAAAATTCTTACAGAGGAAATTTCAGATCTAACTGATCAGATCAGTGAAGGAAACAAGAACCTTCATGAACTAGAGAAAATGAAGAAGCAGACTGAACAAGAAAAAGCAGAAGTCCAGCTAGCCCTGGAAGAAGCTGAGGTAAGGTAAAGACTTGGAAAAAGAATGTGAAGGATACCTAACTTGGGCTGCAAATATTCAGAATTCTTTGCTAGTAATTGTCTGATATTTACCTCCCAAATCTGGGAGTCTTAATGTTGTGGGAATAAAGTCTTAAACTCAATCCTGAAAGAGTTAAGAGAACTCTGGGAACTTGAAAAAAAATTTTCTGTATGAGAGATAATTTGTTGGGAAAGGTAAATTAGTAAAACAATTAAGGAGAAAATTTGCATAATTTTAAACTGACTTTGCATTTAACATGCAAGTAGAATCAGCTGGAGGAGATGATAATTATCCAAATCAAAGAAGGCAGACAGAGGGACGCTCTGACTCTTTTACTCCGCTGTTGTAATCTTGAGGGAAATTCTGGCCTTTGAATTCAGGAAATTCCTGCCGTGTCCCCAGTGAAGTGTAGCTAATACCAGCTTCCGAGGAAGTGCTTTTCTTCAGACCTCATAAAGAGAAGAAAGGGCTAAATCTTCTCCTCCAACTGCTACAATCAGATAATTGCCAGTTGTACATCTAGAGAGAGTTACAATTTAAAAAGGATGTAAATGCAAATACATATTTCACATTATGTAGTTTGCCAATTTAATATTTCTGACTTGCTCTGAGGGCATATTCATAAATGCATGCTTACCTCTGGTTAATTTAGCCATGGTTTACCTAACTGATCCAAACACAATAAACTGAATTATAAACTAAGCATTCACCCTGTGGTTGCCCAACACACTAAACTATATTATGATTGGCCAATTTGCAATTCTATGTGTCATGTGAACAAAATATAGTCTAAAAGCAAAGGTTGGAGTTTGGTTAATTTGCATAAGAAGCATTGAATCAAAAGTTTTTTTTACAGTTGTGGGTCCTTTCTTGCTCTTGAAAGTGGTATTTTATGCCTCATCCCAAGGTGAAAATGAATTTGGAAAACCTTATTTACTTTGTACAACCTCTTGGACAATCTGGAAAAGTGAAAATGGCTATAAAGCCTTATAATTATAATGCTATATTGATTCAGAAAAAAATGCTTTTTGTTCTTTGGCTATAATCCAAATTCTCATATTACCCAGTTGGCCAATAAGATATTCAATATTGTTGTAAATGTACAAGTATGGGGAAAGTTGTTCTATTTAAAAATCACATTCACTTGCCTTGGCTACAAATATCCAGGTGTTTTCTGCCATCAAATTGTCAGAAATTTCCAGCCAAGACATGTTTTTCTGTGTTTTTGTGAAATGGTAATCATCAGGTTGATTTCATCTTTTGATATCTATGTTCTTCTGTGCTCTCTTAAGTATAATTTAGTGTATCTGATAATCATCTGTTTACATAACAAGCTAAATGAATACATTCTATAGCACTGTCATAAATTAAAATTTTAAAAATCATTTATTTATTTTAAAAGGGACATACACCATCTATTTATCTAGTAGTTTTGGGAATAGACTGAAACTGAAAATAAGCTTTGAATCAGCCATATGTATCATTTTATTAATCTGTCTTTCTTTTTTTAAAAAAATTGCAGGCTATCTTATGTTTTGCAGGGATTTCCCCATCAAATAAAAAGGTTTTTGGTATTACAGCAGAGGAACAGCATGCTTAGTTCCACAGTTTTGAAGCAAGCATATATGTATATGTATATGCATGTATACATATGTTTATGTACATATATGTATGCTGTATGTACAGCATACACACAGAGAGACTTTGATATACAACATATACAGCACGATAGAATAGAATCTACCTGAGCACCATATATCCATTGAATATATTTTACCTTGATAAAACAGTCTAGAATGCAACCCAGCATACTCATTAAAACAGCTGTTCCATAAAACTACATGGAAGATTTTAATTTTTGTTTCTATTTTCTAAGCAATGCATTTTGCAGTAATCCCATGCAAAGAACCCAGGGCCATGTATGCTCTCAGAGTATCTTTTTGGTGGGCAGTTGTGAAAATCTTCAGTAGATATCCAGAAACTGTAGTGTAAGCACTGAAATAGGCTTAAACTAGTGGGGTTTTTTTTAAATCCAGTGCCCTGCCCAGTACAGTCTGCTTTTCCCAAACTGTTCATTGTGGTCCCTCACCATCACAAGGTGAAGAAAAACTTTCTCAAAAATTTGTTGCCCTTTGGCTTTTGTACTGCATGGTGAAGGTTCAACCATTTGATGCATATTTATACATGAAGCTATTCCTTTTCAGACTAAACAACATTATCCATTTCATAAATACAGGTTCTTACTTCCAATCTAACTAGAGCTACATGCTTACTTCCAATATAGGAATCAATATAGTCATTCCTACATTGTTTTTGTTCCTGAATATTGTAGTCAATAATTTCTAAATTTAATAAATGAGGCCCCACAGTAAAGTGTTGCTATGTGTTACAAATGTTTTTATGAATATGAATGTGTGTGAGAGAATGAAGACTGGAGATTATGGGTATGAACACCTAAGAAATAATAAAGATGAACAAAAAATGAACAAAAAATGTTTCTTAGAATGATTCCATTTGACAGATGACTAAAATCAGATAAACATGTGTGCTTTCATTAGCAATATTATTGCTTACAACTCATTGACAGAGTTGTACTAGAATAACAACATCTGATAAGCATATATATATCCACAGATTGAATTTGCTTCATTTTAAAGAATCTCAGTCAGATGGCATAACACTATATAGAAAAACAAATGTTCAATCCACATGATAGTTAAGAGGAAACTAAATGAATTATACTGATCCTTCTGCTGCTCAATGCTTTATTTTAAAAATCAGTTTAAAAATGCAATACACAACTAAATCAGAAAAAAAACAAATGCAATGAAAATCAAGGAATTATTACTGCAGGATTTTATATTTTTGTTTTCTATTAAATCTTTAGCCTTTATTTGGAATCTTGGCCATGAAATTTAAATATTCTTAATAATTCTTAATTGTATTGATGAGTTGGCTGGTTTTTGATCCATGAAAGCTCATCCTGTTCCATATCCCTTTTCCTATCATTCCTGAGCACATATTTTTCCATAGTACATTATCATGCAGTTTATTCATGCTAGATCTTAAAGCCAGTCATAAAAACCTCTATTTTCATATCTGCAACAAACATAAATGAGCAAATGAATGAAAAGATAAATAATCTGCTTATGCAAATTAAAAAGAAATGGAAAATAATGCTATCAAGTTCACATTAAAATGCCCAGGTTTTTAGTGCTATTATAAGAAGCTTTGATAGTCCAGAAGGAATTAACCTTCAGCCCTACTACACACCTGTGTGTTCCTGCCATAGCCATTACAAGTGGAGGCTTAATCTATTCTAGACAGAACAAATGGTGTTTTACACAACATGCACTGCTAAGCCAAAATACATTTTGCACCAGAAGAGATATCAGATAATATCTGTTTCATCCTGATATCAAGTCAAGTTGTAGGGTAATTCAAAAGCTGTTAAATTAGAATAAATTGCATGTACCTCTTGTCATCCTGTCAGTAAGAATAAAACAGTAGTAAACCAAATTATTAACAGATTGCTCCCTTTTTAATGATACTCAAGGTGAATTGCCCGATAGACATTTCATTCTCTTTGATGGTAGTTTGATCTAATGATTAAGATATGGAGTCAAAAAAGTAAAATCTGAGTTCTAATCCTACCTTAGGCAAGTAATCAGCTGCATGATATTGGCCCAGTCACTTTCTCTCAGCTCTTGAAAGAAGACAGTGACAAACCACTTTTGAAAACATATAAAACTGCAAGGACTAGTCTGTATAGTCACCTGGACTCAACAGAAACTCTAAGGCATCTGTAGTGTAAACAAACAAATATATCAGGTAGGATCAGTGCTGGCAAGATTACCTGCTCCTACCCTTGCATGTAAAAATGTTGCAAAGTGGTGCTAACGCTGATAAAGAATACCAGTAGTTAGAAATCTTTTGTCGGTGCTTTTTGGTATTATCATAATGATTGCTCTGCAACTGCACAGAATATTGGATTGTGCCTTTCAGCTACCATAGCATATGGTGTGGTAATTTTTTCTTTTTTTTTCTTTTAAAGACAGTTAACTTTAATTTATATTGTACATGTTTATTAGGGAGCTCTGGAACATGAAGAAAGCAAAACATTACGCTTTCAACTGGAACTTTCCCAAATTAAAGCAGACTTTGAACGAAAATTGGCAGAAAGAGAGGAGGAAATTGAAAACTTCAGGTACAGTATGATAAACTTTTACACAACCTGTCATACCAAAACCAAAACTGGATTGATACTAACTGTAAACTATATATGGAATTTCAGTTTAGAACATGTCTCTTAAGTACTGTTTAGGAGTTCATTATTGAAAGTGCTCAACATATGGGCAGTTTGGACACTCCTACCACCATCTTTCTGCAAGTCTGATTTGGCAGGTGCAAATGTCTGTATCAGGATGACCTTCATAATATGACTCTACATGTATTGGCTTCTACGTAAGATTTCTCAGTGTTCTAACTTTCCTAGAGTCCAATATCACTTCATTGCTCATGATATTTTTGCATATATGTGTTATTAGCAGGTGATGTCATTTGACATACCCCAATATGGGAGGTTATTTGGAATAGTTTCCTGTTGAAAAAGAGATTACTATAACTTAAGATGACTGATTGCCCCTATTAATTTTAACTATGGCTGGATCCAGGCTGCAAAATTGTATACAAGTAAATAGCAGACATAAAGGCAGTTCCAATACTTCGTTTCCAGGTAGTGGTTATCTGGATTTTTACCATCCAGATCTAGTAGTGCTAGTGCAATAGAATCTAAAAATTAGTCTGCAGGATGGGTGAATCTGTCAGATGTGTTTATTCATTCAAATAATTGTAAATTTCTTTTTTGTGTGTGTGTCCCAATTTGTAAATTCTGGTTAGTATTTTTAAAAAGAGAAAAAGAAAACTGAACAGATTTCTAACTGAATACAATATCTTATTTATGTTTTCCTAGAGAGAAAGTTCTTGAGAGAACTGGGTTTTCTCTTCTTGACATTTATTGTTAAATTGGCTAGGCTGTCTGTAAAAGACTAACTGCTGTAATTTTGCAATACAAATATAAATGAACTCATAAAGAATCAAGCGCAATATTTAAGAGCTACACAGTCAAAACCCTCTGAACATATTTCTTTCTTCACATTTCTTTTTTAACTAATTATTACACACATGCATTTATGTTTAGGAATAATGATAAAATAATTAGAGAAAACAAAGAAAGAGCAGAAATTCTGCTAAAAGTGCAATCAATAAAAAATAGAAAAAGGTAGAAAAAACAGGAAGATATAAAGAAAGATATACAGAAAAGATATGTATATGTATAAAGAAGTAGTTTCTGATATTCTTCACAGCAGTTATAATTACATTTATATTGTACATCTACTATTATTGCCAAACTTAGAATGGTATTAAGTTTCCATTCCATTCTAAGTAGCTCACAATTCTAAACAAGGTTACTAAGAGGTAGACTCTATAGCAATCAATGGGTCTTGGCTTTGGGGGAAAAGAACTATAAGAGAGATCCAATGAAATTTATCAATAAGAACTACTATAGATACAAGTGATCTATATTTCTTAAGCATCACAAGATTTTTTTTCATAGTTGTTCTGCCAGTAAACACATTATGAAGAAGAGGGCAATTTACTTCTGCTTATGAATCTGCTGAACCATCTGCACATGCTGTCTTAATTTGCAAGAATGTTGTTAAGACTGATTGATAATTACTGTCTGCACAATATGTTGACAAAAGCTATATTAATAAACAAAAGGAAATAAACAAGAAAAAACTGGAATCACTTTTTAAGAATTAAGAATTGAGGCAGACTGTCTTTTGTCTGACAGACAGACAAAAATATAACAGCCTTCTTGATAGTAAAAAAAATGTTTGAAGATGTCTCGGGATGAAAAGTGTGTATATTAAAAAAATATTTCAAAACTAGGAGAAACCAGCAGCGTACAATAGACACACTTCAGTCTACCTTGGATTCTGAAGCGAAAAGCAGAAGTGAGGCTGTCAGGCTGAAGAAGAAGATGGAAGGTGATCTCAATGAAATGGAAATCCAGTTGAGTCATGCTAACCGGCATGCTTCCGAAGCAACTAAGACCACACGCATCCTTCAGGCTCAAATAAAGGTATTCCATGAATTGTTAATGAAATTTGTGCATCATAACAACAACAGCAGCAAAACTCCAACAGATGCAGATACCATATAGTACTAAGTTTCAAATCTGGTGTTGTAAGCAAAATTTTGAATTGCCAACCCATGGTCAGATACAAGTTTTTTTCCCTATCTAATTCTAAAATAAGACAATAAGTCCACCTGGATAAAATAACATTTATTTATTTGTTTGTTTGTTTGTTTGTTTGTTTGTTTAATGGGATTTCTATGCTGCCCTATCTCCTGAAGGACTCAGGGCGGCTTACAATAATAAAAGAATATAATACAAATATTAAAAAACCATTAGATTCGAAATCCCACTAACCAATAAAATTAATAAAAACAATTTCTAAAATCCCATCCCCTCCATCAGTCCAGGTTGGTAAGTTGGAAAAGCCATGTTTTTATATGAGAAAATTGTTGGGTATGGAGAAATAAAAAATTTCGCCAGCCATACTACTTAGTCTTTTCCACATATTTCATAAATTGCATTTTACAGTATAATGGCAAACAGGGTTTAGAGACTGTACATTTGCCATGGTATCTATCAATATTTTTCCCTGGTGAATGTGCAGCTTGAATAATCTTAAGAAGCTCTATCTTTCTCACACAATTAATGCTATTTCAAGTCATTGATCATATTCACATTAGTATGCAATTTATAACAGGATGTAGTTCACATCCTTTCCCTCCATTTTAATTTTTCCTCTTTCTACTCCCTTAGATATAATGGTCATATTAATCACAAGGATAGGAATTACATAAGCATGCAGCTATCTTTGTATGTATGTACATATGTGCCAGAATTTCAAAGTTATTTAGCTAAATAAGAAAATTCAGATCTCTTTAGCTTGTTTTGAAGTAAATCAGACCTTTTCATGCATTTGTTAAAAAAATATTTATTTTACTCTGAAGAGAAAAAGATAGAAAACTAGATGGAAGTGGGGCATCAACATATTTAAAAGTGCTACAGTCCTTTAATTTCATCTCTCTGTGTTTCTTTTTATATTTTTAATCAGAGATGTGCCTACCAAGGTATAAAACACATAAGCTTGTGTTATTTATTAAGTAAGTGGAGAAAAGATGGCATGTTCTGCTCGCCTGTGAGAAGAAAACCCTAAGAAAAATCAAAATGTTTGGAGAATTGTACTTCTCAAGAAGCAGACATGGAAGCAACCAATAATTAAAAAAAAAACACGATTTGAAATTGGTCTTAGTTCTCTTTATGACAATTATGTAGCTCAAGTTGCCTGCCTACTGATCCTATAGCTGCTCCAAGATAATAAGAGGAAACTCTAAAAGTATTTACATAATATTTGCTGATTTCAGTAAAAACAAAACACAGTTAAGCCTAGGTGTGAATAAAGACATCAGGAATTCCACAACTGTAGCAGGAGACAGATAGACAGATATATGTGAGATTTCATCTTCTTTCAGGAATTGCAAATGCAGCTTGATGATTCAACACATCTTAATGAGGATTTCAAAGAGCAATTGGCAGTCACTGATCGACGTAATACTCTTCTCCAATCTGAGCTGGATGAGCTGAGGGCTGTGCTGGACCAGACAGAACGTAGTCGTAAATTGGCAGAACAAGAATTATTAGAAGCCACTGAACGTGTCAACCTTCTACACACCCAGGTTAGCTTGCCTGTATTATTTTGTCTGTCTCCTGGTAGATAATAAATCCAACATTTCCCATAAAGAAATATCTTTGTGGTTCCTTGTTGTGGAACAACATATAGGAAATAATAAATTTATCCTTGGGCCTTGGTGGTGAAGGCTATTAAACGCCTAGCACTTAGTTCCAGCTGCCTGCAATTACTTCAGGCTCGAATCCCACCAGGCTCAAGGTTGACTCAGCCTTCCATCCTCTCGGGGTAGGTAAATTGAGGACCCAGGATTGTTGGGGGCAATAAGATGACTGTGTAAAAATGCCGCTTAGTAATAAGCAGGCATATACAATGGAATGAAGGCTATTGCTGAGCACATTGGGTTGTGCTCCAAACATTGTAAGCCACCCTGAGTCTCTGGAGAAGGGTGGCATATAAATATGAATAAAATAAAAATAAATAAATAAATAAATCCACCAGGGTTTCTTTCTGTGTGAATAGAAAAAAAGGAATAAAGTATATATTACAAACTCACAACCATTACTTGCTTGTTTTCTGTTGGGCATTTTTCTATCCAAATTTCCATCCAAATTTTAAGGCTCTTCTATGCTGCAAGAGCTTTGGAGAATATCCAGATAATTTCAGTACAAGAATTATGTAACTTATTTAAGTTCTTTTAAAACCCACTATTTCCATGGAAGTCCATGTCATAGCTCTTTTTGTGGAAATAATGGGACTTCCAAGAGTATCATCTTGGGTACATTACTTGTTTCTTGCTTCCTGCTGTTTTCTAAGTTATAGATCAGCATATCAGCCAATATTGGTGATCTTTTTGCAAACTAGTTACATGAAAGAAGCCTTACAATATCATGCTTTCTAGAAGGTTTTTTTTTTTGCTTGCATAAAACATAGAACCCATTTTATTGAGAGATGAGAGATTTCTTTCAGGTTCCAGAAGTATAGAAAAACTTGAG
Source organism: Naja naja (assembly GCA_009733165.1). Taxonomy (NCBI): domain Eukaryota; kingdom Metazoa; phylum Chordata; class Lepidosauria; order Squamata; family Elapidae; genus Naja; species Naja naja. Next base: position 26,897,720 of record CM019152.1, read on the forward strand.
GCCTCAACAAATGTAGCAAATATATTGTTATTGTTTAATAGGCTATTGTTTAATGGGCTATGCATCCATAGATGCATCTCATAAACCGCCCCAAGATTCTTTGTTGTTTTTGTCTGGCAAATACTCAGAATTCCTCGTCCAATTTATATTAACACACACATCATTTTTAATTCATGGTTGATTTCTTCTCTCTCAGATTCTAGTTACTCAAGGAGGATCTGATGTGGAAGATTCTACTTTGAACCAGAAATTGACCTGATTTATTTTTCACTAGTATGTCTCTTGGAAATAATATGAGTTATTCTACCAGGAATATGAATAAGGCTACTATTATACTTTATCTTATTGGCACTGGTCCCAGTGCTACAAAAGATCCTGTCCTCCTAATGAACATTCCTTTTCCTTTTGAAATAAAAGAATACAAGCCTAATCAACCAGAAGAAGAAGCTGGAGACTGATGTTACTCAAATACAAACTGAGGTGGAAGAAGCTATACAAGAATGCAGGAATGCTGAAGAAAAGGCCAAAAAAGCTATCACTGATGTAAGTAGACATCCTATTTTTTTCATTCCAGCCTAAATAATTGCTTTGTTATAGTATTTATTTAGAACAGTATTATTTATAATTAGTTGTGGAAATTTATCTAGAACTTTAAATTCCTATGTCCATTAAATCATAAAACTGAAAATACTGATTTTGGTGTTGTAGAACAGTGGTTCTTAACCTTTTTGAAAGAATCGCCCCCTTGAGCCATTGAGGAAGTTGTCATCGCCCCCCCCTCCCCCAACATAACTGCCCCCCTGCCACCTCTTAGCATCCCCAAGGGGGCCAGCAGAGGGGCGCTAAGAGGTGGCAGGGGGATGTTTGAGGCGCCGGCCCTGCAGGTTCACCCACTGACTGTAGTAACGTTCCAGAGCCGGCGCCTCCAGTGTGGAAGCAGTGGTGCGTTATGTGCCACCATGGCCGCATTCAACGTGCCGCGGCCCCTGCCACCTCTTAGCATCCCCAAGGCCAAGGGGGCCAGCAGAGGGGCGCTAAGAGGCAGCAGGGAGGCATTCGAGGCACCAGCCGGCCCTGCAGTTTTACCCATTTTGGCGCCGGCTCCGGAGCAGTGCTACAGTCAATGGGTGAGCCTGCAGGGGCAGCACCTTGAATGCCCCCATGCTGCCTCTTAGCGTCCCCAAGGGGGCCAGCAGAGGGATGCTAAGAGGCAGCAGGGGGGCGGCACGTCAAACATAGCCACGGCGGCACGTAACGTGCCACTGCTTCTGCATTGGAGGCGCCGGCTCCAGAGCAATACTAGTCAATGGGCGAACCTGTAGGGCTGGCCAGCACCTCGAACGCTCCCCTGTCGCCTCTTAGCCCCCCTCTGCCAGCCCCCTTGGGGATGCTAAGAGGCGGCAGGGGAGCGTTCGAGGCACCGGCCCTGCAGGGTCACCCCATTGACTGTTGTACTGCACCTGAACCGGCGCCTCGAATACAGCAGCATGTTGGGAAAAGCCGCCACCACTGCTTTCCAAAGTGTTGCCGCTTTCGCATTCTTTCTGTCTGTCCATCCTTCCGTCCATCCATCCATCCATCCAAAAGGTCTGTCTGTTTGCCTGCCTGCCTGCCTGCCTATCTACCTACCTATCTACCAATACCTCTCTCCGTCTCTCTCTCTCTCTCTCTCTCTCTCTCTCTCTCTCTCTCTCTCTCCCAATATATCTCGCCCATCCCCCATATCGCCCCCCTTCCATTCCTTCGCCCCCACATTGCCCCTTTTCGTTCCATCACCCCCCTGAAAAACAAAATCGCCCCTTGGGGGGCGATATCGCCCAGGTTAAGAACCACTGTTGTAGAAGATAGCCATTTCATATCTTTATGTTATTTCAGGCAGCAATGATGGCTGAAGAACTTAAGAAAGAGCAGGACACCAGTGCTCACTTGGAGCGCATGAAAAAGAATATGGAACAGACTATAAAAGATTTACAGAAGAGACTTGATGAAGCAGAACAAATTGCCCTCAAAGGGGGCAAGAAGCAGATTCAGAAGCTGGAATCGAGGGTATTTTTCTTTGAATTCAAATCAAGTGGTAGTTGCCTACTTCAAAAATATGTACTTGGAGCATAGTTCTGGCTGAGTTAATGTTGTTATTTAGTATACTTTGATTTAAAAGTACCTAGTATGTCTTTAAAGTGATAGAAAATAATATAAATCAATGATTATTATATTTACCCATCCTTTTAGTTAATTTTTAAAGCCGATATAGGCCTTGCTATAACATTAGAACCAATCCTGAATGCCAAGAACTGATTTTCCAGAAAAGTCTTTCAAGTAGCTTCTGTAGAATGTCTATCCATCAGCCTTGGTGCCAATATATATATATATATATATATGTAGGTCTTGGTGTATTCGGGTCTTGTCCCGTGTAAGATTGAGAATACCTTGGCAACGTTTCGATGAAATCTCATCCGTCATCTTCAGGCTGGTGTCTTCAGCTTCGTTCTCCTGGGAGAAGTGTGTGACCGTGGCTGTTTTTCCCTTTTAAACTCTAGAGTTGGCTGTGTTGTTACTTCTTGATTGGTTTGTGGAGTTGATGTATGCAGATTGGATGGCTTTTTCCTGAGACCCTGTGTGGCTGAGGTGCTGGCTGTGTGTCTCTCAGCCTTTTGTGTTGTAACGACCTGGGTAATGGGCTGTGTGATGACCTTCTGAGTTCTATTGTTGTGACGTCCTGGGTGTGGTGCTGTAATCTCCTGGGTCGTTGTCTGTGCTGCAACCTCCTGATGTTTTGTGTTGTGATCTCCTGAGTTCTGTGATGTAGTATCCTGGGTGGAAGGCTGTGATGTGGCATTCTGGGCCTTGGTTTGGCTCGAGTTTGAGGTCTGGCTATGTGTTTATAGCGTGTCAGTTTGCTTAGTTTGGGGGTTGGAGGGGGTGTAGCAGCTGGTGTTGCAGCCATGGTCTGGTTTCTGGATGGTGGTTGCCTTTCATCTGTGGCGTGGGCTTGGGTTTGAGTCTGGTGAAGGAGATTGGTGGTGGCATCATGTGTTATTTTGGGTCCGGTGTTGGTTTTCGTGGCTGGGACTCGTTTGTTGATTAGGGCTAGTTTCCAGATGTCTGGTAGGCGGAAGTATCATCCCGCTTATTCATGTTATGGGGTGTTTCTCTATTTCGATGGCTTCCCTAATTATTCTCTTGTTGAAGTGTTCAGTATTGGAGATAAGTTTGGATCCCAAAATCAATTTCATGTCCTGTGGCTTTAAGGTGCTGGAAAAGGGAGAAGTTTTTTCTTCTTTTCTGACTGCGTTCTTGTGTTCTGATGTGCATTTATTCTCCTGTTGGTTTGTCCAATGTATGTGGCTGGGCAAATTTTGCATGGTATTTTATAAACTCCTTGGTTTTCTAGCTGGATCTTGTCTTTGGGGTTTCTTAAGATGTTGGCTATTTTTGGTCAGTGCCAAAGGCTGTCCTGATATTGTGTTTGTGGAGAATTTTGCTGATTTTATCTGTGGTGCCTTTGATGTAAGGGAGGAGGGCGATGCCATTGTCCTGTTCTGTGTCTTGGTTTTGGGGAGTCTCCCTTTGGATTAGGTTGGTGATTGTGCTTCTTTGGAATCCATTGGACATTAATATGTTAGTGAGGGTGTGTAATTCTGTTCTCAAGTGGTCTTTGTCAGCTAGGCTTGGTTCTGGAGATGAGGGTCTTGGCTACGGAGTTGATCTGTGCAGGGTGGTGATGGGATTGTGCATTTAAGTAGGGTTAGTCTGGTTTCCTAGGTAAATTGTATTGGGGTGTAGGCTGTTGAGATGTGTGAGAAAGTTGTCCAGTTTTTCTTTCCCATGTGGCCAAATTACGAAAGTGTCATCTACATATCTAAGCCAGAGTTTGGGTTTGTATTCGGATTTGTCTAGAGCATTGGTTTCAAAATGTTCCATGTATAGGTTGGCGATGACAGGTGAGAGGGGTGATCCCATAGGTGCTCCTTCTATCAGATAGAAGGAGCAGATAGAAGGAGCACCTATGTCTGTCTGAAAATCTCTGAAAACCCCAATAAGGTCTTAGGCTTAGATATATTATTGTTTGGCTAGGGTCCCTATTTTGTTTGATTTGAGTTGTTTATAAAATTGCTGCAGCCTGGGCTGTTGGTTTGGTTTGATATTATACCTGTTTTTATGGATTTTCCAGTTTTGTACACTGCTCAGAATCCACTGGGCAGCTAATAAATAAAATATGACAATGGGAGTACAAAGCCTCTGGAAACTTTTAAACTCTTTCCATCTATCAGAAAATAAACTGAAACCATATCACTAGAACATGAAACAATATAGCTGAATTTTAGCAATACAGTATTTAGGTAAAAATGTACAACTAAAAATGGGAACATCAGTTTCTGACAGATGAACTGACATTCTTCCCATTCCAAAAACTTTCCATGAACCTTTTAAAATGGCAAAAATGTATCCTCTCTAATGACATCATAGACTAATTGGAAGATTATCAGTAATCAGGAGAGTGAATTACATCTACAAACTATGTCTTTGTTCATTTTGAGCTCAGTGTTATGGTAAACCCAATATAATAATATTTCTGTATTGGTGCAGATTCGTGAGCTAGAAAATGAGTTAGAGGCAGAAATTCGTCGAAATACTGAGTCTCAGAAAGGAGTCCGCAAATATGAGAGACGCATCAAGGAGTTGACTTACCAGGTAATTCTAGTTATCTTAAAATATTACAGTAAAATAACACATTTTTTATACACTCATGTATATAAAGCAACATTTCTTAAGAAATTCTGAAGAAATATTGGCTGCAAAAAACAACTTAAAGCATGCTTGTAATTCTGTTCTATATCTACTATGTATAGCCAAAAAAAGCTTTGGATTATGGAGAATAGAGACTGAGATGTTGAAGAGAGAAAAAAGAAAAGGTTCTACTTTTACTAGAAACATTTCCTTCTAAAATCCTGAATGCTTCCTGATTAGAATGGAATGCAGAAATGTCAGTGTGAAAGTTTGGAAGTAAAGGATAGAATATTTGGTACAAGAACTATTCATTCTTGAGGATTATTATTATAATTATAACTATATTATTCAAGGACAAATAACTTCTTTATCACAATTTTATTTATTAGTATTAAGTTAATGTATTACTATAACATAAATAAATTTATGTTATTAATCTTTGTTAAATAATTTAGTGTAACATTTGTTAACTTTCAAGAATTAAAAACAGAAATAAACATTAGGAGCCCATGTTTGGTATGTTGGAAGTTGACATGCTTCTTTTTATATTAAGTGTGAAGCTTTTTCCCTAAGATGGTATTAAACTTAATAATTCCTTAATATAGCCAACTCTAGGTTGGAAAGTAGTCCTGAAAAAAGTACAATTAGAAGTACAGTTAACTGATATGGCCTATAGTTATTGTCCCAACAGACGGTATAAGTGATAATATCATCTTCAGTTATAGCAGATGATGAAATTGTACTTGTGTCCTTCGTTTTTTGAAAACAACAACATATAATTAAAGTGTGCAAGAGTGTATGATTAATCCATTAGTTTCTTCTCATGTGAACAGTGGTGATATTTTGGTTAATTTAAATACATACTACATGTTTGTATTTTATTGCTTCCTGGAAAGAAAGGCTACCATTTTTTATATTCCAGCTGTGATAGAAATTATGATTCTTCACCTATTCTTTCCTTTATTTTCATTTGTTGATATGAGATAAAATGCAGCAGTCTGATGTAGATCATCCTGAGCTACCTGGAGAAATGACAAGATGAAATGTAATAAAAATAAAGAGTTATATCTTAAGAAACAACATTTTAGACTTCCAGTAAAGCAAACTGCTTTACCTGTTAGGCTAGCATATGTGCATAGCTCATGGTTGCTGATGTTAATACTTTATTTATTAAAAGGCAGAAGAAGACAAAAAGAATTTGACAAGAATGCAGGAGCTAATTGATAAATTGCAACTGAAAGTAAAAAGCTACAAGCACCAAGCAGAAGAAGCTGTAAGTAGTATAGTAACCATTATTGTACATTTGGTTTTTAGTTTTTCCACTAAATTTTATTACATTGCATTTTTCTATTTTTTTATGTTATTTCTAAAAATCCTGGAGTTTTCCTAGATTGTCTTATGCTGCCTTCTTTTGTGTCAATGGGCACATTTTGGCTAAAGAAGTGCCAGAACATCAGAAATACAGGAAAGTAAACTTGGAATGTGTACCATTGTATACAAATACAATTTCATCCTTCAGAACTGAAAATGTATGATACATTATGGGATGAAATCATTTATCTTAGCATGATGAGTAAAAGAATTCACTCTATTTTCTGTTTCTGCCTCAGTAGAGAGTGATAGATCTTGCTTATTACCCTGCAGAACAGAAACAAAGCAATATGTGTGTTTACTGAAAGCTGCAATCCCATGGGGCATGAAGTGGTTGCATACCAACTTACACACAAGATTTTCTCAAAGATAAATCAGTCTTCTTACAGCAATGCAATCGGTTTAAATTATGTTTCTTCCTTAAAATCTGGTTGTTATTTTTGCTGAGTCACAAATCCACTTTATTTATTATTACCTTTTTTATAAACCACAATGGTTAGATTTATCCATTATGCCAAGTCAAAACCAAACAAACTAATTATGAAATGCAACTCATTGTACCTGTCTGTTATTCTTAAATTATCCTGGACAGACTCATTACAACAAATGTTGAAAATCCTCTATGTTTAGAATATTTGTTATTTTTTCCTGTCTGTAAAAATTGTTGAGTTTTGCTAGGCCATCTCTTTTCCAATTGAAGGCTTGAAATCAATATTCCTGACATCCTAAAAGTCCCTCCTTAGTAACTTCATAGATTGGCATAAAGGAAACTTCTTTCTAGCACAACATCATTAAATATTTAACAATGAAGTACAGCAACCGTTCCAAACTTAGTGCCTTTTAAGGGTGTAGAATTACAATTCCCATAAATCCCTGGCCAGTAGATGTGATAGAACTTTCAGTTCAATATACCTGAAAGGCAGTTTGCTATGTATAAACCTGATTTGTCTTGTCTGTATGTTTCAAAGGACCTTTGCTTCTTGATTGTCAAAGTCAAATATTGTTACATCCTTATATATTTTTCCCCAACAGGAAGTTCAAGCTAATCAATACCTTACAAAATATAGGAAACAGCAGCATGAACTGGATGATGCCGAAGAACGAGCTGAGATTGCTGAATCTCAGGTTAATAAGCTCAGGACCAAGTCAAGAGACATTGGCATGAAAAAGGTATGAAGTGGAAGAAAATGATTCCGCTAGAATCTCTAAAAGGACAGCAAGGGAGAGGAACAAGAATAGGCAAAGTATCTAGAATCTGCCACTGAAATAACTTTTCCCAAGGTGAAAGTCATTCCTGATTCTCCTCTGCTTGGTCCCTTTAGAGGAAAAGGCCATTCCTGTCAAATTCATTCCTGTCAAATGGGATGAGACCTGAGATTCAAAAATGGAACATCGGGCCACTAAATTAGACTTTTCCATCTAGATGTCTTGGGTAAACCCGCCCCCCCCTTATTTCTCAACCAGTCTAAATATTCTTCTAATGCATCTGGGAAAACATCATGGTTGGAAATACAATGTTAGGTTGGAGTGAGTAATGACCTGCTCTTTTGCTCTCGCTGAGCTAAAAATATTATATACTACATAAGTATCATTTGAAATAAGGTGCTGTTGAGCACCAAGAGCCTTGGTGGAGCCTAGCACTTAGTTCCAGCTGCCTGCAATTACTGCAGGCTCGAATCCCACCAGGCTCAAGGTTGACTCAGCCTTCCATCCTCTCGGGGTAGGTAAATTGAGGACCCAAGTTTGTTGGGAGCAATAAGCTGACTTTGTAAAAATGCCGCTTAGTAATAAGCAGGCATATACAATGGAATGAAGGCTATTGCTGAGCACATTGGGTTGTGCTCCAAACATTGTAAGCTGCCCTGAGTCTCCGGAGAAGGGCGGCATATAAATATGAAAAAAAAACCAGAAACCAAAAGATATTATTTCAGCCTGGACTACTAGTATTTAAAAAGGTACCCTTTTTAAAAATTATTAATCAGTCATGCTTTGCCCATATAATTGTACTTTTAAAATGACTGTAATTAATATTACAATTAATCCCTAAAGATGCAATCTAGGAGTATTAAAATAATTTGGGAGTTGACAAATGATTTTTTTAAATTCAAATTTGTCCCACAAAACAGCTTTAAAAGTGGTTGTTAATAGTGTAACTGATTTTAATACTATGGGCAATTACATTTCATGTTATCTTTTTTATCATGTTATTTTCTCCGATAGTGGTGGATATTGACAAAAAAAAATTATTCACTGACTTTACCCAATGAAAGCTCCAAAAAGAACAGTAGAGACTAAAGGAGTGGCCTCTAGTGGCAAATTGCATAATCATTTATTGTTGTCATGGTCACCATTCTGAGGGCTCCCCAGAGGCCAGTGGAGAACATAAAAATGCCTTCAGCCTGTGGAAATAACAAAAGCTCAGAACCTCACACACTATCTGTAATAGACATTGCAGACTCACCATCTCTGCAGGTTATATGGTGTTTACATGTCCTGTTGCTTCCTTTTTTAAGCAGTTACTAATATTACAATAAAATCACAGCTTGGTGTTATAATATAGGGAGGACGTGCAAAATCTAGCAATTTTTGCAAACTTGGAGGCGGTTAACCTTTTTCCAATTCAAAATGTAAAAAAAGCTACATGTAGAATATTTAACCTGACTGCCTGTTTTTCAATCGCAATCTTGCCACTTTCCCTTAAAATATTACTCAGTCATGAGACCATGAAAAGAGCTTTGTTTTTATCTACATTCTGGTCTCATGAAGGCCAAATGAATACCCAGGAGAAGCATGTGAGGGCAATTATATTATTTTCAGAATTCTGCTTCTGATTTTTAAGTATTCCAGAAGATATTACAACCTGAAATTCATTTCTGTTATTGGATGAAATATACATTAAATAGGTTTGTGAATCAGATCTGATATTAGTTAAACCGAAGATTTAATATTTGTAGGTGTTCAATTCAATTTTGCGTGTCAAGATGTCATCCTTATTTTAACAAGAACCACTTCTGGGAAGACACAAAAAGACATTGAGTGACAAATCTCAATGTGACGCTAATTTATAAAATTGTGCTTCTTAGCAATATTTTATTTGAAAGATTAGAAGGGTTTCACTTCTCAATTGGTTTACTTCCCATAATCTAATTGTAAGTAGGTGCCAGAATTAGTGGAAGGCCGGTCAGTAATTTGAATTGAGCAACTGCATCAGTGAAGACAACAGAAGCTGGTTACACAATTCTGTTGCTTCAGAAACTCTCAGAATCAAGCAGATAGATTGTGAGGAAGAGGACAAGCATAGAAGTAAGGCACACATGTTCTACTACACATTGTGGGCAACAGTATAATATACTAGTGTAGAAAGAAATGGATTTTAATGACAGTAGAGGTAACAGGCAGCTGATATGAAGAAAAATGGCTTTGAAAGTTGAAAGGTTGTATGGTATATGGGAAACCTTTTGTTAACGTGGCTGTAATGGCAGATTGGATGGCATCATTGTACTGCTGCAGATATTTTTAGAGTTCAGTTCACTAGCTGGGGAAATTTTGGCAAATATAAAGGTAAAGGTTCCCCTTGCACTTACATGCTAGTCATTTCCAGCTTTAGGAGGCGGTGCTAATCTCCGTTACAAAGCGGAAGAGCCAGCACTGTCCGAAGACATCTCCATAGTCATGTGGCCAGCATGACTAAATGCCAAAAGCGCACAGAACACTGTTACCTTCCCACCAAAGTGGTCCCTATTTTTCTACTTGCATTTGTATATGCTTTCGAACTGCTAAGTTGGCAGAAGCTGGGACAAGTAACGGGAGCTCACTCCTTTACATGGTGCTAGGGATTCAAACCGCTGAACTGCCGATCTTTCTGATTGACAAACTCAGTGTCTTAGTCACTGAGCCACCATGTCCCTTTTGGCAAATATAGGCAGTGGTAAATATTGGTAGGCAGCAAAGCTGGTGAGGCCGACTGGCATACAGGTATCTTTCTGTTCTGAATAGATGTATTAAGCAACAGCAGAGGAAGATTGACAGTAGTTATTCCCAATTCTTAAGCAGAATGCCTGTAAAAAAAGGCCCATCCACAGACTAAGCACATAACAGATAACAGATAATCAGAGTTGGAAGGGACCTTGTAGGTCATCTAGTCCAACCCCCCACCCAAGCAGGACACCCTACACCATTTCTGACAAATGGCAGTTCAATCTCTTCTTGAAAGTCTCAAGTGATGACTCTCTCACATCTTCCGAGGGCATGCTGTTCCATTGGTTGATTGTTCTCACTGTCAGAAAGTTTGTCCTTATTTCCAGGTTAAATCTCTCCTTGTTCAGTTTCCATCCTTTATTCCTTGTCTGGCCTACAGGTGCTTTAGAAAATAGCTTGACCCCTTCCTCTCTGTGGCAGCCCCTCAAATATTGGAAGACTGCTATCATGTCTCCCCTGGTATTTCTCTTCACTAAACTAGCCAAGCCCAGTTCCTGTAACAGTTCTTCATATGTTTTAGTCTCCAGTCCCCTAATCATCCTGGTTGCTCTTCTCTGTACTTTTTCTAGAGTCTCAACATCTTTTTTATAATGTGGTGAACAAAACTGGATGCAGTATTCTAGGTGTGGTCTTACTAAGGCTTTATAGAGTGGTATTAGTACCTTCCTTGATCTTGATTGTATCCCTCTGTTAATACAACTTAGGATTGCATTAGCTTTTTTGGCTGCTGCTGCACACTGCTGGCTCATATTTAGCTGGTAGTCCACTAGGATTCCAAGATCCCTCTCACAGTTACTGCTATTGAGCCTGGTTTCACCCAGTCTATATGTGTACTTTTGGTTTTTCTTGCCTAAGTGTAGGACTTTACTTTTCTGTACATTGAATTTCATTTTGTTAGATACGGCCCAGTGTTCTAGTCTGCCAAGATCCATCTGGATCTTGAGCCTATCTTCTTGGGTGTTAGCTATTCCTGCCAGCTTAGTATCATCTGCAAATTTGGTAAGTTCCCCTTCTATTCCCTCATCTAAGTCATTAATGAAGATATTGAAGAGTACTGGGCCTTAGATGGAACCTTGTGGCATCCCACTGCTTACTTCCCTCCATGAAGACTTAGACCCATTAAGGACTACTCCGTTGAGTATGGTTTGTCAGCCAGTTGCGACTCCATCTAGTGATGGTGCTATCTATTCCACTTTTTTCTAGCTTACTAAGAAGTAGGTTGTGGTCTACTTTGTCGAATGCCTTGCTGAAATCTAAATTTCACAGAAGCCTCTTTCCCAGAAGGAGAAAGCATTTGAAGGAAAGGCTCATTCCTAATCTTGTCTCTGTTCTTTAAGCATTATATATTGGGGCTTTGTTTTTCTTAAAAGCAGTAAGCATTTTAAGCAAAGTTCAATTTTGACTTGTTTCCCTATTCTTAAAAGCAGTGAACCTTTGACATAAAACCTATTGTTAGACTTGTACCTATTCATTCAGTGCTGAGATTAATATGTAGAAATTGTAACATTGGCACAAGTGTTACGTGAGTTACTGTAATCCTTATGGCCAAATTTAAATAGATGATAGTGAAAGTGATATTTGAGACATATCCCAAACCATTATGGTGCCAACACTGTCAGAACTGCAAATGTGCATCCCAAAATTCCATTGAAATCAGGTATCAATTTTCAGTGGAATTAAGATATGCTATTACTCACATGATCTCCATATCTACCTGGGTTATCCTAACAGCTAACTTTAAGGAACACCAACTACATTGTCACTTCATAAGAATATATGAATGATGGGCTGTTGAAATGTTGAGTGCCATCCTGATCACCCATTTACAGGTAATGCTGGTTAGTAAGACCTTCAGATACTCCTGACTGATCCTGAGTTGCAGTAGATAAAGAACACAAAGTAGGGATCATTTCCTGCCTTCTCAAAGTGATCCCATGCAATTCCATTTCCTCACTTCTTGAGTCAGTCTGATGCCTACAACTTTGTTGCCACGCCAAGCCAAAGGTTCAGTGGAAGAAGTCATGCACTACCCCTTAATTGAGGAGACCTTGGAGAGTAGTGTATATGTGCATGTTGTGCATTCTGCATCCCTATGAATTGGTGTTATTCTAGGCATTTCCTAGTTCTTGCAGTTTTCTAGGCAAGATTTTCAGAAGTGATTTGCCATTGCCTGCTCCTAGAGCTGAGAGAGAAGCTGAGAAAGACTGGCCCAAGATCACCCAACTGGCTTCACACCAGGCAGGACTAGTACTCCAATAAAGAAAAATATTTGTAGCTCAAGGTTGAAATGAGGGTTCCTTGGTGCTCTCTGAGCTTGGTTGTTTTCTTGCAGATATTTTATTACCCCAACTAGGTAACACTATCAGTGCTTCTAATGCTACTGATAAAGTTACTAGTTTGGGAAATGAATTGTCTGCAAGAAAACAACCAAGCTCAGAGAACACCAAGGATCCCTCAGGACTAGTATTCACAATCTCTTGTTTCTAATCTAATGCCTTAACCACATAGCAGACCGGCTCTGAAGAAGACTAAATACCATGAGATTTCTCTCCAGAATATCAGCAATGTTCTACTCTCTCATGGGGAGGGGGGATTTTACTTCCTGTTTGCTGCATTTGCTGCCACTGGCACAGAGAAAATCATCTTGCTATTGTCTCCAGGACTTTTCACCATCTCTTCTGATGTTGGTTGCATAGGATCATTTCTACTGTACCACACTGAGACTAGTCTATCAAGAGGGAAGAGGAAAGGGATGTTTTGAAAGTATGGAAGGCACACCCCTCCTTATCCTCCCCTTCTAGAACCCCTGTCTTATTAATATGCAAGTTATATTAATATGCATGTATGTGTTGCTGAGAAATATTTAAACAAAAACAGGAGAATGAAGGGGAATAAAAAATGCAGTTGAGTGACTGAAACAAGTGCAGAAAGACTGAACATGGAACTTAAAAGCAGGCATTAATATTCTATAGAGAAGACTCATAATGTTTAGATAAGAATAAAAGTACATAGGTATTAAGAAAGGGAAAGAAAATCACCCTCAAGGGCAGAGGAAAATAAGAGTGGAATGGTCTTGCTTGCACAAAGAACAGCAACATGTCCCTTCATGAATATTTTGATAGGCAAGAGTTGACAAACGCTCCTCATATTGTTAGCAGTGGATTGTACCACTTAACCCCTCTCAATTGCCCGGAGGACATATGCAAAAAGTCACTTGAAGCAGCAATCATTGTAGGATATAAGAAGTACCATCAGCACAATTTAATTTGGATGCAAGCTTTAGATAGTCAAATGTAGAAAATCTTCAGGAAAACCATTTGGACACCAGCCAATGAAACAGAAAGGATTCTGGGAAGAAGAAACCAGTAACTAATAAGTGCAAGTAACTTCCATTCTTATTCCATTTTCTCCTTTTCTGTAAATTTTGACCTGGCATTTCGTGATACTGTATCAATGCAACAGAGTTAGGAAGGATCATAAAATGAAAGAGGTTAACTGTCATATATTCCATGTTTTACTTTTGGGCAAGCAAACTTCAGGAAAGTGACAGGAAAGTGGTTAAAGAAAGGAGTATAGTTGCTCCAGTATATTCCAAATACTGAGTATTTCATTTGTCTTGCATATAAATCCTCCATAGCAATATAAGCATTGCTAAAGATATCTGACACATTTTAATGACGATTTGGGAGCCAAAATATTAGTTCAGGATACCATGAATTATAATGTAAATATCAGATTAAGAAAATATAAAAGAAGAACTCATGCTGAAGCTATTACAAATGTTGCAACTACACAGCTTTTTGTAATGGAGGTAGTTTTATCAAACAGTTACTTTACAAGCTTTGATGTAAACATGTGTTAGTGGCTGCTGTACCATGGTAAACTAATTTTATTTTGAGATATTTTTTATTAACTGTAATAAAATTTGTGTTTTAATAAAATGTCTCAGACAATGATTTGAGGATAAAGTTATGCGTGTCTAAAACCCCCGAGAAATGTATGCCATGATGTGCTTCAAGAACTCTTGAAGATAATCAATGAGCTGAAGCAGACATACCACAGGTTTCTCACTAAACAGTAGTTGCTCACAATCCAGAATAAATACTTCAGGCACAGACAGATGTCCTTAATGCTCTACCTATCTGTGAGCAGATCAAGACCTGGATGTCACTGTTTACTAAACAATTATATACGGAGCAAGTTACATTTCTTAAATATACATGTTTTCTTATGCTAAAGTGTTTTCCACATAGGGAACCAAAGCTATTAGCCTTTGTAGTCAAAGTCAGCTCATATGTGCCCAACCAGAAGCCATATTTCTTCATGGTTTCAAAATGGCACTAGTGAGGAACTAAAAACTTTGTTTTCATTTTTAATAGAAAATTCTGTACATATTTACTCATAAGGAAATTTCTCTAAGTTTAACAGGGCTACTCTCATAGTGTTAGCATAAAAAATACTATATTAAAAATTTGTGTAGGATACATATAGGATCATTGGGCCATCTGATTAATATGTTCAACACTGGCAGGCAGAAGTTTTCAGGTTCTAAAACATTTTTTACTTTAGCTGCCTAAACAGAGAATAAAGGATTTTCTAAATGTAATCTACTGCATCACATTTGTTTCCTATTGTTCTTTCCTTGCAATTGTAATTTCTATTGCATCTAAATTGTCTTGTTTTATGATATTTCAGGTTCACGATGAAGAATAAATATACTTTTCCTGAATAACTGATGGTTGGAATAGTGTTCAGAAAGAGCATGCATCAATATTGAAGCAGAAAAAAACTGATTTTTAATTAATAAAAATCAACTTCTACACTGCTATTGTCCTTGCTCTCTATTATAAAAATACATTTTTCAAGGTTTGACGTAAAAATGTTTCATTCTGTTCATTATTTTGCTTGTCGAAATTAATTTAAAATATTGGAGAAAAGGGGCACACTTCAGTAGAGAATATATTTTGAGTAATCCCTGCTGAAATTAATGGAAATTGCTCAGCAGCTGTGCTTTCTTTCAAGTTCTTGCCTCTTTACTAGCCTGATGAATCACATCACCAATTATGAACAAACCAGAGGTGATCACATAGCTTAAGGTCATGGTGATTAAAAGCAAAAAAATGTTTCAGAAAGTGGTAAAGCAAACTAAATTATCCTGAATCAAGCCTTAGTGTTTTAGTAAGGTAAATATTTCAAGGATAATCATGCATAAAGATAGATTCCACAAGAAGAATGATTAAAGAGGAACCTTAAGTAATGTTCGATTGCATAAATGACCCCAAGAACTACAGTAGTTAAAATACTTTCCAATATTGTATCCCAGTGGAACATATCTTCAAGTTTATCCTTAACATTTTGTTCAGCAGTTTCAGTTCTTCTTTGATTGGTAATAAATAAACCAGTAACTAGAAGGAAATGGCTCATCAGTGTTACTAATTTTATCATATGAGAAAGTGCTAGATATTTCTTCCTTTCATGTTACTTCAGTTAAGAACTTTGAATGGAAAGGGACATAATTTGGGATTGTAGTCACATATGCAGGTCCTTCTTACAATACATGTGGATCTTACAAATAGGCTACCATTATAATTTCTTGTTCTGGAAGGTTGTGGACCTCATTACTCTTAATTTTGCGTCATCATCCTTTGTATCTTTTTTAAATTTAATAATAACCCAACTTTCTATTTCCTGGCCTCGTTCCACCAACACTTTTAAACCAAGGAATCATTAATAATTAATGGGTTTGGGCTGCAACAAACATGGTAACTGTATTAAAAATCATTATTTGGGAAATATAGTGTTTTTATTTGTTTTGTCCAAAAATATATATGATATTTCATGAACCCTTGGATGTTACTGAAAAAACTATCACATTATCAGCCCTTCCTCTTTGACCAGGCAAATTGTAGTTGATTGGAAATAAAAGAAGCAGGGGAGCTCTGGAAAGTTTGATTCAGATTTTTAATTCTCAAACATTTGCCCTGTACCACAAGTCATTTGTTTATCAATTTTTTGATTACCTCAAAAACACCCTATGGAATAACAAAACCATAAACATTCCTTGCAAGCCAAATGTAATTTTAGTAAGAGATAAAAGCAACAACAAAAGAAGGAACTCCCAAGCTGCACAAATGCCAACAGAGGTAAAAAGAAAACCCATAAAACCTATAATGGGAAAGAACATTCACAAGTGAATCAAGCACATGCCCAGCATTTAGATCATTATATAGGCAATTCTGGAATGCACAAGTACATCAGCAAACTTTGGCTTCCTTCTTCATCTATGCCAAGTACAAAGGTGGGGCTTCTAATTAGACTCTGTCAGGCTGAAGGAGATTAGTCACTTCCATAAACCCAGAATTTTTCAGAACAAAGAATTTGCTCTTTTCACCACGGTTGATCAAGATATCAGTGGAACTTTTATAAGGCAAGCTAGGGGCCTTGCACAACAATATGTTCTCATAGTTCTCATGGGAATTATGAATGCAAGTAGCAGTTATGAATACAAGAGGCATCCAGAGCTAAAACCTCATTCTGTCTTGAGGACTGAGTGTAAAAAATGCCACCTCAATTTTAAATATCCAAATGCCTCTCATACAATAATGGCTACAATAGCTGTTTGAATTACCTTAAGCTCACGTGATGGGTTTCAAAGACCAGCCATTGTGCAGAGTCCCAAGATGGCTGACCACATACGTGGTGTTTATTACTTCTATACCATTTTTACAAGCAAGAAAGAGTAGCATAGATACAGCATTTGGATTGGAGAATAGATCCCACATGGGTGAAACCTCCCAACCACATTGGTACAACCTCCCATCCAATCCTTAAGACTAGTGGTGGTGTTAGTAAATGAGATCACCTATAAGTCTGGAAAGTCTGGGACTTTCCAATCCAAGATAGAGAATGAGATCATGCAATAACGAAGAGGCCCCTATAGTCTAGGACACTGGTGTGCCGCTGGCGTCAACTACAGGATCTCAATTGCTACCACATTTCACTCTTTATTTTGTTAGACAAAGAACAATCATAAGAAGAGTTAGGAAGGGATTTATAATAATCAGTAGAAGAGCGCACTTGCGGTTGTTTATACAGGGCATATACTTGTCCTTTAGGCAATGTAGGAGAGGGTTTAGGATGAAAAGCTGTGATACATATGTTGCAAAGAGAAGGGAGACATTGAACAAAGCAGCACCCACTAATTAAAGCACAAATAATGACTACATAGTGTAATTTTTTTCCCATTAAGCCAGTGGGCAATCAAGGCCAAAAGCTTTTCCACCAAGATCCTAAATTATCAATTTTCAAATCTGAGGCCACATTGTGTAAACTATTAGGCTGGTGCTGGATGGTTCATGACCCATCAAACAAATTAAAACAACATAGATTTTGCAGAATAGCCTTCCTCAATGCTTGCATCTCATGGTTGATTGTTGAGATAGCTGAAGAAGTAACACTGTTTTTGCTAAATTATATAATTGTTTTTGCTAAGTTACATGCAACAGAGTTAATGTTAAGGTGGGTGCTGTTATGTATGTAGGTTTGAATGTCATTGGTTTAGTTTGAATTGTTCTTGTAAAATGTCAAATATGATTGGTTTGAAAAGTGCGGGAAAACTCTGCACTCTGATTGGCTGGCAACTGTGGCTGCTGGCTATAAGTAGCAGCCGTAGCCCAGCCAAGACGGGTCCATTCTAGCTGTAGACACTAATAAACTCTTCACTGAAGCTCTTCGTGTCTGACTCTTCATACAAACTTAACACTGGCGACGAAGGTGGAATTCCCCTGAAGAGAAGACGACGCAGAAGACAAGCAGAAGAGCGAGATGGCTGCGCTGAACACCCCCCCAGCCCCATTCGATCTGGTGGCAGAAGACTGGGAATTGTATGCGGATCGCTTCCAAATGTATTTGGAAGGAAACGACCTTGCTGACATCTCCGAGAAGTGGAAGAGGGCGGTCTTTCTTACGCACTGCGGTCCGGCAGTCTTCAAGATGGCAAAGGCATTGGCGGGAGCTGCAGACATGAAGGTAATGGAATGGCCTGATCTAGAAAAGCTTTTAAGAGCCCATTACGCCCCACAAGTATCGTGCCTCATTAAGAGACACGAGTTTTACCGTCGGGATCAAGGGGAAAGCGAAAACTTTAACGACTTCATGGCAAGTTTAAAAGACATTGGGGGTGCATGCGAGTTTAACAACTTGGAGGAGGCCATGCGCGATCGATTTGTTCTAGGCCTCAAAGACAAAGTGCTTCAGAGCAAATTGTTATTAAAACCTAAGATCACGTTGAAGGAAGCCATAGAAGAGGCCTCCTCAGCAGAAGCCACTAAGTCCTCAGCGGCAGCCATGAAGAAAATTAACAAGGCCTCAAGCCATTCTGATATGGAAAAGTCCACAACAACTCATTGCGAGCAAATAGATTCTGAATCAGACTGCAGTGAGGTGGAGGAAGGAATTTCTAGACTCAGAATGGAAAAGAAAAAGAAAGACCTGGGAAGAAAAAGGCAAGACTTTTATTGCAGAGGTTGTGGGGGGGGCACCCCCGCACTGAATGCAAGTTTCTTGATACCATCTGCCTTCATTGTGAAAAAAGGGATCACTTAGCAAGAGTCTGCAAATCATCCAGAACTCCACCACACAGACAAAGATTTCAAGCCCAACAACTTCAGTGAGAAAATGGGGCGCAACTCAGAAGCAAATGGGAAGAATGAAACTCATCAAACAGTCACCATTGGTCATTCTTCAAACTTAAGAAGCAGAAAAGTACATGTGAAGGTACTCATTGAAGGAAGGCCTTGCCAAATGGAAGTGGACTCAGGCTCTTATTTATCTATGGTGTCATGGGACACTATTCACAGGCTACTTCCCAACATTCAGAAGAAACATTTCCAGAAGCAAGCACTGACTCTTAAAGACTACCAAGGGAACAAGATTCCAGTAGTTGGAACAAGAGAATTCAACGTGAAGTTCAAAGGCCACACCAAACGTTTGCCCCTGACCATCGTGGACAAGGATTGCCCAAGCTTGCTGGGACTTGAGTGGTTCAAGCCACTAGGCATCGAGGTGACTGGCATCAATCACGTGAGCAACTCTGAATGGGAGGAGGCCTTGAAGTCTGAGTTTCCAGAGGTCTTCAGCAAAGGATTGGGCAAGTATATGGGGACCCCTATCACTTTCAACCTAGACCCCAAGGTGCCCCCAATTCATTTAAAGCCCAGAAGGGTCCCATTTGCCTTAAAGGAAAAAATTGATGCACAATTAGATAAACTAATAGCTCAAGGAGTTTTAGAGCCCACTGACCACTCCAGGTGGGAAACACCCATAGTCACACCAGTCAAGACTGATGGGTCAGTGAGAATCTGTGGGGACTATAAGGGGACATTGAACCATGCGCTGCAGCAGAGTGCATACCCAGTTCCAGTGATGCATCATCTATTACATTCACTTGGCAGGGGTACAGTTTTTGCCAAATTGGATCTGGCCCAGGCATATCAACAACTAACAGTTGATGATGCCACTGCAGAGGCCCAAACCATTGTGACTCATAGAGGTGCCTTCAAATGTAAAAGGTTACAATTTGGAGTAAGCGTGGCACCAGGTATTTTTCAAAGCCTTATGGAAAGGATGCTCCAAGGACTGCCAGGGGTAGTGCCTTACTTTGATGATGTGTTAATCTCTGCTGAAAATGACACTCAATTACAAGAGAGACTCAGAGAAGTCCTTACCAGATTCAGGAAAGCAGGGTTAAAAGTCAAGGAAGAAAAATGCACTCTTAAAACTGACAAGGTTGAGTTCCTGGGCTATATGATTGACAAGCATGGCATCCACCCTACTGATGCCAAGGTTCAAGCAATCAAAGAAGCCCCTAGACCAAAATGCAAAACAGATTTTCAAGCCTTCCTTGGACTCATTAACTTTTATCACATGTTCCTACCTCAGAAGGCAACCATTGCAGAACCATTGCACAGATTACTTGACAAAAAGTCTGTTTGGGTCTGGGGCAGGAAGGAACAATCAGCATTTAACAGTATTAAAAGACTAATCACGTCTGATGCTGTACTCATACAGTTCTCTGAGAATTTGCCTGTTGTACTGACTTGTGATGCATCCCCTTTGGAGTGGGGGGGGGGTTTGAGCCACAGGCTTCCCAGCAGGAGAGAGGCCCCTATTGCATTTTACTCTCGCACTTTGACCAAAGCAGAGAGGAATTACAGCCAATTGGACAAGGAAGCATTGGCAATTGTTGCAGCTGTCAAGAAATTTCATGAATATTTGTATGGGAGAACATTTACCATTGTTACAGACCACAAACCTTTGTTAGGCATTGTGGCAGGAGATAAACCTACACCTACTATCCTGTCACCAAGAATGCTGAGGTGGAATGAATTTCTTGCTGCTTATTCTTACAAACTTATCCACAAGCCTGGCAAGGACATTGGACATGCTGATGCACTGAGTCATTGCCCACTTCCTTGCCACAAGAGGACTTTGAACCTGAAACACACACCTTTTTCCTAGAAACTGTTGCCAAGCTTCCAGTGCATGCTGCTGAAATTGCCAAAGAGACTGCCAAAGACACTTTATTGGCTCCTGTTATAGGCTGGATTAAGAAAGGTTGGCCTCTTCAAGATCTACCTCACCTGGCCCAACCTTTTAAGTCCAGGCAAACTGAATTATCTGTATTAAGAGGATGTATTTTGTGGGGTAACAGGGTGGTTATTCCTGCAAAACTACAAAGAGGGGTTTTGGAAATGTTACATGAGGGTCATCCTGGGATTGTAAGGAAGAAGGGATTGGCCAGGAGTTATGTATGGTGGCCAGGTATTGACAAAATGGTTGAAAACTGGGTTGCATCTTGTCCCAACTGTCAGGTAGTCAGGCCTGCCCCACCTCTCGCCCCCAAACAGGAATGGGAATGTCCTAGGGGCCCATGGTCTAGGATTCACATTGATTTCGCTGGCCCTACCAGAGGGCACACCTTTCTTATTATAGTAGATGCATATTCCAAATGGCTAGAGGTAATCCCTATGGCATCCACCACAACTGATGCTGTCATCAAGCAGCTCAAAAAACTTTTTGTAACCCACAGGTTACCTGATGTTCTTGTCTCTGACAATGGCCCTCAATTTACATCCAACCTTTTTGAATCCTATTTAGCACAACAGGGTATCAGACATGCCCTCACTGCCCCTGGGCACCCTTTGGCTAACGGCCGGGCTGAACGCATGGTACGTTTTAACAAGGAGAAGCTTCAGCAACTGGGTCCTGGGGACATCACTGAGAAAGTTGAAAAACTTCTTAGTGTTCAGCAGATCACTCCTAACCCATCTAATAACTTATCCCCAGCAGAGTTGTTGATGGGTAGGAAACTTAGGTCTTCCCTTGACTGCCTTCATCCCACTTATGCACCCAACGCACCACTAGATTCCACTTCCAAAGTTCGCACATTCAGTGTGGGTGATTCTGTTATGCTAAGAACCTTATGGGTGAACCTTTGTGGATTCCTGCTGAGATAACTCAAATCACAGGCCCTCGTTCTTACAGGGTGCAAACAGAGGATGGAATCCTCTGGAGCAGGCACATTGATCACCTTAGATCCAGGTTTTCTCAGGAACATCGCATTTATTCCTCTCTAGTTCCCTCACCTGATGTCAATTCTAGGGGGAAGGGGAGGAGCAGGAGGATAATCAGCAAGCAAGAATCCATCCCATGTGTAATGAGCCATTACGACAGGAACCATTCCAAAACCTGTCACAATGCCAAAATCCATCCTTAGAAGTGGAAGATTGTACATCACTACCTGACTTGGGTGCTGACATTGGGCTGGAGATGGGTTGGGAGGAGAGACCAGATTCTAACAATCAAACAGGGTCTTCTTTCACAGGAAGTCCCAGTAGGGAAATGTCAGCAGACACATTTCCTCCCTCACTGGGTGAGAATGTTAAAACTTCTGAACCACAAAGTTCTCAACGTACATGTAAGAGCCTATTTAAAAAAATACATTAGATAGGTTGGGGTTTGGTATGGACTGAACCTAGTGGGGAGGGGTGTATGTATGTAGGTTTGAATGTCATTGGTTTAGTTTGAATTGTTCTTGTAAAATGTCAAATATGATTGGTTTGAAAAGTGCGGGAAAACCCTGCACTCTGATTGGCTGGCAACTGCGGCTGCTGGCTATAAGTAGCAGCCGTAGCCCAGCCAAGATGGGTCCATTCGAGCTGTAGTCACTAATAAACTCTTCACTGAAGCTCTTCATGTCTGACTCTTCATGCAAACTTAACAGGTGCGAGCAGCAGTTGCTGGCCCACTATACACTATATTCGCTTTATTAAGAAGGTCTGCTTTCATGCGAGCAAGTTGCTTATCTAGCACTATGTATTCTAGTGGTTGAGAGTCACAAGTACCTAGTGTGAGTTGAGAATGATTCAAGTGATGAATTAGTTGTTTAGAAAGCAAATCAGGAATCAGCCAGCTGAGGCAGCATTGCGCTTCACTAAGATTAGCAAGAATATACTTAAGTTTCCTGAACACATGTAAAAAACCATCCTTGCGGTAGCCAAACATGAGCAAAGTGAAAGAAAGTCTCTTCAAAAGCTGTGCAGTTCAGAGTAGGTAAGCTAATATGTTGACAGTAAGGCTTTTTTACTTGAAGATGTACAATTAACTACTTTTGCATAAGTTATATTTACAGGGACTGCTACCATTGGGGTGTGTAAAGCAATTGCATAATAGGCAGCAAATCCTGAAGTTTTGAATTACTGCAGAAGGAGTGCAGACAGGAACTAAACATGTAGAAAGCAAATGTTCCTATCATAGGTTTCAGATAATCAAAAGACATCATTCTGTGTGATGTTAGCCAATTGCACCCATAAGTTTTACTTCATTCATTGCTCAAGTGAGTGTTTGTGTGAAATGACAGCCATTGTTGCCAAATAACAGCTGTAAACAATCAAGCATAAACAAATGAGCCCGGATTGGACACTGTGCCATCTGTAAAGTCAAATTCCTGGGACTGGGACCAGATCTGGGGACTGATGTGGTGCCACAACATCCTTGGCTGGGCAGACACAACAAGCTGGAATCCACAAAGGTCCTGTAGGAGCAAACACAACAACACAGCCCTGCCCCCTCACCCCCAAGTAGTTAACTAAAACATTCAATGAATGGAAATGGAAACATTAAATTGCATTCAATTGAGTTAAAGTAAATAATACTTTTTTTTAACCTGGGCTGATTTAAGGTGTTGATTTAAGGTAAATAATACTTTTTAAACTTTTTTTAGAGACCCTTTCCCTCTTTTTTTATTTATTTGTGGAGACAGGCCTTAAATGATCGATGAGCATGTTCCATTATGGCTATATTCCAGGTTGTACAAAATTGCAAAAAAGCTGAATATCATGTTGTAAAGAGAGGGCTTGCATAGTAGGTAACATCCATTTGCCAAAGTTGATGATGAAGCAATCTGCCTGGCTTGATTAACTGGAATATGGCAAGCTTGTACCAGGCCTCTAGCATTTTGATGGAAAAAAGAGTGACTGAAAAAAAATCAGCAAGGCTATAGCCTTAAGAAAGAGGCCCAGAAAGGGTCAAGTGACTACATATGCAAGAAATATTTTTGGTCTTGTAGTAGAATTAAGATCATAAGATTAGGGACAATCCTGGGCATGATATAAGCACCTGGAAGATTAAAAATAATTTGACACACATAATGAGAGTCAGAAATTAAATTGAAAAGCTGTTGAGAAAAAGTTTTGAAAGTTAAAATAGTAGGACACTTTATCACCATGAGGATCCTTGTAAAGGAATAAGTCATTAAGTAAGCAAGCCAAAGTTCTTTAGGCAAACAATACAGCTTACATAGGAATGCAAAGGACATTGAAGAGATAAGTTATTCTGAAAATAAAATTGAAAATCAGACTTTATACAACTCCACCATTTACACCTTACTGCACTTATCAAAAATTAGAAGAAAAAGTTATTTGCAAAGCCCATTGTAAACCTTTAATGATTTTACCTGTTGTGCTGGCAATAGCCATGCATTCTTCACATTCTTGTTGTAAACCCTCCAGATGGAGTCAAATTTTAGTGTCCATTCTCTGCTTTAAACAAAATATGGATTAAGAGCATATACAAAGTGCAGCTAGTTTGAATTTTGATTCCCCTTGCTGAAACTGGGAATTGAGCCATCTTCAAAGATCTGGGCAAACTGCCCACCTGAGAACTGAGGCACCTTCACAGATAATGTTCTAGGCAATTTGCCAATCTCAGCCTATCTGAGGCTCCTTTGTGTGAAAATCGCTAAAAAAATCAGATGAAGCTATGTAACCTATAAAAAGGTTATTTTCTAACCTCGCCTTTTTCAAGGCAAAAACTCAAAGCAGAGGGGAAAAAATTGTTAAAGTGATCAAAAGCCTCATTCTCCCCCCCTCCTCTTGCCTCCACTTTTACAACAACCAGTGAGGACAAGAAGAGGGGAGAAAATGTTTAAAATACTACACAGGAATCTCATCCATTTTTTTCCACTCAACATTCTTTTCCCCAATAAATTACACACAAATAATTTTCATCATCAGTAAAGCACACACAAATACACACACAAATAATCCTATCTTTCTCACATCCAGACCTTTCTCACGCTATTTCTTACTCTCCTTTCAATCTGGGATAGGAGTCAACACACAAAGATTTATACCATCATCAACATACTCACACATTTACACTGTAATCATACTGCTTGCATACTTTCTGGGAGCCAATAAACTCCATTGTAGAGGATCTCATCCTCCAGGGCTGGAAATGATTACATACAGACACATTCTCACACACAACATTTCCAGACCTGGGGAGGTTTTGTCCCTTTAAATCTCCACATTTTCTTTTTTTTTTGGAAAACCTGTAGTTTGTTCTCAGAGCAATGAGATAACTCAAGCAGTAGTTCCAATCACAAAGGCATTTGTGGGCCCGAACTACTGCCTATCTGCTTCCCATAGATCTAAGTCCAATCCAAAAAGCCTATTTAATTCTCTGGCTGCCAAACATGTTACAATTAATTTATTTTGAACTGCAGCAATTCCAATTAGGGCTATACACAGGTAAAGAATATTTTTCTTCAATTCAATCCTATTCAATTCTGCATACAATTATTTTACATTATTATACATACACAGTTAAGTTCTATTCTGCATGTAATTATTATACACTATTATACATACACATCTAAGAAGTTTTTATTTATTATTTATTTATTTATTTGACTTGTATGCTGCCCCCTCTCCAAAAAGGACTCGGGGCGGCTCACAACTAAAACCATACAATAAATTAATTAAATAAAACCATATTAAATAAACCAAGCCAAATTCATACAAAACCCCAGCAATTTAAAACAAAACCACCCCGCCCCCAGGAGGTCAGCACAGTCCGGACTGTCCAAACAGCCAGGTCTTTAAGTCATGGCAGAAGGTGCGAAGGTCAGGGGCCAAACGGAGCCCCAGGGGAAGCTGGTTCCACAAAGTGGGAGCTGCTACAGAATAGGCCCTCCCTGGGACACCGCCAAGTGACACTGGGTCTCAGATGGCACCCCAAGGAGCCCCTGTCTGTGCGCTCGTACAGGGCGGTTGGCATTCGATGCCAGCAAGAGTTGTTCTCGTAAATACCCTGGACCCATGCCTTGTAGGACTTTGAATGTTAATACCAGGACCTTGAATCTCATCTGGAGGGCAACCGGCAGCCAATGCAGGCCGTGCAGGAGGGGTGTAACATGGGAGTATTGGGAAACTCCCATCACAATCCATGCGGCCGCATTCTGCACCAGCTGAAGCCTTCGGATGGTATTCAAGGGCAGTCCTAAATAGAGAGCATTACAGTAGTCGAGTCGAGAGATGACAAGTGCCTGAGTGATCATGTGCAGGGCATCTCAGTCCAGATATGGGTGCAACTGGCGAACCAGCCATACCTGGGCAAAGTCCTGGCCACGGCTCCCACCTGCTCCTCTAACCTGAGCCGTGACTCCAGGAGGACCCCCAGGTTCCGTGCCCTGTCCATGGGGGCAACACCTCTCCCCCCCGACCAAAGATGAAATCTCATGACTGGACCAAGATGTCGGTATGCACAACCACTCTGTCTTGGCCGGATTGAGCCGAAGCATGTTCCTGTCCATCTAGATCTGTACCGCATCCAGACAACAGGACATCACGGAGAGGGCATCACTGATGTGGCCTGGGGTAGAGATGTATAACTGTGTATCATCAGCATACTGGTGATACTTCACCCCCAAACCACGGATGATCTCACCCAGCGTCTTCATGTAGATGTTGAACAAGAGGGGTGGGAGGACTGACCCCTGGGGTACCCCACAAGTGAGAGACCTTGGAGTCGACCTCTGCCCCCCTGCCAACACCGATTGCGAGCATCCCAAAAGGTAGGAGGAGAACCACCGCAAAACAGTGCCTCCCACTCCCAACCCCCTGAGACGCCGCAACAGGATACCATGGTCGATGGTATCGAAAGCCACTGAGAGATCTAACAGGACCAGGACAGAGGAGAATCCTCTGTCCTGCGCCCTAGAGAGATCATCAACCAGCGTGGCCAATGCTGTCTCCGTGCTATACCTGGGCTGGAAGCCCGATTGGTAAGGGTCCAGGTAGTCCGCTTCCTCCAGGAAAAGCGGAAACTGCTGCGCCACCACACTCTCAACAACCTTCGCTAAAAAGCGAAGGTTGGAGACCGGACAGAAGTTGTTCAACATGGCTGGGTCCAGGGCAGGCTTCTTCAGGAGGGGCCTCACCACCGCCTCTTTCAAGGCGGCAGGGAACAGACCCGCCCTTAGTGAAGCATTGACCACTGCCCGGAGACAGCAGCACGTGACCTCCCTGGAGGCATATACCAACCAGGAAGGGCACGGGTCCAATAAACATGTGGTGGAACTCAGCCGTCACATAATCCTGTCCACTTCATCCTCAGAAACAGGATCGAACTCAGTCCAGATCTCATTGGCCAGACTACTTGCATCCTCAACATCAGACCACTGTAAATTAGAGCATAACCCCTCCCGGATCCGAGCGATCTTATCCAGCAGATATTGACCAAATTCCTCAGCTCTACCCTGCAAAGGATCCACCGCCGCCCCCAGCTGTAAAAGGAAGCGGGTGACCCTAAACAGGGCGGCTAGGTGGTTATCTGCGGGTGCTATGAGAGTGGAGAAATGAACCCTTCTTGCTGCTCTCCTCCTCCTACCCTCCTACCCTCCTACCCTCCTACCAGGTAAGTCCTAATATGGGCTCTTAACTGGGCTCAGTCAGAACCGGAGCGGGTCGACCTCCATCGGCTCTCTAAGCCCCTTCTATGGCGCTTCATCTCCCAGAGCTCCTCAGTATACCAGGGAGCTAACCAGGATCTGCACTGAGTAAGGGGACGCATGGGGACAACCCTGTCGAGAGCCCCCGTGGCAGCCTGTTGCCAGGTAGCCACTAGGACCTCAGCAGAGCTGTGGATAAGGGATGTAGGAAAGGACCCCAGTTCCACCTGTTTTAATGGAAATCACATCCTGAAAAGAACAGTAAACATTTTCTTCTTCTCTTAGTTCTTTCTACCATACATAACAGCATAAATTAACCATATCTTCTTTGAACAGCCCCATTGTATTGTATGGAGGGCCTTCCTAACACAGATCTGTGTCTCGTTCCATGCTTCTGAACAGCAGAGCCAACTGTAGACCATTGAACTCAATGCGGCATGCCTTCTACATTCAATTCTGCCATCCAGTGCATCAGAAGAGAGCAGTTGCCTGTATTCTAGTTACATCCATTGTTCTATCTCTTTAAACACTAAATAATTAAAAAAGATTAAACATAACAATTTAAACAAATAAATTTATGTGTCTCTGTCCTGGGTTTCTAGCTTGAATCTCCCCCTTTTTCTAATTGTTCCTGTAATACTTTCCTTATGGGGGTGTACAATGACTTTGGAAAATCAAAAAATTTAGCCTGCTCAGAAGGAGCTGAAAATCCAATTGAAGAAGATTTTGGAGTGACAATTTTTACCTGATCATAATCAGGAAGGGGGGCTTATAGTCGATTATTATTTTGCTGAACATCAGAGCCA
This sequence comes from Naja naja, assembly GCA_009733165.1. Taxonomy (NCBI): domain Eukaryota; kingdom Metazoa; phylum Chordata; class Lepidosauria; order Squamata; family Elapidae; genus Naja; species Naja naja. Next base: position 26,925,896 of record CM019152.1, read on the forward strand.
GATGTTTCCACTGCATGATAGCATTGATATCATCGATGTAATATTTGGACTGGAGCCTTGGGTATCCTTAACCTTCTATTCAATGACCTATTACATTCAGGATACCATTTCCCTATCTCCCACCAGCCTTTTTTTTGTCTAACCTCAGTGTACTTTTGCACCTGATTAATGTAACAGGAATCTAATTTCCTGAACATGTTCCTGCTGATGTGTAGATTGCAACCCATGCTTACCATTGATGGGTCCCGAAGGACCCAGGGTCCTGTAGGATGAAGGTGCACGCCTTAGGGGTCTGTTCCAGATGATGGTAAGCATGTTGGCTGTTGCCTACCCTGGAGGGTTGATGGCCTCACCCCGCAGGGTTGATGTCCCTGGTTGGGCGCCACTTGATGGGTTTCAAAGACCAGTCATTGTGCAGAGTGCCAAGATGTCTGACCACATACATGGCGTTTATTACTTTTATACCATTTTTACAAGCAAGAAAGAGTAGCAAGATACAGCATTTGGATTGGAGAATAGATCCCACATGGATGAAACCTCCCAACCACATTGGTACAACCTCCCAACCAATCCTTAAGACTAGTGGTGGTGTTAGTAAGTGAGATCACCTATAAGTCTGGAAAGTCTGGGACTTTCCAATCCAAGATAGAGAAAGAGATCATGCAATAACAAAGAGTTCCCTATAGGTCTAGGATGCTGTGGTGTGCCGCTAGCATCACCTACAGGCTCTCAATTGCTACTACACTCATGTTAATCGCTCCTGTTCTTATCGTATCATTGTTGTATCTTATTGTATCATTGTTACATTATTAATCATATTTCACTGTTTTAAAAAAAATGTGAAAAGGGGTGCTCCAAAACACATTGTTATGACAATAATTGGAATTCCTCTGCCCGTACCCATGTGAAGGAGCCTTGATGTCCATCACGACTTGAAGCATCATATGCTACATAGGATACATGTGTTCAAGGAGCTTTCTTCTGGCTGGTTGGGACCGGCCTAGCTTCTGTTGAGTCCTTGTGGTAGTTGGAATCTTTTTTAGGTTTTATGATTATGGCTTCATCTCTTTAGTCTTGATGTTTATTTACTTTTGGAATACGTAAGATTATTTTAATTATAGTATAAGAGCTAGGTGTTCTATCCACTTTAGTCATCATCGGTTGCAATGCTTGCAAGGAAACATATCTGTATTCCCACAACACAAGTGATTAGAAAAAGTTAGTTGAATATGATGTGTTTGGGGGTATTTTTAATTCTGCCAAGGTTATTTGAAAGTGCACTAATCTCTTGTTGATGTTCTCAAATTTAAGTCCTTCACTGGCCCAGCTAAATATGATGTAAGAACAGAACCTGTTAGTGAATTCTGAATACAATAAATGAAAAAAGTATACCCCTGTCACAGAATTTTATTTTTCTTAACTGAATTGGCATGAATGTATAATCTATTTGCTACAAAGAATGACATTTTTCATTATCCTGACTTTGTATTAAGACACGCACTATAATATTAGCTTCAGCATTTTAACGGTACTTTTTCACTTAAAGTTATACCCTTCACATTGACAACATAGTCACACAATGGCAAAGATTTCAATGCTTTATTCATAGTAATTGACAGAGTAATTAAAGTTTTAAGGAGTGAAAGTGTTCTCAATACTTCTAAAAAGACTAGGAAAAGATGAGCATCTCATCTCCATTTTTTAGCTGAGCTTATGCCAACCTTCTTCATACAAGAAGAGTTTTTGATAGAATTAATTCAAATTTTGAATCTGTAATAATTTTAAGTTTCTTCATTACAATTTACCTAGCTGGGGTTCATAGAACAAAAGCTGCATACATTGTTCTCCTGCTAGCCAGAAATTCTACAAAAATAAGACCTGCTGTCAGGATCAGCATAATAGGACCCTAAGTTCAACTTAATAAATATCTCAGAACTCCCACACTGGAAAAGAATGTGTTGAATTATGTGGCTCTGTATGACTGATTGATATATTGCACTAAGTCATCAAATGTGCTTTACGAATCACAATGGCTGGATGCATATGGTACTCTGTGACAAATCTCAATAAAACCTCATGATGCATGATGCCCACTCAATGCTAACGAAAATATCTATTTCTTTCTGGTGTTTTGAAAACATAAAATATTGGTCTGGTAGAAAAGAAATACAAAACCAGTACTTGAACATATATTTTAAAGAACAAGTAATATATTGCAACAAATGTTTAAAATTTAAGAAATAACAGTTTCCCTAGGTGTTTTTACTACTTATCATTAAATATACAATTTCAGGCTTTTCATTTATTTTTAAAGATAGAGCATTATTGGACCAAAAAGAACTAGATTCAGATATATATTTAGCCATAATCACCACTTACATCCATATCAGTTGCTATTGCTTTCATACTAATCTATCTCTGAGAGGAATTAAGCATACCATGAGACTGTTGGAGAAAAGATGACATATAAGCAAACAAACAAACAAACATAATGTTTGAAAATTGACTGGTCAATTTTGTGCTTGAGGGAAAGTACTGTAAAATTTAAGTGTTTGATATTTATTATTAATTTGTTTAGGTGCCTCAAAAAGATATATTTCACAGGAATTGGCAGATCTAATATACAATATTATACTTAAGTATTATATGAAGTACAGTGTAAATATGCTTGGTGGAATGATGAAAGAAAGAGGCTATAAAGAAAAATGTATATAAGGGAGTAAGTGCAGCAAAGCCTGAGGAGTAGAGAGACATATTATATAATATGTATAGTGGGGGGGAAGGTACCTGGAAAGAATGTGGCCACAACAAGGTTTTGCTTTGCTTAATTTACATTTGAGAATGCTACATAAGCTACAGCTCATTAGCACAGGTGTTTTCCTTGTGTATTTTGTTTTATGCTGGCCATTGAATGTCATATGTATTTATTCTGTATTGTTTTGTTTTATTGTTTGATGTTTTTATGATATACCAGAGTCACTGGTTGAGATGGGCAGCTAGAGAAATTACATAAATGAAACAAATAAAGTAAACTAAGTTAAAAAAAAAGAAAAAGAAAATGCAAAGCTATGTTGATGGGTTTAAAAAAAAATAGTTTTAAAAGATGTTGAAGAACATTTAGGGAAGACTGTCAGCAGAAGGAACAGAATTAAGAAAATACTATTAAAATGGACTGGGGGAAAACTTAAAAAACATGTAGAGATTATTACAAGGATTATAGTCCTATGTCAAAAGTAGAAACTAAAGTTGTAATAATTGTTAGTCATCATGAAAAACAGCCAAAAAGGAAGTGAAATGCTGTTGAAAAATGTGAAACTGAAAACAGTTAAGGTATGAGTGTATTTTGATTACAAAGGGTCTGTTTGACTTGTTTACTGAGTGTGTGAAGACTGCAATTAAAGATGCTGCTATTGTTCTTTATACAAAGAAAAATGTAATTCTGGAACAGAAAAATTACTGAAGTATTAGTTTGTTATGTGTCTGGAAAACTGTTGGATATAATCCTTCCTAAAATGGTTCAAGAGGAAAAATGAGCAAAATTTGGGAAATGAAATATTAGAAGAGCATGTACCAGAGTGTTCCTCTTTAGCAGATCACCAAAAATGGCTGATTATGAGAAAATAAGATTTTTGGGGGCTTGCTGATTTAGAGAATCTGTATGCTAAAGTCAATAGGTTTGAATTATAGTACATTTTGCATGAATGTGATATTGGGGTTGGTTCTGGATTATGATAAATGACGAAAGTAAAACAAATCTGAGAATAAATGGAAAAATTAGCAAATGGTTTATCACCAAACAGGGAATAAATAAGGATGCACAATGTCGCTTGATCACTTAATGTATTTATAGATCAACATATAATAAAAATGGTTCTGATGACATAAGAACAATGTGGGTTTAAAATGTGAAAGGATGTGTACCGTTGTATAAATGTGACGCTGGGCTGTTGACTGAAAACTCCAATAATTTGCAAAGAATGATATGTAGCTTGTATGTTAGTGCAAAAATAATCTATCAGCAATCAAGATAATTATGTTTGATGTGTTTGAAAAGAATGATGGTAAATTATATACAAATGGTAAAAAATTAAAGCAAGTAGATGAATTTGTGTACCTTGAAAGAATGCATGATGGGAAAAAAGAAGGGAATATTTTAGCAACTGAAATCACTGATAGAAACTTAGTGGAGTCTGGTGGGAGGAATGACTATTTATAAGAAGCAATAGTGGCTTGGTCTAAAAGCAATTTGTTATATGGAAATGAAAATTATATATGTCGGGAGAAACGGTCAGATGAATGTAGTAGGTTAATTAGTTGATTCTGTTTCTGTCAATAATCAGCATAAAACAAGATGCATTACAATAAAAGCACATGTGCTATTACAGCATTCTCAAACAGAAATAAAATAAAATATCAGATTATCAACACTAAATCCATAAAGCTATTTCCAAAACATGTTATAAATATTGCTTGAACATAAAGCAACAAAACAGTAATTTAAACATGTAGTATAATATATAACAAATCTAAAATACTAGGATTCCGTTTCTATAATCTGACAAGCAATTAAATAGTTTACTGCCTATTGGACCCTGCAGGCAATGTAACAATATTTAGAGACATTCAGGGGAACTATATTTTTTGATGAAATAACAAATCCTGAACATATGAGTCCAGTTGCCTTGGGTGATTTATTATTAGAGGCTTTATACAACATGCATGAATATCCTATAAGAGTCAGGAAGGGGGAAAAAACAGCAATGGACTGAATATTGATCATACACAATCATTATATATAGGTAATCTTCACTTAACATGTATTTGTTCTGCCCATTTTGAAATTACATTGCCAATGAAAAAAACGGACTTGCAACCAGTCCTTGAATTTATGACCATCACAATGCCCAATAATCAGATGATAAACATTTGAGCCAGCTCGTATTTACAACTGCCCCTGTGTTGCGTCCACTGTTGCCCCAGATAAGCTTCATTGCTTTTCGTGTCTCCCCTTCACTGGACTCACCATCCTGGACATCCTAGGGAGGTACCATGGTTCTGAGACTTTTTGCCATTGGTGTTTTGGAGGCTGCTTGCACCCTCCATATCCTCCCTCTCTGCAGCAACTGCTCCCAACGAACTCTGCCATGCTTCACTGGCCTCCCATACACCCTCCTCCAGCCCATCTGTGCTTGTGCTGCACCTCACCAGTCACCCACATGCTCTGATGCACCCTTCTCCAGCCCATCTGTACTTTCACAGTGCTTCCCTCATCACTCAAACCCTCTTATGCTTCCTCCCTCAGTCCATCTGAATTTGTACTGCACCAGACACCCATGCAGCCTTGCACAATTGGCAGCAGCCACTTACCTGTCTGCTGGCCTGCTTGCAAGCCACCTGGGAATTGGAAGTTCCTACTGTCTTCTCCACTGATTTTTGTTATTGGAAGCCAGCCGGAAGTTGTGTGGAAGTCCCAACTCAATGACCCATAGTGATTCATTTAATAGTGATTGCTGATGCTAAGTGATATGGTAATATGACATTATGGTTTATGACTTCACTGCTTAGGGATAGAAATTTCAGTTCCAATTACCAGTGTTAATCCAGAACTACCAGCATACAGTATACAGTATCTTAGTCCCCTTCCCAAGTAGACCAGCTTTTCTTGTCTGAACAAGGAAAAGACTTGAGACAGCCCACAAGCAGGACTGGGCTGCTGGGGGTTCTCAGGGGTTCAGGAGAGCCCCTAGCTAAGATTCTGTGCAATTTGGAGAACCCCCAAATCCCACTCCTGGCTGGCCCCGCCCAGCCCACCCTGCTGCTCCCAGGAGTCCCCATGCGGCCCATTTTGGATGCAGGTAAGTGCAGGGTGTGTATGTAGGCTTGGGGAGGGTGAAAAATGGGCCTCCCAGAAGTTTGGAAAGGCCAGAAATGGGCCTTTCCGACTTCCAGAGAGCCTCCTGAGCCCGGAGAGACTGTTTTCGCCCTTCTGGAGTCTCGAGGAAAGCCTCTGCAGTCTAGGGCGGGCAAAAACACTTCCCCCACCATTGTGCAGGAAGCCAACTAGGCCATGCCCACCCAGCAACTGGGCAGAGAACCCTTTGCTAAAATTTTTGAAGCCCACCCCTGCCCACAAGTGCTAGAGACAGTTGCTTCTTGCAAGACCACAAGACTGCTGCTGGGGATTAGAGGTCTGGAAGAGGGGGAAATCACATGCTTTCCTCTTTTTTCAGTTTGTGTTACTTTTTATCTTTGTAATTATAAATTTTAATAAAACATAATAAAAAAATTAGAGAGATCAGTCCCACAGATTAAATATTTTATTGGTGTATATACTATTACACACCAATAATTGTTACAGTAAAGTTTAAAATTTAATTAAAGAATAGCACACAAGTCACGTTAAGGCATCCAAAAATATTTCTCAGGGGTTTAAAGCATAAGAAGTCTGTTTCTGCATGATTTTATATGCATGTCATACAAAAGTTGCCTTTGGACTTTTGCAATAAATATTTTAATTGTTGCTAAAACATACAGAACTCCCTGAAAGCTACAAAAGGCTTGAATAGTCAACACGGATCTGTGTTCATTATGTATAACTTTATCTAAGTAGGCATTCCGGTTTCCTGCAGGATCAAAAAATATACCCTAATATTTAAATAACTGCCGTGGTATAATTCATTGTGATGAAATGTTGATTTGACTCAGTGAAGAAGGAGAATGCCAAAAGAATATAAAAATATATTTTAGTTCTGGGACAGTAAAAATGATAGAAAATTAAAACAACTCCACCTGAATAGTGTTAGGTATAAATTGAACTAGATTAGGGGACATGACTATATTTCAAGATTGATGCTAGCCCTACAAGATATGTAAGGTCAAGAAAGTAGGAATCCCTAGACATCTTGAGACATGTTTGAATCCACTTAGGGTATGATAACAGTATCCTGGAAGGCTGATTTCCAGCATTCAATCGAGTTAAGGAAGGGGAAAAATGAGCTTTTAAAAGAAACTTTGCAAGCAAGGAAAATTCTACTGTTGTGTACTGTGATCCATTAAAAAAAATCCTTTAAAAAGTCTTTAAATAGTAATTATTGCATTTCATCCACACAATGATCACGTAAGAGATAAGAGACTAAAGGAAATAGCCCATTTCTTCATTAATTCATTAATTCATAATGACACTATTTTATGGTAAGAGATTCAGTATGGAAACACATTAGTATGGATGATTAAAGGAAAGTACTGTTGTAAGTCATATATGCTGTATTTCTTAGTCGGCCTTTCTCTCCATTTTTCTACTTCCATCCCACTATCATGGATACCTGAGATAATTTTGCATTTTTACTGATGTCTGACCCACCAACAAATGATCCACAGTTATATTCTTCAATGACTAGAATTCTTCATAGATTAATTTTGGAAAATTCCTTCTCTATTCTTTCTTTATCACAACAGAACACATGCATTCTTGACAGCAGTATATAAAGCACCTGTTGGGCACAAGTATTACTAAGTTATTCCAGTTGTATTAAATGTTCAACAATTCACTTTGCTTGATGGCAACTGAATACTACTGATGTATTCAGTTATATTATTACAACAGCTGCTGCCACTCAGCCCTTATATATACCCTGAGGGGTTTCTTTATGAGGGTGAATTGCAGAATTTTTATACTTAGGTTTTTGATCCAACAGCCAATCCCGTTTGTAGCAATGGCAGCACACATTTCTTCCAGTGAATTGCTTTTGTCATTTCTAGAAGAATAAAGCCAAGAGGGGTGCAGTCTTCTGTCAATTGCCTGGTACATTTTGACAAACTAAAAGGCAATACGCATCTGGAAAGCATTTACAAAAACATGATGACAAACATCTTCTACTAGAATCATTATTCTGAATACGTACTGTCAATTGGAATGATGACTTTTGAATGCCATTGGGTACATAATGGGCATTTTAATATGACATATGATTGAGATTTAGCTTCTTTATATGAGCACAAGTCAGCTTTGAGACAGAAGGTTAGTGGGTCTTCTCATTGTCATCCTAATGGGTATAGCACAATTGGTATTGGGGTAAAGAGCTGCTTCTAAGGCTTGAAGGGGTGTGTGTATGTGTGCAGGGTGTGTATGTATATTTGATATATGTATATCAAGGGATAGTTGAAAGGAAGCTTTTAGAAACCAACTGGAACTGCTTTCCATTATTACATGTTTCAGGATTCTCATATTATTCTATTTTATTCCCATATTTACTGTATTTCATTTTTATTACTGTTCTTAGGCCATATTAAAATAAATACTAATACTCAAATCAGGTAATGAAAATTATATTAAATGTAATCGCATTGACAATGCTTTATTTTTCTAATTTTAAAGGCAATTTCATATGAAGGGCAACAAGGGAGTTGCATCATTCCTTGTTTCAATGTATGTACTCATTCTTGGACCAAACTAGAGTAGCTGGTGAAATTTTTTAGGTCTGTGTTTTCTGCTTGTCTGGTTCAAAGGCGGCCTTGAGACACCATAGGTACTTCCATAGCGCCATCATTTTAATTAAATGAACAATGAAAACTCGCACATGTTTTCTGAATAGTTTTTATCCCAGAGCTATAATTGCACTTAACAATGAACTTAAGGACCACCATCAGTGATCTCTTGGACAGTATTACTTGGTCTGTTGTGTGGATGCTTGTGTGTTTTTAGGGGGTGGGGAATTTTGGCAGGTGTGGGAGTGTTTGGGAATTGTCATGTGTGTATGCGTGTTGGGTCTGGTCTCTGGGTGTTATGTGAATTTCCTTGTATGTATACTATGCATATATGTACAATGACAATAAAGAATTCAATTCAATTCAATTTCCACTCTCCAGTCCCCCAAAAGCAATTTGAAGATAATGTGCAATTGTATTCATTAACATGTCAAAGTATGAGTGCCTTGTCCTAATCTGAAGAAACAAAATTCTGTTCATTACAAATGGGAAATAAATTATACAGAATATATGCAGGTTAGTAGGAAAATAGTCTTGCAAAATGACATGAAGAAAAACATATAACCATTTGAAAAAGGTTATAGATCATTGACTAGTTTATTAGTCACATCTCACATTTTGCTAATTATACATGATTTGGATGTGTGTGATTCTATTCTATAAACGACAATGCTCACAAAACAAAAAATGTACAAGATAAACCTGGACAAATTCCGATATTGTGACTCTATATTTTTAGTCATACAATGGTACTTTGCAATGTGAATTCTCTGTACACCTTTTGTTCATACATCTGTTCTGGAGATCTTGTGGAAGAGATGCATTTTCAGAAGGAGAAAGGGAGGTAAAATGACAACGCACTGCACCAGTACAATCCTTGTGTAAATCTACCATGACATTCTACAATAATATGTTAAGGGCAGAGATTAGAGGATGCAGTTTTGACAAAATTGCAGTTGGAACAGATGCCTCTTTATACAAGAGTGTCCGTTGGTAGCTGAAAAGTATTTGATTTCATCCATTGTTAAGTTCTTCTCATACTGATGTGAAGTTCTGATAACACAAAGCAAGCTTCAATTACTTCAGAGAGTCTTATTATAGTAGCCTCTCACAGCTATTGTGAGACCTCTGCTGTTTTCCTAGTGAACATAGTGAGGATCTGGTAGAAAAACTGCCCACTCATCAAACCATTGTTAGCCATGCCTACTTATGTATGCACATATTTCTTTGGCAGGAGAGGACAAATATTTCAGAGGCTTTCAAGTAATTGAAAATGGAATTCTGAAATGAACAACTAAGAATGAGATATTGTTGGAGGAAAAAATGGATTTCTCAACCATGAGTCATGTAGGCAACTCTTAGGCAGAAATAAATTATACTTGATAAGAGAAAGTTTGTTTGGCAATGGACTTGTGAACTTTATCAGGAAAGCTTTAAATTAAACTGGAATGGGAAGGAGGGTTCAGAGAGTCCTGAAGGCAATATTCAGAAGCCATTACAGAAACAAGGATAGAAACATTTCTTAGGTTCTGGGAAAGGATGTAGTGTTAGGGAACAATGCAGATTGGTTCGTCTCTGGCCGAATGGAATATAAGAGAGAGAGAAAGACAGTAGGTGAAGAACAATCAGGTTTGCAATATGCTGTTATTTATACCAAGGGTCCCCAACCTATGGGCTGCGGCTCTCTAGTGGGCTGAGGGGTTTGCAACCCAGCCATAAAAATAGCCAGCGTGTGCATGCACATGTGCATCCTCACTTGCGCAAGCACCAAGTGAACGGCAGGCGCGCATGCAGACCACTTGTGCAAATGGAGCTGTGTGCATGCATACTTGCCAGCTGCTTGTGTAGTAACTTCCCCTCTCCACCTCTCCCGCTGGTCTGCAAAGCCGGAAATTTTGGGGAACTCTGTTTAGCTCAAAGGACTGACTAACCCAGAGGCATAGAGTCAGGCGGCGGAGTGCTGAAGATTAGGAATATAGTTATCTATATACGACTAAAACTCTCAATGTGTTTATCAGTTTGTACCTTCAAGCCCAAATAGTGCATTATACCACAATTTTTTAAATCAAGGTGCCTAAATTCCACTAACTTAAAGAATGCATAAAATTTGCATTAAAAATACAAGATTCATTATTTATGTGGAATTGAAATTTCCACAATGTTCAGTCCAATTTTATTTGCAAAGTTATGGCTGTTTACTGATTTGGGTAGTGTCAATGCATTACAGTTCTGCATAGAAAAGGCAGGGAAGTAATAATGGTATACAAAGAAGGCAAAAACTGTTGTATGTTTTCTTTGCATTAGTGCTTTATACTTCCTAGATAGGAAAAATAAAATGTATAGGTATAGGATTGAGGAGGTCTGACTTGGCAATAATGCATATGAAAAAGAATTAGAAGAGACCACCTACTTCTATTTGAAATGGACAAAGCAGAATGGTCAGTAAAATCTTTTGGGCTGTCTTAATAAAAACTTTGTGTCCAGATTATGGGTTTAAATATTCTATAATACTATGGATCACATTGTATTATGTCCAGTTGCTAATGTGGAGTAATCGTAACAGGTTTATAAGAAAAGCTTGGTAGGGACTGTGAAAGCTAAGCAGCTACGAGAGATGAGAAATAGTTAGAAGACCCAGATATTGAAATGGTCTAGAAATATCTAACAAGTAGTCATGGACAGGAGGTGGTGGTTTTGTTCTCTGTTGAAACCCAAATGGGACAAGGAACAATAGGATGAAATTGAAAGAAGAATCAGGATGACTATTATGAAGACATTTTTGACAATAACAGTGATTTAGCTTTAAAAAGGTCTACCAAAAACAGGGGTGGATTCCTCACTTTAGAGGTTTTCAAACAAGGGCTGCTGGCCTTTCTTCAAAGATGATTTAGTTGATTTTTATACTAAACATATCAGGGAATTAGATGGCCCACAAGGTTCAATTCCAACTTATGTATCCTATCCTACTACGATAGAAAGTGCCAGAAGTGCACTACTAGGATGCTGTATTTGAAAACAAATCAGTGCAGACTTTCAGTATTTTAACTGTTTACAACACACCGGATAGTGTTTGTAATTCCAATTTAAGACTTACTATAATTTGATCCCTAAATGGCTACCATTATGGATTCCTCTAATTCAAACACTGAATCTTAGATTTACTGTTAGTTAAAGGATTAAAGAAAGTTGCTGTTTGAGATTCAAAGAAGTTTGAGATCCAAAGAAGGCAGCAACCTAAAAAGCACAGAAAGCACTATTAGCCCTATTGTTTTTGTTTTGTTACCAGTCCAAAATACATGCTCACAGAACAAAAAGTAGCATTTGTTTTTCTGTCATGAATGTGAATAATACTTTATGGGTCATCTACTTCATTCCTCTGTTTTTCCTCTGTTTAGCTTACCACTCACTAGGTGCCATATTAACCACAAAGCTGGCTATCACTGTGATCATAATGGAGGAAAAGCCTGAAATCTGGAAAGGGCTTTCTTAAATCAGATTCCAGTGCAGTGGTGTGATGTCAAAAAGCTTTGTGAGATCCTTATAATTAAAAAAAATAAAAATTAAAAAGTGCCCATTACTTGCTGAAAGTAAAAGCTGAGCACTAAATAGATATCCAAAGCACAAGTGACTTAGGAATTTGTTCACACATCACATTAAACTAGAATGTCTGATTCCACAAGATATAGAAGGGCTGCCTACTTTGTTGGTTTTTAAAATGTTAATTGATAACTGTTGATCAAGACAGCTACAATATGGCTGTGTTCTCACAACATACTAAACCCCATACTATTATTTTCAAGGGATAAAGAACAATCCTGAATCATGCTCATCACATTATTTTACAACATATTAGCTAAAGTATCACAGTGCCATATAAAAATTATGAATGCTGTGATTTACTAATCATATCTTAAGGCCCAGTTATTATGCAAATGCAGTTTGTATAATAATTATCAGCAAGTTTATCTCTCAGTAGCATTGTTCTTTAACACTTCCCCTAACGTTCCCCTTAGTTATTGTGGGAAGTCTGCTGAAGCAAATTATTTTTAATCTATCAGTGCAGTCAAACATTGGTTATGTTACAATGCACAAAAGACCTGTTTAACAAGTACTCCAAATTTAAGATCTATCATTTAATTCTACCCAATATTAATTTCTCTTGGTTTCTTTCTTCTGTTTACACACCATACATATGCATGGTTGAATTAATATAATTTACCCATTACCCCAATTTTGGGGGTATCCAGAGTGTACTGAATAAATTCTGAGGCTTAGATCGCACAGCTGTAAAGCATAGGCACCCAGGTCTGCGTTGCGAAATATCAACTTTTCCGCAATCCACCTCACTGCTCTTTGCTCCCTTGTCCGGATTATTGCAGCCCAGATCGGAAAGTTGTAAATTTGCATTTGCAGCTCCGGTTTCCAGGCGTGCACTTTAAAATCCCAGAGAGCCTTAGAGGATAATAAAGAATTAAAGTTCCCGGGCTCTAGCGATCATCCCGAATTTTCGCACCCAGAGCCGGAAGCCCTTATACGGGAAAACGCCTCCAAGAATCACTTCGGGTGGAGCTGATTGGTCGGACCGATCACGGAAGGCTTGTTCGGATTAAGAAGCGATTGGAAGGTGAGCGTTCGAGCAGGCGGGGTTTGTTTCCCGGGTGACGCGGGCGGCCTTGATGCTTGCCAAGCGTTGTGCTGGCAACAACTTGGAAGCGGGCAGCTGCAATTGAGACGTGTCATGGCGGCCGCCGACGAAGGGGACGCGACTGGGGAAGCGGCGGTGCTGGAGCGCGGGCCGGGAGCACTTTATCACATGTTTGTCATGATGGAGGATCTGCTGGAGAAGTTGAAGCTACTCAATTGCGAGGAAGACGCCGCGTTGCGGAGCCATAACATGAGGCCGCCTTCCCGGTAAGGCAAGCAAGTAGGCCTTGCTTGTTGGTTTTCTCTGTGTGTGTGTGTGTGTTTGTGTTTAGGTGTGTGTAGGTTGGGGTGCCATAGAAGATTCCCCTCCTCCCTTTTTTTACAGTTGGTTGAATACATTGTCTGATCCCAGCCAGTAACTCTTTCAAGGGCTTTGTGGATTTAAAAGTTAGTTTTCACGTGTATTTAATTTAATGAGTGTGTAACGGGCTTTTCGCGTGTAAAGTTGGAGGTTGGAGTTGTCGTGCGTGAACAACCCCCCAAGACTATCAGACAGCACAGAGGATTTAAGTTGTTTTCGAGAAAGGCTCATTGGAAACGGGGAATGTTTTGTGTTGCAGTTCAGTGATAAACTTTCGATCGAGTCTTTTTATTCAATGAGATCCGGTGCTGAATAAAATCAGGCACTTTTCTGTTTATATAGGCCAATTTCTGTATAGGGTAAGAAAAATTAGGATACATACATACATACATACAACATACAAGTCTCCTAATTTTATAATCAGACTGTGCAGTTTCAGAATAAGCAGTGTTGTGCGAGTTGCAGAAAAAATACAAAGTCAAAAAAGATAAAGATAAGGAAACAAAAACTTTTGCACAAATGTTAATGTGCTATATTTCTATTAACTTGAGAGTTAATTTTATGAAACCACTTAGAAGTTATGATTGCTTAGGAAACTTGTATGAAATTGTGCTGGAATAGGTAGTGATTTCTTGTTGTATTTGTAATCTTTCAAAAATACAGTATCTGATATATGACAAGCATTGTTTATTGCAAATAAACTTTTCCTAGAGATTCCTCCTTACAAACTCAAATTGTTGAACAGAATAAGTGGTTGTGATCCAGTAGATAAAGTTCTTTGGGAAAGAAGTTTTTCTTCCAGATTCATTCTAAAAATGGAAAGTAATTATAAAGTAATGTAGGTGAAAATAAATGAGAAATTTTTAGAAATGTCTTTTATATCGACATAGTGATGTAAACTTATGCAGTCTTTTCTAATATACATCTGTTGTTAAGGCCACAGAATAGGCATGCATCTTTGAGAAGTCCCACATTCAATATAATTTTAAATTGGCGATATACCGAGACTCCTTTTTTCTGATTTCTTTAAATGCACTCTAAGTCATGGGATTCTTGAGTAACTTTTTATTATTTACTCAGGGTTATAGAGCATTTGGGTAAAAAGCTATGTTATTAATAGATAACTCTAACAATTGACTATGGAGTATTCTCACATTGTAAAAACTAAGTCTGCCAGACTATAGCTATAATTATATGTTTCTAAAGTATGTGTTGAGTTGTGTAGCTGTAAGTTCAGGGTTGTATCATGAGTACAAAAATAGTGCCATGTTTCAAGACATTCTCATTAAATTCTAGTATGCATTAAATCCATATTTAAAATACAACAAATACATTCAATTTTCTTTTAGTTATAATGCTTTCCCATCTATAGGGAAAAATAAAGTACACATTAACTTGGTTTGCATATACAGTTTTTCTGCATAAGGGATAACATGGCAATAGTTTAAATGTTGCCAATAAAACTTTCTACCAATCAGTGGCTATATTTTTGTCATGCAAGTAAAATTTATTTATGGTGTATATTGTTTATATGTGCCAATATGGATTCCAGTTCTAGTTTTGTGACTTGGGCTTCATATAAAATACATGTAATAGTCTCAGAATGTAATCTCATACAAGTTTACATAAAAGTAAGCCTCATTAATTTTGTCAGGATTACTTGAGTAAGATGAATATATTTGTGTCTCTACCTGTTCAGACTTTTTGCATCCAGTGAAACAAAGCTTGTCATTTTCCTGTGTAATTGGTTCTACTGTCAAAGTGTTAGGAAATTTTTCCTAACATTCAACTGGAAATAGCCTTCAGTCAGTATGTATTTTGTCATTCTGATTTCTTTCAGCAACATAGAAAACTGGCAAAACAGTGTTTTAAATCTCCAGTTGTAACTGATTATTTTAATAATCAATATTTTAATAATATAATCAATATGTTAATAAACTACAATTTTTAAATAATTTTCTATATTCTTAAAGATACACACACACACAATTTTGTTATAGATTTAAGATAATTAGAATATATGAAGATAGATTAATAGGTACATAAAAGTTGAAAAAATCAAATTCAAGTAGTACAAACCTAATAAATATTATGACATAGAATACACATTATAAAAATCATTTCCCAAATCCTTTTTTAGGTGTTTTATTAATATACTTAATGTGAAATTGCAGAACAGTGTAATGTCAAGGTATTTAAAAAGGTGAAATAACCCCAATTTGGAGCTTTCTAATATTTCTTATATAATCTATTTTATGAATTTCTTTGTCAGAAATATTATGTAGATAATAGATATTTTGGAATTGTTCTCAAAGAAGCTTTTTCTAAAGAAAACCAATCTGAGAACTCAGAATAGAAAATAGTAAGTTTAAAAACAAATCTAAACTATGTTCAGATCCAATTATCCTCTAGTATTAAGCTTCTAATATTAAAGCAATCAGCAAACCAAGAGGATCCAAATAGACAGAAATAGAGATGATAGGATAACTGTTAAGCTGCTGTTTGGACTTCTCAAAAGATCTTGTTAAAAACTGATTAAAATAAATGAGTATTTGCTGACCATGAAGATATATGGAATTAAAAGTAAGTTTTCTATTATAATTAGATTTGTACATACATTATATATTAATGTTGTATTGCATATTATAAGTTATAATGTATATTATAATTTCTTCAATGTTACTAAATAATATATTAAAATAGTTATACATATTTTCTCGGGTCTTATAACAGTTCTTATTTGTATCAAAAATGATTAACTTTTTTTTATCTTACAGAGCCATTTGTGTTTCTGTGGTATACTGGATTCTTCTATAGAAGTTCGGATAATATAATTTATAATCTGAATAACTTTATACATTTTACACAGAGCTACTGCCATTAGTTATTATACAGTATGGCAGTACAAAAATGTGGTAAATAAGTATGACAACTAAGTTTTGACTTACATTGATTTTCAGTAATGTATACATACAGTTGTGACATAACATTCTGAAAGCACTTAAGGAAAATAGCACATATATTAAGAAAATTAGCTCAGTGAAATATAGTATCTGGAGGGGAGATTGGGGGCATAGATGATTGTAAAATAGAGACATTTTCTTAGTTTTTAGAACTTTTTTTTCAATGTAGGCATACTAATTTCTGCTCCTTTTTCTTTTAAAACAGGCATTATTTTGCATTGCCTATTAACCCAGGTGAACAGTTCTATATGTTTTGTACCCTTGCTGCTTGGCTAATTAATAAGGCAGGGCATCCTTTTGAGCAACCACAGGAATATGATGACCCAAATGCAACAATATCTAACATATTAGCAGAGCTGCGGTCCTTTGTAAGTAAATTATTTAGTTTACCATCTCTGAATTGTTTTGATTATTTCTAATTTTGTAGATTGCAAAAGAAGTTTTACTTTATAGAAAAATTATATTGACAAGAAAAAATGGATGACTGTGTACTAGTAGTGGTGAAGCCTAAGACAATACTATAGCTGAGCAGCTAACTGACCTTGAAAGTTAAAAACATTGGACCTGATTAATACTGGAATGGGAGACTACTAAAGAAATGAGCAGTAGGGTGAACTGGAAAATAAATAAATACCTTAAAAATCAGTGACCCGTAAAACTATATGGATGTTGAAATCACCAGGATACAAGCT
Source organism: Naja naja (assembly GCA_009733165.1). Classification (NCBI taxonomy): domain Eukaryota; kingdom Metazoa; phylum Chordata; class Lepidosauria; order Squamata; family Elapidae; genus Naja; species Naja naja. Next base: position 26,943,040 of record CM019152.1, read on the forward strand.
TGATTGGATGATTGAGAAAGCCAAATAATACTAAAAAAAAGTCAGAAAGTGTTCCATTGATTATAGAAAGACCTTTGATTGTATCAATCATGTCAAGCGGTGGAATGTTCTTAGAAAAATTCTAAGCATATAATTCTATTCTGAAATCCCAGAACAATTGATTGCCCTGAAATATGTAAAATCTAGACACAGGTCAGAAAGCCAAAGGCCAGTCGGAACATGGTGAAACAGAATGAGAGGCCAGATGGCAAAGCAGTGAGAGTGTAAACTGTCCCCTTATTTATTCTGCCTGCATATTGAAAGAAGTTGACTTGGAAGATTAGCATGGTTTTGGATTGGAGGAAGAAGAACCTGCACTATGCTGATAACACTGAGAGCTGAAAATACAAATGATCTGCAGGGTTTAGTAATGAAAATTAAAAAGCACAATAAAGATAATGGACTAATAAGTAAATAATACCAAATTTACGACAATTGATAAAGCAATCAACAGTACAAATGACAATGGAGAGATTAAAACAGATATCTTCTGTATTTTAGTATGGACTATCAACAAGTAAAAGAACCATTGGTCCAGAAAGACACCACAGACTAGCGTTTGGTAGAGTGCTAAATGAAGGACTTGAAAAAACATATTCAGATGGCATGATGAGTCTATAGCTACAAAGATCAGAATAGTGCAGGCAGTGGCTTTCCTATGATGAAAACAAGTTTTCTTTTGAAAAAGCAGTATATAAAGCTGATGCTTTTAATTTTTTTACTCTAATTTGAGTGTCAAAATAACTTTTAATAATAAAAACAACATCTTTGGTGTTGGAGAAGACTCCTGAGGATATATGAATAGCCAAGAAAACAAACAAATGGGTCATAAAATCAATCAGCCCAGAATTCTCTGTCAAGGCACAAATGCCCAGATTCAAATTATCCTACTTGGAAGGGGAGGCTGAATGTTCATAGGCATCATCTGATAATTTTAGATTTTATACCATAAATACTGAATTTTTTAAATGGAAGCACACAGCATTACTATCAAATAAATAAACTGCGATAAGCTAAGTTATTATAGAAAAGTGGTATGGCAATAACAAAGAATGTAAACAAAAGGTCAAACTCCAAGTATCTTAACTCACAAAATTTACTTTAGCTCTCTGAACTAACTGCAGGAGGATGAAAGAACGATTGAGAATATGATGAGAAGGATAACTCCTATTATTATTTAAATACTTAAAATAGTCCTCACAAGACACGGCTATAAGTGACTAAGATTAGAACTGAAATAGCAGAAGATTACAAAGATGGAGGAAGCCAAGCAGGATTAAAGATTTTCTTTCAGTGAGACTCTCACCTAACTCTTCTTTAGACAGGGGTTCCATTACCCCAATTGAAGGTATAGTGAAGTCATCTCAAGAGTGGTCATTAGGGCTTCACCTTATGTTTTCAACAGAGATGGTCCAAACGAGTAAAGTTAGCCAATTATCCTATTTTGGACACGCTAAGATCCAGTTCTCCAGACAAGCTTATAATGCCAGAAAGGTAGAAGGAAAGGGAAGAGGGGCAACAAGGTGTGTGAACTCAATTATAGTGGCGATGGATGCATTATTGAAAGGATCAGATTAAGTACAGTTGTATTGGAGAAAATCTATGTTGTCAGTAATAGTTACACCAATTTAATGCTACATCAAGCTTGACTCAAATTAGACTTTAAGAAAGTTATAGAAATAATTGGTTTTGTATATATTTTATTTATAATAAAAGATCAGTTACTAATTATACATAATCTGTATAAAGGTAAATACTATGAAACTATATTAAAACTTTAATTAAAAGGAATATGAATAATCTTATAATACTTGCCCCCTCCAAAACAGCAATAGCTATAGAATATGATTTAGCAACTGTTTTAAAGACGACTAGTGGAGAATATGCTACTCATTCAAGGTGTTTAGTTAAGGGAGATGTTATTAAATATCTACCAAGCCATATAGAATGGGCAACTCAATAACGTATGAAAAATTGTCTTAGTTTCTCCCTCTAGGCATGTACATAAATCCTCTTGCACTGCAATGTTAAATCATTACATCTGGCAAAAGGGGGCTTTTTATTGAGGTGAATGCAGAATTTTAATTAGATAATTAACTGGAGTGAAAAATGTTCCAGACAAAACTGCCACCATATGGTACCAACTATAGATGATAGCTCAGATCTTTTCTGATCGTGAGTAAAAATTACACATTAGTTCAACTCATTATTGCTTTCTTAAAGCCCATGATACCAGGCTGAGAGTCTATAATATCCCTGATCTTACAAAGCCATTTGTCTATGTCAATAGAAAGTTATCCAGAAACAATTTGAAGACCCAAGGGACCCATTACTGAAAATCAATTTTAGCCAGAATTTTAGCTTAACACCCTTCAAACAAGCCTTTAAAGCAGGTGTTGCTCATTCCAAATATAATAATGAACTGGAAATTCTGAAGAACTTGGACCATGACTTTTAAAAATGTAGATGATCCTATTTTCACAGTCTCAAAACTCATCTATTTAACAAGTAGTTAATCACCTACTGTATGCCTTAGAAATTTAGAGCAGAAAACATAGCTACCTTTTCTGTTGCTAGCAAATAGCATTAGCAATCAATAGCAGCTCTTATTTAATGTGTCCAAGCAAACCACAATTTTAAAATAACTTCCAAGATTTAAATGTCATAATTTGCTCTATGTAAGTATTATTGATTATCAATATCTGTAACTTGCATGTCTCTTACTACTTTTGTATCAGAATAACTGATGCTAAGTCTTCCCTATTAGCTACACAAAGCAAGAGTTTAAATGTTCTAGCTTGCATCTATTTTGTAGAAGCATTTAAAGAGGTTTATTTGGCATAATTTGTCCAATTAAGTTTTTTTCATACTTTGTACTATAGGTTGTTAAGTGAGATATCTCGTGACTGACAGATTTACAGCCCACTCAGTTGTTAAGCAAAACACTTAACAGTCCTTAAGTAAGACCTCATCTATCCATGACTTGCAGTCTTACTTTATTTCCATCATTGGAATGCAGCTGTGAAACATGAAACAGAAAGCTGCAATGTCTGTAAATACCCACTAGTTCCATAATGCCCAAATTTTGATCATGTCATTGCAGGGATGCTGTGATTGTCATAACTTTATAACAAGGGCTGGTTGTAAAGTTACTTTTTCAGCTCTGTCAAAACTTCAAACAGTTTCTAAATAAGGCAGTCATTAAATAAGGATTACCTGTATTCCCTGAAAGTGAATAGAAAAGCTGTGGGCAAAATTTCATAGCCTGATATACTGTGTTAAATGTCTTTATAGCAGTAAAAGCAGAAAGAGTATCATGAAGGCAGTTAAAGCCCCTTTTATAAGATGCTGCAAAATGATGCACTAATCATTCTGCTCAAAACTGAATTTACTCAACCGGTAGATTGTCCTGTACCAGCCAGAGACCAGTTTCTAATATATGACTAGTATATGATTTACTGATCTTAGAGATTAATTGAGTGAAATTTATCAAATCATCTGTCTTATCTCTTGTAAATTTGCCCTGTAATTGATTGACTGCATCCCTTGAGAATTTGTAAGGAGTGCTCGATTTGAGTAAATAAAGATGCTAGTACTGGAAACTGCACAGTATTTCAGCTGAATCCAAGCGTACTCTTGTTTTCTGTACTATTTTCCAGTTGCAAAGTAAGGTCAGATATCTCAGAAAAGAAAACCAGATGCAGTTTGGAGATGAGATTTAATTCTGAGTTATTTAATTTTAATCTCATAATATTCTTAGGAATTTAAACAGACACAAATTTGTATTTCAATGACTTACATCTACATTTCTTCTGAACCAGCCATAATATAGAATTTAAATTATGGTTTGAGCTTGCAAGTATATAGGTTTTCAGTAGTTTTTTTGTTGTTGTTGCCTGTTCAGATTCACTAGTTACAAGGTAAAGCAGTCTCTCTTTGTCTATGCACTCTTCCTTTGACAGAGTGATAACAATTTTAATGCACTTGGCAAACCCAGTTAAAATCATAATGTCTAATTCTGATTTGAAAGTGAAAGCCTGATTTTTCAGTTTTGACAGCATATCAAATAATGGCTAAATTTCCCTAAGCATGCATGGTTTGATGTAATTTATGAATTAAAACCATGTTCTGATTTGATTGTGCTCCATTACAATGAAAAATCTTTAGAAAGCTGACTCAAATATTTTGAGATACTTTGGCTATCTCTTTTATTCTTAACTAATAATCCAATTAGAAAACAAATTTAAAATACTGGATAATGACTATAATAGTCATGAGTTTGCTTTGTGTATTTACTTGATTAGTGTGCACATTGGTTGAATTCTTATGATTTACTATTTGCAGCTGAATGTATAAAGTCCATTGAAAAGTGCTGTATTTTAATTCATGCAAACTTCATACTTATTAAAATTCTCAACTTTGGGTGGCTCATAATATTCAAAAGAAATAAATTGCAATAAACCCAGTGAAAATTAAGAATAAAAAATAAAAGATGGCAAGAACTGTATACTGGATGAAAATGAAGCAAGGAGGTATAATTTCTTGTTTGCTTCTTGTACCAGTTGTACAAAATAATAAAGCTGGAACAACAGTTCAGATCCAAATATCACATCTCTTTAAACAACAATAAACTAGGGGCCATCCAGATCTTGGGGGGAATCTTATTCTAGAGGGAGGCACTGCTAAAGGGAAGGCACACTTCTGGGGTCCTGCTGGATAACTTTGTTTAATTGAAGGAACCTGATTAAAGATTGAACTAATTCTGTCAATCCTGTAAGATCAAATTAGCCAGGCAGATTCTGTAGTAGATATGTGATTCTTCAAATAACCAGCCCATATTGATGATATTTGGTGATTCACATGTACAGATAGTTTCTTGTGACAAATTAGAGAAGGTAGGCAATATTATTTGATTGAATGCTGCTTTATCTCTGTTAATGATGTTTACTTCTTCTTCAGGGAAGAACTGTAGATTTTCCTCCCTCAAAGTTAAAGGCCGGTTATGGAGAACAAGCTTGCTACGTTCTTGATTGTTTGGCAGAAGAAGCCTTGAAATGCACATCCTTTAGCTGGAAAAGGTATTGTATCTCCCTGACTGAAAGGGGTCTAGATAATCAGCTATATCCTGGTTCCTCTGAAGCTACAACCACTTTCTTCACAACCTTCCTAAAAGGGGAGACTTGAAACTGGACAAAAATTGTCCAGAACAGTTGAGTTGAACGATGGTCCCTTGAAGAAAGGGATTACTTCTTACTAAGACAATTACTTTCTTAAGAGCCGGCGGACTTCCTCCTCTCTCAAGAAAAAATTAATCCTCTCTCATGCAGCCTTGAGTAGCCAACAGGACCTCTGATCTAACATGGAAGTGGCCAGATTAGTAGCTATAGGAGCATGTATCCGACCGTGTTAGACAACTTTCGTCCAGTCTCCAACCTTCGCTTTTTGGTGAAGGTTGTTGAGAGTGTGGTGGCCCGGCAATTTCCGCTTTTCCTGGAGGAAACGGACTACCTCGATCCGTACCAATCGGGCTTCGGCCTGGTTTCAGCACGGAGACGGCATTGGTCGCACTGTTGGATGATCTCTGGAGGGCACGGGACAGGGGTTTTTCCTCTGTCCTGGTCCTATTAGACCTCTCAGCGGCTTTCGATACCATCGACCATGGTATCCTTTTGCGACGCCTCGTGGGGCTGGGGGTTGGGGGCACTGTCCTTCGGTGGCTCTCTCCTACCTCGCTGGGTGGTCGCAATCGGTGTTGGCAGGGGGCAGAGGTCAGCCCCAAGGGCGCTCACTTGTGGGGTCCCTCGGGGTCGGTCCTCTCCCCCCCTTATTTAACATCTACATGAAACCGCTGGGTGAGGTCATCCGTGGTTTTGGGGTGAGGTATCATCAATATGCGGATGGTACTCAACTGTATATCTCCACCCCAAACCAGATCAGTGATGCCCTCTCCGTGATGACTTGCTGTCTGGATGCGGTACGAATCTGGATGGACGGCAACATGCTTCGACTCAGCCCGGCCAAGACTGAGTGGTTGTACATACCGGCATCCCGGTCCGGCTTAGAATGTCCATCGTTGACCATAGGGGAGTGGTGTTGCCCCTGTGGATAGGGCGAGGAACCTGGGGTCCTCCTGGATGCACGGTGGAGGAGCAGGTGGGAGCCGCCAGGGGGCCTTTGCCCAGGTCCGGCTGGTTCGCCAGCTCCGCCCGTTCCTGGACCGGGATGCCCTGCGCAGCCACTCATGCCCTTGTTACTTCGCGACTCGACTACTGCAACGCTCTCTATCTAGGACTGCCCTTGCATACCATCCGGAGACTGCAGCTGGTGCAAAATGCGGCGGTGTGGGGGTTTCCGTTCTCCCATGTTAGCCCCTCGCTGCCTGCATTGGTTGCGGTTGCCTCCAGGTGAGATTCAAGGTTTTAACTTTAACATACAAAGTCCTACATGACATGGGTCCTTATTACTTAAGGGAGCGACTGCTGCCGACATCGAATACTAACCGCCCTGTACGAAGTCACAGACAGGGACTCCTTGTCCCATCAGCCGGGCAATGCCGGCTGGCGATCCCCGACGACGTGCCTACTCTGTCACGGTCCCTGAACTCTGGAACCAACTTCCCTGGGGCTCCGCTGGCCCCGACCTCCACCTTCGCCATGACCTGAAGACCTGGTTATTTGACCAATCCGGGCTGTGACCCATGGGCGGGGTGGTTTTTAGATTTTGGTGGTTTTTAAGTTTTGTATTAATTGGGACCATTAGTTTAATTCTTTTTTAAATATTTATTGTGTTTGTTTTTACTGTAAGCCACCCTGAGTCTTCGGAGATGGGGCGGCATATAAGTCCCATTAATAAATAAATAAATATACAGTAAACATTTTTATAATTGCTCATATTAACACATTTTGTATAGTATAAAGATACATCATCCTTATTGTAAAACATCCCTAGTACAGAGTAAAATAACTCCTCCCCCTTCCAAAATCTATATTAAAATATAGAAGAGGGAGCTTATAGCCCTACCTTTGTGAAACTTTAAAAATACACCTGAAGAAAATTGTTTTCACAGACAAAATGTCAGTATCAAGTAGGCTAGATACATCCCTAGCAATAAGGTGATCCAGCATGGATCCCTGAACAGACCTTCTCTAGATAATCTAGCAACTGTCATTGTAAAGAAGTCATTTCTTCTATAACAACCAGAAGCCATGTCCTAATGAAGTGGGTTGAATGATAGAAACCACTATCAGCAGATGCTGAGGATGGAGGTTAGTAAAGTTAGATGTTAGGGCTGTTTTATCTTAAATCTTACTAAATAGCAGAAGTATCAAGTTTATTATATACTATGTATTTGTATGTGTGTGTGTTTATGTATGTGTGTGTTTGTGTGTGTGTGTGTATGTATGTATATATGTATGTATATATGTAGGTCTTGGTGTATTCGGGTCTTGTCCCGTGTAAGATTGAGAATACCTTGGCAACGTTTCGACGAAATCTCATCCGTCATCTTCAGGCTGGTGTCTTCAGCTTCGTTCTTCTGGGAGAACATAGATAGATAGATAGATAGATAGATAGATAGATAGATAGATAGATAGGTTTTAAATTATGCATATTTACAAATGTAAAATATGTATATTGATGTTACTACTTTTGTATAACTACCATTTTTTAGTTGCTAGTCAATTTGTGATTTGGATCACGAACACTAGTAAGGTGTGTGTGATAAAGAAGAATTTCATTTGTTTATATAAAAGGCTTTACAGGAATAACCAGCATTTAGAATTAAGATTAAACACAATGATGATCGGTGCCTGAGAATGTGTGTTACACAACACTGTTTATTATTTGTAACCTCAAAGGCAGGCCCACATGTAGCATTATGTAGTGAAATTGTGTGATGATTATTGCTTCAACCACTGCTATTAGGATTTGCTGATGAAGATAGTGCTGCAAATGATGTACCAGTCAAACTGCAAATTCAGGAGTATCCTCAAGTCATGGACTTATTTCTTCAGCAAAAGTACAACTCTGTCTAATGCTATCACTGAAATTATTGTTTCTGGACAACACAGAAGATCAGAGGCAATACTCATATCTTACTAGGCTTTTTACTAGTCTTTTTGCTCCATCAGTTCCCTAACAACTTCCAGACGCTGAACCAGAATATCCTATTCAGCATGCTCTGAGGTGGCAAAGTACAGTTCACTATCATCAACATATTTATAGTATCCTATTTATGCTACCTTATTTCAAAACTGATTTTGTCTTCCACTGGTTTCATACAGATATTAAATAGTATGGAGAAAGGGTTTAGCCCGCTGGTGTCCCACACTGGAGAAACCCTTCTCCCTCAGCTGCCAGTTCCCAGGATGGATTGAATAGGTTGGTTGAAAGATTTGCAAGGATAATATTAGCAACAAAATACTATTTTCTAATGCATCATGCGTGAATATGTTAAGTCTGGACCTTATAAAAGACTACAGCATTCTGTACTATTGGTTGTAGGTTTATCTAGTAAGTGTCCCCTATAATAGCAGAAGCTTGGAACAAAATAACCTTGGAGGCAAATGAACATTGACAGATAATAACTAATTATTTACTTTTATTTATTAAATTTGTTTGCCGACCATCTTCCTGCAAAGCAGCTCATTCTTGACTAGAAGCATGAAAGTAATCACTTTATCTCTAAAAATTAGTGAGCTGCAGCAGCTCTTTTATTTCTCCAGGAAATTTGCCAATGCCATATTTGAGAACCACATCTAAGTGAATGATTAGTTTTGCACATTTCTTTTTAGGAAACCAAGTTTAATGGTGATTTCTCTTTGTGTGCATAATCTTAACACTCTTTTCCTCCTTCATTTTCTCTTTTTGCAAATATATTGATGGAAATTTTAGCAAAATATGAAATAATTGCAGTGTTCACATTTACTAATCTTTGTTTTGCTCTTTTGTATATATAACGTTATATATAATGGAGGCCTTTGTCATTTATTGATTGTTTCATATTTTCAAATGGATCTAATTTAAAACTGAAGAGTCCATGCTTTATTTAAGACTACATTGACTGGTGTTATTAGACACTGGCTGAAAACATCTATCCAAATAAATTAAAAACTTGGCAATTTTAATAATTAGAACATTTGTAAATACTAAGTGTCATCAAACTCAATTGTATATACTTTCTTACATAGATTTGATTATAAGCAAAAGATGAAGGAAAACTGCAGAGAGAGAAGGAAAAACACATTCGCACAATCATGGCTGCTCATATAATATGTCATCCAATGTATTTACATTTTAGACATTTTAAACATTTTAGACAGTACTTTTATTCTGTATGCATGAAAACATTTTGGGATAAGCATTTGAAAAAATGAATTACAATTTTATTTGCATTGTTTGGCTGGAATTGTATCCAGTCATTTTACTAATTATGGAAAAATGAGGCAGAAAGTTCTCCATATGACATAAATAAAGTTATCCAAAAAAAATCTCACTGTAACTTCATGTCTTAGAGAATTGCATTTATTGCATTTATCTTTTAAGGCCTACATATCCTACCGAGGAGCTTGAAGAAGAAGCAATAACAGAAGATGATGCTGAATTAACGCTTAATAAAATAGAAGAAATAATTGCGGTAAGTTTATGTAACTTGTCTTGACTGATTGCCCACTGTTATAAAGGAAAGAAAAATAAATATGTTTTCAATAGTTCAGTTTTATATGTGCACAAATGATTGATATCATTTTCAAATTTAAATTTATAAGCTTTTCTGTCTGGGAATTCAATTTAGCACTAGGTTGAACAAATGAGAAAACGGCTGATGTATGGATATGTTTGAACTAAAATAAGTTAAATGTGTTCAACACAGAAAAAAAACAAATTAGATCTGTATTAGGCAGCATAGAGATGGAGTGGTCAAGTTCTGAATGGAATAGAAGTTAGCCAACAATATTTTTTAATTAGGTATTTGGGTTTTTTTTAATTGTCAGCGAGCATTGGAAAATTCACTTCTTGCCCTTCTATCCTACCATAAATATATATGCTCCACTCTTCTAGTTTTCCTGCTTCAGATTTAGTGGTATAGTGGACTTCAAATCGACCATATTTCTATCTGTCTTTTCATTTAGGAAGGAACCTTGATTTAGTGAGCCTCAATGAAATAAACTAAATATTTAATGCATGTTTGTCAGTAATGGTCATCCTATCTTCCCAATTAATCTGTTAAAATGAGGATTTGCTATAATACAAAAAACCTAATTTTTTTGCACACAGTTTTTTTCTTTTTTGTTATTAGGGTTGAATGCTTTTATTTCATTTTATTTGTTGTTTTGTTTTACTGTTTTGTATTTTATTTTCTATGATAAAACAATAAAAAAAGAAAAGAAAAAAATGTGGCTTAAATTGTTGCATAATGCCAATAATGCCAAAGCATTATTGTTCTCCTATTTTGCTGACTGAATTGTCACATACACAGTTGTGTACTCAAAGTTAATACATGAAATAAAAAGTTAATTGATGTAGCTGGTAGCAATTCTTGTCAAAATATTACCAGGTTTTCACATGTCACTATGATTGGATTCCTGCCAGCTGTTTTTTGTTGTCGTTGCTTCTTGGCTCTCATATTACATTGTCCATATAAATACATTTGACAGGGGAAGGCAATACTTTTCACAAATTGCTTATATCTCAAATAAGGAGCTTAATGTCCTCTAGTTTTTGAATAGCAACCTCTACAATCCTTTTTTCACTGTCAGTGTGAGGTAGGGCTGATGTGAATTGAAGTAAAAAATATCAGGAAATTGCCTATCTTAATGGTACAAAGGGGAAACTGTTTTGGGAATGATTACTAAAGTAGTGCTTTTTGACAAAAAGTCCTGTGAGTAGCATATTGTATAGTTTTGGATTGTAATAGCATTTTAAAGTTTGTTTTATATAAAATAAATTTTGTGATGACATTCAGAGAATAATTTCTAAATCATAATGTTGACTGTCTTGCTAAAAATATTTTCTATGTTTTTAAGGAAGAAGAGACAGACAATGAGGAAAATTATATTGATCTGAATGTTTTAAAGGCACAAACTTACAAATCAGTAAGTGTTTTCTTCAATTAGTACTGAATGCTAGATATTAAAGTATTGATTTGCAAACACAATGCATTGCTGCTTGAGTGAAGTGTCCCCTTCTTTCAGTAACTCTGTTCAATTTCCTATGATTATCTGGGAAGTGTCCCAGCATTTATACAATTTGGGTGGTTGTGCAGATAATCAAAAGAGCTATGACAGAGAAGAATTAAGGGAAATGCACAATTATACATGTGGCATTCTCTTCATTAATGGATGAATACCAGCCTGTAATTGGAATTCTCTCTCTTTTGATTCCCCCGATAGTTTTTACAAAGCAAACACAAAGAAATATGAGCTATAACAATATTATGCCTTGGCCATATTAAAACAGTCAGTTGATATTAGAACAGCAGTCCCCAACCTCTGCGACATTGCAGCCAGCTGGGGGAGGGAGAGGAGAATCAGGCCGCATGAGCTTGTGTGTGCAGCCCGCCACTTGTGCGAGTGGAGCTGTGTGTGCATGCTGGTCTGCCACTCATGTGACTGGAGCTCCACACATGCACCTGTGCTGGCTGCTGACATGAGTGGAGCTGTGTGTCAGGGTTCCAAGTAATAGTCCCATAGCCAGCAAAACTCCGAGGCAGGTGAGTTCCTCAAATAATAGCTTTATTGGAAATACCATATTGGCAGAGATCTGGTAAAAACTGACTCTGAAGACTCCCACAGTTTTTCACCTAATTAAAAGTAAAAGTTTTCCACTTGCCCAAAACAATCAGTCACATGGTCAAATCACAGTGCAGTTTAGCAGCCAAGTGACATCACTCCGCCTTCTTCCGACCACATGTGAGAATGTCCTTGGTTCCCAAGAGAAAGTATGTTGTTTTGGGTACAGAATCCCAAATCCCCCCTTCCTATCCCTCAGCTCCAGTGTGGCAACAATGAAGCGGTCAAAATGGCTTTGATCAGGTCAGCTTCAGGGTTGACAGTGCACATGCCTGGTTCCGAATAGGCCACAGCCTGGTAGTTTGCCATGGCCCAGACATTGAGGATCCCTGATTTAGAATATAATTTGAATATCAGTTCATTGAGAATTTACAATTAATTGTTTATACATTTCTCTAATTTGCTTTTTTAAAGGCAGCAGTAACATAAACACTCCTTTTTATATTTATTTTCTTGTAAACTATTTTTTTTCTGTGTGAATTTCTTTGTTGAACTAGTATGGTTTTTTGTTGTTATATGGTCAGAAAGCAAATCCTAGGAGTTTTTCCCATGCTGCTTACTTGTGTTGTAATTTAAAAGTAAATGTAAAGTGTTTACTGCTTGTATGATATAACTGGCAAATTACCCTTTGGCCTTTATGTTGGCGAAACAGATTTCAAAGTGAGTATGGGTTGGGTGCTTTCTGTATCACTGCATATTATAACGTGATAATTCGTTAGTGTGTTTAATGCCAATATCTTGATAGGACATGCTCGAGTCTAAACAGGAAGAGATTTTAGAGTCTAAAGTAGATGCAGCTGAGTGGAATCTTGAAGTGGAACGTGTTCTTCCTCAGTTGAAAGTCACAATCAGAACAGATAATAAGGTAAGGAAGATCTTATTTAGTGTGTTCCTTCCAAGTTAGCATGTCATCTTTCAGAAACAGTCTACCTATGTGCATGCATACTCTGTTTAGGCATTATGAAAGTAGGTCAGCAACTTTTCTGCTAAAAGAAGGCATCACATGAAAATTTTCACATGTATATTAATGAAGCATTCCTCCCCATAGATATTTGCACTATATGCGTGAAAGTCAGGGAGAATTGTTAAAATGCTGATATAAGGAAAAGGAAGAATTTTACACCTTCTTACCTCAGTTATTTTCATAATATCTGTGAAATATACAGGCTTTCAAAATTTATCTTTTCCTCTGCTAAACAAGATTATTAAAAATAAAGGCACTTTATACTTGACTAATATCAGATAGTAAGCATAGGTAAGAATCTACAAATAAAGAATTTATTATTCCAAATAAACATGCTGCAATTCCTGAACACAAATACCTTACTGAAAGCTGTGCAGATGTGTGAATAGATTTTTAGAGGCATTAAGATAACATTTAGCTATCCTAACTTTCAATGCCAACTGAAGGCATGCAAATTTTATGAGTGTCAAATATGATTAGAATGATGGCTTCATTTAACTTCAGTTTCCTCAGTTTCCCCTCAGGAAAAACTTGATTTACTAATGTTAGTTTGGAATCAAATCATGTTTGCACCTACCATAGTTGTTTTTTAATCTTCTTCACTGTTAACTCCCCAAATTCATTCTTTAAGATTTGAAAATACCAGAAGTACTCTTAAGCAGCACATCTTGGATTTTGATCTACTAATTTGCCTAAGTCTACTCACTTGAACTCTTAGAAGGTTCACTGATTTCCCATGGCTGCTATGTATGGGTGGTCATCACTTAACAACCCTAACTGTAATCAGAATGTCCATCACTCAAGCAAAACATGGTGTTATGACCCAGGGCGTAGCACAAAGGCAACACAGCCAGAATAATAAGTAGGGGTCTCTTTATTAGCTCCAACTATGCCCCTCAATATTCCGGTTACCTTCCGGTCTGGAGAAAAACTCTCTCAGGAACCTGCGACAGCCTTTGACTACAGATATTCCAGTCTAAAATGTTATAAACAGAAAACTTTAAACTATGAATTCAGCAAGACAAAATAAGATAATAAATCCAGCAGGTCAAGATAAGGAGTTCCAGAAGTGAAGTAACATGGCAGTAAATCAAACCAGTTGGGAGGATGCTAGGAACTCACATAACAGCAGCCAACATGAGAAATGCCCTCCCAAACTGCCTCTCCTTTAAACTCCCTTCCCAGGTGTGTCTTGTGAAGGGAATTGGGACCCTTTCCTCCCTCGTAAGCCATGCAACCCACGTAGCTCTCATCTCCGTTCTTTCCTGCGTGCCCTAGGATGAAGAGTGGCTGGGCCTTGGTGTTCTTCTGAACCCCCTCTCCCATTCTACCTCTTTCCTGCTCTGCCCAGCGTGACTTTGCCCTTCCCCAGTTTCCTCCACAGTCAACAGAGCCTCTCTCCTGCTCCATGTCAGCTGTTCGTCTTCCTCCTCGGACTCCCGGGGGCATGACATATGTGATTATATCACTTAGTGACAGCAGTTCCAATAGTCCAGTTGTGGTCAGTAGGTGAGGAGTGCACCATCATTAGGTGAGAACCTTACACTTTCCTGCCTTGTCATGCTCCTCTCCGCTCAATTCCCCTCTGGTTCAGCAGGTGTCTCAGGCATGTCAGAAGAAAACAGTGAAGGTCAGCTGGGGACAGTGGTAGAGTGCAGGATGACAAAAAGGCAGAGATAGGGGAGATAGGTGTGATTGTAAAGGCAAACAAGCTACCAAGTGCCCACATTTCGATCTGCCACAACTACCATTATTTCAGCACCTTTGTAACTTCAAACTCTCATTGAACTAATGGTTGTTAAGTGAGGAGTACTTCTTTGCCTAATATATTCTATTGAACCATGTCTTAACTCTACTATTTTATGCTGTTTCCTATAGATTTTTTGTCTGTTAGTACTTGCTTGACTCTTTATTGGAGCCTCTTATTGAATGTTTTACACACTCGTAGTTTTCATCTCCATCTAACTATGTTTAAATGTAACAATTCCATTTATTCTGGTTCTTCCATTTATTTCTATTCAACATTGGTAATTCAGCTTTTACTCACCTCTCTTCTCTCTTGTAATGTCCCTCTTTTCTGTGGGGTGTTCAAATCAAGTACTTGAGTTATTCTCTATATATCAAGGAAATTACTAAATCACATTGCTGCTATCTTGTGTGTCAAATGTGACTGTTTTGGCATGCAGTATTAAAGTTTTCATTGCTGCCCATCATTATTACAATCAATGTAGGCAGAAAAAATAGTGATTGCTCAAGCCATCATTCGGCGCAGTCGGTGGATAACTGCAGCTTTGCAGAGTATATTCTAGGAAATCAGAGTAATTATTTTAGATGGTAAAGAGATTACACTTTATTCAGTTTATTCAAGTATTGCAATTCCTTTCTTGCTGCCTTTCCACACCTTCAGTTGTTATTTTTTATTTAGAACATTTCTGCTAAATTATGTGACTTCCTGTTACTATAATTATACTTGTCATCTTTAAAATGTGTACCTTGAGTTGTCAATTGAGGCACCTATATATTAAATTTTTTTCTTTGCAAACCTGTACCATGTTACATGCAGGTTGGCATGGAGAAATGTTGGGGTATGTAAAAAGTTGATAGCCAAAATAAGTAAGGTGGAATTATGAATTTTTAAGTTTCCAGCAATAAGTCTGGTTTTATATTCTTTTTTGTTTATCATCTTTCTTGTTCAAGGAATGTGCAGGAGCCTTCTTCAGCACCACAGCTCAAGCAAATAGACTGTTTCATGATCCAATTTTTGCAACTACAAATGCTTATGGACAACACAGTTGTTCAAACTAATCTTCATTTAAGTTCCAAGCTGGTGTGCTAATGTCCAGCTTTACCATACTCAATTCATGCTTAATTGCTGAGCAACCCAGTGCAATTCAGTGCTTTATTTCTGGGCTACCTTCACTGCTTTGATCAATCTGCAATTGTAGGAAAGTGAATTCTTGCATACTTTTGACCTCTTCACCATCAGTTGTTACTTTGACATTTCCATTTTTGTAGTGGTTATGTGTTTGTTTTTAATGTTCAGGGAGAGAACAAATTTTCTTGTTTTCTTCTTTAATTGTTCTGATCAAATGTTTCAGAACTTTGGTTTCTAAGAGGAGAGTTATATCATCAACACATCAAAGATTGTGAGTGATCCATTATCCATTTTTTACTCTTGATTTTCAGTTCTTCCAGTTCTAGCTTCCTCATGATCACTTTTATTTTTGAATTAAAAAAGTGAAAGAATGCAACCTTGCTGCATTCATTTCAGCAGCACAATACTGTAAAAATACTTTAAAAAGCAAAATAGATTACCTCACTCAAAAGTGCTTGTGCAGAACGATATTCTTGAACCAAGTGCTCCAGCTGATTGTTAATATACTTTTCTCTACTGCTAACCTTTTCCAGAGTTTCCATATAGCACAATAGTTTCCTAATTTGTGTACAGCAATTACACCAACTTGACAGATGTGTTGTCACCTCCAAGTCTTCTAGGACTCTCCACAACTTGTCTTGATTGACACAATCAAAGGCTTTCTTGGATTCTTGTAGTTTTTCCCCATGATCTAGGATAGATTTGTAATAAGGTCATGAGTGTCCCTTCTGAAGCTATCTATTCTTGACATATCATTGGTCAGACAGTTTTATATCCCTTGCTTGTTTTTGATGATGCTTTTATGAACAGTTAATGGTGGTCAAATCCTTGATTTGCACAAATACATTCTTGGCATGAACCTTCATAAGGTCCTCCTTTAGCTGCCTGCTTTTCTGGTTCCACTAAACTTTGCTGGCTTTCCTTGTTCTTCTTGGAAATCTGTATTCAATCTCCTTGCTTCTTCTTATATTACACTGCTTTGACTGCTTTTCTTTGCTTGGCTACTCTGATGGTTTCATCTGAGAGCCTCTTTTGCATTTTTCTGGTTTCTTGTCTATATTCAACTGTTGATTCAGTGATAGTTGATTG
This sequence comes from Naja naja, assembly GCA_009733165.1. NCBI lineage: Eukaryota > Metazoa > Chordata > Lepidosauria > Squamata > Elapidae > Naja > Naja naja. The sequence continues at coordinate 26,959,793 of CM019152.1, forward strand.
CATTTCTTGCTACAGTACATTAGGAATCTTCTAAGCTATATCCAGCAGTTCAGACCTATTTTTCCTCTCAATTGCATACTTAGAAGGGATTTTGGTGGTGTTAAATTTCTTTGGTTGCTTAGTAGTTCTTTCTAAATTCTAAAATTTTCCAAATTTTTATTTAGGATTGGCGAATCCACGTGGATCAAATGCATCAGCACCAAGATGGAATTGAATCAGCTTTAAAAGATACCCGTGTAAGTCTGATGTGTAATTCAGAAGTGACATTCTGAATGACATTGCGGCAATTCAGCTACTGCATGTTATTAGTTAGTTGTAGTATGTTGTTACATTATTGCAACATTATTGTGACAACATTCTGTTGTTACATTATTTCCATCAAGGATTGCCAAGGCCTATAACATCAGCTTTCTCTTTCTCTCTAAAATCACTTCTAAAGAATAACAAGTATTGTTCCCCAGGTATCTCTTTTCCTTTTGATTTGGGATGTCTCTGCTAACAAGCTGTTTTTATATGATGCCTACTTTAGGAGACTTCTGTAAGTAACTGGGTTTGGTCAACATGTTTGGAAGATTTTGCTTTCAAATGAGATTTCTGCACTGTTTTGAGATTATAGTGTTTTCCTGTAAAAGAAGTTAGCTGGTAATCATTAAATGGTGCTAACCTCCGAGGTGAAGGCTTGACCTATATTAAGATTTAAAACCTTAGGGTTCCTAATAATTAAATTTAATACTAAGTTTTTGACACCTATGAAGAGTAGATGAACACTGTACAACTAACTGTCCGCTGTTAGCTCTCATTCTGAGATACAGACAGTTGCAAGACCCTTTTTATTAGCGTATTCATTGTTTCATTTTTAAGCAGAGCAACAAATATGAATAATTGTTGAGGCTACAGAAGTGTTTACAGAGTCCAGGTGCACGGTGATAATTATTTTACACTCACAATTAAATGACTCAGAATATTTAACAGCTTACGTCCCATTTCATTATTTAAACTTTTCAAGTGCAAAGTAATTGAGAAACTAGAGTGTTTACCCTGGTTTTAGTGTTAGGATTTATTTTATGTTCCTTGATACAAGTAAACTTAAACCGGATAGAAAAATAGCATAAGTACATTGGATCCAGTGTTGGATATTTTTAGTATTTCAAAATTTGAAAATATTTTTTTCCAGCATAGTGTTACTGTGCTGGAAAAAATATTTCAAAAAAATATAAACATTATCTAAAACGTTGTCCTTGTATTTCTCTAATGCTGCAAATGTGATTTTAAAACTTGGTACAGTTTTCAAAACCTGTTTAGACATGGAACATGGGCTGATGTTCAAATGAAAAAGCATTAAAAGAAATTTCATTGGACATGTTAGAACTGTTGACTAACAGTTCAGCAGAACTTTAGATCCCAAGCAATTTCAGTGATAATTAACATGCTTCTCAAACTTTTACAGGGCTATCTTGACAAGCTTCATAATGAAATCAGCCGAACTCTGGAAAAGGTTAGCAGTAGAGAAAAGTATATTAACAATCAGCTGGAGCACTTGGTTCAAGAATATCGTTCTGCACAAGCACTTTTGAGTGAGGTAATCTAATTTGCTTTTTAAAGTATTTTTACAGTATTGTGCTGCTGCTGCTATTGCTAGCTGAATGTTTTATACTATATGTTTTATATTTATAACTCAACTCATAAAATATAGCAAATGTTCACATTTAGCATTGTTCCTCTGAAAGGAGACATTTTCATAGAAATTCAGCACCTGATTAAAATATTTCCTAATATTTCTTCCTCTTCCTTCCCCCAAACAGGCCAAAGAAAAATATCAGCAAGGAAGTGGTGGTGTGACAGAGAGGACAAGAATTCTGTCAGAGGTACAGCTTGTTTATCTTAGTATTACGTGAAATATCAAGTAAATGCATATGTGTTTCCCCTCATATTTAAATATGGTGAAAATAATAGTGTAATTGTGGAGACTGGGATTTGTTATTTCCAAAAATCTGATAGAGATTGATAGTCATGGGGACTGCATTTTCCAACCATTGGGAGCGTGGTTTTGGTACAGCTTCTGAGTTCAAGAACTCCATGGCAACTGTTCCAAGTAATCTCAGCGTCGTGACATATGAGTGGGATCCTGCTGTATCATCATCTAAGCAGATCAGTCTGGAAATGGAGACTCGTGATATCTGTCCTTTGCAATATTGAGATTTGCTTCTTTGTTGAAATGGGATCTCATGGCTCTTCTGGATTTCTGCATGGTCAAAATTGATCGCTCTTAGGCACCCAATGGCTTCCAAAGGGTTGTTGGGAATTTTCCTGATAATTTGGCAGGCAATCCTATCTCACATTTAGTCAACCTTTGGAATATGAAAACAGCCAAAATATTAGTAAAATTACCCCTTTAAGGCTTCTGCTCAGTCATTGATCCCATATGTTTATTGCACTGAGAGAAATGAAACAATTGAAAAGATGCCCAGAGTAATGGTAGCATGAAATCTGAAGTGGCTGCAACTAAGCTCTGAGAAGACTCAAGCCTCAAGGCTCCGTAATTATAATAAGACTGGTAAAACATCAGTTCTTTATACTTTCAGCATCCAAAGATTCCTGCCTGGTTTCTCTTCATGTTATAAGGATCATTTAGGGAAGGCTGTGTGGGAGAAGACACCTTCAGGTTTACTAGTTGATTTTAAGCATTTTTGGGCAGCTAATCCAATGTGACTAAGGAAATGAGATCTTGTGTTGTTATCTAGTATTTATTTGAGCTTATTGACGCCAGAGAAGTTATTAAGATCCCCTGTAGTTTGTCTTCTGCTATCTGTCACTTTGTTCCATGTTTGGCTGATTCCTTCAGACACTTGGTGAAAGATGATCATCTGGATCAGGAAAAATGTCAGTGTCCTCTAGGAGAGGGGATTGTTATTTTTTTAAGTTGAATTTCTTCCTTAACCTAGCTATTTTAAAACCTCCCTTAACCCAGCTATTTTTGACAACCTTCTCCTAGTTTCCAAGCTTCTTCTTTTAGAGGAAGGTTGTTGTTAATGTGGCATTCAGGTACAGATAATCCTGTCAGTAATCAGTAATCAGATTTGGTAATAGGGTAAAAACATCATCAGTCACCCTGATGGATAACATTCTTCTTGATAGGGGAATCCATCTCTCTTGGTCCCATTATGCTTTTTGGCAGATTAAATACCATTGACCATGGTATGTTGCTAGACTGTCTACAAGGACTGGGAGTTAGTAGTTCTGCTCATCAGTAGCCATTTCCAGGGTGTAATCATGAGATATGATGTTTGAAACCATGTTTGTTCCAGTATAGGGTACCATTGGATTTTATGATTTCCTCAGTATTTAATTTCTTAATTTAATTTCTTTATGAAGCCACTGAAAAAAATTCTCCTGGCAGTTTGGGTGATGAGCCATCACCATGCAATGTCACTTAGTTGTAGTGAGTATCATTCCCACCCCAGACTGGATGAGATATGCTTGAACAAACATCTGAAGGTTATCGGAGTCTAAATGTGTTCAAAGTGCAGTAAAGACCGTGAATATATGTTGTTTGCTGGGGTGCTGAGCCAGGATGTGAGCTGACCCAGCATATGTAATATTACTGTGAGGTTATTATGGTGCCTCATTTAGAGGATTATGGTTTTTAATTGTGTGAGGTTTCTGTTTGTATCTTTTATCAAATTTAAACTGGATTTTTTCCCCATTAGCTGCCCAAGGTTTTATTGTATGAAATAGGCAGCCATATAAATCTTGTAAATATACTTTTTAAAGAAACTGAATCATTTATTTGCTTGCTTTGAAGTGGAGACATCAGAGACAGCTAAAATACAACCACCAGCCAATTGTAGCCCCCCACCTCATTGTGGAGGAACAGGAGGTGAGGAGCATTCTGAGGGCGGTGATCCTAGAAAGGCTGCCGGTCCTGACGTTATCTCTGGCCAAGTGCTTAAAGACTGTGCTGATCAGTTGGCTGGAGTCTTTACCAGGATCTTCAATCGGTCTTTATCCCAGTCCACTATTCCATCTTGTTTGAAAGCTTCCACCATTGTTCCGCTGCCAAAGAAGTTCCCTTCAATAACCTCAACAATTACAGGCCAGTGGCACTCACTCCTATCATCATGAAGTGCTTTGAAAAATTGGTCTGCTGGCATATCATTTCTGGTCTTCTGCATACATTTGATAAACACCAGTTTTCATACAGAAGAAATAGATCTACAGAGGATGCTGTAGCCATCACTCTTCACACTGCTCTGACTCATCTAGAACAGCGGGGGCTATATGAGGATGCTTTTTGTAGATTTTAGTTCTGCATTTAACACAATTCTTCCACATAGACTAGTGTCTAAATTTCTGGACCTTTGACTTTCTTATTCAATCTGCCTTTGGATTATGGATTTCCTGTCTGGCCACTCACAGAGGGTCAGATTAGGTAATCATACTTCTTCAGCCTTTATTCTTAACACTGGTACACCACAGGGTTGCATGTTGAGTCCCTTACTCTATACTCTTTATGTGCGTGACTGCATTCCCACTCATGCTAGTAATACTATTACTAAATTTGCAGATGATACAACAGCAGTGGGACTCATCTGCAGGGGGATGAGTCTCTCTATCGAGATGTGGTGGACTGGTTGCTTTCATGGTGTGGAGACAATAACTTGGTCCTCAACACCAATAAGACCAAGGAGCTTATAGTAGACCATAGAAGGAACAGATCAGACATCCAGCCCTTGCTTATCAATGAAACCAAGTGGAGCAAGTGGCCAGTTTCAAGTTTCTGGGTGTTACCATAAAAGAAGACCTGACCTGACATTGCAGCACTGGTCAAAAGGGCCCAGCAGAGATTATATTACCTGAGACTTCTCAGAAAACAACAACTGAATGAAAAACTGCTGGTGGCCTTCTACTGCTGCACCTTAGAGAGTATCTTAACTTACTGCACCTCTGTATGGTTTGCCAATTGCACAGTGGCAGATAGGACAGCACTCCAGAGGGTTAACAACATTGCCCAGAAGATCATTGGTTGCCCTCTCCCTTCTTTAGAAGAGCTTTATAGCTCCTGCTGCCTTAAAATAAGTTCAAAACATTCTCAAAGATGCATCTCATCCTGGGCACCCTTTTTTGAACTATTACCATCTGGCAGACGGTACAGAATAATAAAAACAAGCACAAATAGGCTGAAAAACAGCTTCTATCCCAAGGCAGTAGCTCTGTTGAATTTTACTGTATAGTGCAGTGTTGGTGCGATGTAGGGGGTTTTCAATTCAATGTGTGGAGTGTGAAGGAGGTGTGTTTGTGTTTATTTTCATGGTCATGATGTGCACTGAAGATGATTTTTGATTTCATTGTACGAGGTGCAATGACAATAAAGTAAACTAAAAAAACCAAAATCAATAAAATTTAATTACATTAAAATAGTGGTGCTGGGCCACTACTTCAGTACATTATATATGGTGTTTTACCATGTTTGTGACAAGAGTTAATGTCTTAACTTGTGGATGCCTGATTGAAAGTAAGCAATGGGTTTATCCTGAAGTATTCATGAAGGCTTAGTTATAAGTTGTATGATTTGAAATTTAGAGCACTCTGAATGGACACTTGAGAATTCTACTTCTGTCAGTTTTCTCCCTGAACCCAGTTCACTGTCCTCAATTAAATGATTTACTGTACTCTGCTTCTGTGAAATGGTTCAGGATGAATGAATTACTGATTTTCCTTTTCAAATAACTTAAATTTTATAAGATATTAATGTTAAATAAATGAATGTACAATATATAACTTTACATGACTAAAAGGCAGGGCCTCTGGTGAGTGTTTCATCAGAATCAAATCAATTTATGTAATAGACTTTTCTAATTTATCTACATTGTATTGTTGATTATTATTCTGCATTAAGAATTGAACAAGATACACGTTTTAATTATGTCAGTAGACAAAAGAAGGAAACCTTGGGTATAAAGTCTTTTTTTTAACAGAGCCAATATAAATATGACCTATTAAAGCAAGAGTTGTAATTGATAGGAATCATCCTCTGAAAAAGCCCCTGAACATGATATTACCATCATAGATAAATGAGATTGAAAAGGTTTGCTGTGATGGCATAGTGATTAGAATGTAGTATTGCAGGCTAACTCTACCCGCTGTCAGGAGTTTGATCCTAATGGCTCAAGGTTGACTCAGTCTTCTATCCTTCCGAGGTCAATAAAATGAGGATCCAGATTGTTGGGGACAATATGCTGACTCTGAGGGCTGTAAAGCACTGTAAGGCAGTATATAAGCCTAAGTGCTATTGCTGTTGTGTGTGAAATTCAGAGGCACAGTGCTGTTTCGGCTATGGAACCACTTTCTCTGCTTATTCATACATTTCATACATTCATACATAAAATAATTTTATCCTTCCAATGAGGTTCTCTGTTTCAGTTATACTAAACTTGACAAAATATATTAACTATGATTTCTGCATTTAGGTATCATCTTAGTTTTTAGTGTATAGTAGTTCTTTCATATACCTCCCTAAGTTTGTTGGATTTCTGTGGGCTTCAGTAGGGTAGTTTGCAATACTAGAAGAGTTTTTTTAATTAATATGTCATAGTTATGTATTCCTCAGCAAGGGTCAGTTGTCTGAGTGTGATTCATTTACCCTCTTCCATTTTCACTTGATTTTAAATTATGTTTACTTTATTAAGCATGGAGGCAGAATGGCATAAAAAACCCAGAGCTGCTGCAGCCAGCCTGTTCTCCATCTGTTTGACTTGGCTGGCTGCCACAGCAATACTGCTCTTTCCACCCACAGTCTCTTGCCAGCTGGAATACCTTGCTCTGAGGTGGTTATGGTAGCTAAGTAATCCTTATTTATCTCCCACTTGAACTGGCCACTGCATCTTGCCAAATGGCAGATTTACTTTGGGGAATCTACTTTACTGAAAATAATGAAAAAGCAAAACTATCGACATTATGTATATATGCATAATGTAACTTGAGTATCTCTAGCCCTCCTATAAAGAGAAATTCTCAACAGCACATACTGCATCTAAGAGATAAGAAAACAGACAATCATTACTTTAGGAAGGATAATAGGTCTTTTTTCCCCTCTTAGACTGCAGATATTCTAGCTACTTACTGCGCTTTTGACATTCAATTTTGTGCCAGGTTGTAGAGGCTGCTACAACAGCAACAGCCAGATGTTAGTCTCTCAATGAACAAAATTTCCTTCCTCAAGCTGCTGTTGCTGATATTTTTCACAGTTTTTGCTTCTAGTGGCTTTCCCATTTCTTGTGTTCCACTGTTTCTATTTGAGTGAAACGGCAAGTAGTCCTTAACTTATAACCATTCAGTTAGTAACTTTCAAAGTTACAATAGCACTAGAAGAAGTGAGTTAAGACCATTTTTCATACTTATGAATGTCATAGCATCCCCATGGTCATGTGATCAAAATTTGACCACTTGGCAACTGGCATGTATTAATGACAGCTGCACTGTTCTGGGGTCATATTTTTGTTACCTTTTGTCAAACCAAGTCAAGGGAAGCCAGATTCACTTAACAGATGTACTACTTAACAACTGCAGTGATTCACTCAACAACAAAGGCAAGAGAGGTTTTTAAATGGGATAAAACTCACTTAACAGCTGTCTTGCTCAGAATGGAAATGTTGTGCTCAATTGTGTCATAAGTCGAGAACTATATTATTTTTTAATGCATAGATGTCTGCTTCACACATTAGATCATACTATGAATCATGGTTTACTGTCCTCAGTGGTTGACTTCATACAACCCTCAAAGTTCTGTGTACTTGTTGTAGAATATTGGACACCAATACGTTTGATTCAGACATGTTCTTTGATATGTATGCTCTACGCCTCACCTTTTTTTTTTAAAGAATTAATTAAAAATGGAAATAATATGCATGCTGCAAAGTCTAGTCTCAAATATCATCTTAATTTTTTTTAATCTTCTGGGCGTCACATTGACTCTAGAGAAAGACTTATAACATAAAAATGAAACATCACTATATTCTGATTGAAAGTATAGCCATCTGCCAAGTTAAACAGTGACAGGTAAACAGTTAATAGAGAAGATGGTGAGCAATTATCTTGCTCTTTTAATTTTTTATTAACATGTAAATATTTTGTAATAGACCACACCCTTATTGTAGCCATTTGTAAACGTGCCCATCTTCTGCTCTAAAAAATTAAATATAATTCAAAAAGGCTGCATATTGTGTACAGAATGCAAACCTAAGCAAACCACCTCATGTTTTAATGCAATATTTGAACCCAGAGGATTTCTTCGGGAACAAACAGCTTTAGAGATTAGTGATACTGGTTAGGAGATGGTTTTCAAAACAGAACTTGGTTCTTCAATAAGTGAAGCTGTTTTACCTGATTTGCTACTTTTAGTTTTTGAGTATACATAAAAGAAGGAAAAAATAGAGAAAATAAAACAAATCAAGGTCCATTCTCCATAAAGTTTTCAAATGAGTAGGAAACATATTTGTATTTATTTCAGAATATCAAATAAAAAATCATGCAAGCCTGATTGTGCTGTACTTCCTCCTCCTTCCTATACTTATGTGAATTAGAGAAACATCTGCCTAAACCACTTCCAAATGTTATCTTATTATGGACCTTAAAAATGCTTCAGCCCCTTTTGCCTAGCAGTGGAACCTATATACCTCTATACAGAGCAAAAGGGAGTTAATTTAACTCCAACAACAATTTAATAATGTAAAGAAAATAGGTTTTTCTGGGTAGGAGAGAAAGAGATATCCTTAACTTCAAAGTAAAAGTATTAAAACCTGTCATTTTTTTTATCTAAGATTACTGAAGAATTAGAGAAAGTAAAACAAGAAATGGAAGAAAAGGGAAGCAGTATGACTGATGGAGGTAAGGCATTCTGAAGTCTTTTCTACAGATTTTCTCCCGAATACAGGAAAATACCTCAGTGTATTTACTCTTGATGGACACACCTGGACTATTTTCTTGGCAACATAATAGAAATGCTTTGACACGGCTGCCTTCTGGGGTGTTTTAATTTGTATAACAGGTACAAAAATAGGCTATTCAGCTGTGAAAAGATAAATAGAAGATACTGGTTGCAGTTTAATTCTGTTTTTATATCTCCACAAACCTTAATGTTGTCTGCAAGTAAGATGTAGCAGGTTTCTTGTTTATTACTGAATCAAGTTTGTAGTCTTTTTAAGATTGGGAGGGTTACTTAATTCTGAAGACATTGATAAATAAAATCGATAAAAATACAGTGAGATAATATGCAGGCATTTTTCAAATAGAACATTCTGCGTTATCTCTTTAACTACTGGGAATATATGTACATTTTTAATATATATCTTCAGATCTAAAATGTCATGAAGATGGAAAATACATTATGTTTTATAAGTAGACTTGATATGAAATGATAATCTATAAAATGATTCCAGAATATTATCATTCTTCTGTTCATTTATCTCTCTTGATTAAAAGAAATTGAATCATGGGGGGAAAATAATAACTATGCAGTAAACTGAAAGAAAAAAAGTACTGTTTTTACATTTTCCTTTAATAGCTCCTTTAGTGAAGATAAAACAGGCTTTAACCAAACTGAAGCAAGAAACCATTCAGATGGACATACGAATTGGTGTAGTAGAACACACATTACTTCAATCAAAGTTGAAAGAAAAATCAAATATGACAAGAGACATGCATGCTACTATAATTCCAGATTCTTCAATTGTTGGTACTTATTAATTTTTAAAATAAATGCTATGCTAATAAAATTTTGTACATAATATATTTTTCAATTTATGTATGTCATGCTACAAATCTATTGCTCTGTATATAAACAAAAAGATTTATGTTTTACAATCAAGATCTACTGTGTGTGTGTTTTTGTATGTATGTGCCTGGATGTGTGGAGAGAAAATATTTTAAGTATATAGTATATTAAAAGTTTTGGATTGCACTGCATTGAAATGAAAAACTATTCAAAAGCAAAATCCTATACAAAAATAAATTGTTTCAAAACATCTAACTGTAAACACCAGCATGATTGCCTTCCTTTTTCTAAGACAATGAGCCATCACAACTTTATGGACTATATCAGACTCTGTCTCATCCAGTTTGTACTTCGCTGTTTTTGAGCAAGGAAATTACTAGAAAATTAATTTTGCTCAAGAACAACCTAGTTAGGTTACATTGCATTATAGTCTGTGTCTATAATTTTATTTTGTTTTGTTAGAATTGCTAGTCCTATGAGGGCAAAACTCATCTGGCTAAATGATACGGCATAGGAGGGTTGCAAGATGAAACAGGAGGGAGCATATGGAATCCCAAGTTGTGACTCATAAATGGAGAATGATTGATTATTGTTTTTTCTGCCAACTAGTGACATTGGCTCAGGGGGAAAAGAAGTTGAAGAATCCACCAATTAGTGCCTTGAAGCTGCCTTCATTAAATCTGTAAGGACACAGATCTGTGATCTGAGTAACTGATGCCCTTTAAATCAGCTATGGTGGCAGTAAAAATGACATCAACATACTTTACGGTTGACTCAAACTTGGGGAAAATTTCTATTTACACAACCATAAGGAAGTACATCTGGTAATCAAATATATTTAAAATACTCAGTTAATGCTATCACTTCCCCATCCCCATTCTTCTTACTTAGATGTGTTTCTTCCAACACCAGAGTATATTTGTATATTACTTTCTCTTTTCATTGGCTAATTTGAAACTTCCCCTAGTCACAAAGGTTTTGTAAGAACAGATAAGTAATCATTCTGGGAGTTGAAGAGTGCTATCATTCCTAGATTTTTGCTTTGTTTCTTATTAGCTTCTCCAAAACAGCTATCTGGTCTCAAGAAAGTAAATTTTTCTCTGAGACTCAAGTGTTTAGTAGGATGCAGGCCTATAAGAGCAGATCTTGAAACATGGATATAGAAGAAAAGAAAAGAAAGAAACTAGAGTGGAAGTAGTGAGCTGCAGGAAGAGAAAGTATTGATTTTATAGGTAAAACTATTAAGACAATTGAAACTGGATGTAAAGAAAGAACATGTGAAAACTGCTTGGAACAGAATGAAAAAATGTTCACATGTATTCATACATAAAACATGAAAAGAACTTCTGTGAATGATGAAGTGAAAAGGGGAATCAATGGATGAGAAAAACAAAAGGATGGTTGCTGGAAAAATGAGAATGAAATAGATTATACAATGTATTTTAAAAGAAAAATAGAGAGATGAATAGAGCTCAGCAAGGAGACTCCAGCACAGAAATTGCAATTACATTTTTAAAAAAATATTTAGAATAAAACTGAAATTTGAGAATACTTTAAGAAGTATTTTAGAAATTTGTCCTGTAGGAATGATGGTGTTAAGCTAAAGAGTGGAACTGAAATATACATGTGAGTATCCAGGGAAAAAGGGAAATCATAAATGCTGTGGGGAATGTTGAAAAATAGAGAGGAATCGGGTATAGATTATATAATTGTATATGCAATTTTTTAGCATGTGTATGAAAAATGTAACTTGATAATTGGAAGAATGCTCTTATTTTTCCTAAATATATAGAAAAGAAGCAAGAGTGCATACAAAAACTAATGGCTTATTAATTGTCCTCAAGAATGTTTTGCAGAATTATGATTAAAGAGGCGGGGCTAAGAAATGATTGTGAGCAAAAATGTTAGTAATACTGCAATTTATTGTAGGTACAGAATATGCAGAATGGTTATTTTTTCTTTAACAAATAATTTTAAAATATATGGAAAGCTTATTATATGTATAATAAATTTTGTATGAGAAATTGTGTGATAAAATAAACTTCAATTATGGAATGATTTGCCTGAATAGAGTTGGGGTTGCTTGCTGAAGCAATTAAATGATATGTAATGGAAGTGAAACATATGCAATAATTCATTATTGAACAAAGAGTTTGATGGGATACTGTATATACCCCTGGTTGTTAAATGTGGTGTATAGAAAACGTGTTAAAGAAAGCTGCTGTTGCATTAGAGGTATGATTGATTGAGAATGTAAATGAATGTGTAGTCTTCGTATGAGGACAATACCAAATTATTTGCAGTGAGTGTTAGGCAGTTTATATGATGCAGCATGGTGTATAGATCTGAAAATTAATCTGTTGAAAAAGATTAAAACAGCTACAGGGAGTTCTCTACTTATAACTGTAATGGAGTCTTCCCATCATGGTCACCATAATGCAGTTGTTAAGTGAACGCCAGCCACCATGTTCATTAAGCAAATGCTTCAGTTAAGCAAACCAGTGGTTTCATACAGGACCGTTTTGCCAAAAACTGGAAGTAAATGGCAGTTTTCAGCAAAATGAGAAGTAAAATGCAGTCACAAGACTATGGGACACTGCAAACAGTCATAAATGTACCCCAGATTCTGAATGCTGAAATTTTGGTCAAGCAACTGCTGAGGGCGGGGGCGCATTGGAATTTCAAATCCAAGTTGGCCCTTAGATAACGTCTGTCATAACTTTGAATATCACTAAGCAACCAGTTGTAAGCCAAAGATTACCCGTATGTGTAACTGGGGAATTGCCTCTCCCCCCTCCATTCTTGTTGATTGTTCCTAAATGACTCAAAACCTGATCAAGGAAATGGCATGAATTATAACAAGTTATAAGTAGTAGCTGAAAAACAATAGCAAGCAAATGTATTATTGTTCTTTGGTATAATGTTTACTGAAGATTGGAAAAAGGGTGAACAATGCTAGTAAGGAGATAGGTATTAATGTGTTTAAAAAGAAACAAAAATTTCTCTGTATGAGTGCATCCTTCTACCCATTATATGAAATTAACAATTGGGAAAATCTGCAGAAAGAAAGTTGAATGCAGAAACTATGAACGAGGTCTTGTATGCAATACTAAGGTGTGCCCAGAAACAGTATCTGTCATATTCAATCATTAAACTTAAATAATTTTGTTTCCTGGAACCTACTTGTTGTGCTTTCCCCATGATTCATTCTGCTGTCTCGACTATACACCACGGAGTTTCCAGGAAAAGTGAGCACAGACACTGCTGCAGTTATACTTCCTGGTTTATTTTAAATCTTGGATAGGTGATATCCTGGTCCTTGAAACATTTATCTGCTCCAGAGTCAGTGCAGCAAGCATATAATTCATGCTGGACATGAAAGATGTTGTTTTCTTTCTATGAACTATCCTTTGCTTCAGTGCCTTAATAAAACCCACTCTCACTGACTTCCTAGAGTTTAAGGGATTGTAATAATTCATCAGCAGTAACTTGGGCTGAATTCAAATGATCACTGCCTATTATGTACTAAAAGGTTTATAGCATATGACTACCATTTCATAATGAGAAATGGGATCAGTACAAAGCCAGTTTCTTACTTTAAAACAACTATAGATAACTATAGGGTTTTGCTCCTTCCTTCTATTCTCAATTGTTCAACATGGAATTGACATGGAATTGTACAACTAATGCAAGATATTCTATCAACACATTGATGTTTAATTTTAAAACCAGGCAAGCATTAACAGCCTGCTTCATGGACATAATTTTGAAAACTGTTAAGGATCTTAAACTGTCAGTGGACTCATTTATATTGTTAATCACAGGACAGGGGCCTCTTTTGGTTGTTTTCTCTTTCAGCATGCCTTGTGATACCTCAAACTACAACCAGGACAACCTAAATCTTGCAGTGCCATTTGGGTGGCTTGGCTAATAATTTATCTGTGTGTACTTAGTTTTTCTTTATTACTCATATTAACATTTCTTTGATTTAACCACAATGCCTGCTAGGTAATTGAATTAATTTCAGCAATTTTTTTTAAAATCTGCCTACTTAAATCCTCCCACTTGTTCACTCAGGATTTCTATTGTTACATAGGACTAGTATTATTAACCTCACAACTGCTTTGTATTTTTCTGCTAAAAAGATTGTTTCTAATCGTAATGAAAACTTTTGGAATAATTTGTCATTAAAAAAGTTTATTATATGATAAGGACAGGAGGTTTTCAGGACATGGAGCTCCCATTTCAGAGCTCTATCTGATTACGTATGTTACAAATTGAGATCAGAAGAAATACAGAATTACAACATGAGCCGCAAAATATACATAACTGTTTCAAAAAAAGGTAGAACAGAGAAAAAGGCACTCTAAATGACTTCTAAAGCTAAGACAATCCTTTCATCTCCCATATTTGTTATATGGCATACTCATTTGCAGCACTGGGTCTCCCCAAATTATTAAGTGAATTACCTAGCTATAAAAAAAATTGCCCATCTCTGTTGCAAGTGAATATACCAATCTCTCTTCCTAATGGGTAAGCAGTATTACTCATATTTCAGGATGAATAATTTTGAATCTTTGGAATAGGACTGGATAACTGCATCCCTGCCTACTCGGGTACAAGTTCCATTATGTTTAATGTGATCTATTGTCATGCAAGTTGGTACAGAATTGTAATGATGTCTCAGCAGCCACATTGTCCAAGAGGAAAATATAATTGGCATGTAAGAATTGCTTAACTCCATCCAGCATTGTATTTATAAATATATGCCTATACAAGCAAAACACTATGAATAAGAGTATGGTGAATTCACATTTCATAAATTTGATGGGTGTCTTTCCTAGGCTAAAGGCAACTGTAGCTTTACCATATTGTAATGGACCCTATTACTTAGCATCAGTTATAACTAAGAAGGAAACATAAGTATCTTTGTAAAGTAAGAATGGTAAAATTCAGAATTGGAATGGACTTCTGATGCTGGGTCTTTCCTTAATAGACACTCATATTTCTGCCGTTTTTATTGGTATTTCTAAAAATACTTATAGACTAAATAAAATTATACCTGATAACCTAAGGTTTTTTCACAAGCAAGGAATTTTTGGAAAAATCCCTGTGGCATGTGGGTTTTGTAACTAACCATTTAGAAAAACTAATTTTCATTTGTGTACATTTTACTCTTCTTAAAATATTTGGTATTCAAAGAAATATTTTTAGTACAAAAAGTAAATTATTTAAAAAGTGAAAGGTCTAAAATTCAAACACCAAAAGACAGCTATGATTCAGAAGTGACAATCTTCAACATAGATTTGCTTTCTAGAAGATGTAGATGCAAATTTCTTGTAATTTCTATGGTAATGCCTGTTATAAAGCTCTTTCCTCAACAAAGAGGGAAAGTATTGACATTAGATTTTTAGGAATCTATGAAATTCCATTGTATGTATACAATTAAATCTTGAGCAGATTTTTAGCAAGTATTGCATGTTATCCAAGTGAGAATAATATTAAAACATTTTGGTTTTGGTCTTTTTCTGATCCAAACAGAAATTATTTCTGAAACCACCTACAGTCAGGCCAAAACAATATAAATATGATGAAATAATTAAATCTCCAAATTAGGAAGCTGGGAAGAAGAAAAACAAATATTGATTGATTGATTGATTGATTGATTGGACTTGTATGCTGCCCCATCTCCGAAAACTCTAAATATCGACACTATTCATGTCCTTCCTCTCAAATACACAACCAGTGATGCTAATAGCTGTTGAGGGGTGGGGCCAGTTTATTTTGGACCACAGGTCTTCTCCCAAAGTGACTTTCAGGGAAACCCTTTGACTGATAATTAAAACTAAACCGGTTTAGTTTGGTCTAATTTGATCCTCAGTTAACCCAATAAATTTATCCATCCAATTTTGAATTCGTGGACAGAGAAAAATAAGGTAGCACATAAAACGGGAGGGGAAAAAAGCCAGCCATTAATTTGGAACACAAATGTCCCATATACATTCATTTCCTCCCCCACCTACCCATCCCCTTCTGGAGGCTTTCGGTAGAACCAAGGCTATCAAGTGAAAAAGCATTTTTGCAGTGAATC
Organism: Naja naja; assembly: GCA_009733165.1. Classification (NCBI taxonomy): domain Eukaryota; kingdom Metazoa; phylum Chordata; class Lepidosauria; order Squamata; family Elapidae; genus Naja; species Naja naja. Next base: position 26,975,653 of record CM019152.1, read on the forward strand.
TGCATTATTTTTAAAGCTAATGGAATGAGAAAGAAAAGGTGTCACTGGTGATTTTGGAGATGTGGGGACACAGGGAAAATAGGCAAACTATATCACAGGGAGAGAGAAGAAACAAGGTGGGAAAGAATGAGATGGCCAGGAGAATAGTTACAGGCAAGAAGTGCCATTCATCCTTATTTTAAAATAATAGGCTTAGGAGTCAAATCTAGTATTTCTTTGCAAGTTAAAAAAAATGCAGCCGCTCCCCCCTTTGGGGGCAGCTTATAGGAGTTGTTTCAGTTACAAAAATCAATTCTAATTTAATCTGCCATCTTTATAATGGGTCAGAATTCCAAATAAATTATTCTGGGATAAGCAATATTGCTGAAACGACTAGTCACCATGACCAGCTTAAGTCATATTACCTTTAATGAGATGATAAATGTTATAATCAACATGTTTTGAAGGGCAGAATAGAAATTGGCATTTTTTTTAAAAAAAAAGGTCATCCATTACTATAACATCTGAATAAATAAAACGTCTAATGGATCATTTTTATGAAGGTCTTATAGTAACACACCATTTTTAAGTTCTTACAGTACTTCTGTCATATTGTTAAGGTGTTATTATGTATCTATATAGATTTGTAGATGTACTGAATTAATTCTTAGTGGCTTCCTAGCCAAGGAATCTTTATATATTCTCAAAACATAATCACAGTCTTCCTAACTAGAAGGAGGAATGAGATTCAGGAGGAGAGGAAGTTAAGGGCTCCATTGTTCTGAGTAAGTTTTTGCTATTCACCCCACCCTACAGATTCAGATAGGTGAATGTGCGGTTTACAAAAACTGAAAGACTGAGAACCAGTGAGAACTCTACAACGGGGGCAAGTGAACCTGCATAGGACTTCATGTATATGCTGCAACTTGCAAAATCGGTTCAGATGTCATGATGCAAACATAATCGTGACAGATGTGTGGCGTTTTGACATAACTGTTGGAAACGTTTAGTTGTTCAAAGGTGACCTTTTAAAAAATAATGCTGTACATTCAGTTTGGAGTGGTTCTATATCAGTTGCAAACCTGTGTATTCAAAAACCTTTGTACAGACTACTGAATATGGGTTTTTCAGAGCCAGATCTCAATTTTATGTAAATTACAGCAATTAAACTGTTTTCTCAAATCTCTATTTCATTGCTTTAATTGCGTATGTTTTTTTAAAGTATCCAGTGTATAAATTATTCCTGGAGATTTCCAGCTCTGCTTCATCCAGTTTCCAAGTAAGGAAACTGTCTCAAAGAATAGGTGGTGACAGATTTTTGCCATGTAAAAAAAATTCTTAATTTTTTACAGCCTTATCCTGTTTTTTTATATCTGATGATAAATTCTTATTCAAAGTCTTATTCATGTTGTTCTCATGTAGATTTTGTTTCATATCTTTTTTTGTAACATCTTCTGGGAGCACACTGTTCCCCAAAAGACAAACATAGCTAACATAATTGATTCAAACTCACACCACAGTTCTTGGTGCAGTAACAGTTCCTCCAAACTTCTCTGAATGCTACTAAAGTTATTTACAGTAGCTTATTATGCCTGCAATATAAAAAATAATTTTAGTTTCCCACAAATGTGTATTTAGTTTTTAAAAATATTTTCAAAGTCTTATTCAAAATTCAATATTCCTCAGAAATTATTTTCTGAGCCCCTTAACCTGTTTAAAACTTTCTATAGCCAATACCTTGCCTTGTTGTTTGCTGTTTATTTTACATTCTTAAAGATTATAAAAATAGATCTTCATTTTCTTTTATTAAGGATTAAAGGCACCCAGTAGTTGCAATCTTGCCACTGTGAAGGTGTCTAATTTCTTTGAAGCAATTAATAAGCAATTTCCGAAAGTGTCTATCAAGGGAAATGTGAACTTAGCATCCTTTAAAAGGCTTATTTGCAGCTGGAACAATTATGGCAAATTACCTCATCTCCTGATCCCCCCCCTCCAAAACCTGCTGTCTTGTGGTCTCTTGCAAGGAGCACCTGGAAAGAGAACAGCTTGGCCAATTTCACATCCTCTCTTTATCCAGAGAGAGTTATAGGAGCCAATCACTTACTGGCTCCCTATTTGTGGCTGCAAAGGTGGATTCTACTTTTTAAACAGCCATCTTCAATCCACCAATGATACTTTGGGGGCTTAACAAGGTAACCATTAGTGGGAACTACTATTAACATCTGGAATTCAACTTTATCTGCATAACAAAAAAATAGAAAAACTTGCTAACATTTTCTGTTCAAAATAGTAATAGCACTTAAACTTATATACCACATCACATCATCACATATATAAACTTATATACCACTCTAAGCAGTGTACAGAGTCAGCATATTGCCCCCAACAATCTGGGTCCTCATTTTACTAATCTTGGAAGGATGAAGGCTGAGTCATCCTTGAGCCGGTCAGAATTGAATTTCAGGCACTGGGCAGAGTCAGCCTGCAATACTGCATTCTAACCACTGTGCCAGTATAGCTCCTAAAGCCACATTAACATTTTCCGACTTCACTCATGGTGAAGGAAATAACCTTTCAATAAAATCTTGTATCTCCTCTTTGGGTTAGAGATGGTCAGGTGGCCATTGTACAAAGATGGTATTTAGCAGGTTTGGACCAGTTCAGGCATACCGGTAGGGAAATTTTTGAGTGGTTCAGCAAACTGGCAAATACCAACTCTGGCTGGCCCTGCCCACCTGTCCCCTCCCCCAACCCTTTCCTGCCCTAAATTTCCTTGTTTTTTAGCTTAGCTGATTTGTGTAGCAGAGCAGATTGTCATGCCTCAGCCAAGCTAAAAAACAGCTCACCTCACCAGTGCTAACACTGAAGGTGGTCTTTGAGTGCTGCGCTGAGCCTCGGCAAAGCGTGTTCTCATAGAGCCAATCACACCATTGGCTGGCCCCGCCCAACCTGTCCTGCTCCACCCACTCCACCCCTCACCCTGCCCTATATCTTACCTTCACTATGCAGCCCAGCTAATTTCTTCACTTCACCTTGCCTGCTCACCAAAGGTAAGCAATGCATGCTGCCCGCTCGCTGTTCGCCTTGGCCAAGTCAGGAACATGCCATTCCACAGCTGCGGCCTTGTCTCAGATCTCTGCCCACATGCTGCTACTACCCTCTGGCCTCAAACTATGGCCCTGTAGGCCAAAGCAATTTGGCCTGTGGCCTGCCGCACTAGGTTGAAGGGCCACATGGTGGGGGGGGATGCAGGCTAAAGCAGTTTGGGTCCCGGACGGTTCTTCTTACCTTTAAGAAGATCCATCCAGAAAGCTCTGCAGCAGAAATCTTGCAGCCACTTCTTCAGTCCCTTGCCTCCAAGCCTTTGCTCGCAGAGACACTCCATGTGCGCTCTGGTTGGCAGCTGCTTCTCTCCACTGCTGTTCTTGCTGGGAGAGCAGACTGCAATTTAACAGCTATGAGTTGCTGTTTTGGGTCCTCTAAGTCCCATCTGGAAAGCGCTGAGAGATAGCATTCAACACGGCTGCTTCTTCTCTGTGTCACAAACCCGCAGCGCTTTCCAGATGGGACTTAGAGGACCCAAAGTGGTGGCTCACAGCTGTTAAACTGCAGTCTGCAGAGAGAAGCAGCCACTGCCCCAGGGAGCAGAGATGGAGAGGAGCAGGCGGCCCTGAAAGCCTGCTCAGTCGAGCCTCACCATGTGGCAAAAGCCATGCATGTGCAAAAGCTTTGCATGCACATGCATGAAAGCTGTGCATGCACATGTGTGAAAGCCATGCACACACATGTGAAAGCCATGCATGCATGCACATGTGAAAGCTGTGTGCTTGCCCATGCATGAAAGCTGTGCGCTCATGCATGCGCAAAAGTCATGCACTCATGCATGCGCACACATTCACATTTTCAGCGAACCGGAGGTGGGATTATTTGACTCCCATTACTGCCATTGTATATGACCAACTCTAGGAGAGAGAAAAATAATTCATGCAATTAGCAAGGCAGTTGTAATACCTTCTATTATTATTTTGAAAAATGAAAAACAGCTACTTAGACACATAAAATAAATTGATTAATGAAACAAATCCTTTAAATTACACTCAGATGTTTTATCTGAGGTAAACTGTGAGCCAATAAAAACTAATGGTGTTTATTTAGCAACTCTTATAGTTGAGACTCAACATTAAGAAAACTAAGATCATGGCATCCATCCCTCTCAATTCCTGACAAATAGATGGGGAAGAAATGGAAGTAGTGACAGATTTTATTTTCCTGGGCTCCAAGATGACCACAGATGGGGACTACATCCAAGAAATTAAAAGACGCTCCTGGGGAAGAAAGCTATGGCAATCACCCTACCAACAAAAGTACCTATAGTTAAGGCTATGGTTTTCCCAGTTGCAATGTATGTTTGTGAAAGTTGGACCATAAGGAAGGCTGAATTGAGGCCTTTGAACTACGGTGCTGGAGAAGACTCCTGTGAGTCCCTTGGACTGCAAGGCAATCAAACCGGTCAGTCCTAGAGAAGATCAACCCTGGCTGCTCTTTAGAAGGCCCGATCTTGAAGATGAAACTCAAATACTTTGGCCATCTAATGAGGAGGAAGGACTCACTGGAGAAGAGCCTAATGCTGGGAACAATTGAGGGCAAAAGAAGAAGGAGGCGACAGAGAATAAGGTGGCTGGATGGAGTCACTGAAGCAGTTGGCTCTGAAGCAGACTCTGGGGGATGGTAGAAAAAAGGAAGCTGTGGAGGAATGCTGTCCATGCTGCCACAATGGGTCAGATATGACTTCACAACTAACAACAACAGATAGTTGAGAACTATTTTCCTTTATTAATGCAAGCCAATTTTATATATTGTTAACAGCTGTGAGCAAAACTTTATAATCTAATTATAAAATATTTCAATATTCACTAAGCATTCCATTTCTTCCCATAGAAGTGCTGATCTGTCTTCTGTGGTGATTTATTCTTCTCTGATTCATCTGGAACAGGAAATGTATGTAACGTTCTGGATATCAGCTTTCCTTGATGCAGGGCGATTTGTTAAATTTATATTTGTATGGTACAATGCTGGCAAATTAGCTTCTATTCATGAACTAACTCTCAGACTTTTAAAAGGTGTACAGCTGTGTCTCTGGACAAAGTAGCTTAAATAAGATATATATTAGTTTCCTATAACTGGAAGACCATGCAGGTTTAGTTATTGAGGCAATGTTTTGGGAAGGTTGGAAGGGTTAATGGACAAAATGAATGCCTTAAGCCTTGCACTTATTTAAATGATCCATTCAATGCTATTTGTGCAAATGCAGCTACTAGATTTGGAAGTGACTTGGTTAAGCACATTTTATGATCACAGCCAATCTAATTCTTTTAATATAGTTATTTGCTACTCATTTCAAATTTGTACTTTTCAGGATCTATAAAACATATTGGTCCTTTAGTCTCTTTGTTTCATATTTGAAATCAGCAGTGAATCTATGATTATATATGATTTTTGTATTGCTTTCAGGCTGTTGACATCTTCAGAGGCCTAAGATAGCAGAATGGCACTCAAAAGGTCTGTTTCTGTCATTGTTGTGCTTACCCTCTTTTAAAATATACTTGAATCATGACCCTAGTCTACCCTAAAAAACAATATGTAATTTATGTGAGAAATAGAGGCAACATTAAAATTAAATCATTTCTAATTATGCTCATTCCAAATGCTCTTGTCTAACAACAAGACGTCAAACTATATGCATAGAAACATTTAAAAAAACATTTTTGTCACACTGTGGTAATGAAATGTTCTGCAAGGCCAAATAATGTTGGAAAAAGTGGTAAAAGAATGCATCAAGGATTTGGAATGGTTAGAAAAATGAGGGGGAATCCATAACATTCACCAAAAGTATCACAATACCACAATATTTGGCTAAATTGTGGTGAGGCAGTTGAAAGGAAATGAAAATCTTCACCATGAGATCTGAAGATACACCTCATATTGCACATGATTTGCTGATTAAACCACAATGGCTACATTCATACATCATGTTAAGTTCTAACTGCTAGTTAGAATTTAACTGCTAACTACTAGTTAAATGCAAGCTACATTGCAACATCATAAATCCAACATAATCTAACTGAAACTGCTTTTACTTTTTTTAAAGAGTATCCACAGTGATACGTTCAGGCTTCAGGCCTCAAATATGCTCCTGTGGTTTATATGACTACCTTGATAACATCTTCATAGGTCTGTGGCTTAAAATCTCTTCAAATTCTAGACTCCTCATTTTCTTTGACTGTGTTTCTTTGGCCATATGACAACTTTTTATTCCCAAGCAGGTTCTGCCAACTCTTATCAAAACTAAAGAGAGGATCTTCAAATCAAAAGCATAAAATTCCAGGCAGAATGGAACTTAGTTCTCCAATACCAGATTCATTTAAATACAGCACAGTCTTAATCTGTTGATTGGCAGAATGATTTTCTTCCTCCTTCATGCAACAAGCTGATATGGACACATTAAATCAGAAGGGAACTGTATGCATAGCAGCATTGATACTTTGGGAGTCAGAAATAGCCCAATTAAAGTGTTTGCAAAATCTGGTACTGGCTCCAATCTTCATCCTTCTTAGTGATGTGGGAACTAGAAATCACTGTGGTTGGGACTTGGCAGAACTAATGTCCATTTAGCTATCTAATTTGCAAGTCCCCTAAAGAGCATAGCTGCAGTGCATAATATATATCAGACTATTTGCTGAAATCTGATGACTGTTTTAACAGCACTTAAATCTAGTAGAATAGAGCATGCAAAGAGTGAATGAAATAAAAAAATATTATCAATACAATGACTCGCATATTTCTTCCTAAGAAATAAGGACACTGATGTAGTGCAATTAAGACAAGGTACTAAACAAGGATATTAACAGCTTTTTCTGCAAGAAAGTGGTTCAAGATCAGGAAAACATGCATAAGCATTCAAAATTGTTTCCAAGCTTTTACTACCAGAGGCCATAGAAGAGGTCTGCTTTGTTTTGTGTAACAAAATAACATATTTCATCCTCCTTTGTGTTTCTACTAGCTTCTCATGCTATATGGGTATGTTTGAATGTTTGTGCACACTAGGAAGTGAGCTGCATGGAGTCCTCACCCCATATCCTGGTGACCATGGAGGAGTTACCAGAATCTTGAACAATTTCCATTCACCACTGGAAAAATATTCTTAATTTTTTTTTCTATAGCAGCCAGCTGGATTCAGCCCATTTTCAAACCTAAACTTTTCTTGGCCAGCTTCTTCCCCGTAGCAAATTTGGTTTCTGTTCTATACAGTCTTTGGAAGTTCCTACTGAGAGGCAGCCATTTGGACAAAGGCCCAAGTCCCTTACATAATTTGTTTCCCACAGACTCTTGATCTTTTGGGGAAAAAAGTAACCTGGAGTTTATAAAATTCAATGTGATTGTTAACAAGCAATGTAGATAAAATATTCCAACACTATTGCCTTGTGAAAGACTAACACAAACATTGAATTAGGGAAATACAGCCATTAATTATGGAAATAAAGTAGGGTTTTTTCTTCCCTCTCAAATTGCTGTGGGGGGAATCAGAAATAAGGCTCAGGAGCTGTTGAGATAGCTGGCTAGTTACCATAGGGCACACATTATATTGCTCGTCAATTCTAGAAAGCAAGAATTTATTTTTTTCTCTAGCAGCAGGTTTAATAAGAGTAGGCCCATTAGAGCAGACATTTAAAAACCCAGTTCTTCTGTACCCCCAAGCAGGGGTGGGATTCAAAATTTTTAACAACCGATTCTGTGGGCATGGCTTAGTTGGTGGGTGTGGCTTGGTGGCCATGTGACTGGGTGGGCATGGCCAACTCGACATTACTCACATCAAGGGGTGCTTCTCCTCACCTGGCCTCTCGTGATTGTGGGGATGCTGAAATGGTCGTAAGTGTGAAAAATGGGCAAGTCCCTTTTTTCAGTGCCATTGTAACTTTGAATGGTCACTAAATGAACTGTTGTAAGTCAAGGATTAGCTGTACAAAAATACAAAAAGCTTCTTTGCTTGCAAAAAGCTGCCCTAAATACCAATCATTAGATTAAAAATATCTGCAAGCCGGAGTTACAGATCAGGCAGGGTGCCAGAGCACCTTGAGAAATTAAAATAGTTAAAATCCAGTGATAATTGTCAGCAGCGAACTCTTGCTCATAAAGTGAAACTCTTTAGCACAGAGGTCATTTAAGCTCTCCAGAAAGAGCACACCCAGGAGAAGCAATCCTTAGATCCATTTGCACCACTTAAAGACACAAGCTCATCTCACTTACCTCACAAGATATCCTAAGGAAATCATCCAGATTTAAGGAAAGGCCACATGCCACCCAGAAAGGCTGTAAAAAAAATCAGTGCCACACTTGCATCCTGCCTCTTGGAAGTACACCCTAAAAGGACAGTGCCAGGAACCACTAAAGCAGTGAAGGAAGACCCTGGTCCCCAGATAGAAAAAGAAACCATGAGGCAGGAAAAAATTCAAACACAATACAAATAATTAAATCACAAAAGTAACTGTTGCTTGTTAAACCAATTACCAGAACAAATAGACACAGGAACTAGCCAGATTTCTTAACCCAGTTTCTTTTCAGGAACAGAGATTAACCTTTTTCCTTCCAAACAAAGTTGAATAGGGAAAATTTTCCCATCAATAAACATAGGATTAAACATCACCAAGCACAGAATTAAACTTCACAAAAAAACCAGTTTTAGACCAAAACTCAGAAAGGGTATGTAAACACAGGTTTGAATGTCAATCTTTCTAGCTAGCCAAGAAGCCTTGCTGAATGTCACTTACCTTGGTTCCTTGTCATTAAAAGCTTCTTTCCGGCAGCTCTCCCTTATTATTCAATTATTCTTCAAAATGCTGATCCCAGCTGGAAGAACTCCAACAGGGGACTATTTCCTCCCAACAACAGTGTAAAATGCTTAACCCTTCCCCTTTAAGAAAGTCAAGCCCCAGAAGCTCTGGAGATAGGAAGTTTAGGTACTGCCAAGAATGTAGTAAGGGTTAACAGAGAGGCAGTTTCTGTAAGCAGGGCAATAAAGACTGAATACACTGAAACAACACCAGAATGTTTCCTTCCTGCCTTCCTTACAGGATTAGCCCTGTAAAGTGGGGAAAAAACAAAAGGAGATTTCTTCCAACAACCGGTTCTCCGAACTGCTTAGAAAGTTAACAACAGGTTCTAGTGAATAGGTGATAACCAGTAGAATCCCACCCCTGCCCCCAACAAAAATGATTTCAGAAGAAGTAAAATCTCACTTACTGTAAGAAATCAGATGACTTCAACAGAGATGAGTCAGATACGTTACAAAAGTGAAAAGCAGAAAAATATGGCTTGAATCCAAAACAAACAGAAAGCTGTATGAGCAGTTCAGACAGATTGATTGATTGGATGATTGATTATGTGCCAACAAGTCATTTTTAACTCCTAGTGACCACATAGATAGATTTTCTTTATGGTGATCTATCCCTAAGCAGTTCTTTCAATTCTCCCAATGGTGCACTGATCACTACTATAAACTGAGTCCACCCACTTTGCTGTTGGTCATCTCTTCTGTTTTTTTCACCTTTCCCAGCATTAAGACTTTTTTTTACAGGGAATTGGATCTTTACATAACATTTCCAGAGTAAGGTAATTTTAGCCTGATTACTTGTGCCTGGAGAGGGAACACTTAGTTAAAGTTCAGACAGACTGCTTCCTAATTCACATGGTATAAGAAAGGGTAAGACACAGAACAGTCAGACTCACAAGATTTTATTATTATGGCCTTTCAATTAAGTAACCTGTGTACCTGGTGGAGCTGACCCTTATGCCTATTGCAAGCAAACAAACGTGCTTTGTTGCTGGTTGCTAAATTTTAAAACACTTAGCTAAAGCATAAATAAAAAGCATAGCTGAGGAGTAGAATGAACATTTCATGACAATTTCAAATATTCAGCTATTCACTAGTTATGTTATGACACTGGCTGCTTTTCTTGTGGTCATGTATAATAATCAGAGGATAATTATTATTGTGAACAATCCATCCTGAGTCAAAGGATATTTGATTCCAAGAAGAAAATATTGCTCCTACATTTTTGAAGGAAAAATCATCACTATTTACTTGGAAATAGAACTCTTCATATTTATTTTTAAAACAAGCTCTAAGTCTTTAAACAAAGGCTGCCTTTGTCGTGTGATCATGCTAAGGTACTGTAGGTGGGCTGATATACTTATTAATTCTATCTAGCTATACTCCTCTGCCAAACGGTAACTAACGATCATGGATATCATCTACAAATATTTAATCACAGCATACACTTTGACACAAATTCAAAAGAAAGCCATTGTGGTATTTAATTTGGATTATTGTATTTGGGTTGCAGCAATCCTGGCAACTACTAGATGGCATCAAAGAGTTAGAATATTCTGCATCTCTTTGTCACCATGAACTTTTGCAGCACAGATGTGGTAATCTTATATTTAATGAAGAATTTGTGTGCTTTACCTATGAACTGTTTTTTTTAAAAGGCAAACAATCACAGTGCAAGAAGCAGTAACTTTGTTTTCATAAAATAAATATGATTATATTTATAGGAAATCATACCATAACTCCACATTTAATTTCTTGGCATGCCCCAGTTGTTTTGATTTGAGAAGGAAGGGCCCATTGATCAATTCATTTGAACACAAATGAAAACTGTGATATAATCAAGAGCTTAATGGTAGTGGAGGCACCTTGATTTCACAAATTTCTACTCAGTGTAATGAAATAAATAATAGGTTGGTCATTGATTGGGAAGATTTATTTTCACTCAGCCCAGAGCTCACTGGATGATTGAGTCTATTTATCTTCCTCTATCCACTTTATCAGACACAATTGTTGGTGAAGGGAAAAATTAAGGGAGACATACAGTATATATCTAGATCATTATATCAGTATTGGTATCTGTATTGGAATAGGTATTGGTATATGTATCGCTAGCCTCAATTTTCTAGAGGAAAAAAGGGATATAAGTATATATGTAAAACTGAAATTGCCTGCTCTATTGTTCTATTATTTTTAAAGAATATGTTATGCTTACTCATCCCTACAATAAAAGCAAGGCATACAATGTGGTATCTAGAAAGCATACTTGAACTCTGATTTTCTCATCATATATAATTCTCTTATGTTAAGTGGTACCATATGTAGCTCTCTGTTGATCATTTACTACAACAAGAGGAAAGAATTGTAAACATCTGGATGAACAGCAGGTTAATCTAGAAGGTTTTCATAGAGTGACTACTCACATTTTAGTTACTGCCTATTGGCAAAAACTAATATAAGTGCCAAGATTATAAACTATATATTCATATCACTTCAGTTAAGCCATCTTGACACATAAAATGTTTTTTTACAAGGGGAAAAACCGACAATTTTAGGAATTTAAAAAGGGGTTTAAGGAATACAGTGAGTCCTTTGGGCTTTTTAAATGTTCAATTGTAGGTAATTCATGCCTTGTGAATCAGCTAAGAGCCTCTGAATGTCCTCCTCAGGATCATAGGAGCAAGCATTCTGAGAAGATGGATCTCAAGAGCTCTCATACAAGAAACCAGGAACCTCTTTCCTATGAATTTGTACTCTACAGAGAACCAATGAGCCACCAGCCAATTGATAGAGATTAGACCCTTTGTTCAACAAAGACTATTTCAAACTCCCACATTGTCACAACCACAAGATGGTTATTCTTAAGCAACAGAACTAAAAAAAGGAGAGTGCACTTCACAACTGCTGAAGAATAGTTTATCAAGAGGTTCTGCTGGAACAAGATATTTTTCTTATATTTTTAGTGTGATAAATGCTACAGGTATCTGTATTAGTATCAAAAATACTATATGAATTACTAGTTTTAACATTATTATGATCCTTATTCTGCTTTGTCTTTTTCAGTTATATCTTCCCCCAAACATACATACACACACACACATATCTATTTATCTATCTGTTGCTACAAGATACATAAAAACCATCCAGAGTCACTGGGAATCAGGTGACATATACATTTAATAAATAAATAATGCTTGTATGCCATCTCCCTCTTTTAACCTCCTCTGCCCAAGAATGCTCAGTTTGCTCTAGTGGTTAAAACATCTTAAGCATGAAAGCTAGCTGGGAGGCCTTGGGCCAGCTATTCTGTCTCAGTCCAACTCACCTAATAGGATTGTTGTGGGGAAAGTAGAAGCTGTGTTGGATATGTGTGCATCTCGAATTCTTTGTGAAAATAATAAAAGTGGGATACAAATAAATAAATTCAAAGAGCTACTAAAATTAAATCATGCAGTTAAAACAAAGGAATTTCCAATACACATTAAGTGGTATACAGTACTTGAGCTTAGACAAGAAAATGAATACAATCTTACCTTTTGTCCATTCTCAAGATGGAATTATATATTAGTCATAAAATCCTTCCATTAAAGTCACATGTTGTACAACACATTGGTGCCCTGTTGGCCTTATTATTATTTAAAGCAGAGATTGGGAAAATGGAAAAAAAAGAGCTGATCATCTTTCATACTACCATCTGTATTGTTTTCATCAGCCAGTGAATGAATCATACCATCATACATTCTATCCTGAACAATTTATTTAAACAATTTATATATCTGCCATATATGGGTGGTAAACAGAGGATTAAAGTCAAAAACAGCAATACAGTTTGCAAAAATAATATCCTAAAAACACACACACACTAAGTCTTTGGATCCAGGGAATCTTAAAACCCATAGCCTCTCAGTCTTGCTAGGCTTGAGCTAAAAACTGTTCTTTCCCATTCAGACCATCATAGTATTCAGCCAAAAGGAAAGAACCATAAAGAACCTTGATAGCATCAATTGGTTGACTTGGGACAATGATGCATAGTTGGGTATTACTGATAATACCTCACCCACTGTCAACAGATTATCTCCCTGTAGTTTCATGTTAATGCATAGAAGAGCATTCAACCAGGGAGAGTGTAGAACCTGGATAAATTCTACAAAGCATGGGCCTTGCTCCAAGCTTTTTACCACTAAACTCACCAACTGGAAACAGCTCTAGAGAAAGAAAGAAAACTACTGTAATACTGTGCCTCCCACTCCCAATCCTTTGAGACAATCTAAAATGATTCCATGATAAATGACATCAAAAGCCTCTGAGAGATCAAGAAGGGCTTGGATGGATGTTCCATCTCCATCTTGAGGTCATTGACAAATATGATCAGTGTCATCTCAAGGCTATAAGTTGCTCTGAATTCTGATTGAAAATGGTCAAGATAATCTGCTTCCTTCAGGACCTTCTGGAGCTGCAAGCCAAACCCTTCTGTGAAAATTATCCAGTTCTGTTAGGTCCACTACTGGCCTCTGAGAAAAAGACCCATCACCTCTTTCAAAGCATTTGGCATCATTCCCTCTCATAATGAAAAAAAAATCTTCCCAGATTATTTTATGCACCTTTATAGGACCTATACAGTTAGAGTGCAACTCAGAATGTATCTAAACAACTTTATGTGGAAGATTTATGACAAACTGTGTGCTTTTAAGGGTTCAAGTTCCTGTACTTGATTGTCTGTATGAAAAATACTTTCTCAAATGACAAGATATATTGACAGAATGTATTTCATATATTAGACATCATTTATCATTCAAGATTATTTTACATTTCGTGCACTACCTGAGCAACTTACAGGGTCACTCCATGGAATTTCTCTTCTAAAAGGTACAGCAGATACATGATAAACAGAAAATTGCCATCAGGTAAAATAAGTAATCTGAAATTGAAAGAAGCTTTGTATTAGGAAATTTTAAATGACAATATCCTAACTTTTTAAAAAAATTCTTTTTTACAATGGCACATATTCAGTGCAAACTAGAGTTCTGCTGTGCATGGTTGCTAGACATGACAGAAATGTATTGATTTTCCTTTAACAATGTGTGTTTATATACTCAAATAGATAAACACTGTAATCCACAGAGCAATGTAAGACTGCACTTGCTTTGTATAAATAAAAGATTTAAAAATACTTCTGTGATCTCCTCCACAAGTTATAACAAGCAGCTGAATTGCAAATTTTTGGTATTCTCAGGAACGATAATTAAGCTGCAACACTGGAACATTAATCTTTGTATCAAGTCTATGATGTTATCAAAACAGAAGTTTTCATGGGAACTTGAAGAGAACTAAAAGATGATTGCAACTTAGATTAATGTTCAATGACCAGTTCAAAGCAAACAAGCCACCCTTTAAAGTTAGTATATAGATATTTTGATCTATAACATTTATTCAGAATTTTAAAATTATGGAACAAGAAGATTTTAGTACAATTGTATATGCTAGCACAGTTAATCCCAAACACTAGCAAATAATACCTGCTGTCATTTTTTCCAAAGCCAATCCTATCCATTGGATGTCCCCAGACGTTTAAATAGAGATTTTGCTATTATTGTTTCCATTTATAGCAATTTTATGGTTACACAAAAGATACAAATTTATGCACACTGACTAAATTTGATTTAAACAGACATTTGGATTTAATGAACCATTCCTTCCATCCAAATGATCCCTTAAATTGAAGTTTTACTTAAAATATATTTTTATTGGTTTAATACTCACATTAGAATGGAAGAATGGAAGAAAAGAGAGAAAAACCTGAATAGATCAAGGTGCAAGTCCAAATTTTATTCTTTTTTTTTAAAATACAAATGTCTGTTAAATATAAATATATTGCATCAATTTATCTAATTGCATAAACATATAGCTGATGTATATGCTATCATTTATTGCAAATGCAATAAAACCCCTATTTAATGAATTTTTCAGTGTCAGGTAGCTAACAAAGGAAATGGAGTTAATTATGTTTCAGGTTATATAAACCTTGGAGAATAACTATGGACAGTAAAGCTGTGAGAAATATTTGCCATAGATTGTTGAATAGGTTTTTTTATTTCCTCAGATGCATTTGGCTTCACAATGAGTTTCTGGAGTTAAATTATACTGAAATAAACAATGCTTACAAAGTAAAAAAATATTCCAGATGTTCAAAGCACTGTCAAAAGTATCTTTTACATTAAATGTCCTATAAAGCAAAAACAGGTTGCAGCCTTCATACACCGTGAAGGTAAATACATGGCACTTTGTAAAAGCACATGTCCTTTGAATTAAGTTTGTGATTTCTTTTTGTGACTTCTACACATTTTTGACCAAAGTACAGAAATTGATTTTTATTGTCATCTTCCAGGATGATTTTTCAAATTTTAAACCTGTTACATTCCTGCTATTTCTTGGTTGTCTCTATCCATATACTAAACTGCCCGACCTGCAAAGGAAAATCATTAATCAAGTCCAACATTCCTTCCCGCTTTTGTCTCTTTGGGATCCTGCTTTGTTAGTGCTTGTCTTTTTTTTGTCCCCTATTTTTTTCAGGTAGACATAACTGGATTAGCAATACTTCTGGCTCAGGGCAGATACCTTCATAAAAATTGAGAATAGCAATTGCAATTGCACTTAGATGTATATATCACTTTACAGTGCTTTACAGCCCTCTCTAAGCGGTTTACAGAGCCAGCATATTGCCCCCAACAATCTGGGTCCTCATTTTACTCATTTTATCTTGAAAGGCTGGAAGGCTGAGTCAACCTTGAGTCTGGTGAGATTTGAACTGCCAAATTATAGGCAACGGGCAGTCAGCAGAAATAGCCTGCAGTATTGCACTTTAACCATTGTGCCACTGTCCTTCCTCCCTCCCTCCCTCGTAAGCTGTGACTATGCGAAGTGTGTGGGTGAATGTCGTTTGAACCTCTTGTTTTATTTCCCGCGATGGGAAACATTAATGATACATATTTAAACCTCATCTTCTTTTGCTTAGCAAGCAGCTTCTAGGTTCAGTCTTGCTCTGAACTTCAAGTTTTATTGCCTTGAGAAGAAGCCTTGCAGTGTTTTTAGTTTCTATTTTTATTGTTCTGGTTTCTTCATATCTAGTTACGTGTTGTGCTAAAAAGAATCACCTTTTGAAATCCTATTTCCCTCACCTTTCTTTGAACTTGCTCTCCATCCTCCTTGGATTCAATTAATTTCCCACTGATTGTGATTTCCCTATTATTCCCTCTTTTTCCCAATCTTGCTTCCTGTTTCCACTTTCCTTTCAGTTATCTAATACACTAGTACTATATTATTTTGTATAGTTGTCACTTAAGTATTATTAGGATGCTTTAGATTAAGAGCAGGCTTTTAGTGTGCATTTCATTAGCATCACTCTTTAGTAATTTGTGTTTGATTTATTATTAATGATTAATTACCTTCTGAATGAAAAAGCCTGTCCATCCTCTGCAGAACTGGCACTGTGCCAGGGCTACAATTTGGAATACCAGGAATATGTAAAGGATTAACATACCATCAATGCCTTAAGATAGTGGAAACATTTGGCATCAGTTTTACAATGGGTGAGCTGATGCTTTTTTGTAAATTGCCACTAAGTGTACTTTTATCTGAATTCCAGATAAAGTTATAAAAATAGGCTCTTTTCAAGCCTTTCTTGAAACAGAATTAGACTCTTCCGAAAGAATAGTCAAATAACATTGGGTCATCAAATTTCTTTGTGTTGCACATAGAATAGATTGCAGTGTTAAGTAAGCCTTAGAAACTTAATTTCAACTGCACTTATTCTAGATGCATTTCACTGACATGATTTGGAGAGTAAATTTTCCCTTACTATTTTTCTTTGTTATTTTTACCCTTTCAGTACAAGGGACAAACTTTGTTATGCCAAAGGCTTCTTTCTGAAAAATAAGACAGGTTAGGTCCAAAACTACAAGTAATTCTATTTGAATAAATAAAATACAGTCAAGATTACTCCTTGAGTTTTCCATAATATCCTTTTCATTCACAATAAATATTACAACTTGTAGTATCTTTTGAGGGGCCATAGAGTCATTTGGAATCATTATGCAAAACTATTACAGGTTGGAGAATCATTTAGCAAGAATTTTTTATATGGCATTTTCATACAGGAGAATAAATGACCTTGAGAATGAGAGTTAAGTAAACTTATGGTTCTTGTTGAAAAGCAATTGAAAAATTGAGTCATATATGATTCAAACAAACATTATATGTAATATGGCTTGAATATTGGAATGAGGCACTAAAGCAAGAACTGTATTAGGTTTCAGATGAAATTTTACCCCCATAAAAAGCATTCAATTCCTCAAAAGGTGATTACATTCCCATAATACATAAATATCCACACTTTGAAACAAAATATAATAACTTTAAAAATGACATACATATTTGGAAGAATACCACATCTACTACAGAAACTGGCACATGAACTAATCCACAGTTTTTGTGAAAGAAATTTGCTAGCAGAATATGAATTAGAATTCTCAGTTGAGTTATTACTGAGAAGAAATATGTACTCTTACAAATGAAAATAGCATTTTGTAATCAGAATTATGAATTAGGTTACGTAACCAGAATCCAATGAAATTTTTGCAGTAATTATTTCTCCTATCTTGTTGATATTTATGGGTCAATTTAAGCAGCAAGTTGGGATGAGCAATGTTTTTCGATAGCAATCACATTAAAGATTTTCACTTTGTTGAATCTCTGCCTATTTATTTTCTTTTCACTTTCTGCATCAATCCACTCTTTCGATAACATTTTTGAAAGCTTGTCTTGTCTATTTCAGTTGGCTAAGTGAGAGGTGTTTCAGTATAGTCCTTGTCCTTGCTACCTCTGTCTTTAATTGGAAGGTCTAGATCAAATATAACAAGTTAATTGAAACAAATCAAAGCAGCAGAAAATTCCCATTCAAACACCTTCTTCACTACAGTTTTCATTTTCAAAGAATTTACAGCATTGTTGCACTGAGTGCCATTAAAATAGACTTCAGTGTTGCTAAGATTTCAATTTTACCTTCTGAAACCTGATGGGAGAAAACTTTGAATCCTAAAGCTAACAATGTAAGCCACTCAGAGCAATGTTCACTCTAATTTCAGACATGCTGTGTAAAAAAAAAACCACCTCAAAATAAACTGGTGCACCACAATACATCAGTAAATTGCAAGTACAAGTTACAATAATACGTTAAAATCTGTTCAAATTCCATATTTATAGGAGCTATAAAATATACTAATTTGTTAGATACATGCTTAAAAGTTTTGCCCCTCAAGCCATTTTTGGCTCCTGGCAATTGCCCCTGTAGGTTTTAGCTTGCCATTTACCTTCTTCCTGAGCAGGGGTGGGATTCAAATTTTTTAACAACCAGTTCTGTGGGCGTGGCTAAGTTGGTGGGCGTGACTTGGTGGTCATGTTATTGGCTGGGCGTGGTCAACTCAATATCACTCACATCAAGGCATGCATCTCCTCGCCTGGCCTCTCATGACTGTGGGGATGCTGCAACAATCATAAGTGTGAAAAATGGTCATAAGTCACTTTTTTCAGTGCCATTGTAACTTTGAATGGTCACTCCACACAAGCAAAGTATCAGCAAAGTAGGGGGAAAAAACTCCAGAGATGTTCCTGAGACAGGAAGTCTACTCCTGCCAAGAATGTAATAAGGGTTAATGGAGAAATAGTTTCTGTAAGCAACACCAGAATGTTTCCTTCCTGCCTTCCTTATAGGATTAGGCCAGTAATTTCTTCTAACAACCGGTTCTCCGAACTGCTTAGAATGTTAACAACTGGTTCTAGCGAATAGGTGTGAACTGGTAGAATCCCACGAGGCTGAGAAAGAATAACTGGCTCAAAATCACCTGAGGTGGAGCATGAGCTCATGGTCTCCAGATTTCTAGCCTGGTGCCTTATCTACAACACCAAACTGCCTCTGTATGTGCATTCTTAAAGATTATAATATCAACTCACTAGTCACTGATAATTGATAATTATTGTTCATTTTTTTCTTGTTTTTTTAAATAGTAATTAGAGAAACATTTAGAAAGAAAAGGGTCATACAAAAACATTAAGACAGCCCCTCTCATTCCCACTCCCCATGCTTTCCAGCAGGGTGTCCTTCGGCCATCACATTCTCTCAGTACAACCCACTTCACAGAGTTGTTGTTGTGGGACAAATCGGTGGAGGAATGTGTATTGGATAGGTTTTTCACCTTGAATAATTTGTAAAAATAATAATAAAAGTGGGATATAAATACATGTTCTGAATTTATTTAAATATTAATTATTATTAATTAAAATGTAATTTTTTATAAAGTTAATAATGATCATAGCTGTTGTATGGCCTGAAACTCAACTGGTATTAATTAAACTTTTGGGGGAGGAAAGACGGAAGTGCTCTTTTGTGCACCGTAGAGTCTGAGGTGATGGCCAGCCTTCTCTAGTTGGGTCTGATCCAGAACAGCTCAGTTCCACTGCAAGACTAGGAAAGGATCACCCCTCTGCTGTTCCAGATAAAAGGCAGCTCTACCAAAGCCTACCAGTGACCTTACTGCTGCAGTTAAAACCAAGGCAGCACTCCTTGTGAGTTGCAACTTGTTGTTCTACCGTTGTTATGGCGTCTACATTATTTTGTGATAACAATTTGGTGTGTGCTCAACTTTTACCATGTGTGTGTGTGGGTTTCATGAGTAGTGTGTATACACATGTGCAGAGAGAGAGAGGGAGGGAGGGAGGGAGGGAGGGAGGGAGGGAGAGATTAGACAGAACCACCAGACTTGAAATTTTGGCCTTGGACAACCTAGAACTACACCACATACCATTGGACCTAAGCATAGTACACAGAATTATCTGCTACAATGTCCTACCAGTCAATGACTACTTCAGCTTCAACCGCAACAATACAAGAGCACACAACAGATACAATCTCAATGTAAACTGTTCCAAACTTGATTGCAGTAAGTACAACTTCAGCAACAGAGTGGTCAATGCCTGGAATGCACTACCTGTTATGGTTCGACGGCAGCTGGTGCAGACGGCAGCAGAATAGGACAGTGAGGAAGAAAGGGGACCAGTCAGGGAGTCTAGAGAGGACTTGGACAAGGGTCCTGCATCCGATGCAGGGATGGGACCAGGACCATCTGGAAGTGGAGTGCTGCCTTTGGAGCCTTCGGAATCGGGCAGCAGTGAAGCAGCAGACCTAGGGGAGCCTGTTCCCAGTGCGCATGGGCGCAGAGCTGCTAGAAGGCGAGAGCAGCTGAAACAGAAGGGATGACTCAGGAGTAAGGCTGGGAAGTGATTGCCCCTCCCATAAGGCATAAAAGTCAGACCTCAGTGATGAAAACTTTACAGGAAGCAAAGTAGTTTGATAGATTCCGAGTCCTCCTTGAAGCTCTGTGTATTCTGGTTGGTTTTTTTCTGGTACTTCAATTGGTTTCTGTTATAATTAATTGGATACTTCTGTTTTTGGCAACATTCCACTGCACTGAAAGGCATGTGCTTATCTTGGGGAACTGTTTTAAGATTAGTTCTGGCTGGGAATGAAAGCTATTCCCAGCATTGCAATAAAATAGGTTTTGCTTTTAAAACAAGTTTGTGTTTAATTACACTTGATGAAGCCTGGGTCAGAACACTACCTGACTCTGTTACATTCTCAAACCCCCACTAACCTTAAACTATCTATCTACTATTGACCTCACTCCATTCCTAAGACGTCTGTAAGGGGCGTGCATAAGTGCACAATCATGCCTACCTTCCCTGTCCTATTGTTCCCATTTATTTGTATCTATTTCCTGTATTCATAGTCATGTTTATTTTTATACCTATTATCTTGTAAGCGATTGACAAATCAGATAAATAAATAAAAATAAACATATACCCAAATTCATTTTGAAATTCAGTAGTGCTGAAAACAAATAAATAAAGGTATTCTTCTCTAATACATTTTAGAATATTTGGATTTTATGTATTTCAGTCTCATATTTTAGGCAGTTCCTGATTTTAATCAATTCAGTACAACCTTCAAGATGCTTTAAAATGACTCTGTCTAACAACACCCAATCTTATCAAATGTGAAACTGATTTCTTGAAATCTGAACATTTATTCTAACAGGCAGTGAAATTCTGTACAGTCAATGCTGGGCAGTTGCTATGGAAAAACATTGAAAGACTGCAGCTGTTTTCTTTAAGAATAGACTCTCATGCTATTTCTGAATTCAAAGGGTGGAAAAACCACTCCACTTCTGAAAGTTAAAGAGATCAAGAACTGTTTTTGCTGTATTCATATATTTAAGCGTAAGCCCACTGAATTAAATGGAAAATATTGTTAAGTTTGCATGAAGAGTCAGACGCGAAGAGCTTCAGTGAAGAGTTTATTTATTTATTTTTTTAATTACATTTATATGCCGCCCTTCTCCGAAGACTCAGGGCGGCTCACAATTTTTGGAGCACAATCCAATGTGCTCAGCAATAGCCTTCATTCCATTGTATATGCCTGCTTATTACTAAGCGGCATTTTACAAGGTCAGCTAATTGCCCCCAACAATCTTGGGTCCTCAATTTACCTACCCCGAGAGGATGGAAGGCTGAGTCAACCTTGAGCCTGGTGGGATTCGAGCCTACAGTAGTTGTAGACAGCTGGATCTTAAGAGCAGGCATTTACAGCCTGAGCCACCAAAGTGACTACAGCTCGAATGGACCCGACTTGGCTGGGCTACGGCTATAATTGCCTATAATTCCTCTCTGCTTTGGTCAAGGTGCGAGAGTAAAATGCAATAGGGGCTTCTCTCCCACTGGGAAGTCTGTGGCTCAAACTCCCCCCCCCCACTCCAAAAGGGGATGCATCACAAGTCAGTACAACAGGCAAATTCTCAGAGAACTGTATCAGTACAGCATCAGATGTGATTAGTCTCTTAATACTGTTAAATG